>CM051271.1:13233128-13863128 GCA_027921565.1 Artemia sinica | reverse complement strand
TGCACATAACGCCTTTTTAACGGATAAAAAAGCTTTGAATATCTCGGGAACGAAAGGACGTACGTACATTCTGAATAGATCAATCGATCGAGCGTGTTCTGTTTGGTGGGGATAGGGATAAAACTCATTTTTAGAGAACATGTCACTTACCGCCTTTTGGTTTGCCACGGCCGTATTGACGTCTAAAGTGAATGAAAATTGATACCCAAAAAGAGTGATTTTCAATCTTCCGTGTCTCTTCTGAGGTAAAAAAGAGTGCATTTCACATAAAAGTGTGACAGTTGGCAACCCTGCCGCGCATTCCCGTCTGTGGACACTCCCTTAAGAAATTTTTAATGCAGAAGATATACCTTTCAGTTAAGTTTTGAGTGTTTTAATGTGGTGTCCTTCGTGCCTAAATACCATCTACAGTTGTTCTTTAGGAAACTTTGGTGACTTTTAGTGCCTATTCCACCAACTCATAGAAGCTTAAATTTGGAGATAAAAAAATATAGAAAATTAAAGTGTCAAAAAGGTTCTTGTGTGTTATAGCGCAAAGTATAGCGGGTCTGTATGCAAAATGTGTAAGGCACAATTATTTTGCATGTTATGAAGTAATAATTGTTTTCTAACTTCACACTGTCCAAATACTTTACCCCACCCCCTAATATGCAAATATATGGCCCAAATTATATATTTCCCATCTACTTTGTCGCTTGTTTTTGTTTATCTCATGCTCAGCTGAAAGAAATTAACGAAGAAACCGGTGTCGCTTAGCTTCTATATGCATAGGGGCTATAACATGGGCGCCATAACAGACAAGTACCGTCAAAAATAAGCAATATGAGAAATAAGGTGTATTTTTTAGAATCTCTTTTTTAGAAACAGTTTTACCAGCAATTAGTTTTAACAGGTAGGGACTAAGTGGATGTAATTTCAATTAGTGTGTCATTTTATGAAGGAGAAAAATACAAGAAGAAAGAATGAATCTTACAAAAATCCGGGAAAGTGGAGGTAATATCGATGAATTGAATTTCGTATTTTTCCAGCAAAGGCTAGTCACGAACGAGTGTTCAGTCTTTGCTGTATTTATTTGTTTAGTTTTGTTTTTGTTTTTTAGTATATGTCATTGTATTGAGCAAGCGTGTTAGTCAAAACGATGCAACCACTGCTTCAAAGGTTAAAGAATATCGGAAGAGGGCTTATCCAAATGGAATATGAAAATTCTACAGCGCCAATCTAAAGTGACCAAAGGGATTGTTTCACGATGCAGTGTCAGTTTCTGCAATTTTATGTCACAAAACAATGATTTTGGCGAATAGATCCTAAATACTGAGCAAAAATTCTAGAATTGCTGAATTGCCAGATGCTTTGAATTTCGTATTTTTCCAGCAACGGCCAGTCATGAACGAGTTTTTAGTGTTTGCTTTATTTATTTTTTTAGTTTTGTTTTTGTTTTTTAGTATATGTCATTGTATTGAGCAAGCGTGTTAGTCAAAACGATGCAACCACTGCTTCAAAGGTTAAAGAATATCGGAAGAGGGCTTATCCAAATGAAAGAGGGCTTATCACAAAACAATGATTTTGGCGAATAGATCCTAAATGCTACTGAGCAAAAATTCAAGAATTACCGAAAGTTTCATAGTCCCCTAATTTCACTGGCCGCAATATCCTGCGGTGGTACTATTGTCCTGGCCTATACACACTGAATCAGGGTTGCCCCCCTAGCCTGAAAAAATTTACTAAATCTGAAAGGAAAAATTTGCTAAATCGCATCTGTTTTTACTAAATGGTCGAAAAAAAAAATTTGCGTGTGCGGCTGCCGCACACGCACCATCAAGCATCGATTTTTACCATAGGAGGACAATCAATAGGATTTTCACGATCTTTTTTCCTTTTTCCTCCTTTTTTCTCTTTTCTTTCGTTTTCAAAGTATGATTGAAATTTCCGATAACCTATAGTAGCCATAATATCTAACGTAATCAAAATCAGATTTTGTAATAAATGGACCCTAATTTTTTTCCTGAATTCATGGAAAATAACAATAGGTGTGTTTACTATAAATCATGACTTTTTACTAGATTTCGGGAAATTTACTAGATCCTCTAAATTTACTAGATTTTTTTTTTACTAGATCTAGTAAAATTCTACTGACGGTGGCAACCCTGCACTGAATGAAACAGTCATAATATACTTGCAAAAATTATATTAAAGTGACTGAAATGACAATTACTTCATATGACTAAGTTGATTCATTTAAGGGTGTATTAATTTGTATATAATACCGGATGATTACATGTAAAATATTAGAAGGTTGTCTGAAGCGTCAAATATTTTTTGAGGCCAATCTTTCTAAATTTTCGTGCAAGCTCCTGCACAAGGTCATGCTGGTTAATAAAGAGTAGAAAGGCGACGAACTAGCCCCCTCATCTCCTTGCATTAGGTAGAATTAATTTGGACTAACCGCTACCATATAGAAGCTGAGGGGTTGATACACTTCGGGTCACAGTTTATAGAATTAGCAGTATGATCATTCTCTATCTCTCCCATTATAAAAACCCGGACAGGGGTGCGAGTGCTCCGGAGAACGTTTTTGCAGATAGAAACATAGGCGTTATCAGATCTTTTCGCGGGTAGACAAGTCAGATTTCTCTTGGACACGAAACAAGTGCAAACCCGCTATTACGAATGATGCACTTGGTAACCATTTCTCAGTGATCGACGATAACAAACTAATCCGCTAAGGCAGAAACAAGTGGGAGGAGCTTTTTGTTCGCACCGAAGACCAGAAATTATCTGCGATAAGCTTACTGTCTATAAACTGTGCTTCGGGTATAAAATTGAACATTAAATTGATATACTTACGAGTACACAGGTAGGACACCCCTAACAGGAAGATATTCCTAAAGCCTCCTAGAGATTGTCTGGATCATGGCGTTGAAATCCATTTTTTTAATTCTAAGGGGATGTAAGTACTTTTCAATGGTGATTATTATTCTTAAAGCATTATTTTATGAAATAAGTTGAGCTTTAACATAAAGAGAGGGGGGCAGGTAGAGGATAAAATAGAACTCCCATTTAGAATAACCCTAAATATGATCATTAAAAAGTACACGCAATAGAAATAGTTGTCAACTTTCAGTAAAGAGCGACACTAAAAATTAAAACGGACATAAATTCGAGGAATATGTGAGAAGGGCTATATCGCTTCCACAAATTTCCTTCTCTTTATCTACAACTTTCAAGATGTTGCATATTTTAATCATATTACTTAAAAAGTTTGCATTCTAGCGTAAAAGGGGAACGAGGGGTCTAGGGGAGTAACAACTTCCCTTATACTAAGGCTTACCAATGTTAACTTTGAGCATTGACGTTCTTCCTTAACTATTTTTGAAGATTCGTATTTTTGATTTTACCAATACCAAGAAATCGGTCGAACTTATTCCTAAAACGAAAGGATCTTCTTTTTAAGGAACATGCAAGAAACATTTTAACTGGTTGCACAACCTCGTATAAGGGGGCGGAGCTTTTAAGCCCATGAACTCTATCGGTACATCAACAGTTTTAAGATTTCCCCTATAATTTACTGCCATTCCATACGATAGGTCTATTTTTGATTTCTTGTACATTTGGATTCTCTCTTCAAAGCGTCAAGCCCCCCTGAAAATAAAATTATTGCAAACACTTATCAGTAGATGACCGAGGGGCTAATAACTGACCGTCGCAGGTGTCCCTTCCTTCGTGCCTCCGGCTGTGTCTCCGTCCCTCCGGCACACCAGAAACAGCTTGTTCCTGGAAGTGAAGGAACACAGTTTCATCATTGGCTTATGGAAAGCGTACGGCGCGTTTTTTACGACGGCAAACTCTCCTCTTGAGAGGTTATCTTTACTTGGTCGTGTTGTTTACTGCGTTCGACATTGGAGATCCTGGGTCCTAAAAAGTGGACATTATGCTTTGAACAAAAATTTTATTACCACAAACCTTTACCATTGCCTAGAGATAAATATGCATTCCCTAGTGCTTCTCATTCGTCGATCCAAACGGCTTGGGCTCGAACGTCTTTTCAAACTCTCCGACATGAATAGCCAACCGTGTGAAGATTTTTTTAGGAAGATGCGGTCTCAAACCAGCACTTACAGTACTGTAATAAACTTTTCGTTCCTCCAACTTCTACATCGAATTCGTCGATATGAAAGTATAACGGATTTTGAAGCTCATTATTCTAATGAACAGTTGTCCTTGCCCAAGGCCAAGCGAGTTAGATCCATTGGTGTTGTGTCTGTCAGTTCCAATTTTTCTTTGCCCGGGGACGGTGAAATCAAGCTCGACCTAGGGCGAGCTCGTATTGAAAGCCAGCAAATAATGAAAGCCTTGATACCCGACGACGTACTTTCTGCTTTCGGTCACCAAGTACCGAATGTTCGTCTTTCTGTACTTCACGACAGTGACTCAGACGATGAATCAGAGGAAAATACTCTGTCCGATAAGCAGGAAAAGGCTTCCGCGACTGACACTGAATCGGGCTCGGAAAGTGACAGCATCTTTGAAGATTTGCCAGTGATTGCTCACTGTGTGAAACACCAAGTTGAGAAAAATTGGGTTAGTGAGCCTGTGACGAACATGAAGAATTCTAGGTTTTGTCTTGTCAAGACTTCTGACGGCTTCATAACACCAATAAAAAAAATCCACGCTGTTGTAGCTTCTGAGGGAAAGCTCTGAGAAGCTGAGTAGTGACCGATTAAAACGAATGATGGTCCAGGGCCGACGAGTAGGACTACGTGAGTCGCCACAAACCAATGCAGAGTTCGGTGTGAAATCGGAATTACGTATCGGTGAATGGTTCGTTTACAGACCGGTTGGCAGGGGAAAGAGAGTATTAGTTGGGCGGGTCATACAGTTTGGCTACTTGTCTGGGCGAAGATGCCACTTGTTGACACGCAGAATATGGCGATGCCGTTCCCAGACGACATAGGAATTCTGTGCCAGTGGTTCCGGCTGAATGCTGATCTCACATTAACTGCCGCATTGGTAGACAAGGGTTACTGTGCCTCCATCTGTATATCATTCATTCAGCAGAACCCGTTGCAATGGAAATCGGCACCAACATTGTCTTTGGCTTTGACTCAGACGTCTTCACAAAGTTGAATTCATTTATCCAGAAGAAAGGGTTCCACTTTTTTGATGTCTCGTCAGCATCGCAATCATCATGTTAAAAATGGCACCTAAACCCAAAACTGACCTTAAGACCATAACCACCACCATCGCCATGTTCTGTGTGTCAACAGAAGGAATTTTGTTTAACATTTTTCAGAGGTAGTTGTTATTTTTTTCTCTCCCCTCCTCCTCTCCACTCGGTGATATTTTAATGCAAAAACATATAAATCTTACAACTTTATACATTATCATATCACCTAAACTTCAAAAAAAAAAAATTATTATATACCAGCCAATGTATTAGTGGACATGAAGGCACACTACCATTTAACTTTTTGCTTGCCAAATATCTATCGCTCTCCCCGTTCCAGGGTGTTCTTCCCCCTCTAGGAGACGCTTTTCCGGTGGCATTTTTACTTCAATTTCTTAAAATTCATATCCTTCAGTTTTCACTAATACGAATTCGAAATTTAAAAGTGGTCTTCCAAAAGGCTTACTCTTACAACTTAAAAATTTTTTTAACACAAAAAAAACTATTTGCTCTCACGTAGACTGGGCGTCCTCCGTCCACAAGAAAACCCATTCTTGCGGTGGCACTTTTTTCCTTCTTTTTTTCAGCCCTTTTTACGACCAGCCTTAATCAACAAAAAAAAAACAAAATACAACCAACCTATCAATAAAAAACCAAAAATAAACTTAATAGCGACGTGCACGAGGGCACAGAAATGAACAGAATCTCGAACCATGTCTCCTACGGACGAGGAGGCCACCCACGGCGGGGCTGAACCTTCCAGCTCAAGTGCGTGTGCCCCTCGTCCCCCATTCGCTTGAGTTCTTGATATAATTTTATGAGTCGCGAATGCATTCCGAGATCTAGGGCAGCGGAAGCGATGAATATTATCGGAAAACTTTTTATGCTCAGTAGAAGACTTAGTAGTAGAAGACTTAGTGTTTATACTTGTGCTAACCGAGCTTAGTTTGATTTACTGAAGCTCATTTGTCCAGTTTCTTAGGGTAGTCATTTGAGCTGTGATTATCGAGATGATTACTGAAACGTACCAATAAATATCTGAGAAACTAGTTATTTTTTTTTTAGTTGGTTGCTTTACTTAGCGCTTTTTACTAATAACTCGGTAGTAACAGTTTTTCTGACTGTTGCTTTACAGTTTTCTCTTCAAATACCCAAAGGCCTGGGTTTAATACCAAGAAAGTTAGATTCTAAGTACATTCGGGAAAAGGGATCTGTGTTTCTTCCGGATTCTTTCGTGTCAAAGCAGCAGATTCCTTTTTTTTAGTACAATTAAGAATCCGAGATCCAAGGGTGCGTCTTGGCACAGCCACTAAACAGAAAAAGCAGGTATGAAAAGGGAAAGGGACGTGTGAAGACGTGATAAAAGGCGACTTTTAACGCTGGCCAAGCCATATTGAATAGGGCTGCGAAGCGTGACGTCTATTCTTGGGCGGGAAATTCAAATAACGATGAAACGTGGATGCGTAGACACGTTTTTTTCGGAACTTTGGCGAATTGTTTTGGCCTAAAATATTTGTCGTAGATCCTACTAATCCACCAGAACGTTTTCACGTCGAAATAATACTAGGAATATTGACAATCAGTTGTTAGTTACAACTAGAAACCACGTTTCACGGTACTTTGAATTTCACACCTTGCTTTTTACGTCATCATCGCGCAGCCGTATGTTGTATAACTTAAAAACCGTGTTCCGGGATTTTTTTTGAAATTTTGTGATTTTTTTTAAGAAAAATCGGAATTTTATTTTTGAGCTGGTGGCAACGCTGCATGTGTAATAGGAAAAAATGACACCATCAGTGCCATCGTAGTATTTTATAAGTTTCCTTCCCTATCCATTTTTAATGCCTCCGGCGTGCCTTCGTGCCTCATGCCTCTCGGTGTCCCTCAATATGCCCAGTTGTTAACCCCTCGTAGATGACGGGACACGATTGGCGATAGATATTGGTAGGTGATCAGAATGTTTAGCATAATTTGGAAGCAAGTAGTTACATTGTTTAGTAGATCAAAAACAATAGTTTATGGGAAAGGTCTTTCTGCTTCGCTCGTTGGGGAAGATGAGTTAGAGACATTCTAAGAATGCTATTTTAACACATCTGTATTCATAAAGAGACTCGTCGTTTTTTTTACTATATTTTCAGTAAATAACTTACAAATTGAAATCTGAAGACGGGAAGAATCTTAAAATATAATGCCAGATTTATCGCACAAAAAAATAATAAATTTTGACTCCAGCGCCTCCTCAGCTTAGGACTATTGCTAAATGCCTAAATAAAGGCTGATTGCGCACGGTGCAATACTGTGCAAGTCTTTATACATTCAGAATAATAACCAAAATAAGTTTTACTTTAGACAAAACATCAACTGGGATGGTAAAATAGTGGTTTTAAAATTTATAAAAAAAAAAGTTAAAGAATCTCATAACGCTAACGAAGGCTCGAACACCGTAGGGATTTTACAATCCCTACCGGTTGTGCTGATCTCCGTTTCATGGCCCTGGAGCCAGGAGGCAGAATGGGGGGCAGCCATCCTGTCCTTTCACGCACCCTTCCTGTTTACCTTCCCTGGAAATCTCCAGGTACCCACTTAGAGTTGGGTTGACTCTGGTTGAACTTACAGAGTCACGTCACTGACCCCCTTTAAATCCAAATAACCAGTGACGCCAGGATTTGGACCCCTGTCTTTTCGGACAAGACAAAGACAAAGGACAAAGGATAAAAATCTGTCTTCTCGGACAAAGGGTCTCCAGTCAAGAGCACTAACCACTCAGCTAGAACGTTTCTAAAAATTTATAGCTCTAAATAAAACCTCAAATCACCTAACAATTAAGGAACAAAGATCCCCCCTATAGTGTTGTTTCAGTCCATTAATTAATTTGTTTTTGTATAAGAAAAACAGTTTAGTCCGATAAAACGTCAATGAAAGTTGGTTGGGAGGGGGGGTCAAGAAGCTTGTAGCTTTGAAAATGCTTATGTGTTTTGAAAACTGAAAAATAAAGACGCCCATTGTTTTCCCAAAGACACTATTGTTTCTACCTGTTAGTAATTTGTCCTAAAAATTACAAAAATTTTGTTATGCTAATACAGATGTACCCAAATATGAATTTACTGCGTCAGACAAGAAATCAACTTCTTCTACAGTGTCATGGGGCTATTACTGTCATTATACGCTTACTGTCATAACCTAATTCAATCCCATATTTTCCGTGCTTTCCACAAAATATTCACTAGATTTCCAAGTTTCAATTTCATTCCTTATCCAGGGGCGTCAATTCACGAAAGTTTAGGGAGAAGAGTAAAACGTATTTTGTAAGTTTTTCATTTTTTTTAACTTTTCTTATAAAAAATTTTGACGATAAGAGTCCTAGATTCTTGTTATGATGATGTCTGGTAAAACTGTTATATAGGCTATATATATACATATATATATATATATATATATATATATATATATATATATATATATATATATATATATATAATATATATATATATATATATATATATATATATATATATATATATATATATATATATATATATATATATATGTATATATATATAATATATATATAATATATATATATATATATATATATATATATATATATATATATATATATATATATATATATATATATATATATATATATATATATATATATATATAGTATATATATATATATATATATATATATATATATATATATATATCAATTAAACATGGTGAAATATTGCGCCATACTTATGATACATTAGAAATCCATGCCTGTTTCTATCTTCACGAAGAATGGGGTAGCCCCTCATTCTCCCAAATTTTTGAATATAGAATATTTTTGAATATGCACATGGGCGTCCATAAGCTGAATTCCAGGGGGGGGCAAACTTCGTCTAATTGCAACTTTTAATGCTATATAATGGAAATCTCAGAGCATAAATATAAAAATAAGGCAGCATCATTCAGCCAGGGGGAGCAAGAGCCCCCCCCTGCCCCCCATATGGGCGCCATGAATATGCACCCTATTTTTCTGTAATTCATATATATACAGAATACGCTATCTGACTAAAAGACAAATGGATGGGCAGTGTCATAAGCCAAATAACTAGCTGAGCTGATGAAGTTGGACTAAATATGGCTTAAAAAGCCAATTAGGGTCTTAAGAATCCATCTTCAAACCGATCTCAGTGAGGGAAGTGAAGAATTCTTCTCAACCACGTTTATCGCAGAAGTACTCATTGGATCTCAGTTTAGGGTGCTGAGCCCAGATTCAATAGGTTATATATCACTCGCTTCCAGAAGCAAGTACCAATTCAGGATTTATATCCTGTTTCTTTTTCTGATTGAGATGCGTCTAACGGACTTCATAAAATTGTGCTTCCGTAGCCTCATAAGATTGTGCAGGGCCATTGTACCTAAACTTTAAGACAGTTGCCGTGTTGACTGCCTATGTTAAACTAACACACTTTTTAATAGCAAATAACTGAAAAGGCAGCGCCCAGCTTATCCATTTTTATCACTGCTTCGTGGAGTGTATAAAATTATTCTGGAATTGCTGAATTCCAGAGCAAGCACCATATATGAAACAAATCTTGCAAATTCCTCAAATTAAAAAATGGCTTGTGCTGCTTAGCCACTGTGACACATACACTGTAATACTTCAAGGGACCTGGGCATTTTTATAGTAAAATGTGTGTCTGAAACTTGTGAATATACAGTACCACTGCTAAGGCATTGCATCACAACCAGGATTAGTCATTGCATATATTATGGCACCCCTCAGGATTGTACCCAGTTTTTGTTCAGGGGGGGGGGGTCATTTTTTCATGGTGCGGGGGCTACAGAAAAATCTTTACTAAACGCAACAAAAAATTTGTTTACGTATGTACTACTTTTGTTCGAGTCGGATATTTTTTTTTTGGAAGGGGGGGGGGGTAAAGCTAATTAATTCCCCTGGATATCGTCCTGAAACCTCTGTATGGCATTCCGCGTGTAGTGGCATTGGATGGAAACAAATTGGTCCATAATTAATCTCTAGTTCAGTCTGAATTTTAATATTGCAAAACTCAAATGTGTAATTACATAAATCAATATATAAGGAATTTATATTTATTACCACTTCCTTCATTAACGATTTAAATGAGTACCTTAAATTGATCATGTGAAAAAAGATTCAATTTAGGGAGCTTAGCTATAACCGCAAACTGAGAAATAACTGTCTAAATTAGTAGGCAGTTCTAGTTTGATCTAAACCGTTGCTAATATTTTGTGTGAATGCTTTATATCCATCAGTCAAACGTTTACTTGTGGGAATTTTCTCATACAAGCTAACCGAACCTATGAAGAATTTTATGCTCACTTAAACAATTTCGAATTTCATAATATCAACCTGATTGCTAGTGACTGATTTTAAAGTAATTGCAATACTTCAAAATCCATCTCCCTGTGTCCCCAAATCAAGTTCTAAGGAGGTAAGCGAAACCCTTTAATAAGTTTTTTCCCAGTGTCGCCAACAAAAAATAACTGGGGGGGGGGGGGGGGGGTGCAAAAAAGAAATTTTTTCAATCTGAAAGAAGAAAAATCTGCTATTATTTTCCATTTTTCTTTCTATAAAAATACCAAATCAGTTTATTTTCACTAAAATAACCCCAGAAAAGGTATTTTTCAAGATCTAGGAGGATAATATCTCGATAATTTAGGGATGATGGGGTCAAAATGTATTTTTCAAAATCTAGGGGGCAAATTTGTCATTTTTCAAATGAAAATACCAAAAAAGGGCATTTTCAATGAAAATACCCCCAAAAGATATTTTTCAAAACTTGGAGGAGGGACACAAATGTAGAGGGGGCACTTACGACCTCCTCCAATTGACACCAAAGGTCTTTACCAAAGAAAAAAAAAAGTCCCTCCTCTAATTCCATGAAGAAACGTGTTCGTTGATTTCATTGGTTTAGTCTGTAATAGATTTTTGATCCAATCGCGGTTTTCCTTAATTGTATGTCAGAAAGGGAAGCAAAATTCCTGTATTCAGGGGCGTCGTTTGGGTGTGGCAAGGGGGCAGTTGCCCCCAATAATGTGGAAAAAAAATATTATATATTCCATGCCCTTTGACTATCCAGATATGGACCCCTCTTGCCCCCCCCCCAAATAAAAATGCTGGAGACTCCCCCCTGCCTGTATTTGGTTCAAATCGAGTAAGTGCACAATAATTCATTTGGGAGGGGAGGGGGGCTCCTAAATATCCAAAAAATAGGCAAATCGTTCGAGAATTGAAGGGCTTTGTGAATAATTTGTGCCAATTTCTTTCCTGAAATTGATATAATATAATATGTCAAATAGTTGTACTTTCATGAAACTGATTACAAAAATTCGGGCCTAAACTAATGATCTGAAATACTTTTTTGGTAAAGTCTCAGTTTCACGCGTGCCTTTTTAATGAGGTTTTGAAGTAGCGTGCCCTTTGTCTTCACATCGTTAGTTCGATGTCGATCGTTTTGCAGTAAGAAAGTTTCCATGAGAAACAAAAGCTACTTGTTCAAAGAATTTGGTGGATTCAAATTCGAAAGATGTTGAAATCCAACAAACAATCGAAGCACTCAAGCAAGGCCTTATCTAAGAGGGGGGGGTTACCTCCCCCCTCCGAAATGTTTCTCTGGCGCACAAAACGTTACAAAAATGAATATAAACAAATTTCTTATGTATATTTTTGTAACTCCTCAAAAAAACCTTTTGTAACCCCTTAGCCTACCCAGAAAAAAAAATCCTGGATACGGCCCTGCATTCAAGTTTCGCTGAAAACAGGGCTCAGGCTCATAGCCAAAAGGATACATGTAGGCTATTCACGGAAGCAGGAATTCATTTGTGCGTGGGTATAGAGTTGTTAAAGGGGGACGGTAGCAGTGGTGCCACGGCTGGGGGTTGCCTACTCTGATCAATTTTTTGCTTTGATTCGGCTTTGTTTGCTTATACTTGAATCGGGAGGGAGAGCTGCAATTAATTTGCCCTGGGCACCACCAACCCTAGGAACGGTTTTGTGTGTAAGTGGAGGGGGTGACTTGAAATGAACGCTAATCATAATCGAATAAGAATTTTAACTTTCTAAAAGAGATGTTTTCATATTTCTGTAACACCTCTAGTGAACACAGCTTCACTGGTGTTAATTTTGGAAGAGAAGGAAGGGATACCGATGCCCCGTAGATTTTTTTGGAATTTTCAATGAAAAAAAATTAAAAAACACAAACTTGCCCCCTCCTCTCATAGATATTTTAAGAGCTTTAACTACAATGTTTCAGGCTACTTTATTCAATGAATAGTTATATCCCTAATTTTTACTTTTAATTGTACGGAAAACACTCTCTCTTTTATTTGCGCGAGCTAAGAGGCAACTTTAGGTATGTCTCCCTTTTTGAACACCCCAGTTTTATCCTCTTATAGCAGAAAAACTCCCAGTTCAAAACAACATTTATCACAATTAATTGCAAGACCCTTTTGTCAACTAAATACAATAAGGAACTCCAGCGTCGTTCCATTCTTTCCTTAAAAGCCTTTTGAGTACATAAAAAAGCCGTTTTGGACGTGTCGGTTATTCCAATTGGGGAACTCAGTCAAATTTAAATGTTATCAACTGAGCATGATTCCTCCACTTGACTTACTAATGACGCAATTCTATCGATTACTACTGCTCGACCAATAGGAGCTTAAAAGAGGCGGAGTTTTAAGGACTTACTAACGCCTATTTCAGTAAATTGTTCACAAACTTATCAAAACGGTTTAGCTCCTGTATCCTCCATTGATATCAAACTACATCAATTTAGTAACTGTGTGAAAGCAGATCACGTCATATCACTTTGACTTTAAGCAGGTTGTGTTCGTTTGCAAGAAGGTACTTAGCAATCTGGATGTGTATCCGAAAATGACAATAAATAACATGAACAGTGCAGCAAGCAGCCCAAAACGTGCAGTGTCATCCGCAAGCAGTGAAGCTGCAGCAAACGAACCTGACTGCACAGGCAGTGGTAACGCATCTAAGTCGAAATTTATGATTACTGATATTTTAGGGAATAGTGACAGACGGAATGAGGTTCCTGTAAGTCTGTTAGCACAAGGACATTTGCTCCATCATTCTTTGCAGCTCCCGTTTGCTGGTCACCCAGGACTGTTCCTTCCATATGGAAGACCATTGCTGTTTCCCAATGTTGAGCAAAGCTCTGATACAACCCCGAAAGACTTGACTTTAAGAAAAGATGAAAGTGAACTGAGTGACTTTGAAAATGAACAAAATGACGATTCTGATCATGATAAGAATGATGTTAGTGATGATGAGGACTCCATTATTTGTAAGTTTTTTTTTTTAAACATTTTAGACTTTAGAAAAACTTATCGGGACCCACATATCTTTTTGGCGAGACAACTTTTTTTTCAAGAGATTAAGTATATTGCACTGGTCACAAATAAACAAAGGAACATTCAGATTTCTTATAAAAAGCTGGGCTAAAACGGATCATGTTACGAAGAATGTTATGAAACTTTCAGGGGTGGGTCTACAGGCCAAAGTATGTCCGGGAAGATATTATGAAGTACCTACCTTCACTCCTCCCTCTAGAGGGTCCTGAAATTTGCCTACATGACAGGTCTATACCTAGGCTATTGAAATTTTGACAAAACAACATTTTACCTTAATTTTCAGTGATCAGTTTCTTTTTCTTTGGCTTTAGTTCTGAAAATGTAATTCCTGTTATTTGAGTAAAATTTTAGGCCATACCAATGTTTTATTTCAAAATTTAGGAAATGTATTTGCATATCTTTAAAACCTTATAAATTGGGATTGAGTTAAGTTGTGAAGCTGAAAATAATTTTGTTGTACTTCATTTAAGCAAAAGATCTATTTTTCACGGTTTCACTTTTATAACACACATGTTTTTAAAGGTCATCAATGGTCAGTACCCTCTAGAGGGAGAAGGAGTGGAGGTAGGTACTTCAAAATGCCTTCCTAGGACACACTTTAGCCTGTAGACCCTTCCCTGAAAGTTTCACTTTCCTAACCTAACCCCTTTCCAAGATAGTCAGAAGTAGCTAAAGTACAATTTCACCATCTATTATTTCTAAGTTTGCTAATAGTCTGGACTTACTGATCATAAGCAGGTTATAATTTTGAAAAATACTGCACAAATATATGGGTATTTTTTGCCAAGAATTTTTTCGATACAAAATCAAATACTGTATTCACCTTTCGGGACAACAGGTGGCAATTTTCAGAAGCCCAAAATTTTGACAGTGTTTTCAGCCACAAAAACGGATTAGAATGTTTTTGCTTAAGTTTTAAATTTCCTATCGATTAGTATAATGGTTTGGACAAATGAAATTCCTTTTTTTTTTGCTACAACTATGTATATGAAACATGTTCTTCAATAGAAACCTAAAACCTAATTCACCAAAACTAGTGTTGCCAATCATTTGTGGTACATCAACATTAATTTGCGCCACAAGTCTCTGTAGAAGGCAGTATCTGAGGGGGGGGGCAAAGAACCCAAAGCCTGAGAATAAATCTTGATCCTTTTTTTCTCAAGAGCCATGCAAGGTGCTAGTTTTAAGCTAGTAATACCCTCTCTGCGCTACTTTTTAATGGCATCGTTGCCAATAACAAATATATTATTTTAGATTCTAATATAAAATTGACTTCCTTGCAGTGGCAGATCCAGAGGGTGGCGAGGGGGCGCGCGCCCCTAGCGTAGTCTAAAGTAGTGTAATTTACTTAATTAACTCAAGTTTGCTTTAATTAAACTTGCTCCTAACACAAGTTTATCGGATCAATCTATTTTGCGCCCCCCTCTCTATTTTTTTTGGATCGACCTATCTCCCCCCCCCAAAAAAAAAAATCCTGGATCCGCCCCTGCTTCCTTGTCGGACACAAGAGCGATAGTCTTCAACTTTTTCCCTTCCTAGGACAAAAATTTATCGCATACCCCTTTGAGATGAAGAATTGTTTATTACGCCACCAAACACATGCATGGGTGGAGGGTTCAAGGGAACGGCCCTCCCCAGATTTTCTAGACTTTATGAAATTCCTGCGTACATATCTGTAGCCTACATAAAATAAACAGTATTCCACCGAACGTTACTGCGCATGAGTTTCTAAGGTCTAATTGTGGGGGGGGGAGGGAGTTGAGTCTAGCTTCAAGACTTTTGGAATCCAGCCAATAGCCGACGGACTTTATCTGGACATGTGTAATCAACGAACACAACCCAAGTAGCAAGTTTAAGATAACAATTTTCTTAGAACCTTTTCTTAGAGCATGGGCCACTCAACCTAACAGGCTACTTTTCTTCACCGAGCCAAGGAAAAACTTTGGTATGAATGGATATTGGTGTCCATTAGAGATCAGGGGCTGTTTTTACCCCTTCCTCTAGGTTTTGACGAATATCTATGTTTGTATTTTCATTACAGACCTACAACAAATCCCCCTCCCCTTAGGATTTTAAAAGACATCCGTCCTATATTTGCGTGAATTGATGCCATTGTGTGTGGATATGTTTATCCAGTGACAAAATATATCTGAAGGGAAACTAACCAAAAAATGTTCTCATAAACGCGTATTTGCTTCTGCTTAAACAAGTGCAGGCTTCCGTGCAAAAAAGTCGCGCCTCAAAACTTGTGTTTCTTTTTACCAGCCTTGTATTTCTCACAAAAGAACCGATCAAGAGTTATTTATCTCTCTAGAAATTACATTTCCATGTCAGTCTAGAATTATAGTTCATTGTTAGGATTTTATATTGTTTCCTTCTGGAGAGTGGAAATTCTAAACAAATACCATTTACTTATTGGTCTCACTGTTTTTTACTTTTCTTTTTGTTCATTTAAAAACACTCAATACTCATTTTCTTGGAAATCTACAGCTTTATGCCGAGTTAAGACATAAATTTGAATAAGAGACTGTTAGAGCACGAGCGGTCTTTCTGTTCTGCTTAACCGATTATTGATATAGTTTTGCCGTCAATCATACACATGCGCAGGTTTATATTTTCAGGGGGTTGTAAATCTGTCAAATAAAATAAAAACAGGCAAATTATGCAAAAACTGATTATGGTAAAAATTTTCAGAAAATAACAGAATCTTGAGACAAAGCCGTACATAGGACCTTGGTGGGAGGGGGGTAGAACCACCATTTGGGTGGGCTCAACAGATTATATGAAACCATTACATGGTATTTCAAACTGACTTACCATGACAAAAAGAAAAAATCAGCGAAAAAGACAAGACACGAGAAAATAACGTGGATATTTGGCGTGTATTAATTAAACGTCTTCAGCACAGATGAGAAGTGAAAAGAACAGAAGCAGAAACAAGAGACGATAAAAAAGATGGAACAAAAATGAGAAATGACAGACAAGAGGTAAAACTGAAAGAAAAAACTTTAAAAAGGATAAGTAAGATTAAATAAGAACCAGAAAATACAATAAATCCAATGTATGATAGTTCAAGTCTGCCAAGTCGAGTTAGTGACAAAATCATATACAAAAAACATGTTTTAACTGGTAGATAGTCTAAATTCCAATATATTTTTGCAATTTTCCATATAGAAAAGGATTATTTAACCTGTAATACTCCCCATCCTGCAGCCAACTGCTTTTGAAATGCATATAAATTCGCTGAATCAAAATGACCGAAAAATTGCTAAAAATAATTTTTCTTTGGGTTTAAAATTAAAGAAAAATATTATTAATCACCTTTAAGTAAATAAAATTCATTGTAGATTTTAAAAATTTACTTTTCCTTCGGGTTTTAAGTAAAGGAAAACATCGTAATGGTCCTTAAGTAAATAAAAAATCACTAATTAGTTCAAAATGGAATAGTATGTAATCTAATAGAATATGTTCATTTTCCCATGCTGACAGGTGTGCCTCAAACTATTTTAATGATGTCGTTTTCACTTAGCGAAATTAGCTTAAAACACAGTAATCAGTCACGGCTGTCTTGATTTAAATAAGTTATGTTGAAATACAGCTACTATTATCTGCCGACATTTTTTTTTTTTTTGAAAGTATACTTAATAATTTTAGCTTTCCTTTTTTTATTGGTATTGCACAAACTTTTCGTTCTCAATTTTGTGAATTTTTTTTGCCGGACAGGAAACTTCATCTTTTAATGACGGTAGATGTCAGTGTTTTAAGAAGACGATGTTGCAATTAAACAAAAACCGCTCTCCTTACGGGCCTCAATATCTAAGACAAAATTAGCTACCGACGGTATGCATTTAGGAAAGTTTCTTTTAAGAATCCCCAGTAGCAACTTTTAACAGTTAAACAAGTCTCCCCTGATATCACAATTCCATCACTTCGAAAGGAGAAATGTCCCGGTTCCTTTCCCAAAATGGCAGTTAGTGGGTAGGCCATTAGCCTATTTAAATGGGGATTTTAACTTGTAATGACATTGGTATAGTGAAATCTCAATGTATGAAGATAAAGTTGAGAGTACCGCAAGGATTAGTTCTTGGACAGCTATTATTTATTGTGCAATTACGGTAGCCAGTAACAGTTATTTTGATTTAAATAAGTTAAGCTAAAATATGGCTACTATCACCAGCTGATATTTTTCATGTTTAATTTTTAAAACATAGTTATTAATTTCAGTTTCATTTATTTTTTTATTGCTCAAATTTTCTGTCTAAGTTTTTTGAACGTTTTTTTTTTTGCCAGACAGAGAACTAGGTGTGAGAAATATTAATTTTTTTGGCTGCTACACTGATAATTGTCTCAAATATCGTTTTAACTTTAGTGTTTTTATATTGCCAAGTAAGATTAAAAATTGCAGTCAGGGCTGTCTTAATTTAAAAAAGCTATGTTGAACTACAAGTACTATTGTCCACGATCAAAATGAATGCTATATTAAAGGATATTATGTGTATTAATTGTCATTTTATTTTGTATTGCTCAATTCTTTTTACTATATGTTAATTACCAGACACGGAATTAGAAATCTCTTAATGTATTGGCTATTCTATGTTAATAATCACCTTTAATATAGCCTATAAGTATGTTTTACTAATGTTTATCACTTATAGGAAATAGATTAAACCCACGAATATCCACTGAGAAAACATGAACGGAGGGAGTTTAAGCCCTTAACCCTCTCTTAAGGGTCAAGAAGCTTACGATTTCCGCTTTATATCCTATACTCCAGACCGTGTGCAGGGGGAGGGGGGTTACTGGGTTTGAACCCCTCCACCCCCCAAAAAAAGTCGACTCGTAAAAGGCAACGAAAATGCACATAGCTAACTAAATTTTGAAATGTTTTGTTAAGTTTTTATATACCCTCCCCTGAAAAATCCTGGATACGCCCTTTTATTTAAATAGACTGTTTTAGGAGATCATGACAGATTCAACCTCTTAAGGGGTGAACCTCCCTCTAGGTAAATTTAAGAATCAGTCGTGTCAATTCACGAAAATTTAGGGGGTAATATATTTTCAATATCTAGGGTGGGGTATTTGTAAATTTTTCAATGAAAATCCCAAAAAAGCCTTTTCCATGAAATACCCCTCCCCCCAAAAGGTATTTTTCAAAATAGGGAGGGCACATAACTCCTGCCCCCCAAATGGTATTACTAGTTTGTGTACCTGCTTTACTTTATGTCTTTATTTAAGTAGGTTCTTGCAAAGCTCCGGAAAAACCATGCTTCCAGTTTTTTTTTGTGTTTTGATGAATATGATGAACTAATTTCATATTAAAATATTTACGTTTTGCTGCATCTACTGTTGTGTAGCCTTATTTAGTTTTTTGGTTTGTTCATTTTTAAAAGATAATTCTGCGAAAGAGAACTTGAATTTTAAAACTAAAAAAAATTTGTCTAATATGGTACTAGTTAGCAAGGAAGGACTGGAGGATTTTTTTCTGCATGAGGTGGGTAAAACAAGGGGGAAAATGAAAATAAAATAAGGGGGATAAATCAATAAATCATTTATTAAATCAGTAGGTTATTATTGATAAATGTGTAATAAAATCATTTATTAATGATTGAATGGCTAAATGGCTGGTATAAATCAGTTATTAAATCAATACAGTTATTTAAATCAAGAGTCATTTTGTATATAAATTACAAAAATGGACTACAGGTAAAAACCTGTAGTCCGCGAGGGGCTACATTTCTTCTGGATAAAATAAGGGGAAAATGGCTTTTTGGGGGGACCTTTTTGTAGTCAGAGAGTAATCGAATAAGATTTTCATTTTAGTTACCCCAAAATCTCGGAATTTTACGATTTACAATTGTAGTGATTTCCACGATAATTACTTGCATTTTTATATATACTCTTGAATTTTTACTGCCCGGAGACATAGTTGAAAGGATGTGTTACCGTTTATGCAACCTACATGATAATTGCGAATGACGCATCCTATGAAGAAAGAAAATGCTAATCAAGGCAGGTGATCTCTAAAATTTGACAGTTTACATATTTTTTTATTTTATTTATTCACTTTAACTGTGCTTACCAGTCATAAATTGGATCAGTCGATCTATATTCATGGTAACCAATGGCAAAATAGATAATTATGCTCATCCAGAATTGACTTAATGTAACATTACAACACTTAGCAGCCTCAACTCCTAAAAATTGAGTAGGGAATTTGTTGTTTTTTTTAAATTCTTTCATTAAAAAGGCATTTTCAATGAAAATGCTGAAAAAGGGCATTTTTCGAAATATATGGAGCGGGGCAAAATTCAAGGTTAGTGCATGCCCCCCTTAAATTGACGTTATTGATAAATATTAATTTAACTCTTATCAGCATATTATTAACTCCTATTTCACGCATACCTATATTATATTTCTGATGGCACGTGATTACACTACTTCCCTTCTTTTTGATTCCCAATTTTATTATAAAAAATAATACAACCCCTAGATTTTGACAAATACATTTTGCATTCCCCCTAATATCCGTGAATTGATGCCACTGATGGTGCTCCGAAGTATAAACTCGGTGGCATAGAGTGGGCAACTTCTCGCTGGAGTTAGAAGAATGTACTGTACTTACTTGCACTTATGGTGGGAATTAGGTATTCCCACCCTGCCCGGCTTTAAAGGTCTTGGAGACTTGTTTAGTCCATGTAGTGCGGTTTGCTGCCACCTGCTCTGCAAGTTGGAGCCGCTGGGTTGTCCATCTTTGTTCGAACTTTCTGAACTCCCAGATAGGTTCAAGTGTGATTTGGCGAGGTGCCAACAGCTTTTCTGCTGACCTCTTTAGCGTCTCTTCCATAAGCAGTTAGAAAAAGTTAGAAAAATATAGTTGTTGGAAAAATATAGTTGTTGGAAAAATCAGTTAGTTGGAAAAATATAGGCTTGGTTAATAAAATGTCTCCTAAAGTTAATTCAGAGAAGGTCTTTTATTATCAAGCTATGCTTGACGTGGGTACTTGTGTAGATAATGTACATAATACACACTCGAAAACAAACCGATTTTTATCTGTTTGCATTAAGAGACATTTAGCTTACGCGCAATGGAAAACAAGTGACGGATGACAGAACACATTGGACTTAGCCTATATAATTTGGGTCATACATTTGTGCACTAGGGGTGGTGATGGTAAAGTATTTGGAAAGTGCGGAGTTAGAAAACATTTCTTACTCCATAATATACAAAAAATTGTAACCAACACATTTTTCGTGTAGACCCGCTATACTTTACCCCCACCCCTAATGGGCAAATATTTAGCCCAAATATGTTTCTAAAGTATAATATTTTCATCAGATATTTATATATTTCACTAGGATTAACCTAACTTCACTTCTCGAGTGTGTACCATTATGTACACGGGTACCTTGACACGCACTATTTGACTGCAAAAAAATCTACAAAATTGTATGCTATTCAACAGCAGTTTGAGAAACGCGAAGTCGTTAATTTCCTTTATCAATGTGCTCGAGTAGTGAAATTACAGAAGTTCTTATGCTGTTAAGCAATGTTTACATAAAGTTTACATAAGCAGAAATATATTTACCATTCCTTTTAGTATCTATTTTAAAATCATTGAAAATATCCTCCTTCTCATGAGCTAATAACTATTCTAATATTTGCTTTAAGAAAAAGATGATTTGTTTAAAACAATTGTCACCAATTGTTATAGACGGTAAACAGTATCAGAACCCACATTAAACGAATTAGCAACCCAATGCGGCAATTCTCACAAAACCGCTAATGGTTTGAGCTAAGTGTTGTCATCATAAATTTGTTGATCATAAAAATTATTATATCTTTCACTTCCGTTAAAAAACAATACTTTAACACTGTTGTATCATACCTGACAGGTGTGGATTCAACTAAAGTTGTCAGCAACTTTTTCTCTTTTTGCGTGTCATAAAGCGCTCTTTATGTTAGATTAGGTGCACCTGGGTGATTTATTGATTTTATTTACTTTTCAAATACACTATTATAAAAAAAAAGATTATAATGTCATCAAATGAAAGTTCAGTTTTGTAAAATACTTCAACATTTCAGACATTTTAGTTTGAAACACCTTTCTACAAATTCTTGAATACCTTTGAAATTTACGCTAATCTTTAAGGAGTGGTATAATTCATTGTGCACTAAAATTTAAAAATAATTGTTTGTTTCCTGTAATTTTATAATGGACTGGTATTCTTTTGAAAATATCAAAATTAATTTCAGTAATAATTGATTTAACGAAAATCCAATACCAGTTTGGCATTTCCCAAGTTGTCCCTAACCGAGTTTCACAACGATTTCTAATTCTCCTTAAAAACGACGGTCAAAGCGCTCATTTGTGGAAAAATCTACTGTAATCAGTGGTGGATCCAGGGGAGGGGCGAGAGGGACGTGCGCCCCCCTAACATAGTCTAAAGTAGTGTAGTTTACATAATTAACACAAGTTTGCGTTAATTAAACTTGCTCCTAGCGCAAGTTTATCGGATCGACCTATTTTGCCCCCCCCCCCCCAAAAAAAAAAATCCTGGATCTGCTTCTGACTGTAATGAGCTGCTGTTTAACAATGAACTAAATCCAATACTGCAATACACTCAGTGATGATGGATATACTGCATGCAGATCGGCGAAAATACAAAATACTCCCACCAAGGCCCCTAAAAAATATCTTTAGATTGAAAACATGCAAATCACAGGAATAAACAAGGTCAACCAACCTTGAATTTCTTATACTATTGAACAAGTCTTGAATCACTATGATTTGTGATTCAGAGTCCCATCTCAAACATACTACGACCTAGTAGATGACTCTGGGGTGATAATTGAGGGTGACATTTAACACACCGTAGGGTGGTAGAATATCAATATGGCAAAGAAAATGCCATCTCAGGGTCTGATTAAGTTGGAAGTTAAGAAAGTCAGTAACTAATGATTATTGAACATCTAAGTATTGCATTAACTCCAACACCAAGGCTTTATCTGGGGGGGGGGGGTCGCAGGTTTGTACCCCCCCCCCCCAGAAATTTTCCCGACTCATAAAAACGTAACAAAAATGCATATGATCAAATTCTTGATGTTTTATATTTTTTTGACCCCCCCCCCTGAGAAATCCTGCATACGGCCTTGCCTAACCCAGTGACAAATTTGACACAACCATTTAATACTTACTTTGAACGTTTTTTCTACATTCCTTAAATACTTTCTTGCCTCCATCGACAGGGATCAAATATTTTCAATTTCCTCTCAACGGGTTGTAATTATTGATAAGGCCATTGATACCTTTTTGTCCAGTAAATCTTAATTCCACCATCTGTTGATAACATAGTTCCAGGTTCATTAGCGAGATATACAGCTGCGGCATATTTCAAGAAGATAACTACACATAGTATTGTGACCAGGACCGTGTTCGGGGGGGGGGGGGTGTTAGGAGGTTTGACCCCCCCGCCCGACCCCCGGAATGTTTTTCCGACTCGTAAACACATAATGAAAATACAAAAAACACATTTTTGATGGGTTTTAAAGTTTTTTGTAGCCCCCTCCCTTCCTACCAAAAAATACTCCCAAATTTAAATCCTGGATGCGGCCCTGACTGTGGCCATTCATCTTAATGGCGACCCTTTTTTTATGGCGACTAAGTTTGTCATATATACGTGTGTAAAACAATTTTGTATTCGTGTATCTACACATATAGGTGTATAATACGGGCGGAGTCCAATACCCGTCCTGGATGAAGATTTGGAGGTGCTTAAACCCCCCCACACACACACCTAACAATCTTGTCTGATATGTCTGAAAAAAAAACACATTCTTCGGCATTGAGGATGACCCCCCCCCCCCTAAGAAATAAGAACTTTATGCCCATGTTTACAATTTCATTAACTATTTAATATTTGTCTTTTAGATGTAAAACTTTAATAAACTGACTAGATATCTAACTGACTAGATATTAGACAAATGATTGTCCTGATTCAGTGGCTCTCGGATACATTCTGTATTTCGGTCTTTGTGTATGTGTGTGTGTATTTAGCTCAACACATACACACAAAACATTATTTACGTTTTTAGTAGCCCTTTTGTCATCGGCAATACCCAAGGTCGCAGGGCTGTCTTCAATGAAAGGTGAATGTTGAGAAACAATTATTTGTTTGTAATAAAAAATTTTCAAGACAAAGAATATATAAAAAAGAAATAAAAATATATCCGCCCTCAAGGCCCTACGGTCGGGTAAAACACCAGGGAACGTAACAATGCAACTACATATTAAAGATAGTGAATAGTGAATAATAAAAACTGCCAAAGGGACGCCAAAGTAAAGAAATAGCTTATAAAATCATTACCATACAGAAGAGAAAGAAAATCAAATCCCAGTGAAGAATTCAACCTTATTTTTTGTAAAGTCGTAAAAGAGTGGCACCTACGATCGGACGCAGGAGATGTGGTCCAGGTAATGGGTAGGGGCGTCGTTTCAGGGGGCAGGGGGGAGGGGCAGTTCCCCACAATAATTTGGAGAAAACACTAGTATATAGCCCATGCCCCTTGACTATCCAGATATGGGCCCCTCTCCCCCCCAATAAAAATGCTGGAGCTACACCCCTGGTAACGGGACACTCAATTTAGGGATTAAAAGAATCTGGTATCACTAAATTCGTTACTACCAATTTTGCATCACTTTTTTTTAGCTTAAGTCAGCGAGTTAAGAGACCAATTAAACAAACCCATTAATTGCTTAACTTTCTTTTATCGTAAAGTACCGTCTTTTTAAACACTTTTAAATCGCTTCGCTTAACATGAGTCGTGTAAGTAGTTATTATGGCTAATTATTACTGTTGCATCTGAATGAACACCCCATCTGGTGGCCGGTACAAGTTATCAAGTCCAAGCTTTAAGTTAAACAACAAAACCACAAAAAGGGGTAACAATTAGTCTGAGCGAAATTTTCAATAGTCGCTTCCTTTATACTATAATAAATATGTCCGGTTGTCGAGTATTTATGATCTTGGAGCTGAGTAATAAATACCTGGATTCGATTACAATTCTCTGGAGTCTTCCATCCCAATTTTGCGACAAGCCAGTGTTTTTGGCTTCTGAATCAACTTTAAGACTATTTAGTTTGATAACAAAGTTATTGCTTTTATTTGGTCTGGACGAGGGTCAGTGGTGTGGCTTTGTAAGCTCAGCCAGATTCGACCCAGCTTTAAATGAGTATCTGGAGAAATCTGGGGAAGGTAAGCAGGAAGGGTGTCCGAGAGCACAGGATGGCTGGCCCCCAACCCCCCAATGTACTTCCTGGCTGAAGGGCCACGAAAAGGAGATCAGCACCGCCGGTTTGGATCTTAAGGGTCTAGTACCGTCATACTTACTTATTTACTTATTGGTTTTAGTAAAATAAGAAGGACCTTAATGTAGTGTCACAAATGTGGTTACTACTCATTAAGAAAACTATCCTTGAATCAATATTGATTGCAAAAAATTTCAAGCTTTCCATTGAATTATCATATAGCTTGACCTTATTCTTTTGAAGGTTATTTCCTTCACCATTACTTTTAGCCGTTATGTCTTTTGGTCATGTAAATTCAAAACTGTAACTGATCACAATTTCAAAAATCCATGTGTTTGGTTTTAAGCACGAAAAACTGTTAACTCTATACACCAAGGTCGTATAATTTCGATGTAAGTTTACCGTCGCAAAAACATAATTCTTTATAGACCCAATCTTGCATGCAAGCATTGGGGGAGGGGAATTTGGGCATTATTGGGCTTGAATTATAAGGTATATAATACATTTATTTCAATAGTTCTATAATATACGATTGTCCTCTATGAAGACCTAGTATCTACACAAAAATTCAATTTTTAGTTTGAGATGGACCTCCCCTAACCTTGACGCTTCAAGTCCAAGAGTGGAGCCAGAAAATTTCTATCTGATATGTTTTTTAAGATGCGAACTCGTGTTTTAAAGAGGTAAAAACATAATATCACCTGTTTTCAACAGCTAAACCGTAATACAGACATAAAAGAATTAGCAACCCCTAGTATATACCTTACGTGAAGCAGAAACAAAGACAGGGGAAAATGTATTGGTGGAACTTCATCTCATCTATTTCTCCCGTTCCAGAAATGAAGCAAATTATTATTTTGCGATATCCTCGAAAACTTGAAAAACGCAGGTATTAGATTGTGCTAGAAGACTACTACCTAGTGTTGTCACGTGTCTTCCACGCGCAGTATATCTCTCGCTTGATCAGGGTTGCCACGTGTTGCACGGAAGTGCTACGTTAGCTCTATTCCATCACGTGTAGCACGTGCTACATTGAATGTGGCACTTTTTCTCTTATATGACCAAATTAAAAATATGGACATATAAAATGCAGCTACATGATGTCTCTCATATCAAAATATATGGTAGAACATTCTTTGTGCATGATAATAACCGAAATATATTTGAATACTATTATAGATTTGATGAAGGTTGGTGGTGGTTGGTTTAAGAGTGATATCAGGAAGCACTAAAAATTAGAGATATAGCACAAAAGCACATAATAAATTATAATAAAGATACTCGTGCAGCAATGGATTTATTGCTTACAACTAGGAAATGGACTTATTGCTAACAACTTAGAAAACAAATAGTAATCAGGGTAGTCATAGTATTTAACCCACGGTAAAGAGCCCGTGCTCGTCCAGTATTCAGTAAACTTAAAAATTGACACGAAAGCTTTTAATCAAATATTCAACTGATTAAAACAATACAGTCGCCCTCGGCCTTTTCAAGGTTCTTGTCCCGTTATGAACTGTCGACTATTGTATCTGTCTAAAAAAGGCATAGACAAAAGAAATACATACCAGTAATAAACGGAAATTATAATACTTATTATCTGGAAGAAAGGTAGGCCTACCTATCATAAGCACGTATTTAGGAGTTTTTGTCTGGGGGGGGGGAGTATAATAAAATAATATATTTGACAATTTAAATAAGAAGTACTCAGAAACCCAAGGAAATTTAGTATTTTGCAAAGGGCGACAAGGCCCTCTCCCTGTGTGCGTCCCTTGCCTACCAAATCTCAAGGATTTGACAAAATTTGAGAAAATTTGTGAAGACAGTGAATAAAACCTTTAGCTCTATTATCAACGGCCGCCACCAGTGCAATATTATAATATAAAACACAGATAAAAAGTTACTAAAACTTACTAAAAGACAAAGATAAAAAAATTGAAGCTAAATCATATTTAAAATAAATGTGACACATTTGGACACTGTTTTCGTTATTATTTATGTATTTCGATTCAATTAATTTATATCAATGTAGAAGTTAAACAAATGACGCTGAAATTTATGAAAAGAGGAGTATGCTCTTTCAGTACCGTTATCCACATTTTACCAATTCAACCTTTACTTTTACCTTTTACCATTTTACCTTTTACCTTTTGACATTTTACCAATTATCCTTTACTAATTTATCTAGGTGAACCTGGATCAATATGAGCTACTGATCCATTCTCTTATATTAGTTAATTATAATAAACTCAGGAAAACTGGGTATAAAACTTATAATGAACCCTATAATTCATTTTACCTCGTTCCAAATGCTTATCAAAACATAGCATATGCTTGAGGAACAAATAAATGATTCTTTCCTTAACCTACAATAAAAATGTCCAATGCTTAGTATTTACGATCAACAGCTCAAGTACACTTGTTTAACCTACAATTGGCTCGTTCCGATATCTTTAAACCCTCGCGGTTTTGGACAAAACGCAGTTTATTATAGTTAAATAAATTATTGAAACCTACTTAGCCAAGATAGTTTTATAATAGGAGTAAATCCTTTGAATAACCCTTTTCCATTAAGGTTTCCGGTGCTTTCTGAGTATTAAAGGTGCACGATAGTGCGGGAATTTAAATTATTATCACTACCAAAGAGAACACAGACACATGAATGTCCTACAATTCCGTACTAAAAATGTTTCGCACAAGACTTTATAAAAATGGTTTAGTTTATATTTTCGTTTATTTACCCAACAAGTTTCTCTTTATGTTTTAAAGGCTAAATATTGAACACTTAGAGGCAAGGCCGTATCCAGGGGGGGGGGGGTACCCGGTTTTAAACCCCCCCCCCCCCCCGAAATTTTTGACCGAGTCGAAAATAAGTCGAAAATTAGTAAAACCTAGGTAAAAATCAGTAAAATTAGTCGAAAACTGAGTCAAAAATTAGTAACCCCTCCCCCGAAAAAGTCAAAAATTAGTAACCCCCCCCCGAAAAAAAATCCTGGATCGGCCCTTGATGAGAGGTAGCTTAAATAATTTCAAAGACCATTTTAATGCTCTAATAAGCGTTATTTGAAACTCCAGTATATTATCTAATAAGCGTTGTTTTCTCTAATGCTATAATCCAGTAATCCTCTGATAAAATATATTTGAAACTTCAGTACACGTATGTCTTAGATCAGAATTTCATTTTAATTTGAGGGGTTTTATAATTATGAGTTCCTTTTGATTTGAATGTTGAATGGCATTGCAAAAATTTTTATTAATTACTTTTTGAAGTTTCTATTTCAATTTCAGGCTGTTAATCTTTAATACTTTTTTCTCTTTGTTGTGTTTTATTCTTTAGTTTATTAGTTGTTTTTTTGCAGCCTGTATTCAGATTCTATTTATTCAACATAATACTGCTTAATTACAACTAATTAATTTAATTGCTTAATGAATTCACCCATTCATTTCATACCCTTAATTTGTTGACTGCAACGACAATGTTGAATTTAAACAAATTCAATATTCTTGATGAATTTAGAGTTACAAATCCCTTATTGAAAAAGACCGTTATTTTCTGCAATATGTTAAGTTTTAGGGAAATTATCTATTTCCATTTCTAGACAAAGTAAGAGGGACTATTTTGTTCTTATTTCTAACTTATTTCTAACTATTTTGTTCTATTTCTAACTAAGGCTTGATAATATTTAAAAAAAACACTGAAGCCAAAGTAATTAAAAAACTAGCAACACTAAGGCCCTATTAGGGCCAACTAGAATCATTTGCACAAATAGGATTAAATACAACAAATTTAAAATAATGTCAAAATAACTCTTGCCTTATTTTTCACAAAAGATTTATTTTATAGGGATTCATGATTTCGTCAATATTTATAGGGCTTTATATTTCACCCATTCTTTTGTCTGTTTTGGAATATGTCTGTTTTATTTCAATATGCCCCCATTTTCTCTGAGAAAAATTAAGTTATGCTGCATTGGAACGTATCCAGGATTTTTGTTGGGGAGGGGGGGAATTAAAAAAAGAGACGCAAATTTTTGACACCTATTTTTGTTACTTTTTATGAGTCACACAAAAGTTTCAGGGGGGTACGCTGGGTAACCCCCCTCCTTGATAGGACACTGATGCTGCTGAACAGGCAGATAAGCAGATATTGATTTTGAAGGCGGATCAGCTCTTGGGGGGGGGATCTGAAATGGAACATAAAATAAGTACGCTTGTAGGAAAAAAACAAGAAATTATAGAGAAAATCAGGATGTTTCGTTAGAGAGCCGCGGACATCTGTTCATTAGCATCTGGAACCAGCAGCATGAAGGCTTCAACATTTTAACCAGGATTTAGAAAGCGATCTATATATATATATATATATATATATATATATATATATATATATATATATATATATATATATATATATATATATATATATATATATATATATATATAATATATATATATATATATATATATATATATATATATATATATATATATATATATATATATATATATATATTGTACTTTTTTGAGTTAAGTGGATTACATTTTGACTGTTCTACCAGCTTTACTGAGTTCTGATGTCTGAACAAATAATAAATATCATTTTGGTTCTTTTAGCTTATGTCCCCTAGCTTTTACTATCAAATCCTTATATATTTGATCCGCTGTAAAAGAGACCATGTACCGAAATTTTATTTCTAACTTGCTTAATTCAAAAGGATGTTTCTGTAACCATTTCCGTTTGTGTTAGCATTTCTTTTATTTTTGAGATTTATCCTAGAACTACAAGTGGGTCTGGCATGCTTTCTTTAGAATTAGTTAAGTATGAATGTAATTTGTATGGTTTTCTGGGTGAACTGAGGATTAAAGCACACTTCCCTATTGTGTTCCATCCACTATGTGTGATCTAGCACAGCACTTCAGCTGATGTGTGCTACTTTATGTTTTTGATGCTGCGTCTTTGATCTACTTTATGTCTACTCTGAAGCGGTTTTACACTATTACTACACCAAGTCCTTCAATTAAAAGTATTAATTTTTCAGCTAAATCTGGAGACGAAAGATCTGAAAATCCACGTGATAGTGAATCAAGCTCTCAAAAAAACTCCAGCTCTTTGCAGAAAAAATCCAGAAAAGCACGAACAGCTTTCACAGATCACCAGTTGGGAACCCTGGAAAAAAGCTTTGAAAGACAGAAATATTTAAGCGTTCAAGATAGATTAGAGCTGGCAGCAAAACTAAACTTAACTGATACTCAAGTCAAGACGTGGTACCAAAACAGAAGGTAAGGGCAAGTTTATTTAGTTTAGTCCGTATTTTAGGCGAGGACGGCCACTGTGTGGCGCGTGCCACACGTGGAGAATTTTTACCATGCAGCCACTTTGAGAAGTCATATATACCACGTGACGGTTGCCATACAAGGAAAAATGCATCACACGTGTTTTGAGGTCTTAGGACCCTGTTTGGCAGCTGTAATTACTGTGGCTTTTGGTGCTATAATATTAGGTGTAAGACTTATCTTCCTGTTCTTCCAAAAATTTATTTAGTCACAAAAAAATTCTGAGAAAAAAAATCGTTTAACATCGCATAAGAAATATTTCTACTTATTGGAGGGGTTTAGTTACCAGATCTGTAAGTCCAATTAAAAAGCAGAGGAGAAAAGTTGAACAAAAGCACTTTTTTGGTACTTTATCATACATTCAATAGTCTGTTTGACAGTAATTTCTAGGTCCTTGTATTTTCTTATAGGATGACTAAGCTCGGAGCGGGGGGGGGGTATTTTTTACGGGGGGAGAGGATTTACAAAAAAACCTATAAAACGCATACAGAAGTTTGTTCAAATGCATTTTTGTTGCTTTTTCAGAAGTCGGACAAAGATTGGGGAGGGGAGGGTCAAACCCATTACCCCCTGAATGCGGCCTTGAAGGCTACTGTATAAGAAAAAGGCAATTTGTTTAGTATCGTATAATGATTGAGGAAGTCGATCTCAATTCTTGTCTTGGGCTCTGTAATGCTATAAAATGAAGTGGGTAGTTATTAATTCCTTGATAGGGAGGTGGTCCTAGAAAATTGAAATTTGTTTACCGAATTATAAATACTTTCAGGAATACTAAATTCCCTTATTTAGCAAATCTGGAGTGACATTAAGCACGTCACGGAGGAAGGATTTCTTATGGAGGACTGGATAATTTTGGTGGAGAGGTAGAGGGTTAATACTTCTAACAAACCACAAAATCAGTGAATTACATGGGAAATAGTACAAGCAATTTTTGGGGGGAGGGAGGTATCCATTCTGTGTATGTGTTGGGGTTGTTTGTTTGTTTTGAAACTTTGTTTTGAACCGAGTCTTTCTAATGTTAACGCTCCTTTTTTATGGTTTATATCAACTTCACATCTTAGATGCTTCGATGCCACAAGATGGATCAATTTTTGGTAAATAAGATTTGCATTAAATAAGATATGTACTATTATTTTCTTTATAACTACTGTGTTGGTTTAAGTATTTTGCGATGGAAGTGTCTTAATTTTTGGCAGATGGGCTGCTCAAACGACTGCTGCGGTAACTGTAAAGGCAGTATAGTACGTAACGTAAATTTTACCGGAAAGAAAAAAAAACTGATAAATTGTTCTGGATTTTTCGATTGTTATTGACGAACAGCAGTTTGAAGAAAACAGACTATTATTGAAATTTCAAGATAAGCCCAACCCAATTTTTTCTGTAAAAAACTACAATGTTTAAGCCATTTCTGCAGTTAAGAAAAGGAAATTTTGAAATAGAAAACCCCTAAATGTTTTGTGGACCATTTGCATTTATATATAGAAGCAGGATGGAACCAGTTGATTGAAAGTATAGTGTTCAATAGCGGGGTTTATAAATATCTCTGTGACAAAAAGTGTTACGAAACATGTTTTGAATTACATCAGCTAGGTGGTGAAACTACTCGTACTTATCCTTTTTTCGCAACTTTGGTTTAATGTTACTTTTTCATACGCTTTTTCAAGTCACTAAATTACAAAACCTTTTCAACCATTAAAAAGAGTGTTTAGTAATCTGTCTTGTGGAAAAACCATTGGTTTTTAAAGTACAATATTAGACTATTTAAAAGCTGCAGTCTGTGTAGTGTGTAATTATGTTGGATACAGCTCAATAATTTTTGTGGAGAATTTACACTAATATTTTTTTTGCGGTAAAATAATAATAACTCACATGTAAAAAAAGTTAAAATAAACGATTTTCTACTTGATTGACTTTACTTGGTCAATCTTTGTTTTGCTTTCAGTGATGAAGGTCAACCACATTGTATGCAAAGGCTGTCGTCCAAAATCAAAACAAACCAATTGCAAAAACATTAAGTTTACAGGGTAAACAATCACTTTCCAGGCGAATTCTTTTAAGTATTAAATAAAAAAAAACAAGTTTTTTTAACTGAAAGTAAGGAACGACGTTAAAACTTAAAACGAACAGAAATTATTCCGTATATGAAAGGGGCTGTCCTCTCCTCAACGCCTCGCTCTTTACGCTAAAGTTTTTATTGTTTTAAAGAAATAGAGTTGTGAGAAAGTCAAACTTTAGCGTAAAGAGCGAGACGTTGAGGAGGGGACAGCCTCTTTCATATACGGAATAATTTCTGTTCGTTTTAAGTTCTAACGTCATTCCTTACTTTCAGCTAAAAAACATGTTTTTTTATTTAATTTTTGAACGTTTTTGAATTAATGCAGGTTTTGATTTTGGCTCACCGTACATGAATAATTAAAACAAAATTTGCATATTAATTTTACTTTTATTTGGTTAAATGGCTTTCTCGAAACTTGTTTAATTTTATTTACGAACGTTTTTATTAATAATAAATAAACGTAACTTACGAGTTAACTTACGTAACGAACTTCTATATTCATAGATTTTTAATACATATATTAGGGGGTTCGTCCCCTAGTCAATACCTTGCTCTTTAAGCTAGAGTTCGAATTTTGTTCCAATTCTTTAAAAATGACCCTTAATCACAAAGGCCGTTAATTAGAATAAATAGCTCTTATGAAAGTACTAAAAAACCTTCGGCTTAAAGAGCGAGGTATTGACTAGGGGGTGAACCCAATCATATACGTAATATTTTCTGTTCGTTTTAAGTTTTGATGTTGCTCCTTACTTTCAGTTGAAAAACTTGTTTTTTTATTTAATTTCTGATCTTTTTCTTTAATAATGCTGGAAAATCAAGCGCCCCATTCATAGCAATGCCCCTCCCCCCATGAAAACTTCCTTCATGGAAAGATCCTCCCATAAAACCCCAGACCCCCCCCCCCCCCTAACTACCAGAAAAAATCCCCCTGAAAACGTCTGTACACTTCCCAATAACCAATACTATAGGTTAACATTGGGTAAAGTTCATAACTTTCAGCCCTCCCCCCGGGGACATCAGGGGATTAAGTCATCCTAAAAGACATAGTTATAATAATTGTGACCATGCTGAACAAAATGGCTATCTCAAAATTTTGATCAGGTGACTTTGGGGAAAAAATGATCGTGGGCCTAGTTGTCCTCCATTTTTTTGGTAACTTAAAAAGGGCACTAGAACTTTTAATTTATGTTCCAATGAGCCCTCCCACGATATTCTAGGACCACTGGGTCGATACGATCACCCCTGGGAAAAAACAAATAAACACGCATCCGTGATCTTTCTTCTGGCAAAAAATGCAAAATTCCACATTTTTGTAGATAGGTGCTTGAAACCTCTACAGTAGGGTTCTCTGATACGCTGAATATGACGGTGTGATTTTCTTTAAGGTTCTATAACTTTTAGGGGGTCTTTTCTCCTTTTTTCTAAAATCAGCCAAATTTTCTCAGGCGCGTAACTTTTGATGGGTAAGACTAAACTTGATGAAATTTATATATTTGAAATCGGCATTAAAATTTGATTCTTTTGATGTATCTGTTGGTATCAAAATTCCGTATTTAGAGTTTCGGTTACCATTGAGTCGGGTCGCTCCTTACTTACAGTTCGTTACCACGAACTGTTTGATCTTGAAGATAATTGATTGAACCAGATCAATGAAACTGTCAGAGATCTTCGCTTGAATTATTTCCTGAAAGTCGCATTTACCTGACTCTACTACTTTCCTTAAAAAAGCAAAAAGGCTTTGTCCTGAAAGCGATTGTTTCTAACTTCTTCAGACGCCATTACTGTAATTCTCCTTCAAGTTGCTCAATGAGACAGAAAACGAAGATAAATACTGTATTTTAAAATACTATCAACTTCAAAAGACACTTTTTCCAGCCTCTCAGATGTCATCAATCGATTCAACAGGAACAATAAATGTTATCTATTGAATTTACTTCAAGATTTATAAGTAGTAAATACTGTGTTACGGGTACTTGGCGACCAGTAAAGGTCCAAGGTTTTAAAATCGTTGTATGAACTAAACCAACGTTGGGAGAAATCGTTGTACGTCAGATCTGAGCTGGAAACATGACATGTTTTTCTGTATAAGGCAATATAGAATTTTCCCCAAAATATATCAAAAGCAGCATATCCAAAGGTTTCCAAGTATGGAGACGTGATCTCAGGGGCGTCAGTTGGTTTGGCCAGAGGGGTGTTTCTCCCCCTTGATTTCATTCCTCACCTAGATCTTTCGATTGATTAAATTTCTGTCAACTTTCATCAGCATCTCTCAGGGGAGGATACACAATTAATGTTTGGGTAAAATACCAACGAAACTCGGTATCCCCAAATGATATTTCCACCCCTCCAGTCGTATAAGTTAGGACACTTTTGACCTTTTGGGGCATATACGTGCCCCTAAAACTATCCCCGACATTTTCTCCTGGCTTCTCTTATCAGTAAATTAGGTATATATGCTCCAAATTTACCTGAAAGACTGTCCAATCAATCTGTAGAAAGAATAAATTTGCTCCCAAACTTCTTTTCATCTTAATCATATCATTTTCTTTTATTTCCAGAACAAAATGGAAACGACAGACCGCAGTTGGACTAGAGCTTCTAGCAGAAGCTGGTAGCTTTGCAAGTTTACAAAGAATGTATGGCGGGCCAAGTCCTTACGCATGGCCATATCCCACCGCAAGTCTTGCAGCTGTTGCAGCAGCCACGGGACAAGGTCCACCACCTATGAATCCAGCAACTATGGATTTGTACTACAGACAAGCTGCTGCAGCTGCAGCGTTACAAAAACCTCTACCTTATAGATTATACCCTTCCAACCCATTAGGTATTGGTGCTTTACCACCTATAAGCAATTCATCAAATGTGGCATTTGGTGGACTTGGACCTTCCGCCAGTGCTGGACTGAGCAGCCTAGCAGCAACTGCATCGTTACAGTCTTTATATAGGACAGAAAGTTCTTGAGCTTTATGTGTGTTGATTTTATGTGACAATCAATTGCTAAGTGTTGGTACTGATGTGACAATGGACTAAAGGGCTCGTGGGCAAACAGTTTATAGTTGAATTATTCATATAAGATTTACAAATGAATTGGGGAATTTCACAAAACTTTCCATGGAATGCTTAGGATTTGTTTGTTTCGTTCAACGAATATTAGAAAATAAGGTTGATAGCGAGGGATTATCGAATGACGCTTTTTCTGAAATAATATTAATTTTGAATATGCAGGTACCGGTTTATGGTGTGGATTGTGGCCGTGTGAGGTCACAATCTGGTTTACAATCATATGAGGGGAAACATACAGCACGTCTCCGAGGAAAATAATTTTTTCTAAAAAGGTTCAATATTGTTACCCAGTATAATATTAGCTGAACAAAAATATTAGTTTGAAATTTGAATAAATCAGAATTGTTTGAAATTTGTATGGTTCTCCTGGGTAACAACGCATTGCTGTCGGCTCTATTTGCTTACAGTTCCTATTAGTCCAAAGTTTCAATAAAATGCAAAAGTTTCCTCTCTTATCAGTTTCTGACCGTCTTTGAACTGGTTGCGTTATTTTTACCATCAGGGGTAAAATATTTTTCTTTACCAACAGTCCATCGATTTGGGGCCCACTGCTTTCTGAAGACCCACTTAGGTTAATCTATTGTGGTAAAGTTTTTTTTGTCAATAATGTAATTGTTGAAAGCGTATATTACTTAACGCTGAATGTATATAAAAAAAATATAACCAAATGAAGCTATGGCAAAAAAAACAATACATGCAAAGTACAAAACCTACATATTCTGTTTTTTTTTTCAAGTTATTGTCAATCCAACATTCATATAATGCTATTTACCCGAGGAACTTGTCCAACATTAGGTCAAGCTTCAAGTGTGGCCAGACAAAATCGGGTCACCCCCAAATATGGTTAGATGAGGTCATAAGAAAGGATTTAAACGAAACTCGAACTTTATGGGAGGGAGATAAAAAGTGTAACTTTGACTAGAATGAGGAGGGAGAAAAAGTGTTTGCAGCTATGTTTACCTCAAAACAGCTGAAATTAGTTGTTAATAGCAGTACCAGTAGTAGAATCTTCAAAACTTAATTGGATCTGAGAGTTGCTTCCATTTGAAATTCTGGACTGCTGCTACTCAGAGTTAACTGGAAAAATCATATATGAAACTCATGGTGAATGTCTACGATAGTTTTAACTAGTAGTGATTAGAATCTCTGGAAATGTGCCACCCGTGATGCGAAAATGTGTTAATCTTGCTATCAGTACCATGATGTGATCTCTGTTGTATATCTATAGCTTATTGAGAGATTATTCTGTATATTATTCATTTGTAAATAGTTTGTATATTCATGTTTTGGTCGGAAAATATACGTGTTAAATCTCATAAATATGTTTTTTAGCAAACTGTATTACGCAAGAGTTTATAGGCTAGTCTTTAACTAAAAGTATAGGCTTCTCTTTAGCTAATGCCTGGGTCAAATGCGTCGAACAGAAAAATCGTGCCGGTCTAAAGACGTCTTCGGGGGAAGGGTCTACGGTAGACATGGTCCAGGCACACCTAGGAAGAGATGGCGTGAAGAAACTTCAAGATCGACCTCTTGTGGCGTCTGAAGCAAGCAGATGTCACGTAGATCCCATAGGAAACTGATCCATGAACGTGCAAAGGAGATCGCCCAAACCTGACCCAAAGGGACGGCCGGACATAAGCGATGAAGTTATTCTTTAATTTCTGTATCGTCAAGAATAAAAATTTTAAAGTACATTTTGGGAAACACTATGACACGTTAAGAAATTGAGAGAAAGTAGTCAATCTCGAATAGTCGCTGTTGGTGATAGGAATAAGTGGCAGTTAAAGATACTGAGGGCATTTGTCAAGCAATTTGCATAAAATTCTGAGATTGTGATAAATTTAGGAAATTATGTAGAAAACAATAAGTAATTTGTTGACAGCCAACTTTAATAAGGAGGAGTTAGTGAGGATTTTAAAAAGATTGAGGAATAATAAGGTTTCCTACTCTGATATTCTAGCTCAGTTTTTTAAACATGGTGGTTACGAACGTAAAGATAAGATAATGCAAATCATAAAAAATAATTTGACAAGTGGAAAGTCCCTTTGCAGTTTTAGGAAAACTGTTATTAACCCCTATATAAGAAAGGGGACAAAGTTACAGAGATTTGATCTTGGCTTCGGTTGAAAGCATATAGATTACATTAGACTAGAAGATACTCCATCAAACAGTTCGTGGTAACTGTAAGTAAGGAGCGACCCGGCTCAATGGTAACCGAAACTCTAGAAAACGGTATTTTGATACAAATAGATACATCAAAAGAATTAAATTTTAATGCTGATTTCAAATATATAAGTTTCATCAAGTTCAGTTCTACCCATCAAAAGTTACGCGCGTGAGAAAATTTGGCTGATTTTGGAAAAAAAGGGGGAAAGACCCCCTAAAAGTTATAGAACCTTAATGAAAATCACACCATCATATTCAGCGTATCAGAGAACCCTACTGTAGAGGTTTCAAGCTCTTATCTACAAAAATGTGGAATTTTGCATTTTTTGCCAGAAGAAAGATCACGGTGCGTGTTTATTTTATTTATTTTTTTTCCAGGGGTGATCGTATCGACCCAGTGATCCTAGAATATCGTGGGAGGGCTCATTGGAATGGAAATTAAAAGTTCTAGTGCCCTTTTTAAGTGACCACAAACAATGCGCAACTAGGCCCCCTCCCACGCTCATTTTTTTCTCAAAGTCACCCGATCAAAATTTTGAGATAGCCATTTTGTTCAGCATGTTCGAAAATATTATAAGTATGTCTTTTAGGATGACTTAATACCCCGAGGTTCCCGGGGGGAGGGCTGAAAGTTATGAACTTTACCCAATGTTAACATATAGTATTGGTTATTGGGAAGTATACAGACGTTTTCAGGGTAGATTTTTCTGGTAGTGGGGGGGGGTTGGTCGGGGGTTATGTGGAGGATCTTCCCATGAAGGAAGTTTTCATGGGGGAAGGGACATTTCTATGAAGGGGACGCCGGAATTCCCAGCATTATTTAAAAAAAGATCAGAAATTAAATATAAAAAAAAAGTTTTTCAGCTGCAACGGCAGCAACATCAAAACTTTAAACGAACAGAAAATATTACATATATGACTGGGTTCACCCCCTAGTCAATATCTCGCTCTTTAAGCCAAAGATTTTTTAGTACTTTCATAAGAGCTATTTATTCTAATTAACGGCCTTTTTGATTAAGCGATCATTTTTAAAGAATTGGAACAAAATTCGAACTTTAGCTTAAAGAGCAAGGTATTGACTAGGGAGCGAACCCCCTAATATACGTATTAAAAAGATATGAATATAGAAGTTCGTTACGTAAGTTAATTCGTAAGTTACGTATATTTGTTACTAATAAAAAAGTTCGTAAATAAAATTAAACAATTTTCGAGAAAGCCATTTAACCAAATAAAAGTAAATTAATATGCAAATTTTGTTGTAATTATCAAACAGTTCGTGGTAACGAACTGTAAGTAAGGAGCGACCCGGCTCAATGGTAAGCGAAACTCTAAAAAAGGGAATTTTGATACCAAAAGATACATCAAAAGAATCAGATTTTAATTTTGATTTCAAATATATAAGTTTCATCAAGTTTAATCTTACCCATCAAAAGTTAAGCGCCTGAGAAAATTTGGCTGATTTTCGAAAAAAAGGGGAAAGGCCGCCTAAAAGTTACAGAACGTTAATGAAAGTCACACCATCATATTTAGTGTGTCAGAGAACCCTACTGTAGAGGTTTCAAGCTCCTATCTACAAAAATGTGGAATTTTCCATTTTTTGCCAGAAGATAGATCATGGATGCGTGTTTATTTGTTTTTTTTTTTTGTTTTTTTTTTTCCAGGGGTAATCGTATTGACCCAGGGGTCCTAAAATATCATAGGAGGGCTCATTTTAACGGAAATTAAAAGTTCTAGTGCCCTTTTTAAGTGACCAAAAAAATGGAGGGCAACTAGGCCCCCTCCCACGCTCATTTTTTTCTCAAAGTCACCCAATTAAAAGTTTGAGATAGCCATTTTGTTCAGCATAGTCAAAAATCTAATAAATATGTCTTTTAGGATGACTTAATCCCCCACAGTTCCCAGGGGAAGGGCTGCCAGTTATGAACTTTGCCCATTGCTTACATATTGTATTGGTTATTGGGAAATAAACAGACATTTTTAGGAAATATTTTTTTCTGGGGGGGGGGCTAGAGGAGAGGGTTACTCGGGAGAATATTTCCGTGGAGGATGTTTTTTGGGGTAAGGGACATTTCTATGAAGGGGGCGCCGGATTTCCAAGCATTATTTAAAAAACGATCAGAAATTAAATTAAAAAAAATAAGTTTATTCAACTGAAAGTAAGAAGCAACAAAAGAACTTAAAACGAACAGAAACTATTACTTGGGGTTCTCCCCCAAGTCAATACCTCGCTCTTAATTCTACAGTTTTTTTTAGTGCTTTCAAAAGAGCTATCTATTCTAATTAAACGGCCTTTGTGATTCAGTGGTTTGTGAATTAAATTTTTTTTTAACTTTTAACGTAAAGAGCGTGGTATTGACTAAGGGGAGAACCCTCTCATATACGTAATAACATATACGTAATAAAAAAACAATAAAAAACAAGCGATACGGCTCAATAGTAATCGAAACTTTCAAAAACGGAATTTTGATGTAAATAAATGTATCAAAAGAATGGGCTTATAATGCTGATTCTAAATATATAAATTTTATGAAGTTTAGTATTACTCATCAAAGGCTACGAGCCTGAGTAAATTTACCTGATTTTTAAAGAGGGGGGAAACATCCCCTACAAGTGAAAGAATTTTAATCAAAATCACACCGTCTGGTTCAGCGTATCAGAAAACCCTATTTCATAGGTTTCAAGCTCATATCTGCAAAAATCTGTAACTTTGTATTTTTTGCCAGAAGAAAAGTATACGAATATAGAAGTTCGTTACGTAAGTTAATTTGTAAATTACGTCAGCACCAAATTTAGAGACAGCCATTTAGCAAAAGAGGAGTAAAATTTTTATGCAAATTTTGTTTACATATTCAATGACGGTGAGCCAAAATAAAAGCTGCATTAACTAAAAAACGATCAGAAATTAAATAAAAAAAAACAAGTTCTATAAACTGAAAGTAAGGAGCGATATTAAAACTTAAAACGAACAGAAATTTTTCCGTATATTAAAGGGGCTGTCCCCTCCTCAACGCCTCGCTCTTTACGCTAAAGTTTGACTCTGTCTCACAACTTTATTTTTTAAAACAATAATAAACTTTAGCGTAAAGAGCAAGGCGTTGAGGAGGGGACAGCCCCTTTCATATACGGAATAATTTCTGTTCGTTTCAAGTTTTAATGTCGCTCCTTACTTTCAGTTTAAAAAACTTGTTTTTTTTATTTAATTATGTGAAGACTCGTCAAACTCCCAGTTCAGGCCACAAAGGGCCATTGCCTTTAAAGAGATACGATAGATAAGGCCCGAGACACACTTGGCGTTTTTTACCGAGCGTATTTTTTTTTTTTTACCGAGTGTTTCTTAGAGGTGTATAGGACAGTATTGGGACGTTCACATTGGGCGGTGAAAAAAAACGCTTGTTAGAACAAAAGTCGGCGTTAGCAATGCAGCTCTATTGTCACTACAATAAACGAACAGCAAAAACCATCGATTTTTTTATTTTAACACCTATGCTGAGATGGGTGCCTATGGAAATAAAGGGATGCGTAGACACTTGGCCTGTTTGTTTTTTTGTTCTTTTTTTTTTTTTTAACAACTGCTGATGAGAGACTGTGTTTGCAAAGAGTAGACCATAAAAAAGTAAAATGCAGGCCATAAAAGAATTTCTTTTTCTTGGAAGGAGAGGGCAAATGTAAAAAAAAATAAAAAAAATGCTTACTAATTTGAGAAATTCAGAAATTCAAGGAAGTTTGAAATGTCAGGGTGTTGGGCCCAAATTAGCCCCTTCTTTTGACCCTAAACAAATCAAAGCCTATTTACCATAAATAAAAAAAAGTGTTGATCCGATTTATGTGATCTAAACAAAATCCTACTTTAACAAAATTTGAACTCATTTAAATAAAGAAAATTTCTACCTATTGGTTTTCAAAATAGCTTCTAGTTTAACTGCTCCCTCCTCCCAAAGTATGCATAATAAACTCATACGAATATGGTGGGGATATAAAATATATTTTTAATTGTGTAGGCGGGGCAAATTTGTCGGTTTTTTAATTATTTCAATGAAAACACAAAAAGGTTATATTCAACGAACAAATACTAAATAATTAGTTCTAAACTTGCACCTGTCTAACAGGCAAGTGCTTCAAAAATTCAACTCAATAAACTCTTGTTGCACGGTTTCGGATCTATTTATGATACATCAGATCTATTATGATCGACTGATGTCGCGACGATAGAATGTTTACCGCCCAGTGTGTACGCGCTAGAGTCAGTGGTGGATCCAGGGGGCGAGGGTGGCGCTCCCCCTAACGTAGTCTAAAGTAGTGTAATTTACTTAATTAACGCAAGTTTGCGTAAATTGAACTTGCTCCTAACGCAGGTTTATCGGATCAACCTATTTTGCGCCCCCCCCTAAAAAAATCCTGAATCTGCCCCTGGCTAGAGTAGCAACGGCAAAAAAAAGAAACGCTTGATAAAAAAAAAAAAAAAAAACACCAAGTGTGTCTGGGGCTTAAGATTCAGAGAAAACCAGAGAGAGGATGCTGATTAAAACTTCACACTCAGATTGATAATCGAGAAATGTCTGAACCACCATACCCTATGAGCAGGTACTTGATTCATCTGATAGAAACGTTTCAGTAATATTACTAAACACATTTTGCAGTTGAATAATTGAATTGAGCGTATTAGACAAAATGATAGCAAAAAGAATGAAATTTAAGAGATCTTGAACGTTCGAAGTGCGGAAATAGGTCCGAAAATTAATCTCAAGACATGCGTAGCTAAAATTAACAATGAATGAGGAGGATGAGATAATGTTAGATGACGTTAAAAATGAAATGCTTTACTTACCTCCAAGTAACATAATTGCATGGATGGTTGATCAAGTAAAAATATAAATGCAGAATTGCCATTGCAGAAGGTTTTTTTATTTTTAATATGTAAATAGAAAGTTAATCTTAGAACTAAGATTAGGATACTTGAAGTAAAGTGTAATGACAGTGAGTGGGTAATAACGTGAAACGGGGTGCTTTAAAAAGCTAAGGAGCATGAGTCAGATGATTTCAAGGGAGTTGTTCAAGGGGTTTTTTCAGGGGTGATTGTACCAACCCAGTGGTCCTATAATATCGTAAGAGGGATCTTTCGAACGGAAATTAAAAGTTACAGGGCTCTTTTTAAGTAACCAAAAAGATTGGAGGGCAACTAAGCCCCTTTCCCCGCCCTTTTCCCCCATAATCGTCCGATCAAAATTTTGAGATAGCCATTTTGTTTATCATAGTTGAAAGGTACAATAACTATGCCTTTGGATATAATGTGTCCCCTCCCCACAACCCCAGAGGAAAGGTCTTTAAAGTATAAAATTTGCCCTTTGTTTACGTTGTTATTGTTATTGAGAAGCATGCATACATTTTAGAGTGGGGAGGGGACGAATTTTCTGCTGGGGTTTTTTTCCACGGGAGAATTTTCCATGGGGAAGAAAGTTTCCAGAGGGTAAACTTGTCAGGGGAAATTATACACTGGGAGAATTTGCAAGAATTCCTATAAAAAATTCTTTTTATGTGTCTTGCTTTTTTTCGTCTCAATTTTACGCGTGGAGTTGTTAAGGGTAATTGTCCTGGGTAAATTTTCACTGGGATTGGACTGTCTAGAGGATATTTCCATGGGGAGGATATTTCTCCGTGGAGGTGGGGCCAGATTTCCTGGGATTATTTAAAAAAGATAAGAAATTCAATAAAAAAAAGTTTTTCAACTGAAAATAAGGAGCAACATTAAAACTTAAAACGAACAGAAATTATTACGTATTTGAAGGGGGGTTGCCTCCTTCTCATTACGCTCTTTCGCTAAAGTTTTAATTTTTTCTCAATTCTTTAAGAATTACTTCTGAAACACAAGGGTCGTTTAATTAGAACAATAAGAAGCTTTTCTGAAATTACTAAAAACTTTAGCGTAAAGAGTGAGTTGTTGGGGAGGAGGCATCCCCTCTACTTAGCTTTTAGCTTCATTGCTCATTAGCAACCCTCAAAGCCTCATTACTCGGTTTTATATCTCTCGGTATCTCTAATCATGTTACCTAACCTCTAATCTCTCTCATTTATCTCTATTCTAATCTATTAATATGTCCAATTTACTCTGTATATTCTGTATTTTGTAATATTCTACTATTCACTTATCTTGTATTCTGTAGGGGGGATGGAAGGGGGGTATTTTAGGGGGGGGGGTATATTGGAGTAACTTTCCCTTGAGGAATTTTCGTGGAGGGTTCCCATGGAGAGTGGAGGAAGATTTCCCGGCATTATTTTGAAACCGGTCAGAAATTAAATAATAAATAAGTTTCCTCAACTGAAATTAAGGAGCAACATTGAAACTTAAAACGAACAGATAGTATTCCGTTTGTGGGGGTTACTGCCCACTCCTCAATGCCCCATTATTCTCGCTGAAGTTTTTTTTAGTACTTTAAAAACTTCTTATTCTAATTAAACGATCCATGTATTTCAGGAGTCATTCTTAAAGAATTGGGACAAAAAGTCAAACTTTAGTGTAAAGAGTTAGGCATTGAGGAGCTCCCCTCACAAACGCAATAATTTCTGTTTGATTTAAGTTTAGATATTACTCCTGGCTTTCAGTTGAAAAAACATGTTTTTATTTTATTTCTGATCGTTTTTCAAATAATGCCGGGAAATTCACGTCCATCCTCCATGGAAACCCTCCACGAAAATTCCTCGAGGGAAAGTTACTCCAATATACCCCCCCCCCCGAAAATTCTCTAAGACAATTCCATCCTTGCTTAAAATTCCCCCCGGATAATTTCCTGCGGATAATTTAGTCTAGAAAATTCATCTTGGCATACTTTCATTTGAAAAAAAAAGAATTTCTACACCGGAAATCCCACCTCCGTGAAAATTTTTTTCCCAAATCTCCCTCTCCAACACCAATGAAAAGTTTCTCCCACGGAAAATCCCCCCATGGGGAATTTCTCCCACAGAAAATCCCCCGAGGAGAATTTCTCCTGCGGTAAACCCCCCTCTGGAAAAATCTCCCAGACACTGAAACAACGCTGAAAATGTCGTCTGGAAAGTCACCAAAAATTAAGATAAATAAAAAGGATGTCGTATAGGAATCCTGGAAAATTGTCCCTTGTAAAATTTCCCTAGGAAGTTCACCCCCGAAAACTTCCCTCCCCACGGAAAATTCACCCTGTAGAATCCCCCTCCCCCTAAAAAATGTTCGTAAAAAAATACTTCCCAATAACAAATACTACATGTAAAACAATGAGCAAATTTCATAACTTACTGCCCTTTCCTCACGGGCTATGTGGGTCATGTCATCACCAGAGGTATAGTTATTGGATCTTTCAACTTTGTTGAGCTAAATTACTGTCTCACAGTTTTGATCAGATAACTATAGGGAATAAAGAGGCATGGGTCGCTCTTTTTGGTTGCTTACAAATCTTAAAAAGCCAAATCTTTTCGGTCGCTTAAAAAAGGTATTTGAACTTTTAATTTTTGTCGAAATGAGCCCTCTCCCGATCTTCTAGAACCATTGGTTCGATACCCCCCGAGGAAAACGAAAAAATAAAACAAAAACCATCAAATCCGTGATCCGTGATCTTTCTTCTGGCAACAAAAGGAAAATTTCACATTTTTGCAGATGAAAGCTTGACACCTCTTCAGTAGGGTTCTCTGATGCACTGAATCTGACGATTCGATTTCATGACTTTTGGAGGTGTCCTCCACCTTTATTTAAATCAGGCAAATTTCGTCAGGCTCTTGGTGGGTAACATTAAACTTAATGATTTTCATATATTTGGAATCAAAATAAAATGTCAATTCTTTTGATGTGGATACTGTTACCAAAATCTTGTTAGTTATAGTTTCGGTTACTTTTGGACTACTTCCGTTCCTTACTTATAGTTCGTTACCATGAACTGATTAATAGTTTATCCTGGTAGATGTGATAACACTTGATAAACAGTCTATACTTAATTATTTTTGAAATTTGTTTTATTCAGTAATAACACCAAACATCATTAATTTCTAATGATACACTAAGCTTAGTTTTTTTCGTTATTATTTTTTATTTGAGTAAAATGATGGTGAGCTCAAATGGCCACTTTTGTGTTCTAATCAAATAAATACGAAGGTCAAAACAGCACGGTCAATACCGACATTAAATACTGTCATACTACGCACTTGTCAATCTACGAGCAATCAAACAGTTCGTGGTAACGATACAGTAAGGAGCGACGCGGATCAATGGTAACCGAAACTCTAAAAACAGAATTTTGGTATCAATAGATATATCATAAGAATTGGCTTATTGTGCTGATTCCAAATATACAAGATTTATTAAGTTTAGTTTACCCATCAAAGGCTGCGAGCCTGAGAAAATTAAGTTAAAGAATTTTTATGAAAATCACACCATCAGACTCAGCATATATCAGAGAACCCTCCTGTGGAGGTTTCAAGCTCCCATCTTTAAAAATGTGGAATTTTGCATTTTTTGCCAAAAGAAAAATCACGAATGCGTGTTTATTTATTTTTTCCCCAAGGGTAATTGTATCGAAACAATGGTCCTAGAATATCTGGAAAGGGCTCACTCGAATAAAAATTAAAAATTCTAGTGCCCTTTTTAAGTGAACAAAAAGTATGGAAGGCATCTACCCTCTCCCTCTCCTTTACCCCTTTTTTTCATCTAAGTCGTTTGATGAAAATTTTGACATAGCCATACTGTTCAGTATAGATGAAACGCACAAAATCTATGTCTTTGGAGATAACATGGCCCCCAAAGCCCCTCGGGTAAGGTTTTTATGTTATGAAATATGCTTATTGTTTACTTAGGCTAAAGTGTTTGCTATTGGGAGGTATCCATACATTTTTCGGTTGGCGGAGGGGAGGGTGAATTTTCTGTAGGGGATTTTCCACGGGGAGAATTTTCCAAGGGGAAGGAGGTTTTCGAGAGGTGAACTTTTCAGGGAAAAGTTACACTGAGGGAATTTGCTGGAATTCCTATACACATAAAAGATATCTCATACCTGTCATGAGTAGACACCAAGGACAAAGAAGGGGGCTTTGGTGCGTTTATGGTGATTTTAAGGGTGGGTGGGTATGTGAGGTTGGAGAAAATACCAGAAACCCAGGATAAGGAAGACTCTTAGGCTCATACCTAATGCACAGAGCATCCCTCCTTACAGTCAGAATGGTTTATTTGAACTTTTGTAGGAAAAAGTGGAAGTGGAGCGTGCCCTGATCGTATGTAATTCTTAAAGCCATTTTTTCATATTTACTCTATTTTTTCCTGTTTGCGCTTTTGTGAGTGTGTGCTGTCAGCCTGGGCAAGCATACTCTAAATAAAGTTAAACACATGAATTATAAAGTCTTGGGAGGTGTTTTTGCGTAGGAGAGACTTTTTTTAAACTTAAGAGGGGAAGGTGATAGGTGAATGACCAGCTTAGGAGGGGATTTTCTCAAAAAGCAGTTGACAGCTTATATTAGAACTTGTAACTGCTCTTAAAAGACTGGCCTACCCAAAACAATTATTCCGAAAAAAAATTGATTTTTGGTTGTTATAACTTCAATCATTATAAATCTCTGCTTGTTTATTTAAAACTTGAAAGTACCAAAGCCATCAAAATAAAGTATTTTTCACCCTCTGGACCCATGTCTTGCCTATCCATACCTGAAAACAATGATTTTCTAAGGTTTTTTTTTGGGTTGTTTAATTATGACGATCAGTTCGATCTGTTGGCAGTAGCTTCCCTGGCGGTCTTCAGCCACTCCCTTTCGAGATCGTCTTTAAGTTTTTGCCAAAGATTCTTCCTTTGTCCTCCCAGCTGTCGTCTCCAGGAGGTTACTGGCTTGCAACAATTCAAACATTAACAACATCTAATTCCAAACACAGACACAACACAAGCACAAAAACGCAATACTCCTTCAAATGAAAGCCATAGCTTCTTAAGCTGCTTGGTGTCATATGTTTTTACCTGGGTTTTTACTTATTTTTCGCCCGCAATTCTTTTTTCTAAGTTTGGCACCAGCCATAACAAAAACTGTGGATGTCTTTTCACTAAAAATTGAATTTCCGACTTTTCCTAATTTTCTGATACATATATATTTAGGGGTGGACCCCTGGATATATATATATATATATATATATATATATATATATATATATATATATATATATATATATATATATATATATATATATATATTATATATATATATATATATATATATATATATATATATATATATATATATATGTATGTATGTATATATATATATATATATATATATATATATATATATATATATATATATATATATATATATATATATATATATATATATTATATATATATATATATATATATATATCTATATATATATATATATATATATATATATATATATATATATATATATATATATATATATATATATATATGGATGTGTAAATATCCACTAAACCAAATCAAACCATCAGATTCCGTTTTCACTGTCCTTGGTGCTTTAATATTCGTCTATAGATCGATAAAACCTTTCTCATAAAAGGGAGCACAATTTTATTTGATTAATTTCAACCCGAGCAACTATAATTGGTCGTTATGAAAATATAGCAGGCCTAGTAGTTATAAAATTTAACCGAAGGGCAGATGAAAAAACGTGTGAAAGCTTTTGTTAAACAAAGCCCATTTACACTAAATGAGGGTTTCGTATTGTTAAATTCAAGGGTATGTTAACCCTCACCTATCCCGACTTGTTATTAACCTGTGTAAACGAATGTGTATACAAACCGCTCCAGAATTCCAGGTTTCTGTCCACATCTATTGTGTTCTTATTCAAACCAGGCTTGCTAGGACGCAGAAGTTATAGTAATTATATTGTTTCTATTGAATTTTTGATTATATATGATTATTAAGGGCTAACAATAGGATGCCTTTGAAATGCAATTGTACTATAATCTTTTTTTGTTTCTTTGCGGCTTTTGTTAAAAGACAAATATACAGAGACGTCCTTTCAGTTTCAGGAGGGGCTGAATTCCTCTCTAATCTCTAGGAGCGTATAATATATACGCTCATGCAATAAGCTTCCTTATAATAGTAAGGAAGCTTATTGTTCGATTCAATATTTCATTTAATAGGAAAGTTTATATGAGTACTTAAAATAATTGAAGTCCATGACAAGAGACTGCAATCATTGAGAGTTGAATCACCACTGAGCTGCACTGGCCCTCAATAAATTCTTCATTGCAAATTTCGATTTTAATGCAACTTAGACATCAATAAAATTAATGGAATAGAACAAATGGAATTTTAGCAGCAAAGAATTCATGCTGACGACAATTCTGGCTTATTAAACGTGTTTCAATTGATTGTTTCAATTGGTCCTTTCAGAGGCCAATTTGAACAAGTCTATTTTTTAAATAATGTTTTAGGTCTTAGGCAGGGCCGTATCCAGTTTTTTTTCGGGGGGGGGACTTTTACTAAAAACAAATTGGGGGGAGGGGGGGTTACACAAAAAAAACTAAAAAAAAACGCATACAAAATTTGTTATGTCCATTTTTGTTACGTTTTTACGAGTCAGACAAGCATTTGGGGGGGGGGGGGGGTTCAAACCCCCTAACCCATCCCCTCGCATAGATATGGCTTTGGTTTTAGGGCCAAAACATTAATTGCTACCAAGCTAATACAGTCCCATGTATATTCTCTAAAAGTTAGGTTTAGTAAACAAGCAAAAATTAATATATCAATTTTCTGCTGTTTGCAATGTTTAAAATAATTTTCGTGCTTCCCAAAAGCAAACGTCACTACTAGACAAGGTCGTAACCCCCCTGGTTTTGAACCCCCCTCCCACTGAAATTTTTGTCGTAACCCCCTGGTTTTGAACCCCCCTCCCCCTGAAATTTTTGTCCGACTACAAAACGAATAGCAACATTACACATAAACAAACTTTCTAAGCGTTTCGTATTGTTTTTTCTGTAAAACCCCGGGAAAAATATCCCCCCGAACAAATCCACGCCCTAACTATTAGGCTTTTTTTCATTGGATGGCTTGTAGACTAAAATAAAACTACCAAGAAATCTAAATTTGTATCCTTGTATTTTTTTTTCCTAATTTGAACCTCAGCTTCTGATCGGTTATACCTCCTTTCTTTTCAGAAATTTACCCCTTCTACTCTGTTCAGGGGTGCCAATTCATGAAAACGTAGGGAATGGAATTTGTTAAAAAATTACAAAAAAGGTATTTCTAAGAATCTAGGGGGGGGGGGGCATTTTCTTCATTCTTTTAATGTAAAATTTTTCATTGCCTAAAAAAGTAAAAATCTAGGGGGACAATTGCTCCTCAGGTTCAGCACTCCTAATTGTCGCCCTGAGTGTTTCCACCGTTTACCCTCAAAACTCTTGAAGCCTACATAGAATAGTGTAGTAAGGTAATCGTAGAATCAAACTTATGTTGAATTCGTGATTATTGGAACCTGATAAAGTTGTTCTGCAAATATATTCCATCTCGTATTATCAGAAACTGAAAAACTGAAAATCTACAGCTTTTCATACAAAATAGAATGAAACTATTAAGCCATCCAAAGGCTGTTAAAATATAGAGACAAGAAGTTCATAGTGGAATAGACAAAATTTTCAGGGGGAAGGGGTTGCTTGTTGTCTAGCCTTCGCCTGAATTTTCGGAACTGACCATAATTGTTTCAACAAGCTATTTCTAGATAAGGGAGGCGATTTTTACAATCATAGTTTTTACTTAGAATTTCAAATGCATTTGTTCTTTAAACGTAATATTATATAATAATAATGTTATATAATAATTATATAATAATATTATTTCGATACGTTGTGTGTCAAGTTTTTTGAATAACAGATCTTTTTTCAATAACGCAGATTTATTTTTCTGTTTATGCGTCTGATAGTAGATTTTGTACAATCAGAAAAGATGTGAGAATATAAATAATGGTAAGTCCTGTCAACGACTGTAATGTAATTCTAAAGAAAATACTTTAGAAGTGGAATCAGTAATTTCTTCAGATAAGATATGGAGTTTATTTACTCAAAAAACACATTTACTGAGACTGAAACACACTGAAACTGAAACAAGCTGAATTCGCAAACTGAAACACTGAAAAAAAAACACACATTTACTGAAACTGAAAAAATAAACGTGTAGGTGAGCAAATAATTCAAAACAATTGTAATTTAGCTCTTTCTTCCATAAAAAGAAAAGAGTAATAGCTATCATCGGTGGCTGCTTCAAAGCATTTTAAGCGCTCCATATGTGAATGCGATCAATAATCAAACAATTCATGGTGACGAACTGTAAGTAAGGATCGACTTGGAACAATAGTAACCAAAACTCTAAAACAACAATTTTGATATAAATGGATACATAAAAAAATCCGGCTATTATGCTGATTCCAAATATAAAATAAAAACCATAAAGTTTAATGTTACCCATCAAAAGCTACGAACCTGAGTATCTTTGCCTCATTTTCAAAAAGGTGAAAAGCCACCAAAAAGTAAAGGGATCTTAATGAAAATCACACTATTAGATTCGGCATATCAGAGAACCCTATTTTGAGGTTAAAGCTCCTATCTGCAGAAATTTGGAATGTTAGAAGAAAGAACAAGGATTCGGGTTTATTTATTTTTTTTTCCAGGGCTTCGTATCAAAACAATGATCCAAGAATATCGAGAGGGGGTTCAAATAAAAATAGCTATTTTTTTAATATAGTTGAAAGATCCAATAGCTACGCTTAAAGGTATGCCATGTGTCCTCGCAGCCCCTGGAGAAAGGGCGGTAAGTTATGCAATTTACCCATTGTTTACATACAGTATTTGTTATTGGTAAATACACGGACATTTTTGTGGAGGATTTTTTTGTGGGTTGGCAGAATTTTAGAAATTAACGATCAGAAGCTAGATAAAAAAGAAACAATATTTCAAATGAAAGTAAGAAGAATCTTCCGGGGGAATCTTCTGCAGGAAACTTTCCGTGGGGGATTCAGTGAAGGGGCTCTCTCCGAGGGATATCATATTGGAGGACATTTTTGTGTAGGGGGGGGGGGCAGATTTCCCGACATTATCTAAAAAAAGATCAGAAATTAAGCGCAAAAAACTATTTTTTTTCAACAGGATGTGAGGAGCGACGTTAAAACTAAGACAAAAACAATTCGGTATATAAGGAGTACTGCCACCCCTTCAATCCCTCCCTCTTGACACTAAAGTTTGTCTTTAGGTCCTAATCCATTAAAAACGACTCCTGAAACACAAAGGTCCTAGGTCCTAATCCATCTTTAGGTCCTAATCCATTAAGAACGACTCCTGAAACACGAAGGTCCTAGGTCCTAATCCATCTTTAGGTCCTAATCCATTAAGAACGACTCCTGAAACACAAAGGATGCTCTCTTGGATGCTGTATATTTAGCAGGAAGGAGGCTGGCTTATATAGCAAAACTTGCGTGTTTTCCTCAAATAAAAACATAAATAGGATGGATGTTTTTCTAACAGTCTTTTTTTCTTTGTTTTCCTTGTCCAAGAAAAAACTGCCCAGGCACATTCTTAGATTTGGAACCTCCAGGATCCTGCTCCCCTGAAATCACAACGTTTTTAGCATATTTCACGTTTTTTACTCTGAGCCTCACTTGTAATTTTTCCACCCCCTCCCCCCAAAAAATCACCACAAATCCCTATACTACACTTATGGTTACAGAAAGGGGCATAAAAACTAGGATATCTACAGAACCCATCATAGATAAAAAAAAAAATCAAACTACGTTTGTGTCGTCCTTTTAGCACTTTACATGTTATAGGTTATCTTCACACAGAAATAACTAATTGAAATTTGCTGCACATCTGTGTTTGAAACTTTTAACTAATTAGTTAATATTCTATACGTGCTCTGTTTTATATAAACGTTCAATTCTAGACACATTTAAGGAGGGCTATTAATTGGGGTTCTCTTAATGATCGTCTCTAATCGCTACCATGATTTTGTGAACAAATTGGCATTAGATTAATTAAAAATTCGGAGTTTGTTACAATCAATTTAATACTGTCTACGAGAGAAGAGTTGTTAAAGTTGCTAAGTTTCATAACAAGTGCCAACGTAGAATATTAATTTAAAAGTTTAAAGGATAAGAAAGGAGTCTTGAAATATGAAATGTTTTCTAGTTAATAAAGTTAATTTTTAATTTGGTAATCTTGTGCAATCACTCCCCTTATAAACTAGCTAACATAAGTGCAAAAATATTAATGTCATTCGATTCCCCGTCAAGAGTATTATATCAAAGGGGGGGGGGGGATACCCCCAACAGATTTAGAAGGACACATTTTTTGTGCCTGCGTTAAAAAAATTTGATTACTCCTCCTATATTTCGTAAAATACCATTTTTCGTATCTTCATTAAAAAAAAAGTTAACACATGTTTGAAAATATTATTCACTACCGCTGTGATTGACTCCCCCCCCCCTTAATGCCTAAATATGATTATACTCCCTTCTCGGAGTTGTTATACCCCTTTCAAGTTATTGGGGTTTATCCTGTAAACAAAAGTCAGGCAAATAATTACTTAGATGACACTACTTTTCCATTTATAGAATTTAAGAGAGAAAAAACGGGTATAATTGAAATAAAACAGTGGAACAATTAAATAATAAAAATCTGAATATTTTGACTCCACGTCCAGGAGCCTTTATCAACGGAAAATAAAGAAGTTAAAGTTAGATTAAATTAAACACAACATCACAGGCAGCGCGCTAGCGCTGCCTAAGTAAAGAACGATGTGGGCACAATGTGTTTTTTTTCTCCATACCCGGGCACTTCGTATCGAAGGAGTTGTCGTAGAAACCTCGAAAAGGGCTCATTCGATTGGAAATTGGAGCGGCTAGTGCCCTTTTTAATAGTCGAAAGTGATTGGATGGCAACTAGCCCCTCCTCCACGCCCATCATTCCCCCAAACACATCCAATCAAAATTTTGAGATAGCCATTTTGTTCAGCGTAGTTGATTTCCAGATAGAAAAGATGTTTTTGAGGAGGACACTCCCCCACAACCCTCGGGGCAAGGGTTTTAATTTATGCCCCGAGGGCATATAAGAACGATGTTGGCACAATGTACTATTTATTATTTTTTCCTTTAGAGCAGGGCACTTCATATGGAAGGGGTCGTAGTAGAAACTTCAAAAGGGACTCATTCGATTGGAAATTGAGAGTTCTAGTGCCCTTTTTAATAGTCAAAAGTGATTGGAGGTCAACTCGCCCCCCCCCACACCCATCATTCCCCCAAACACATCCAATCAAAATTTTGACACAGCCTTTTTGTTCAGCGTAGTTGATTTCCAGATAGAAAATATGTTTTTGAGGAGGAAACTCACCCACAACCCTCAGGGCAAGGGTTTTAAGTTATGCCCTGGGGGCATATAAGGTTTTTATAGAAGGTGTTGTCGTTGAAACTTCAAAACAGGCTCATTCGATTAGAAATTCAAAGGGCTAGTGCCCTTTTTAATAGTTGAAAGTGACTGGAGGGCAACTAGCCCCCCCCTCCCGACGCCCACCATTCCCCCAAACACATCCAATCAAAATTTTAAGATTGCCATTTTGTTCAGCGTAGGTGATTTCCACATAGAAAATATGTTTTTGAGGAAGACACTCCCCCACAACCCTCAGGGCAAGGGTTTTAAGCTATGCCCTGGGGGCATATAAGGTTTTTACAGAAGGTGTTGTCGTAAAAACTTCAAAAAAGGCTCATTCGATTGGAAATTCAAAAGGCTAGTCCCCTTTTTAATAGTCAAAAGCGATTGGAGGGCAACTAGCCCCCCCCCACGCCCATCATTCCCCAAAACACATCCAATCAAAATTTTGAGATAGCCATTTTGTTCAGCGCAGTTGATTTTCACATAGAAAATATGTTTTTGAGGAGGATACTCCCCCACAGCCCTCAGGGCAAGGGTTTTCAGTTATGGCCTAGGGGCATATAAGGTTTTTAAAGAAGACGTTGTCGTAGAAACTTCAAAAAAAGCTCATTCGATTGGAAATTTAAAGGACTAGTGCCCTTTTTAATAGTCCAAAGTGATTGGAGGGCAACTAGCCCCCCCCCCACGCCGATCATTCCGCCAAACACATACAATAACAATTTTGAGATAGCCATTTTGTTCAGCGTAGTTGATTTTCACATAGAAAATATGTTTTTGAGGAGGATACTCCCCCACAGCCCTCAGGGCAAGGGTTTTCAGTTATGGCCTAGGGGCATATAAGGTTTTTATTGAAATCTTTGTCGTAGAAACTTGAAAAAGGGCTCAATCGATTTGAGATTGAAAGGGCTAGCACCCTTTTAATAGTCGAAAGTGATTTGAGGGTAACTAATCCACCTCTCACGTCCACCCTTTCCCCAAACACATCCGATCAAAATTTTTAGATAGCCATTTTATTGAACGTAGTTGAAAGTTTTGGAAATTAGGTCTTAAGGATGACAACCCCTCCCCCCACAGCCCTCAGGGCAAGGGTTGTAAGTTATGCCCTGGGGGCATATAAAGTTTTTATTGAAAGTGTTGTCGTAGAAACTTCAAAAGGGCTCATTCAATTGGAAATTGAAAGGGCTAGTGCCTTTTTTGATAGTTGAAAGTGATTGGATAGCGACTACATCCCCTCGCACGTCCACCAGTTTCCCAAACACATCCAATCAAAATTTTGAGATACCCCTTTTGTTCAACGTAGTTGGACGTCCTGGAAATTAGGTCTTTTAGGATGATAACCCCCTCAGAGCCCTGAGTGCAAGGATTGTAAGTTATGCCCTGGGGGCATATAAGGTTTATGTTGTATAAATCATAGGCAGCGCAATCGCGCTGCCTAAGTAAAGAACGGGGACACTCGAGAACGAGACAAGAAACGGGACTAAGTAAAGAGGAGGACAATCCCCCACAACCCTCAGGGCAAGGGTTTTAAGTTATGCCGTGGTGGCATATAAAAACGTTGGTACAATGTATTATTCATTAATTTTTTCTTTAGAGCAGGGCACTTCGTATCGAAGAAGTTGTCGTAGAATCTTCGAAAAGGGCTCATTCAATTGGAAATTGGAGTGGCTTGTGCCGTTTTTAATAGTCGAAAGGGATTGGAAAGCGACTAACACCACTTCCACGCCCACCATTTCCCGAAACGGATCCTCCAATCAAAATTTTGAGATAGCCATTTTGTTCAGCGTAGTTGATATCCAGATAGAAATTATGTTTTTTAGGACAGTCCCACACAGCCCTTAGGGCAAGGGTTGTAAGTTGTGCCCTGGGGGCATATAAGGTTTTTTATAGAAGGTGTTGTCGTAGAAACTTCAAAAAAAGGCTCATTCGATTGGAAATTCAAAGGGCTAGTGCCCTTTTTAATAGTGGAAAGTGATTAGAGGGCAACTAACCCGCCTCTCACGCCCACCGTTTCCCCAAACACATCTAATAAAAACTTTTAGATAGCCATTTTATTCAACGTAGTTTTAAGTTCTGGAAATTAGGTCTTTGAGGATGACAACCCCCCCCCCCCCGCCCCCAAAGCCCTCAGGGAAAGGGTTGTAAATTATGCTGGGGGCATATAAAGTTTTTATAGAACCCGTTGTCATAAAAACTTCAAAAAGGGCTCATTCGATTGGAAATTGAAACTGCTAGTGCCCTTTTTAATAGTCGAAAGTGATTGGAAAGCAACTAAAACCCCTTCCACGCCCACCATTTCCCCAAACATTGCCAATAAGGGTTTTGAGATAGCCATTTTGTTCCACGCAGTTCAAAGTTCAGGAAATTATACCTTTGAGCAGGACACTCCCCCCACAGTCTTCAGGGCAAGGGTTATAAGTTATGCCCTGGGGGCATATAAGGTTTTTATTGAAATCTTTGTCGTAGAAACTTGAAAAAGGGCTCATTCGATTGGAAATTCAAAGGGCTAGTGCCCTTTTTAATAGTCGAAAGTGATTTGAGGGCAACTAACCCCCCTCTCACACCCATTTTTTCTCCAAACACATCCAATCAATATTTTAGATAGCCATTTTATTCAACGTAGCTGAAAGTTTTGGAGATTGGGTCTTTAAGGAAGACAACCCCACCCCTCCTCCACAGCCCTCAGGGCAAGGGTTTTAAGTTATGCTCTGAGGGCATATAAGGTTTTTATTGAAAGCGTAGAAACTTCAAAAGGGCTCATTCAATTGGAAATTGAAAGGGCTAGTGCCCTTTTTAATAGTTAAAAGTGATTGGAGAGTGACTAACGCCCCTTTCACGCCCACCATTTTCCCAAACACATCTAATCAAAATTTTGAGATATCCATTTTGTTCAACGTAGTTGAAAGTTCTTGAAATTAGGTCTTTTAGGATGATAACCCCCCTGAGAGCCCTCAGCGCAAGCGTTGTAAGTTATGCCCTGGGGGCAAATAAAGTTTATATAGAAAGTTGTTATAGAAATTTCAAAAAGGGCTCATTTGATTGTAAATTGAAATTGCTCTTTTCAATAGTCGAAAGTGAGTGGAGAGTAATTAACCCCCCTCTTATACTTAAGGATGACAAACCCCCTAGAGCCCCAGGGCAAAGGTTGTAAGTTCTGCCCTGGGGGCATATAAGGTTTTTATAGATAGAGTTGTCGTAAAACTTCAAAAGGGGCTAATTCAATTCGAAATTGAGAGGGCTAGTGCCCTTCGTAATAGTCGAAAGTGATTGGAGGGTAACTAACCCCCCTCTCACGCCCACCACTCCTCCAAATACATCCAATCAAAATTTTCAGATACCCATTTTGTTCAACGTAGTAGAAAGTTCTGGAAATTAGGTCTTTGAGAATGACACCCCCCCCCCCCAGCACTCAGGGCAATAGTTTTAAGTTATGCCCTGGGGGCATATAAGATTTTTATTGAAAATTTTGTCGTAGAAACTTTAAAAGGGCTCATTTGATTGGAAATTGAAAGGGCTATGGCCATTTTTAATAGTTGAAAGTGATTGGATAGCGACTAACACCCCTCTCACGCCCACCATTTCCCCAAACACATCCAATCAAAATTTTGAGATAGCCATTTTTTTTAACGTAGTTGAAATTTCCAGAAATTTGGTCTTAGATGATGACAACCACCCTAACACACCTTAGGGTAAGGGTTGTAATTTATGCCCTGGGGGCATATAAGGTGTTTATAGAAAGCGTTGTCGTTCCCAAAAAGGGCTCATTCGATTAGAAATCGAAAGGCCTAGTGCCCTTTCTAATAGTCGATGGTGATTGGAAGGCTTGACATTTTTATAGTTAAGATCGATGTGGGTATAATGTATTATTTTTTGTTGTTGTTGTTTAGACCACGGCACTTCGTATCGAAGGAGTTGTCGTGGGAACTTCGAAAAGGGCTCATTCGATTGAAAATAGAAAGGGCTGATGCCCTTTTAACAGTCGAAAGTGATTAGAGGGCAACTAATCCCCCTTCCACTCCCACCCTCCCACGCCCACCCTCCCATTTGCCCATTATGTTTAAAAACTAAATGTTGCCTTAAGATTAAATCAAAATGCACTGTGATAATGCTAATTCCCAATAAGGCATCTCAGCAGTATCCCAAGAACGACTAAGTGTATTATGTTCAAACCTTCGGGGCTACTTCTGCTCTTAAAATTTAACCAAATCAAAATAGCGTAAGTGTATCCAAGCTATCAAAGAAAGTAAACAGATTTTTTTGCGAATGGTATCAAGTTTTTCATTTCAGGTCAACTAGAGGAGGTATGAAACTAAATTAAACAGTACTATTTGTGTCCAGATTTTTGAGCAAAAATAAAATCAAATAATCTACCAAGCGTGAAACTACCACAAATCAGCATCGATAAATAAATGAAACCCAAAACGAACAGAAATTACAATAAATAACGGAGTCAAGCTCAAAACGAGCAGAAATTACCATAATTTGGGCGCAAAACCCCTATGCCTTCCCAAGGCCAGAAAAAAATTTGCACTTTACTGAAAAAATACAAATGAATGTGCATTGTCAGTTTAATATACATATACTGATATTTAATAATCAAAATGTTAATATTATTTGATTTATTAAAGTTATAAAAGTAAAAATATTTATATTTTTTCAGTAAAATCTTCATTGAAAAACTTATTTTGTGGAAAAAGTTTTTTAATCAATATAAAGAGAAAGACAAAAAAAAAACACAAAAAAACTCAAGGCTATAAAAATGTGAGTTTATTTAATTATTTTTTGTTTTTCTTTTTATTTATATGTTGTGTTTAATTTAATTTAACTTCAACATCTTTTTCCCCCGTTGATAAAGGCTCCCGGACGTGGAGTTGAAATACTCGGATTTTTATTATTTAAAGTTTTTTGTTCCACATTTTTATTTAAATTATACACGTTTTTTTCTCTCTTAAGTTCTACAAAAGTCAGGTTGGCTACATCGTCCTTACTACTACTAACAACTCATCGCAGCACCAAGCCGCCTGAGGCCAACACAGCTACGCACGCTCCTCCTCCACCCCAATCTATTCAAAGCCTCCCTTTTTACACCCGCCCACGAAGTTCCCATTTCCTTTAAATCTTTCTTTATGACGTCCTCCCAACCCAGACGGGGACGACCTGCTTTCCGTTTAGCCCTAGATGGTTGGCCGAAAAGAACAATCTTCGGCAATCTGTCATCCTTCATCCGAACAACATGCCCTAACCACCTCAACCTTTCTTTCATTATAGACCTAGAAAGTGGTATTGAACCACATTTTTCGTATAGCCTATTGTTTGAAATACGGTCAGTCAGCCGGGTACCCAGAACAATCCTTAAGCAATTTCTCTGGAAAACATCTAGCAAATCTTCATCCGCTTTTCGGAGCGTCCATGCTTCAGAGCCATATTTGACCACTGTCATCACTGTAGCTTCTAAGATTCTAATCTTGGTTTGCAGACTTATCTTCCTATTCTTCCAGACTTTTTTTAACTGTGAAAAAACACCCTGAGCCTTGGCTATTCTATTTTTAACATCTTCACTGCTCCCACCATCTTTACTAATAATACTACCAAGGTAAGTGAAACTGCCCACCTGATCAATCTTTTCATTACCCAACGTCACCTTTTCATCTTCACTTATTCCTAGCCTTAGTGACTTGGTCTTCCTAACATTAATTTTCAAACCAATACTAGCACCCTGAACTCGCAAAACCTCTAAAACTTCATTCATTTTGCTCACACTTTCATCTAGGATGCTTAAATCATCAGCATAATCCAAGTCCAGGAGACTTTTTCCTCCCCATTTGATTCCGTGGTCTCCCATTGCCTTTCCTGTGCTCCTTAAAACAAAGTCCATCAAAATAATCCATATAAAGGGGATAGAACACAACCCTGCTTAACTCCTGATTTAATACAAAACCAGCTGCTAACCTCATTTCCTACCTTAACCGCAGCAGTGTTATTCTCGTACATAGCACTAATCACTTTAATGTATTTGTCTGGTATACCATACAAGGATAAAACCTTTACTAAAGCTCCTCTATCAACAGAATCGAACGCTTGCTCATAATCTATAAAACTAAGGACCAAAGGTGTTTGAAAACTTAGGCACTTCTCAATTATTAACCTAAGAGTGAAAATTTGGTCAACACATCCTCTACCTTTTCTAAAACCGCACTGCTCTTCTCTTAAAACTTTGTCTACGGCATCTCTCAGTCTAAAAAGTATCATATTACTAAGCAATTTGCTACCTACAGAGACCAGACTAATGCCTCGATAATTACCACACTCACTTTTATCACCTTTCTTATAAAGTGGCTTAATTAAGGTTTTCCTAAAATCATTAGGTACTTCCCCTTTTTCAAAAATCATATTCATAATCTCCAATAACTTATTTCTAACCTCTGAGCCACCATATTTAAGAAACTCATTTACTACCCTATCAGCACCTGGAGCCTTATTATTCTTTAATCCTTTTAGTACTGTTTCTAATTCCTCCTCACAAAACAAATCTTCCTTCACATCCAAGGTATCACAAACTTTTTCATTTTCCTCTATATTTTTTCCTGCAACTCTATCTCGGTTAAGCAAATTCTCAAAATGTTCGGCCCATCTCGCTTTAGCTTTTGTCTTATCGCTAATTGCCACCCCATTCCTATCTTTAACTGGGACAAGTCCGGATTGACTACTACCTCTCAATTTGTTAACGTGCCAGTACAATATTTTACTATTATGCCGTCTAGCTGCATCTTCTAGATCCTCGGCAATTTTATCCATGGCCTCCACTTCACACCTCCTTAGTTCATATTTCAATGCTTTCTCCACTTTCTTTACATTTCTTTTGTTTACATCGTCCTTGCTAATGTCGATTGTTATTTTTGATAAAGATTGATAGAGAAGTTATTGATGACACTATGAATATTTATACAGCAAACATAAAAACAGTGTTTTTACGTAAAAAGAATAAGAAAATTTAATAAAAATCAATTATACAAATTTTGATGTCTAGAAAATTATAAAAAAATGGTAATTTACTATTATTCAAAATAAAGCCCTACTTGAAGGTTCTATTCTATAACGAGGACGGTTAAATGAATCTACTGGGGGTAGAAGTTTACAGCTATTAAAAATTTGGCAATAAAATTTGTATGCAACATATCTTTATTGTTCAGACTCTTAAGATTGATGTTAGTCAACTCACAAAGTTATCCCACAGAAAGTTTACTGGTAACAATGTTATTAAAATACTTAATAACTTTTCGTTCTTTTTAATGGCTGAAAATTCACTACAAAAGAGCCAATCAGGCTCTGCTTTCTGTTAACTTGCTTAAAATTTCCTTTTTGGGAGAAGCCACACAGATTGTCAAGCAAATAAACCAGCGGAACTGAAGCTTCCCTTTTAACATGGAAACATATGACAATAATCTCTCTTTTTATTTTGTTATCTTCCTTGGCCTTAAGATTATTGATTTTGCTTATCTCTGTAAATAGGTAGTTCAGTTGAATATAACAGTATTTTGGGCATCTACCTTAAAATTGGCTTTATTTGAACCATATCTACCAATTATTAATTCTTCTCATTTTTGTGTTTCTGTTCTGATTCTGCTTGTTATCTTGTGCGTTCCTGCGAACACGCCACGTGCGTTGCTTTTGTTTTCTTCAAATTAATAATCTCCGGGCCGCTCTTGATAAATAATCCCCATGAGGATGCATTAGACCGTTTCATTATGCATTAGATGTACAGTCCACATTTTGAGAAAAAGGGTTAGAAAATAACAAACGGGCTTCTAATTGGTCTTCCTCCACCAGTCGAATTGGAAAATTCTTTTCTTGTGCAGGGGCGTTAATTCATCAAAAGATACGGGGGGGGGGGTACTATTTCTATTTTTTTTTAAATGAAGATCCAAAGGTATTCAAGTTGGGGGGGGGTGTATTTTGCCTCTTTGTCCACCGGCCTTTAACGGCACCCCTATTCATAAGAAGTCAGGTGTGATAACTCAAAAGATGTTATGCAACAATGCATTTATTCTAGATTACATTACCTTTTTATTTATAAGTAAAGTGAAAATTTATAATTAACTGATAGAACTTTTAATCAAGATAGTGCAAAAATATATAAGATAATAAAAGCCTGAATGTTTTGGCTTCATCTCTGGAAGCCTTTGTCAACAAAAAAAAGAAGACAAACCATACTATATAGAAAAAAAAACTTCAAGAAAATAATATGTTTTAGCTGTGTAGTCTAGTTCTTCGTTTCTTTTTTTTTTTTTTTTTTTTTTTATTGATAAACGATTATCCACATGAACCAAGGTCGTATCCAGGGGGGTTGGGGTGTTTGAGACCCCCCCCCCCCCCAAAAAAAAAAAAATCTTTCCGACTTGAATCGTAACAAATTCTTGATGTGTTTTTAAAAGTTTTATTTTCAAATCCCTCTCGACGAAAAAAAAACCCTCCCGCGAACAAAAATCCTGGATACGACTCTGAAATAAACCTAAAATATTTGGGTATTATTCAGCTAAAAAACTCTCTTTGTTCAGCGCTTTTTTCGGTGTTTACATCTGTTTAAATTTTCCTCATACGCTATGTAAACTTTGTTTTCACCATTTTTTCGTTTATAACTTACATTTTACTATAATTAGTGATATCTTCTATTCTCACACGCAAAACTAGTTGGGTGATGTAGATTCCCATTTGAAGGTTTTTTTTAAACTTCTAGGGTGTCTATTAAACCTATTTTGTACCAAGAACTTTATACCAAGAAAAAAAGGGGGGACAGGAAGGGGGTTTGAAAAATTGCAAAGGCGCGAAACTTTGTTTATATGCTTTTTTGGGTTTTACGAGTCGTACAAACATTTCGGAGGGGGGTCAAGCCCCTTAGACCCCCTTATATGTATGACCTTGATTCTGTAAATTTGTTGTTGAATAAAATACAACTTTCGAATTACCGATATATAGGGGAGGTCAACTCTGTTGGAAAAAGACTATGCCAGTTCCCATAGATCAAAAACTACCAGATTTTACACAAGGTTCATGTTCTTTGTGAAACCTGACAGAATTATTATATTAACTAGAATTTTTCTAAAGGAAATCTAACCTTCCATAAAAATTGTAATGAATTTGTTTGTTTTTTCAAGCGGTCCCTTAACCTCTCTAAAATGTCAGTCACCTCAAACTAAATTCACAGGGAATGGGCGATGCAGGGCCGTACTCATGGGGGCAGTGTCAGTGTTCTACCCCCCCTCCCCCCGAAAGTTTTTTCCAACCCGTAAAAACGTAACAAAAATACATATAAGAAAATTTTAGATGTGCTTTTTTAAAGTATACTTGTAAACACCTCGAAGAAAGATACCCCTCCCGAATGAAAATCCTGGACACGCCCTTGGGTTGATGTCATATTTAATTCACTAAATAAAAAAAAGATAATAATAATAATAACAATAATCTGATGCCATAATATAATTATAATATAATAATGTATTATTAAAGCTTTTTACAGCCATATACAAAACAAAAAAGAAAAGAAAAATGATAAATAAAATGAAGACATACTAAAATCACTATCCTCTTAATCAACATTCATACCTAAGGTAAAGTGAAGGTATCATCTCACATAAAGGGTCATCTTCATCTGAAACAAAATCTACATTTAATTCTTGTTGTACGGAAGTATATGCGTTAAAATCACCTGCTAGAAAAACTAAATCACTTGGGTAATGAGGTTTCACTGAACTCAACTCTTCCTCTAATATATACCATGTATCCTCAATACAGTATGAGCTATTTGCAATAACCATCACAAAAATAGTGAGGCTTAAGTTTCCAGATCCACAGGCCTAATATTTCATTTTCCATCTTCTAGTGACATTTGGGTCTAATTCTATGCAGCGCTCAGAGTAGACAACATATATTAGTACGGCCTCGACCTATTTGTTCACTGAAACGGGCAATACGTTTCAACAACTTTAATCGATTTATCCCTCTCCAGACTTTGTAAGATCTGCCTTACAATTACACAAAAACGTCCAAAACACTTTATGAAGCTTACATTATTGGATATACCATGATCAACTCTGCTATATTGATTAAATAAAAAAAACAAGTTTTTTTAACTGAAAGTAAGGAACGACGTTAAAACTTAAAACGAACAGAAATTATTCCGTATATGAAGGGGGCTGTCCCCTCCTCAACGCCTCGCTCTTTACGCTAAAGTTTTTTTATTGTTTAAAAAAATAGAGTTGTGAGAAAGTCAAACTTTAGCGTAAAGAGCGAGGCGTTGAGGAGGGGACAGCCCCCTTCATATACGGAATAATTTCTGTTCGTTTTAAGTTTTAACGTCGTTCCTTACTTTCAGTTAAAAAAACTTGTTTTTTTTTATTTAATTTTTGAACGTTTTTGAATTAATGCAGGTTTTGATTTTGGCTCACCGTACATGAATAATTAAAACAAAATTTGCATATTATATTTGGTTAAATGGCTTTCTCGAAACTTGTTTAATTTTATTTACAAACGTTTTTATTAGTAATAAATATACGTAACTTAGAATTAACTTACGTAACGAACTTCTATATTCATAAATTTTTAACACGTATATTAGGGGGTTCGCCCCCTAGTCAATACCCTGCTCTTTAAACTATAGTTCGAATTTTTTTTTCCAGTTCTTTAAAAATGACCTCTTAATCACAATCAGTTGATCAGTTGAAAAACTTGTTTTTTTTTATTTAATTCCTGATCTTTTTCTTTAATAATGCTGGGAAATCCGGCGCCCCCTTCATGGCAATGTCCCTTCCCCCATGAAAACTTCCTTCATGGAAAGATCCTTCCATATAGCCCCCGACCCTCTCCTTCCCCCACCTACCAGAAAAAATCTCCTCTGAAAAAGTCTGTATACTTCCCAATAACCAATACTATATGTTAACATTGAGTAAAGTTCATAACTTTCAGCCCTCCCCCTGGGGACTTTGGGGGATCAAGTCATCCTAAAAGACATTTTTATCATATTTTCGACCATGCTGAACAAAATGGCTATCTCAAAATTTTGATCGGGTGACTTTGGGAAAAAAATGAGCGTGGGAGGGGGCCTAGTTGCCCTCCATTTTTTTTGGTCACTTAAAAAGGGCACTAGAACTTTTAATTTACGTTCCAATGAGCCCTCCCACGATATTCTAGGACCACTGGGTCGATACGATCGCCCCTGGGAAAAAAAAAACAAAAAAAAAAAACAAACAAACAAATAAACACGCATCCGTGATCTTTCTTCTGGCAAAAAATGGAAAATTCCACATTTTTGTAGATAGGAGCTTGAAACCTCTACAGTAGGGTTCTCTGATACGCTGAATATGATGGTGTGATTTTCATTAAGGTTCTATAACTTTTAGGGGGTCTTTCCCCCTTTTTTCGAAAATCAGCCAAATTTTCTCAGGCACGTAACTTTTGATGGGTAAGATTAAACTTAATGAAACTTATATATTTGAAATCAGAATTAAAATCTGATTCTTTTGATGTATCTATTGGTATCAAAATCCTGTTTTTTAGAGATTCGGTTACCATTGAGCCGGGTCGCTCCTTACTTACAGTTCGTTACCACGAACTGTTTGATCATTTACACCTGAGAGCCCACCAAAATTAACATCCAGAATTAAAACAAAACACCTTCATAGGCAGCGCATTAGTGCTGCCTAAGTAAAGATCTAAACAAAACACAATCAAAAGCGTATACAAGTTTTTTTTACGGATGAGGTACTACCTTATCAGGGAGAGGGCTATTTGAAATAATATGGTATACTACTGGCCAAACTATGTAGCAGTGCCAAACTCTGGATTTTTTTTTGCGGGGAAGTTATTTTTTTCGGAGGTGTAGGGATTACACAAAAAAAAAATTTAAAAAACGCATGATAAATTTGTTTATGTGGATTTTTTATTCCGTTTTTACGAGTAGGACAAACATTTCGCGGTAGGGGGTTCAAAACCCCTAGCCCCCCTGGACACGACCTTGCTATGTGGAAAATACAGGGAATATAGGTTTCAAGGGAGCCGGACCCAAATTAAGAGTTTGTGTAGAACCATTTTCACCCTAACTGGTAATTCAAACCGTAATTACTTCAATTGCTTAATTAATTTGTCTTAATTTATCAAGACTCTTGGTTAATTGCGATATGTTTTATTTTTTTTAACGATTCACAAAATTCTATTTTCGGGCTTAAAAAGGAAACACAATGTTTCCCATCAAATGTTAACTAATGCGGTGATTAGGCAATGATGGCTTCCGCTTGTTAATATGAACCACGCAATCCGTAACTGTTCCTAAAAAAGAATGGTATTAAATCAAGTCTATTAACTCAGGGGTGGACTGTTTACTACCATTTAACTACCCGTCTAAGGGTATAAAATCACAAAAAGTTTCCTCGCTGGCCCACCTAATTAACAATTTCTTTAAACTATATGTGAATGAAACAAAAAAGAAACCTTCCACGTACTATCCTTAATTAGCTAAGTTTATAACTATTCACCAAAAATATCAAATTGCCAGGCTTATTAGCCAAAACAGTTACCGCGTAATTTAGCCTTTTGTACCCATGCTAAGTTATATATCAGGTGTAATTAGTAAACCTAAGTTTATGGTTATAATTGCAAATTCATACTGAATGCCAAACACGGACAAGTCACTCATGAAGAGTTAATTGTGTGCTAATTGGTAATTAATAGGAAAAAACATGTTTGAATGTAAACAAGGGTGGAGGGAGGGGATCCCAGTTCTTAGGCTCCCAATCAAAGTGTTTAAAGCTAAAAGCTAAGACCAAAATTTGCTAGCTGTTCCCAAGACGTGAAAGGGTATCTTGGGGTTAGCTTAGTTGAAATTAGTTTAAACTCAAGGTCTTCCTAGAGAAAAATTACTGTAGAGGATCTTAAACCTCTTCCAAAAAGCTGGTATTTACCAAGCAGTACTTCAGGCCCTGTTTCTAGACTGAGACCCACCTGTGCCTCCAGAGGTACCCAGGGTATCAATAAGGACCCAACAATCTTCTCGTTGGTTTCTACTGCTTGTATGTCCTCCAAAGAGGCTGGATTGATTTGTGCAGACTATCTAGATCTTTTTGGTGCATCAGTCGCAGTCGCAGGTTGTTTCTGGGTCTGTCTCTGCGGAATGAACCCGTTGATCGCTAGTGAAGCGTTGTGTTCTGTAGCCAAATTGTATCCGCACGTCGTACGTGACCAAGGGATCTCCAGGAGCGATCTCTTATGAAATCTGCTACAAGAGACTAGCCTTTTCTGTCATGGATCGATTTGTTATCTATTCTTTGCTTCAGCGGTTGCAAAGATTCAGCGGCAGCAAAGTGCCAGAGGATTCTTCTGATACATGAATTTGCGAAGGCGAGTTCTTTCATGTCTTTGGTTCTCCGGTCATCCTTTTATCAACAATGACAGATCACACTGTGGAACAGGCTTGATCATATTTAGTTAATTCAGAAATTTTCAAAGACCGTTGAAAATGTTTCTAGTAGCGTTAGTTCCTTTACGAGGATTTTAGAGTATACTTATTGGGATTTTTGTGCTTTTAAAGGTTAAAAAAGCAACTTTTTTGTTCAGCAAACCCTTCCGCACAATTTTTCTGTCAATTTTGTCTCTACCCGTTCCACCTGTCTTTTCTTACAACTGCATTCATTTTTACCATGTTTTCTGCGTCTTTTGATGCTTATTGGTGTTTCTGAGGTTTTTTTTCATGGTTTTAGCGTCTTTGATTATTTTGTATTTGATGATTTTTATGTCTTTTTATTACTCTGTTTTTGTAAACTGGTGGGTAAAAAAAATGATTATAGTTATTATTATTATTTCACATTCAAAATCCAGTCAGCATTTAATCGTTCTATTTTTCATAGGTATGTCACACCTATCCCTTATTATATTAACCTTTGAATAACAGTAACTTAGACTGTAACATAATCTACAGACCTTAAAGTACAACTACATTGACCTACCAACCGTTACCATTTTTAGAATCACTGTATAAGATATCGCAAACAAGAGTCAAAAGTTTGAATTATGCAATACACATGGAAACATTTATTATATGCCAAGGACAGCATACGTTTTTGGTGAGTTCTACGAACTTGTCCTTCCATGTCACCAGAGAACGTTTCCTAGGTAGATTCTTGAAGCACGTATCTATGATGGACACTAGGAAAAATCCATAGGGACAAGAAGTAGAGCAGATTACATCCTTGAGCTACTGAGTTCACTGAAAGGATATCTTATTGGAAGCTATAAGTGTTCCTAGCCAAGTGGTTAGCCTTGTCTCTGTCTCTGATCCTTTGTCTCTTGGACAAATAAATGTCTCTTGGACAAATAAATCTGATCCTCTGTCTCTGAATCCTTTGTCTCTGAGGACAGGGATTCGAATCCTTGTGTCACTGGTTATTTGCTTTGGAACGGGGTCAGTGGCGTAACTCAAAGCTCAGCCAGAGTCGACCCAACTCTAAATTGGTACGTGGAACAATCCCAGAAAGGTAAAGAGGAATAGGTGCGAAAGCACAAGATGGCTGGCCCCAGCCCCCATTGTATTTCTTGGATGAAGGGCCATGAAGTGGAGATCAGAACCACCAGTAGAGACTGTTAGGTTCAATGCCGTATTCTTTACCTTTTTTTCTTTTTTTTTATGCCCTCCGTTACAAAACTAATCAGGTTTCAGGTCTCATTTGCTTGAAGTTTTCTATATGAAGAAGAGTCTAAATCCATGTCTTCGTTATGGCTTTTCAGGTTAAGTCGCCCGTGCTTTTGACGTTTCCTGCCACTCTGATCTCAACTGATGCTTTTAAGACTCAAAAGGCAAATCAGGCGCATATGAAGTGGCTTTTGTCAGTAAAAGTTGAATCCATTGACCGAAAAGAAATTTTAACTTAGCTGACTTTACCTGAAAAAACAATGAAGACACAGTGGTGGATCCAGGGAAGGGGTGAGGGGGGCACCCCCCCCCCCAACATAGTCTGAAGTAGCGTAATTTACTTAACTAAAACAAGTTTGCGTTAATTAAACTTGATCCTAACGCAAGTTTATCGGATCAACCTGTTTTGCGCCCCCCCACCCTAAAAAAATCCTGGATCCGCCACTGTGAAGACAGGGCTTAACTTATGATCTGAGTCATTTTTTCGATCCTGTCCTCCTGGTGTTTTAATCTCCTTGTCAACCGGATTTACAATGCTTGCTCTAAGTGTCTGAACTAGTTCTGCCCGTGACATCCCAATAAGAACTATTCTAAGCTTATAAAGGCTTTCATTTCACTTTGAGGTTTATTTGTATTTGGCGTTCGGCATCACATCAGTTGATTAGCTCTTCTTTATTTTAATATAGCTGCCTGTTTTTATTTTTGACTAGATTCTTTTCAACGTTCTACCACCCCCACAATGAAATTTTTGTGGATTTGGATATTCAGGAAGTACGTATACCGCTGAAAAAAAAAACAAGTCTCCTGTGGAGTCTTTCGATTAATCTTGGGAACGGTCTATGCTCCACATCAGTGAACTTGCAAGTTTCCTACCAATCAAACGGCACTTCCATATATTTTTCAAAAATCCGGCTTTATTTTTCAAAAATTTGTTCTTTGCATTCTCTCGAATTCATGCTCCATCTTGAAGTTTTTAGCCACCTCCAAATGGAATTATGTGTGCAAACCTGCTAAGAAAGTCCTATTTTTATAGAATTTGACGCATTTTACTCGAGGGCTATTTTAAATAAATGTTAAGAGGGACCTAGCCCCTCCACCCTTGCAGAATTCTTGGAAAAAGTATATTACCTACTAGTTGATCTTAATAATAATAATAAAAAATACATTATTAATCGAAGAACATCAAACGGTTCGTGGTAACGAACTGTAAGTAAGGAGCGACCTGGCTAAATGGTAACCGAAACTCTAAAAAAGCGAATCTTGAAACCAAAAGATATATCAAAAGAATCAGATTTTTATGCTGATCTCCAATATAAAAGTCTCATTAAGTTTAGTATTACTCATTAAAGGTTAAGGTTACGAGCCAGCGAAAATTTGCCTTATTTTCGAAAAAAGGGGGACAAACCCCCTAAGAGTCATAAAAATCTGACCATCAGATTCAGCGTATCAGAGAACCCTACTGCAGAGGTTTCAAGCTCCTATCTGCAAAAATATGGAATTTCGTATTTTTTGCCAGAAAAAAGATCACGGATGCGTGTTTATTTGTTTTATTTTTTTTTAGTCCGCCACAGGAGCGGATCCAGGATTTTTGTTCGGGGGGGGGGGTACTAATTTTCGACTCGGTTTTCGACTAATTTTACTAATTTTTACTAAGGTTTTACTAATTTTCGACTCGGTCAAAAGTTTGGGGGGGGGGTTCCAACCGGGTAACCCCCCTGGATACGGCCTTGGTCCGCTGATTTTAGAATGAAAATCAATTTGCCATCAAGCCATGGCTAATTGAAGACAAAACCAAGAAAAGTAATCTGAGTGAGAAGCAAAGCTGGCATAAGCCTTTTTCAGGATTGTATAAAAATTATGTATTTTCAATTGTTGTTAGATATTAGGGCCGTTCTATTACTCATCTTTGTGCTAAGATCTTACATCTTTTGACAAAGAACGCTTAAAAGTGAAATCTTAGCACTAATATCTTATATCTTATAGCGTTCTTTTGCAAACGTCTTTCATTATTCTGCTCTTATCAGCGGTCTAAGAACAAAGATAAGTATATCATCAAAGTTCTCTCATGATTGTTCTATACGGCAGAAAGATGGCGTCCTTCACATTTTTTTCTAACATCAGTGAGCTGTAAGATCTTAGAATAAAGATGAGTTAAAAGAACGAAAATCTTTACAGAAAGATGTGAGATCTTAGATGTCAGATCTTAGTGCAAAAGAACGGCCCTATTGTCTATCATCATCCATCCTACTAACAGCTACTACTACAAACTACTCACCGCAGCACCAAGCCGCCTGAGGCCAGCACAGCTACGCACGCTCCTCCTCCATTTCAATCTATTCAAAGCCTCCCTTTTTACACCCTCCCAGGAAGTTCCCTTTTCATTTAAATTTTTCTATATGACATCCTGTCACCCCAGACGAGGATGACCTGTTTTCTGTTTAGCCCTAGATGGTTGGCCGAAAAGGACAATCTTCGGCAATTTTTCATCCTTCATCCGCGCAACGTGCTCTAGCCATCTCAACCTTTCTTTCATTATAGCCCTAGAAAGTGGGATTGAACGAAATTTTTCGTACAGCCTACTGATTGAAACACGGTCAGTCAGCCAGGTACCCAGAACAATCCGTAGGCAATTTCTCTGGAACACATCTAGTAAATCTTCATCCACTTTTCGGAGCACCCATGCTTCAGTATTTGACAACTGTCATGACTATAGCTTCTAATATTCTAATCTTGGTTTGCAGACTTATCTTCCTATTCTTCCAAACTTTTTTTAACTGTAGAAAAAAAACCTGAGCCTTGGCTATTCTACTTTTAACATCTTCAATGCTCCCACCGTCTTTACTAATTATACTACCAAAGTAAGTGAAATTGCCCACCTGATCAATCTTTTTGTTACCCAACGTCACCTTTTCATCTTTACAACTGATTCCTAGCCTTAGTGACATAGTCTTCTTAACATTCATTTGCAAACCTATTCTAGCACCCTGAACTCGCAAAACCTCTAAAAATTAATTCATTTTGCTCACACTTTCATCCAAGATGCTTAAATAATCAGCATAATCTAAGTCTAGGAGAGTTTTTTGTCCACATTTGATTCCGTGGTCTCTCATTGCCTTTCCTGTCCTCCTTAAGACAAAATCCATCCAAATGATCCATATAAAGGTAGATAGAACACAACTCTGCCTAACTCCTGATCTAATGCAAAACCAGCTGCTAACCTCATTTCCCACCTTATCCGCCGCAGTGTTATTCTCGTGCATAGCACTAATCACTTTAATGCTTCTGTCTGGTATATCATACAAGGATAAGACCTTTGCTAAAGCTCTTCTATCAACGGAATCGAACGCTTACTTATAATCTATAAAACTGAGGACCAAAAGTGTTTGACGACTCAGGCACTTCTCAATTATTAACCTAAGAGTGAAAATTTGGTCGACACATCCTCCACCTTTTCTAAAACCGCACTGTGCTTCTCCTAAAACTTTGTCTACAGCATCTCTCAGTCTAAAAAGTATCATATTACTAAGTAATTTGCTACCTACAGAGATCAGACTAATGCCTTGATAATTACCACACTCACTCTTATCACCTTTCTTATACAGTAGTTTAACTAAGGTTTTCCTAAAATCTTTAGGTACTTCCCCTTTTTCAAAAATCATATCCATAATCGTCAGTAACTTATTTCTAACCTCAGAACCACAATATTTAAGAAACTCATTTACCACCCTATCAGCACCTGGAGACTCATTATTTTTTAATCCTTTTAAAAACATTTGCTATTCTTCCTCACAAAGCAAATCTTCCTTCACATCTAAGGTATCACAAATGTTTTCATTTTCCTCTATATCTTTTCCTGCAACTCTATCTCGGTTTAGCACATTCTCAAAATGTTCTGCCTATCTCTGTTTAACTCTTTCCTTATTGCTAATTGTGGCCCCATTCCTATCTTCAATTGGGGTAAGTCCGGATTGATTACTCCCTCTTAATTTATTAACATGCCACTACAATATTTTACTATTAGGCCGTCGAGCTCAATCCTCCAGATCCTTGGCTATTTTATCCTTGGCCTCCACTTCACACCTCCTTACTTCATATTTTAATGCTTTCTCCACTTCCTTTACATTCTTTTGGTTTTCATATGATCTATCACTCAGATAATTCTTGTACAAGCCCTTTCTCCTCTCTATTAAACATGAAGCCTTTTCACTAATATTCCTAGCTGCAGTCCTAACTTTCATTCTTAAGACCCCATCGCCAATTTCACAAGTTGTTTTCCTAAAAGCATTCCAACCATCTTCCACATTGTCAAATTTTTAAATCTCAAGTTTAGCATTCAACTTTTCATGGAAAGTTTCTCTCAAATTCTCATCCTGGAGTCGACTAACGTCATAACTTCTCGGAATGTAGTTATCCTTCCGAAATTTCAGCTTTAAATTAACCCTAGACACTACTAAATGGTGATCTTTACTTTTAACATCAATAACGGCACTCCTATACATACCCTAGTATCTTGAATTGATCCTTCGGTTTACTATACCATAATCAATAAGGTGTGCTTACTTACCATCATGTGAAATTGTGAAAACCATGTTAACTTATAGGTCATTTCATGACTAAACACCGTATTGGTTATAACTTGATTGTTATACCTACAAAATTGCAAAAGTATGTTACTGTTTTTTTTTTCCTAGAAGACCATTACTGTTTTCTATTTCTACACCAAATTTGCCTAGGCTAGGATACCACATATCCCTATTTCTACCGACCTGTGCGTTAAAATCTCCTAGTACAAACATCATGTTTCTACCTGGGACCCTGTCTATTTGCTCCTGTAACTGGAAGTAAAATTCATCTGAGTCACTAGTATCTCCGTCAGTCGGTTCTACAGGGACATATACTACTTTAGCCGATACCCTAAACTTTTTAGCCATAAAATGAGCAATTAGTATTCTATTATTAATACCTTCCCAGCCAAAACAAGACTTAGCAGCTTTTTTATTCATCAAGAGCCCTACTCCTTGTCTGTATACCCCGTCCTTCCTGCCTGAGGAAACAAACTCTATATCACCTAATTTCATGCTTCCTACCCCTGGGATACGAGTTTCTGAAACTCCTAATAAATCCAGTTCGAATCGTCTGAATTCGTCAGTTAAAATGTCAATACAGTCATTTTTTAACGTCGTAACATTCCAAGTTCCAAGTGTTACGTTCTTTAAATCATTGAAATTATTAGGGCCTCAGAAAAAGCAATGATCCCGGATACCACTACAGGACGGGGATCATATATCTTCTCAAGTCTACACCGAAGAGCATAAGCCAGCTTAGAACCGGACAGCAAGAAGTCCCTGGGACCTCCAGTATGAATGGAGGCTTTTTGCAATCCTGAGCCCATCTTCGTTACAACATGGTTTTCAGCACTTGGCGATGCTCTTCTATCAACAAGAGTTGAAATGCTGCACAGACAGTCTCGAGCCTATTACCTCCGACTCATTATATAGTCATGCCTACAAATATTATGCTACTACGGGGAGGCAGCCCATAGTAGGTAAATTAGCTAGGAAGATTTTTTAGCCTGAAAACGCCCATCAAAACAGACCAAGCCAAGAAGAATTATCCATTAATCAGAATCCCGTTCGAATGATGTGTCGTGTACTAGGCTAAAATTTCCTCGAGGGGCGCCACTCTTCAAGCGGGAATAGGGTTGGGCGCAAGGTCGACCAGTCTTGCAGGTACCCCAAAAGGGTCGAGGACAGCCCTTTGCAAAGACCATTGTCCATAGATCTGGATCTTACGCCCTGCCTCAGTTGTCCTCCTATAGAGGATCCTCCCGCGATGGTGTTCTGCACCATGCGATTTAACCTATTGCTAGGAGAAGGTTTGTAACTCACGGGACGTGTGGACATGCCGGTGGACCCTGTTGAGTGTACATTTGAAGGGCCTTCTTCCTCCTACACTTGTATTTATCGCCACTGGCGAGGGTGCCCCAGTTTTTAATATGGACCCCTAGGGACAAGATCCCCCCTTGGTCTGTGCCTTCTATGGAGGCACGCGTTCCCCTATCGCCACCTGGCGACACGCTGAGTGGCCTGGTGGAGGCCCTTTAAAGCTGGCAAATGGTAAATAAATTTTCTTATAATTACAACTTAGCAATCCCAAATAATAATCAAATATTAACAATATTACTACACAGAAACTGAATGGCAGAAAAGATTCAATTGTATTTTCAAAGTCAACATAAGCCCCTTTAGTCCACATTAGTTATTGAGCCAAAAAGTTTAGACCTGTACGTCAGCGTTATTCAATCAATTGTATGTGCAGTTTTGTGTCTGATTTCCTGGAATATAGACGTCCCCTCCCCTCAAGGATAACAGTCCCCTCCCCTCAAATGAAAAATAGTGGCCTGAGCATATAATTTTTGTCTTTTTGAGTTTTTTTGTGAGCTTTCCTTTTTAGTAGGGAATTGCCCTTTGATTGGAATTTATCGTTAAGATTAATCAAAATAATATTTACCATTCTCGAACCAGGTTCAAATGGCAGTTCTTCGTCATGGTTGTCTTTTAGTCCGTGGTAAATCTTGTCCGGGATAAATTTTCAACGGGATTGAATTGTCTAGAGAATAGATCCGTGGGGGTGTAGCCAGGTCTCCTGGCATTATTTAAAAACGATCAGAAATTAAATAAAAATAAACAAGTAGAATAATAAACAAGAAATAAAAATAAATAAGAAATGAAAATAAACAAGAAATAAAAATAGAAAAAAAAATCTTTTTAGAAATAAAAATAAACAAGTAGAATAATCCAACCGAAAGTAAGGAGCCACATTAAAACCTTAAAACGAACAGAAATTATTGCGTATATGAGGGGGGTTGTTCTTCCTCAACACCTCGCTCTTTACGCTAAAGTTTGAATTCTGTCCTAATTCTATAAGAACGACTCCTCAACCACTACAGAAATGTACAGAAAAATAAATTAAATCTTTTTAATTTAATAACTTTAATAAATAAAAAATCATTAAGTTTGAAAGAATAAATATGAGCATATGTTTATTAAACTGACAATGCACATTCATTTGTATTTTTTCAGTAGAGTGCAAGTTATGTTCCGGCCTTGAGAAGGCACTGGGGCTGTGAGCCCTAATCCTGTTAATTTCTGCTCGTTCTGTGTTCGACTTAGTTATTTATTGAGATTTCTGTTCGTTTTCGGTTTACGAAAACGAACAGATTTTCGGTTAATTTTTTTTTTTTGATGAGGATTTGTTGTTGTTTTGTGCTTGGTAGATTTGATTTGATTTTTGCTCGTTTTTTGTTTAATGGAGCTCTTTGCTTTCCTTGAAAAACTTTTTTGTGGATTTTTTTTTATTAATTGTCAGTAGTAAATTGAAATATACTGAGCGAAAAACATTTTCTTTGGATCTTTTTTGATTAAAGAAACAGTAAGACCAATGCTTATTAAAATTTGTCAAGGGCGGGACAAATTTTTTCCATAAAAATATAAAAACGATCATTTTCAAAATTGTCGCTGGTGTCCAGTAATTACACTAGCTCAACTAGAGTAAATAGAAAATTGTTCCCATATTTGTTGGGGAAAAAACTGGGGTTTTGAATGGTTAAGGAAAAAAAACCTGAAAAGTATGAATAAATTTTTTGATTATATCCCCAATAACCAATTTTCACCGATCGGGGGATAAACCCAAGGTAGCAAATCAGGAAAACACAGGGAGGAAGCAAGGATTCTGTTCTATTATCTGTATAAAGATGCGAAAAGGCATTTTTCAAAATTTCAAGGGTGATTTTTGCTTGAGAAAAAAAAAATACCAATCTAAAGGTATTTTTCCACATCTATGGGGGTAATTTTACACCCTTCCTATTCGTGCGCCTCTATAGAACAGGGTAATGAAGAAAAATAACTATGCATTACACTGATAAATAGTATTTTAATTCTAGTGATTTTTTGTTAATTTAGTGATTTTTTTCAATAATCTAGTGATTTGTGTGCTGATTTAGTTACTTTTTTCGAGGATAAAGTGATTTTTTTTTTCACTGGGCCGCAAACCCCGAAAGATCCTTCTAGGAGACGGTTCTAGGCATTTACCCTCCCCCTCCCCCTTGGAAAATAAGGTTTTCTAAATTTGAGAAAAAAAATTCAGACATTTTTACAAACATAAGCACAGCTCAATATAAAAAGTCAAAACAAAAACAATGCCTGAAAAAGCAACCAGTTGGGTATCATTCATGCCAATCCTTTGTACCAATTCAAACAAAAACGAGGATGTTGCTAAAATAGTAATAGAGAAGGCAAAAATAATGGAAAGAAAAAAAAATAAAATATATTCATATGGTCCAGTTTCTGAGATCTGGCACCGGAATCCATAAATCAAAACCGAACTTAACTTGTCAATAAATACAAAGAATTGTTTAAAATGTCAAAAGAAGATATTGTGGTTGAAGTAAAAGGTTTTGAGTTGCAAAATAAGTCGTCTTATACAAATGCTTTTAAAAGTTAGTTGACTTGGAAAGGAGTCAGAAAATGGGGAAACTTTTAGGGGTTTTGTATTGAAAGTAGGGATTTCTAGGGATTTTCCATCAGCCTTTTAGGGATTTGAAAAAAATTTGAAGCGGAAACACTGTGCTGAACCCATGCATGATTCAAATCATACACTATTGTTCCTTATATTTAATAACTTCCAACCTGAATATGTTAGCATCTTTTGGTGTATTTACAAGCACTACATATACTATTCTTGATTAAACGTGATTTAAAACGCAAACCTTGGTTTCCTAAATTTAGTAAGTTCAAACTAAAACTTGTCAAACATGAGCACTGGATGTAAAAGTTACTTTTTAAATCTTTCCAAACTAAACTACAAATATTTCAGATTGCAACCTTATTGTCTTACACCATTCATAGGAATCAATAACGATACAACTTTGACCCTATGTGACTTGTCCTTGAGGCACCCCAAAAATAACTGTCATCAAGAGCCGTCTACTATGGAGTTCTATCAATTTAGTTAATTTAAAATGGATGAAAAACAGACCTATTTAAAACAAAGAAAGCATCTGAAGAATGTCCCGAGATGGAACTCATGGGAAGAGACTCCATTTCACGAAAATCTATTAAAGTAGGCCGTATGTTTTGTCCATAGACCACTCTTCGGTTTTGTAAAACCAAACCTTTTAAGGGCTTTAGGTTAATCTAAAGTCTAGGGAAGGTCCTTAAATGGTAAGGGAAATGCTTATTCATAAAATCTTTGCATCCAGCTAGAAACAAATTTTAGATATTATTTATGTAAAAAGAAAAGAGAGATGAACTTTCAAAACTTTGTAAACTTTTATCACTTCTGCATTAAGTACTTGCAGAGCTATATGAGTTTCAGTTTGATGGGAAATGTATATTTTTTTCTTAATTTAGGGTGTGCGGTGGTTTATTTGTTCGGGGCTTAAGTTTCACTATCATAATTTGTTCGGGAACCCTTTGAGTGTATTTGCCCAAAACTATGCATGAGGTTAGGGCTTTGAATTCCATTGCGTAATTTATCTTCCGGGTCGGAATATTAGCGGTTTCTCATGTAATACTCCTTTACAAAATAATTATTTACTCATACAACGATATTGTTTCAAATCTTGAAAGGCACCTATTAAAGATTTAACGCGGCTCTTTATAGCAATCAAACAGGTGCTGCTTTAAAGATAATCGTTCTTCACTGCTTTAATATCTTATGAGAAATGGTTAGACAGGAAGTTCATGGGTCGCGCTGATTCTATGGGAAAACCAATAAATAGGTATAACAGTTTAGGATGAGGGCATGAGAACCGGTAAACGTACTTATTGAAGAACATCTTGTATTTACTAGGAAGTTCGACGAGGGGGTTTAAAGTCTTAACTATATATGTATCCTCCTAACGTTTTGTAGGTTTATACATTGCCTATCTCCGGTATACAATTTGTTTTCTTGTGCCTCCATTCCTATTTCATGAAAACGCTTTCTAATTTCCCTTGTGCATTATGCTTCATAGGTGAGGAACTATGGGCGAGGAAATTTGTTTTACTTGGAGGCTTACAGAGTGATTTTGAACTCCTGACAACCTCTAAAGTTTGCTCCCTAACTTTTCAACGGTATCACATTGCCTTCATGTGGTATGTACAACTTTTTATATTTTTGACCTCAATCCCTACCTCATTGAAATGCTTTTCAGGCCCTATATATATATATATATATATATATATATATATATATATATATATATATATATATATATATATATATATATATATATATATATATATATATATATATATATATATATATATATATATATATATATATATATATACATATATATATATATATATATATATATATATATATATATATATATATATATATATATATATATATATATATATATATATGTATATATATATATATATATATATATATATATATATAATATATATATATATATATATATATATATATATATGTATATATATATATATATATATATATATATATATATATATATATATAATATATATATATATATATATATATATATATATATATTATATATATATATATATATATATATATATATATATATATATATATATATATATATATATATATATATATATATATATTATATATATATATATATATATATATATATATATATATATATATATTATATATATATATATATATATATATATATATATATATATATATATATATATATATATATATATATATATATATATACATATATATATATATATATATATATATATATATATATATATATATATATATATATATATATATATATATATATATATATATATATATATATATGTATATATATATATATATATATATATATATATATATATATATATATATATATATATATATATATATATATATATATATATATATATGTGTGTGTGTGTGTGTGTGTGTGTGTGTGTTTAACGGGAGCCTTGCGGCTACGCCACCGGGCCCCAGAACGGCTACCTGGCAGGCTTGTATCTATTGATTCTCATTGTCGCTTGGGTTCTAACAGCAGCCTCTTCTTGATGTCATGGCGTCACCATATGGTTCTATGCAACTATCCTGGGAAAAATACAAATTTTTCCTTGAAGTTGTCACCTGTTTAGATCGTTTGTGGCCAAAAGTGTCAATATGCCAGTTCTATGAAACAAACCAACTATGTAGCCAATTTCAAGGCTGGGCCCCAGCATAGATACGCGGCAGGCTTGTATATATTGATTCTCATTGTCGCTTGTCTTCTAACCGCGAACAATGTCAGCCTCTTCTTGACGTCATGGCGTCACCATAAGTTCGATAAAACCACCCTGGGAAAAATACAATTTCTTCCTTAAAGTTGTGACCTATTTAGATCGTTTTTGTGGTAAGAATTGTCAATATGCCAGTCTTAATGTCAATATGCCAGAAAAAAAACAATGCTGCCAATTTTGAGGTCGGGCCACGGCAGTCGATAAGCGACAAGCTTGTATATATTGATTCCCGTTGTAAGTAGGATCCTCCAATGAATCATCTTTGTTTGCTACTCTTTCCTCGGGAAAGTAGAGAGTTCCACTGAGAATACATATAACGTTGAAAGGTCCCAATGACATGTCACTTTTATTTTTTTGACAAGTTCTGATTCTCGCTGTCGCTTGTAATTCTCACTGCCGCTTATCTTCTAACCAAACATTTACGTGTTCTCCCTGTGACACATCTTTTAACTGCAAATTTCTTTGTTCTTCACTTTTGTTTTTGACTCGTTTTAATTCTTGTTGCCGCTTATCAACTAACCGGATGTTTCACTGTTCTTCACTTTTGTTTTGAAGAACATCATAAGAACATTATACTTGTTGTTCTCCAACGACAATAATTGTCCCTGGCGAAAGTTTTCTAGCTGTATATTTCTTCGCTCTTCGTTTTCGTTTATAATTACTTTAAACATTTTTTCAATACCCTTTACCTTAGCTGCTCAGATTGGTCTTGTCTCATTTGATGGTCTAGGTTGTTCATTTCTCCTCTAGGTATTCTGAAACTGTTTAAAACACCTTTTCTAAATATATTAGTCTTAGCACCTAGTCTTAGCAAAATATTAGAAAGAATACTAGATGCTAGATTAGCTCATTGGTTAGAAAATATAGGATTTTGAAGGAGGAGCAGGCAGGATTTCGAGATGGATATAATGCTATTGATAGGGTCTCAGTCCTACAGGCGCTTGTAGAGAAATATGCAAAAGGGAAGAATAGGTTGTACGTTGCATTTTTAGATCTAGAAAAGGCCTTCGATAGTATTGATAGGATTTTCCTGTGCTTAGAACTGTTAAAGGTAGGCTTACCAAGACTTTTCGTTAGGATACTAGCTGAAATGTATAGAAAGACATTTGGTATAGTTAAAGTTTTAGGGAAGGGATTATCGTCGCCGTTTGAAATTAGAAAAGGAGTAAAACAGGGCAGTAGTATTTCGCCTAGGTTGTTCACATTGTATGTAAATGATATTGTTGACCATTTTAAAAAGGTATGGGCCCCTACGGTGTCACTAGGGAACCTGACGTTATCTCTGTTGCTTTTTGCTGATGATGCGGTGTTGATAGGCAAGTCACCAAAGGAGCTCCAAATCTTATTGAGTATATTAGAAGAATATTTAGATAGAAAGAAACTAGTGTTGAATATCAAAAAGACTGAGGTTGTGGTTTTTAGAGGAATTCGTGTGAAGAATGATTATCAAAAAGTAGGATTTTATTATAAAGGTGAAAAAGTAAATGAGCGCGAAAATTTTAAATATTTGGGAGTAACACTTTCAGCAAAAGGAGGATGGAAAGATCATGTAAAAGAGATGATTAAGAGAGGGAAAGCAGTTTCAGCTGCCATTTTACGTAATTCAAGGCTTTCAAGTATAAAAGATCTAAAAATGCATAAATATGTTTTTAATTCTAAAGTTTTGCCTACTATCCATTACGGAGCTGAACTCTGGGGGCAGGACCCGGCACCACAATTGGAATCAATTCAGCTGCAACACTTTAAGAGATTAATTGGTCTTCACGTAACGACCCACAATCAGGCAATAAAAGGTGACCTAGGTATATTTTCGCTGAGAATGAGTAGATTAGCACAGATGATCCGGTACTGGCTAAAAGTTCTAAGTCTGCCAGAAGATAGGTTAGCAAAAGCAGCTTATGTGGAGATGCTACGGTCGAAACGTAAAAGATCGTGGCCGTATCAAATAAAAAATGTTTTAGATGGATTAGGATTATCATATATTTGGAATGAGGGGCTATGACCCTCAGATCAGGGTGAGTCGTTTTTGGCTATGATTGTAGAAAGAATAAAAGACCAGGAAGTCCAAATGTGGACCCAGGCGAATTGCCTGCCACTAAAAAATAGAAAAAGAGTATTTGAAAGAAAAAGGGTGGCCCCAGATGCAGATGCGGATTACTCTTGCCCCAGATGTAACCTAGGTATTGAGGATGTGGCCCATATTCTCACCGAGTGCCAGCAACTTTCTCTATTAAGGGAAAAGTATTTTGAGGGTGGTAACTTGGAGTTCCCGGGGATCCTGAAAACGACTGTAAAAAGGACAATCAGGCAGTTATGTAAATATGCAAATGAAGCGTTGACATCAATGAGTGAAACTTGATATTTATGTTATTTTTCTTGTGGAGTGTAATTAAGAATACTGTTCTGTATGGCCAATTTTTTGGCTTATAATAAATTATTATTAATATTATTATTATTCATTGCACTTTGTATTTTATACTTATCTATATTCCTCTTGTAATATTACATGCGTCATAGATGTAAAACGGTACGATCACTCCTGGTGGTAGGGGGGGGGGAAGGTTGGTGTGATGTAATTTATTCTTTTAAAATGTGCTCATAAATATGATGTCACTCATATGAATTTTATTCCAAAATTAAAGCTCCAAACGACTTTTCTTAAACTCGTGATCGATGAAGATTGTTTTTGAAAGCCAAAAAAGACCCAAGATGCCAATTTTTCCATGCCATTTTTGACACGTTCTGGTTCTGACTGTCCCTTGTAATTCTGACTGCCGCTTATCTTCTAACCGCATATTTCTTTGTTTATTTCTTTGAGTCTAAGTTAAGACTTTTTGTCCCTCATTAGCAGGCTTTTTTCACGAAAAAAAGGTTAGGGAGGGGTATGACCATAATTATTTTATTTTAGGTGCAAACTTAGGGGGCTTACATGTACGTCCCCCAAAAAGTATTAGGATACTCACAGTTTCACCCTAAAAATTCTAATTTTTGTTATAATGTCCAATCTTCTAGTTTCTTTATCGAATTCAGCCCCCTACTTCCTCCAATAAATTCTTGTATATGGGTTCGGTTTCACTTGGTTTTAGAAAAAAGGGGCACTAATTCACAAAGTATAGGAGGAAAGGGCATTTTTTTTAATCAAGGGGACAATTCTGTCATTTTTTCGATTTTATTGTTTGAAAATTCCACAGAAAATAATGTTTTCAATTGAACTACCAAAAAACTTATTTTCTAAATCGCAGCAGAGACAGAAAGTATAGAAGGCAATGGCCCCTCCCCCGCAGTTGGTGCCCCTGGGAAAACTTAATATCATTCCTATGATTAGAAGCCAAAGACAAACCAGTCATATCGTGTCTCATTCAAATCGCGCCCCCTGTTCAGGACACGCTTCTTTGAGATTCTTCTACTGTCTTGCCATTGGAATTAAATGATCCGCTGCTTAATTAATTGAAATCTGAAAACCCTTATAAAGGAAGAGGCAGGTAGCCTCTACGAAATGGTTACTTCCTTTTGTTAAAATTCATATCGCGGAAACCCTTGACTTTTAAAAGGTAGTTTTAGCTTCTAATTGACACTTCGGGCTCATATCTGAGGAGGTGCTAACTTCTCGTTTTCTTTCTTGAACCATGGCTTACTTCCATCAGCAATTTCCCAAATTTTTATTGACAGGGGAAAGTCAGGGGCATAGCTTTTTTTATGTTTCATAAGAAGTGCAATCCGTTTCAGGGAGGATTTAATGTTGGAAAATATATTTTTCAGACACTAATTGACGACAAAGGAAATATTTTCATAAAGTTTTTTTTTTAAGTTTTGGTGAAGAGATTTTCACACTCTTAAGTCATTCCCGGGTTACCAAATCGGGTCTCCATTTTTATAGTGGTAGATAAAGGGTAGTTGAAGAAAGGGTATAGTGTTGGGCGATATTTTGATTAATCAATATATCGATATTTTTACTTTCGATATTAGATATATCGATATTTCGGATCAGTTTTTTGCTATCTCATGGATTTGCCGAAGTTTAGTAACGCAAATGTAAATAAAGGGTAGTTTGTATAGCTTTTGGTACTTGTTAAGAATCCAGTAGTCACGCGAGAATTGTATTGCGAGAACAGATAGGCATTACCCGGTACTTATATGAGACACTATATAAACAAAGTGTTTCTTACACCTGGAACTATATTTAAACTTTAGTTTTTTGGGGTTTAGGGGGAATAAAAGGTACCCAGGGCGGGTTAGATTAGGTTACGTATTTAGTGTATGCTATGCTTTACCCCCACCCACCCTAATGTGCAAATATAAAGCCCAAATTTGTTTCTAACCTATTATATTTTCATTCTATTTTATTTTATTTTATTAGCATTAACGAAACTTCACTTATCGCGTGACTACTGGATTCTTAACAAGTACCTAACTTTTTTTTTCAAAATTCAAATAATATAAAATCAAACAATAAAAATAAACCTCGATACATGAGTTAATAAGTAATCGATTTCATAAATGAATATAATAAAAACTCAGATTTGGAATTATTTGGGCTCAGGAAAAGAGAAAAATTAACTACTAGCTATTCAAAAGCAGCAGCATGTCAATGTTTTCCCCTGAGAGCCAATTCCGGCTTTAAATGATTATTTGACCAGCCTTGGAAAACACTTTCAGAAAGGACACTGGTAGCGGGCACAGGCATGAATTTCATTGCAACTCCGTACAGGTATTTTTGGGTATTTTTAGCACGAGACTTTCACCACTTGAGCGGACAAGTGTCTCTTGAAACTATAGCTCCCTATTGAAAATTTGCAGAGCCATGGTATGTTTGGCTGCTGTCGAAGCATGTCCTGCATTAAATATAAGTTCTTCAACGTGTGACGGGGGCTCATTCAATTGGAAATTGAGAGTTCTAGTGCCCTTTTTAAGGGTTAAAAGTGATTGGAAGGCAGCTAACACCCCTTCCACGCCCAACATTTCCCCAAACAAATCCAATCAAAATTTTGAGACAGCCATTTTGTTCTACGTAGATGATTTACAGATAGAAATTATGTTTTTGAGGAGGACACTCCCCCACAGCCCTCAGGGCAAGGGTTGTAAATTATGCCCTGGGGGCATATAAGCTTTTTATAGAAAGCTTTGTCGTAGAAACTTAAAAAGGGCCAATTCGATTAGAAATTCAAAGGGCTAGAGCCCTTTTTAATAATCAAAAGGGATTGGGGGCAACTAACCCCCCTCTCACGCCCACCTTTTCCCAAAAACACATCCAATCAAAATTTTGAGATAGCCGTTTTGTTCAACGTAGTTAAGAATTCTGGAAATTAGGTCTTTGAGAATGGCAACACCCTTCCCCCTAGCCCTCAGGGCAAGAGTCGTAAGTTATGCCCTGGGGGGCATATAAGGTTTTTATAGAAAGCGTTGTCATAGAAACTTCAAAAAGGGCTCATTCGATTGGAAATTTGAATGGCTAGTGTCCTTTTTAATAATCGAAAGTGATTGGATGGCACATAACACCCCTTACACGCCACCCATTTTCCCAAAGACATCCAATCAAAATTTTGAGATAACCATTTTGTTAAACATAGTTGAAAATTCTGGAAATTATATCTTTAAGCAGGACGCTCCCCCCACAGTCTTCAGGACAAGGGCTATAAGTTATGCCCCGGGGTATATATGGTTCTTATGGAAGGAATGCTCGTATAAACTTCAGAGGGGGGTTCATTTGATTGGAAATTGAAAGTTCTAGTTCACTTTTTAAGCGTCAACAGTTATTGAAGGGTAACCAGCCCCCCCCCCCCACGCCCTTTTTCCCAAATGCATCCGATAAAAGTTTTGAGATAGCTATTTGGTTAAAAATAGTTCAAAGATCATATAACAAAAACTCAGTTGTCGACACAATCCCACAGGTCCCGGGGTCAGGTGTTGTAAGTTATGCCCTGGGGCATATATGCTTTTTATGAAAGAGATGCTCGTATAAACTTCAGAGACGGCTCATTTGATTGGAAATTGAGATTTAGAATTCACTTTTTAACAGTCAAATGAGATACGAGGGCAGCTAGCCCCCCCCCCACGCCTTCTTTTTCCAAACCTGGTGAAACTTCTTTTTCTGGTGAAAATTTTGAAATAGACATTAGTTTAAAAAAAATAGTTTAAAAGTTGAATAAGAGAAACTCCGGTACCAATACAACCCCCCCAGGGCCCGAGGGAAGGTGTTCTAAGTTATGCCCTAAGGGCATGTACGGTTCTTATGAAAGGGATGCTCGTATAAACTTCATAAAGGGCTCATTTGAGTGTAAATTGAAAGTTCTAGTTCACTTTTTAAGAATCAAGAGATTTAAGGGCAACTAGACCTCCAAACGCCCTTTTTTCCCCTACCCCATCCGCTACAAATTTTGAGATAGCAAGTTTTTTAAAATTGTTCAAAAATTAGATAACAAAAACTCCGGTGTCAACACAACCGCCCGGGGCCTGGGGGTAGGCGTTGTAAGTGTTGTCCTGGGGGCATATATGGTTCCTATAAAAGGGATGCTCGTATAAACTTCAGAGAGGGTTCATTTGATTGGAAATTGAAAGTTCTAGTTTAATTTTTATGAGTCAAAAGAGATCAGAGGGCAGCTATCCCCCCTCCCCCCTACGACCCTTTTCCCCCCAATGCATTCGATAAAAAAAAATAGATAGCCATTTTGTTAAAAATAGTTCAAAGGTCAGATTAAAAAAACTCCAGTGTCGACACAACCAACCAGGATCCGGGGGCAGGTGTTGAAAGTTATACCCTGGGGGCATATATGGTTCTTATGGAAGGGATGCTCGTATAAACTTCATAGAGGGCTGTTTGAATGGAAATTGAGAGTTCTGGTTCAATTTTTAAGAGTCAAAAGAGATCGGAGGGTCTCTAGCCCCCTCCAAACTCATCCGATGCAAATTTTGAGACAGTCATTTTTAAAAAATAGTTCAAAGGTCAGATAAAAAAAACTCCGGTGTCGACACAACCCCAGGGCCGGGGGCAGGCATTGTAAGCTATGTCCTTGGGCTGTGTATGGTTCTTATGAAGGGGATGCTCGTATAAACTTCAAAGAAGGCTCATTTGAATGGAAATTAAACGTTCTAGTTCATTTTCTCAGAGTAAAAAAAGGATAGGAGGGCAACTAGCCCCTCCCGCCCCCACGCCTTTGGGTTTATCGGATGGATAAACCCATCCGATAAAAATTTGAGGGGATCGTTTTGTCAAAATAGTTCAGACATCAGATATTAAAACTCCGGGGCCGACACAACCCCCCAAGGTCCAGGGACAAGCGTTGTAAGTTATACTCTGGGGCTATATATGGTTCTTATAGAAGGGATGCTCGTATGAACTTCAGAGAGGGCTCATTTGATTGGAAATTGAAAGTTATAGTTTACTTTTGAAGCGTCAAAAGATATCGGAGGATAACCGGCCCCCCCCCCCAATGCCCTTTTTTCTCAAATGCATCCGATAAAAATTTTGAGATAGCTATTTTGTTGAAAATAGTTCAAAGATCATACAACGAAAACTCCGCTGTCAATATAACCCCTCAGGGCCCGCGGGCAGGCGTTTTAAGTTATGCCCTGGGGCATATATGGTTCTTATGAAAGGGATGCTTTAATTTTCACTCGTCTTAAGATTTATTTATTCATTTACATTAATATCTATTGTATTTTTGTTTGCATTGATTGTTTATTTAATTTCTGTTCGTTTTAAGTTTCATTTATACTTCAATAGCAAAACATTTTTTTTCGTTTTAAGCTTGATTTTCATATTCAATATAAGCAGTACCCGCTTTAAGATCTATTTATTCATTTATATTATTACTTGTTGTATGTTTTTTGCTATGATTTTTTATTCGATTTCTGTCCGTTTTGGGTTTCATTTGTTCTTTAATAGTAATTTCTGGTCGTTTTGAGTTTGAATTTTGACAGGTATTTGTATCTGCTGAGCTTAAGTTTAAAATGGCCTTTACTTTTCTTTGAAAAACTTATTTTTCGGAATTTTTGTTTTTTAATTAATCTTAGACAAAGGCAGCACTTTCGAGATGGGGAATAGCTTTCAGAAGAGAGCTCAATAGATACATCTTCAAGGGGTGTAAGCACTGCAATCACGTTTAAAATAACACCCCACTCACTATCAGTGAGTATTAGGTCTACTTTACCGAGAAGCGCAGGCGAGCTTGTTACCGACTCTTTCAAATCTTGGGGTCAGATCAGGTTTTAGTTTTTTGGTGCAAACATTGTCAGTAGAGATTTGAATCTGGCGCAACTTTTCGGTAGCCACAATACTACGTCTGAAAAAATGACAATATTTCTGGCCTTTTGGACGAGAGGCAACAATTTAGCAAGATCATTAATAGCACCCCCCACAATCAAATTAGAGCATCTGCGAAGCACGAAACATGCGTCCATCCTGTACCTACTTGGCATGCAGCATCCTTTACGTCCCGAACTACATTTGCTCGATTATCAGTTACTGCAGCAACAAACCCTGTCTGATCGGCTAGTTTATCTTTGAAAACATTCAAAATCCAAACTTTTCATTATAACATCATTTGTTTTGAACTTTTCATTCTCAGTTGGTAATAATTCACACGTATCTGACTCAGGAGCCGGAAGTGAATTCTTGCGAAAATGATGCCAGTTTAAGATGCAAGATAACGATAAATAAAATCAATTATAAATGAATGAATTCAAACCTGCAAAAAATCTCGAAGATGTATGCTGAAAATTTGCAGAATTTTCATGTGGTGGATTTTCCGCGGGGAATATAGGGGGTTAGAGACCCCTAAAAAATATCAGTTTCGATATTCGATATCGATATTTGGTCTGATATATCGGTATCAAATATCGCCCAACTCTACATTCCACTAATCTTATTATAAAAATACAAAATATGAATACATCGTTAATAGTCTCTACTATTTTCAGTAAGTTGAACCAATGACCTGGAGTCATGATGGCAGTTTTTATTATAAATTCAACCCGGAGTCGGGCTCCTAATCTTTATTTTAATACGACTCAAGCGATATTGATATTATAATAGTGGTTACTGGTTTCACTCCACCTGAAGTAAGAATTCCAACTTTAACTCCAACTCCAGGGTGAAAACACCTAATCTGTCGATTCCAACATTAATTTTCCCGTTCCTATGCCTTTGTCCTACTGATATGGCTCTGACATTCGTGCCAATGGAGATGAGAGACCAGGCATCTAGGACACGTTCTGCAGACGAAGGATTGCCAAAAATCGTCCTTGTCAGCCATCCATCTAGGGCCAGACGAAAAGCAGGTCGTCCCTAAATACGGGGGGGGGGGGTGAGGATGTCGTTTGGAAAGAATTAAGGAAAATGAGAACTTATTGAGAGGGTGTAAAGAGGGAGGCGTTGAATAGATTGGGATGGAGGTTGAGCGTGCGTAGTTACGTTGGACTCGGGCGGTTTGGTGCTGCAATGAGTTGTCAGTGTTAGTGGTAGCTGTATTCATGCTCAATTGCTTTAATCGTTTAAGTTATTAAATTACTCTAGAAAAAAAACAGTTATTCATACAGGTGCAATATTTGCATGTCATGGCAACTTATTGCCAAATTAAGGAGTTTTAGCTATACTGTCATATAATTTATTAAGTTAAAAAAAAACAACTTTTATTGGGCAACTAGGCAATTTGTCTAGCAATTTTTCAATATAACAACAATAGCCACGTAAGCTGGGTGTTTTTTTTTTCTAAGCAATAACATCAACTATGCAAGTGAAAATTCCGTGTAAACATAGCGGCAGCTAAAACTGCTCATAATTGCACTTCAGAAATATTTTTCGTTCAGATAGATAAAGCACTTTTTATTTTATTGAAAAATATACCTCCGTAAGAAAATAGACAAAAGCTGGTCTAAGAATTAACCTCCTGTTCTTCATCTGAGAGCTAATTATAAGTTTATTATTTATTTTATTGGAGAGGAAAAATACCAATCCAAGACCGCATTGACTGCAAGACTACATTGTATATCAGCATTCTAAGTGGAACCAGTTCTTTGAATAGCGCTTCGCTTTTTGTTGCAGGTCAGTATTGCTCTCTTCTGCATTGTTTTGGATTATTCAGGAGCGGATCTGGCCTTTCTTGCGTTCGGGACAAAATCTTGATTAGCCCCCTTCCCCCCTGTCTCCCAAAAATTTGTAGGCCAAATTTTAACAAAATTGTCATTTATTAACTAAATTGTTTTCAGTGTATTAATTAACTATTATTTTTATTTTATTAATCAATTAATAATTTATTAATTACTTTCATTTATTAAATGCGCCCTCTACTTTATTTTAATGAAAATAAAATTTCAAAATTACAAAATGCTAATATCCGTTAGATTATTTATTTAAAATTTTGTGGCTTTAAAATTTCTGCTCCCAAGGCAAGTACCCCCTCTGTCTCTCCCCTAAAACCGCCTTTAGATTATTTAGTGCCCAGCTGTCCTCCGATTATAGTGCAAACATAGGAGTCCTGCATGTCCGTCCCCCAAGAAATATTATGACAAAATTCGTTCTAAAGATCCCATATTTTTTTATGCAATGTCCTTTTTTCTGATCTTTTTTTTGAATTTAGCCTGCCTTCCAATGATTTAATTTATGGATTGAAACAGCTATTTATTCTATTGGCAAAATTGTCACTGCAAGAAGATAGACAATACCAGTCTAAGAATTAACTTACTGCTCTTTCTTCTGATACCTGTTTTTCGTCGTTTTATAGCAATTATAGCAGGGTTGTCATGCAATTTATTGAGTTGAAAGAATAAAAATTTTCTTTCAAGCATCAACCATGTAAATTAAGTTACATTTTCTTTCTCATCAAAAGCATCAACTATGGAAGCGAAAATTCTTTGTAAATATTGCAGCAACTAAAATGGTTTATAATTACAGTTCGCAAATATTTTTTCGATACTTGTCAATTATACGGAACATACTCACGAATTTTGCTCTGTAAGATCTGATAAAAACCGTTTTGCCTCTCTGCAATCGGTTATGATTTGCTGATTTTGAGTAATAAAAACTACGATGTAGGTATATTTTAATTAAATATATAATGTATAGAAATGGTTTGGGGTTAGGTTACGTATTTAATAAAATACGTTCTCCACGGCCTGCTTTCCATAATTTTCTGCTATAGTTCCCATCATTGTATTTCTAAAGTATTATATTTTCATCATATTTTGGTATATTTCATTAGGATTAACTAACTTCATTTCTTGGGTGTGTTCCGTATAATTAACAAGTGCCATTTTTTTCTGTCTAAACACGTTTTTTTGTTATTTATTATCATTGTTATTATTTTATTATTTTTTTTTTTATATTAGATTAGTGGTGTAAGAAATGGGCAAATACCAGTGTACGAATGAACCTACTGTTCTTTTTGCTTGATATCTGATTAGTATTCAAAAAGTTTATCATCTAAATGCAGATTTTACAATCGTTCGCTATTGCATCCAATTGCGATTCCCACCAGGAATAAACCGAGGTATGTAAACAGTTACAGAATCAAACAACAGTGAGCACATGCCACTGCAATAATCATAAACTTTAGATTCTCCATAAAACAACATCAGTTCTGTATATGCATTTTGAACAGTGAGCAAAAAAATATGAGGAATTAGAGCGGTTTTTTCCGCCAAGAGGTCGCTGGCTGATGACACACACCCCTGCTTGGTTATTTACTGTTATTGACTACAGATTTTAAATGCTTCTTGGTGGGGTGTCATTCTTGGTCAAATGTCTCGGCTGGGGTCCACAGATTTGGGCATTGTTAATTCTAACCGGTTCCTTGTCATGCGATTAAGCCTATTCATTGTCAATCTAATTTTACCTTTTATCGAATTCTCCTTTTTAATTGATTGGAAGTGGATAGCGTGTCGAATGACACGATTTTTGAAAGCTCAAATTCAGTATATTACTTCCATTTGTAAAATTCAAAGCATTGAAGCAGACTCTAACTGAAGGAGACAGAACTTGTTTATTTTGTCGTTATCAAAGAAAGTTGTATTTTTACGTTAGGAATATGACATTTTATTTTTTAGCTTCATTGTCTATTAAACGACTTGAATCCCACAGCCTAAACTCTACACTCAGGGGCGCATCCAGGATTCTTTTCAGTTGGGGGGGGGGGGGGGGGGGGGGTACAAAAGGATTTTTGTCTGTGGGGAAGGGCTAAAAAAGGCTTCAAAAAGGCATCAAAATTTTGGTTACGGCATTTTTGTTACGTTTTTATGTGCCGTCCAAACATTTAAACATTTTTTTGAGGGGGAGGGGGGGTTAAAACCCCTAACCCACCTGGATACGGCCATGTCTTCACTTATTTTAATTGGAAGATCGGTTTCCTTTCCATTGTGTTTACATGCCAACACTGTAGCCAACATTTTTTCCTCACTATTATTATTTTTCTTAGTATTTTCATTATTTTTAGTATTTTAATATTCCAATTGTCAGTAGTTCTGCTGAAAATAGGAATCATCAGCGTTGTCAGATGTTTGGAATAAAATAGCGCAGTCATATAACGAAAACATGCCAAAAAACACCATTTTTTAAACGATTTTTTTTTTTGGATCAACAGCAGTGGCGTCAATTCACGGAATTGGCGGAGAAATAGCAAAAATGCCCTCATTACCCTCCATTTGACGTCACTAGCTAAATTAAAATTGTTAAATGGTACTTACAAGCGGTAAATGGGTTGGCAGAAACAGGTCTTTTATGAAAATCCAACAATCGAAAAATCCAACACTCAATTTAAATTTGCCCTTTATCTTCAATTTTCCAAATTTGCGTCTTTATTGTAGTTACGTTGTCAAATTTATAGAATACGAGATATTTATACGTCTAATAGATGTCAGAGCAGTAGATTATTATAAACTTAAAGCAAAATGTAAGTGAACCAAGACCATGGTAATTACAGGCAAGGCCGTACCCAGGATTTTTTTCGGAGGGGGTTTTACACAAAAATTTTCGGAGGGGGGGATTTACTAAAAAAAAAATATCAAAAAACGCATACAAAATTTGTTTATATCCATTTTTGTTACGTTTTTACGAGTAAGACAAACATTTTTTTTTTGGGGGGGGGGGAGTTCAAACTCCCCTAACCTCCCCTCTGGATAGGGCCTTAACAGGGTAAATACTGAAAACGCTTTATTGAATTTACTGCAACAAATGTTTAAGCATCTTCAAAATAGCTTTCTTTTACGTTGATACATCGGTTCCAGCGAAATATTCGGCCTTTGAATGCATTGGTGCGTTACAAGGGGTACAAGGGGGTTCGACTCCTCTGTCGAATTGTCCTTTATTGGTGCGGTACAAGGGGGTTCGGTCCAATTCACTATCCCCAAATACTTGTTTTTGGGGTTTTACTTCTTTTTTTTGTCAGGTATAAAAAGAACAAGTTCAAGAGATCCAAGTCCGGGCTGTATAAGGGCAGAAACATTGTTGGTGCCACAACCTTAACCAGTTAATCGTTGACGATAAAGGCACTGTTGGCAATTGCATTATCTTTGCAGGATTTTGAGTTTCTGCATTGCCCGGCCGGATGGGTTGAAGCCTGGGTTTTAGTCTTTTGGGTACTTCCACAGTGGATCTACGTCCTTCAGAGTTGTAACAAGCCAGTCCATGGATGTCAAAATACGGATTATGCATGTTATTTTTCTTTTATTTGCCCATTCTTGTGTTCATTGGATGAGCGAAAGCTAAGCTGAGATGATTGCTTTGGGTTTCTGGATTATACTCAAATGCCTAATTCAGAATGACGCTCTTCAAAAATTTTCGATCACGTTGCTAAAACTCAGGGTTTTCTCCGAAAAATTTTTGTCTTTTGGTATGTTTTGGTATGTCTTTTGGTGGTACTTATTTAGTAACCGATAAACACGCGACGATTGTATTGAAGACCAGACAGGCATTTTACCGGGTAATGCCTAATCGCTTTAAAACAAAGGGTTTCTCACTCCTGGAACTATATTTAAACTTTAGTTTTTTGCGGTTAAAGGGGCAAAAATAGGGAACCTAGGTTAGGTTAGGTTACGTATTTAATATATGCTATGTTTTACCTCCCACCCCACCTCCTAATGTGCAAATATATAGCCCAAATTTGTTTCTAAACTATTATATTTTTATCCTATTTTGTTTTATTTCATTAGGATTAACGAATTTTTACTTCTCGCGTGTTTATCGGTTACTAAATACTTTTTAAACCACTTTTTGAACCAGGCTTCGCACACACCTTCCGCTTGCCGGTATGGTTTATAAAAATTTCATCAGCTTCAGTTTATTGAATGTTTGACAATATGACCAATGAATATTTAATCATCTGTTTAAGCCCAATAGTTCTCTCATTCGCGCCCCATTGTCAGCTGCTGCCGTCGTGAATGTGGCCATCCAGCACGGTCTTCGTCGGCGATCTTTTTCTGGCCTTAGAAAAAATGTCTTTTACTACCTAATTGCTTCCCGATCTGACCTGACATATTCTTTGTAAGTGGCTTTGATCATAGTAACTTTTTCCACACCAGTCTTGCCTAGTTTCAGACGAAACAAAATCAAATCTTTTAGTGCTTTAAAAATCTTGCCTAGTCAGACAGTTCGTGGTAATAAACTGTAAGTAAGGAGCAACCCGGCTCAATAGTAACCGAAACTCTAAAAAACGGAATTTTGATACCCATAGATATATCAAAAGAATTAAATTATTACGCTTTTCATGAAAATCACACCATCAGATTCAACGTATCAAAGAACCCTACTATATAGGTTTCAAGATCCATCTCCAAAAATTTTGGATTTTGTAATTCTTGCCAAAAGAAAGATCACAGATGCGTGTTTTTTTTCCAGGGGTGATTGTATTGACCCAGTGGGCTTAGAATGTCAGGAGAGGGTTCATTCTGACGGAAATGAAAAGTCCTAGTGTCCTTTTTAAGCGACCAAAAGAATTTGAGGACAATTAGGCCCCCTCCCAGGCCATGTTTTCCCCAAAATCGTCCGATCAAATTTTCAAGATAGTTATTTTGTTGAGCATAGTTGAAATGCCCAATAACTATGTCTTGAAGAAAATATGACCCCCATACCCCTTGGGAAAGGGTCTTTAAGTTATAATGTAAAGAAAGAAAACGATCAAAAATGGGATTTTTAAGGCCAAACGCGATTACTGAAAAAACACACAAAGTGAATATTTTGAGAGGACAACCACCTCTCTTCTTCAGCGCGAACAAAATAGTATATAAAAGGAAAATGCCGAAGAAGAAATCAAAAAAACAAGAGCGGAAAGTCAATGTGAAAAAAAAAACAAAAAAAACAATGAAAAACCAAAAAAAATAAAGATAAATAAAATGCAATAAAAGCCAAAAAATTATAAGAATTAAAACCAAATACCTAACAACTACAAAGCGAGTCATTCGCCAATACCCTGGATTTGCACAAAATCCAAAAAATTAGAATTGCCATTGATGGATATATATCGCTAGTATCTGTCGATGGTAGTTCTAATTTTTTGTATTTTATGCAAATCGCGCGTAAAAACCAAATACCTAACAACCACAAAGTGAGTCATTCACCAATACCCGCCATTTGCACAAATTCCAAAAAATTAGAACTGCCATCGACGGATATATATATCGCTAGTATCCGTCGATGGCATTTCAAATTTTTTGGACTTTATGCGAATCGCGCGTAAAAACCAAATACCTAACAACCAAAGCGAATCATTCGCCAATACCCGCCATTTGCACAAAATCCAAAAAATTAGAACTGCCATCGACGGATATATATCGCTAGTATCGGTCAATTTAGACTATTAGAATATATCTTCGCATAAATTATGACCCTATAAGTTGGCGAACAATCATGTGAATACCTATATACACTAATCATAGTTCTTTTGCAGTCGGAAACGCAAGAATTATGGTATGTATGCAATTATTTAATTACCTAAACTAATGACGTGTCAGCCAGTATTGTATTTTGTACAAATTCATTAAATATTACTGCAAAACAAACTTTAAATTAAAATAGCCCTAGAAGTTGACGTATAGAGAAATTGACCATGTAAGTTGGCGTATTGGAGTCAATTGGCGTAAAACCGGCATATGATCCAAAGAATTTGCTATTCTAATATGTAAATTCTTGGTTCGGATTTACTGTCTTGTCCTAGGTGATTGGATGGATGAGTTAGGTCCTACACCTTGTTCCAGTACTCATTTATTTCAGTTACTAAATTAGGAAGACAGTTTTTTTTTTTTTTTTTTTTTTTTTTTTGGCCAAGTATTTACTTGTAACTCACTTTATGTTATTTCATTTTAAAGTATTATGATAGGTAAAAGATTAGAAATCACTGTAAAATATTCAATTATGAAGTCATCTCTAAAGACATACATTTCTTCGTATTTCTGTAGTTCGAAATAAATCCAGTATGTACAATCAAGAATAGTTTTTTTTTCTGAAAAAAATCTCAAGCTTTCACAAATTTCTGGGGACTACTTGTTCTAGTTATTAAATAAAATTCGTTTTTTGATTATTCCCCACCCCCCATTGAAAAAATTCTGCGCGCATTCCTGTGTTCAGAGTATTTACTTTTTCCGAAGACTTTCACGAGTTTTTCGGGGTTCCGGTTCTTATCTCTATTTCAGCCTTCAGTATTATCCTTTAAATTAATTGAATTATTCTTAAAGAACTACTGTTTTTCTCACTGACAATAATATATAACTCGTCGGTAGAAAGACGTATGTCAATTAAAGCTGATGGTAAAAGCAATTTAACAATGTTGTTGCTTACTTCAAGCGTAATTCCTTGAGTTTATCATATTTTCAAGCTTTCTGAAGCTTCACATTTCCTGGTCTTACCACGCGCGTAGCTTGAACGCTACATGTAACTTGGTTGAAAACAGGAAAACTTGAGCACTTAAACTATTTATTTGTAATCAGCACATATCAAATTTCTCAATTATGTGATTTGGCGTAATTTTAGGCTTACATTTGGTTTATAAAAGCTTCTTGTAAAGGTTTGGTTACATATATGATTAGCTAATGAAACGAATGTATAAGATTATTTGTTTCCTTATACGCAAACTGAATCCGGTAGCATTGTGTAACCAAGCGTGTGATGCTTTTTAGGTTAAAATACCTCCCCCTCTCAATAAGCGCCAACAATAGAAATGTAACTTTACGGTGGAATTGAAGTACTGTTATGAACGGAACGTAATACTAACAAAATCCTTACCTTAATACTTTCAGAAGATTTCTATTTATTAGGTTTTTATAGTTACTTCGAATTTAACTACACCCCCCCCCCACCAAAAAAAATCCTGAATGGGGCTCTTTGCTATTTCCAAAAGAAGCTGAATTTGTTTTCAAATCGGCATAATGAATCAACTATGTATGTATATAAAAACACAATGTAAACAATTAAATAAAAAAACCTTGGGTATAGATTACTACTGAATACTCAATACAGCACCAAGCATCCTGAGGCCATTATAGCCGTGCACCGCTCCTCCACCATCCTAATATATATAAAGCTTTACTGTTTACCCTCTCCGATAAATTTGCAATTCCTATTAATTTTTTTTCTTATGACCTCTTTCCATACTTTATTCAGGAACAATCTGTTCTTTCTTGGGTCACCTACTTTTGTTAAGGCTATATTCAGACATTAGGAATAGACATCAGAAATGGAGATGAGCTCCACTGTTACTTTATTTAACCATTACAATTTACTTTCAACAAGTTTAGATATTTAAAACCCTCATTTTTAACCTCAGATTTGTGATAAGGCATGCACGCAAGAATATTTTTTGAGGAGGGGGAATAATTAAAAAAGAAAATTACATTTGATAATCTTAAAAAGAAGCGGCAAAAAAATCAGGAAGACTTAGGGTTTTTCGTTGGAGGGGAAGGGGGGAGGTCAGAGGCCCCTCCTGGGTTTGTCCTTAGTCGTGACCACTCAGGGGGGCTGCAGCTGCAAAGACAAGGGCGTTACTTGCAGTCTGAAGGAATTGAACGCTTGTGCAGAAAAGCATCTTTATTTATTTATCAATAGGTTTCAATTGAATTTACAAGCTAAAACATGCAATATGTACCAAATGAAACATAAAAACCTAAAAATGAACAAGCTTATACCAGTCACCAACTAATGACTTCAGGTGAGTCAATTCACAAAAATGTACAGAGGGGGAAGGGGATGGGGGGTCAAAAAGTACTTTTCAGAATAGAAGGGAAAGGGGCAATCTTTGATAGTTTTTATTTTTTCACATAAAAATACCAAAAAAGGGGTATATTTAAACGGATATACCAAAACAGGTATTTTTCGATGAAAACAGCAAAAAAAGGTATTCTTCAAAATCGGGGGGGGGTGGGGTGGACAAACTATTTAGGAGGGTAATTGCCCTTGCCTGGCTTTCTCCAAATTGGCACAATTGAATGAGGTATTTAGGATACGGGGATAAATCAGGTTGCTAGGCTTGACAAATTATTTATTAAATGGGGTGTAAGGTGACTAGCTTTATTTTTATGTTTTTTTTTTTTGTAATCAGAACAATAAAGTAGTTGAGATACCATAATACAGCCTATTAGTGAAGCTTACAAACAATTTACTGATACCGGTGCTTATACCAAGCTTATTATTAACTACTGGTTTTTACCAGTGCGAATATGTAGATTTCTGGTTTTGTTCTGAAATATGAAGTGTTGATTTATGTTTGCTCCAATAGTATGGGTTATTAGTTATGCCACGGAAAGCCGTACCAAGAGGGGGGTTAGGAGGGTTTGAACCACTCCCGAAATGATTTTTTGACTTGTAAAACGCAACAAAATAGATATAAAAAAATTTGTATGGGTTTTTTGAGGTTTTTTTCGTGTAAACTCCTCCCCCCTCCCGAAAAAAACAATCTTTGAGTAAAACCCCCTCCGAAAAAAATTCTGGGTACGGCCATGATCCCAAGTGCTTTATTATTTGTATTTATTGGCGACAAACAAAAATTTTCTTTGTTGTGGTAATAATAAATGATATTTAATTATATATTATATTTCTTATTTTGTATATTTCTTTCTTATGTTTTCTTTCTTTTAGCTTCTGTGACATTATTTCCTCTGTGGTGCTACCTAGCAGGACAAATTTGCAACAGCCATGAACATTTCTGTTGTGGTGTATCACTTTAATGTCAGATATCTTGGATAGCAAGTCACTTATGGCTTAAGCAGATGTTGTCCACTTCGTGTTGACTACTACCTCAACTTATTCCCATTTAAAATTAATATAGAATATAAGAAGGAAAGCTAATAAAGAAAGGAAACACGTTTCTTAATTATAGAAGTTTTCAGCACAGGTTACATATAGAAACAAAAATAAGTTTGGAAAAAAATTGGCGATATTCTATCCCTGCCGCCTTAGAACGTCCATAAATTTGAGTATCATATACAAATCAAGGAAGTGTGCACTAGAAAAACTTGTCAGAACGCTAACCAAATATCTTTGTTGTCAATTCAGGTTGCGCTTTAAAAGATAAAAAAAATTGCTGCTGATAAAAAAAGATAATAACATTAAAAAAAAAATTATATATTAAAACCGAAGATGAAGTAGCTATCTAATCCTCTAATCCTCTAGGATTAACACAAAATCCAAAGTGCTTCGAAGTTCCAAACATAATAAATGATGTTTAAGATTTTGAGTGGATAAATCCACTCATAAATCCCATAAAGATAAATCCTAAATATAAATTTTACAAAAGTATTATTTTCTAGTAAAACGGACGAGCTTCCAAACATCAAAATAATTTTTCTAAACCTGAAGCAACCGAATTTTCGCTCACATACGAGTTTCTTGCAGAAAAACAGTCTTACTCATTTAATCACCGGTGGAAACTCAAATTTTAGAGAGGTTTCCTCTCTAAAATTCCTCTCTAAAGTGGTTTCCTCCCACTTTCCTCGTTGGGGTACGGCAATATATTTCAAATGTACTTGGTTTCTTGTCATTTAATGTTTTAAATTAAAATATAAAGTGATGTTTCTGTTTTCATTCTGTTTTAGCTCTTCAACCACGCTGAGGGCACGCACTAAGAAGGTAAAAAGACAGGGCAAGTCTCCTTAAAGTTTAGGTACAATTCAATCCTAGCAGCGCATCTGTTTTTAAAAATATACCAAGGTATATTTTTTTCATGGATATATTTTTCAGGGGGAATTATTTTTCATGAGAATATTTTTAATATATTGATAAACAGCGGTCTACTTACAAATTGTTTTGGGTATATTTTTCAAATGAATCATTTTTCAATTTTTTTTTTCATGGATATATTCTTCCATGGGTAATTATTTTTCATGGAGATATTTTTAATATATTGATAAACAGAGGCCTACTTCCTAGTTGTTTTGGGTATATTTTTCAAATGAATCATTTTTCTAAAGTATGTTTTTTTTATAGATATATTTTTCTATGGGTAATTATTTTCATGAGGATATTTTAATATATCGATAAACAGAGGTCTACTTCCAAGTTGTTTCGGTGTATATTTTTCAAATGAATCATCTTTCCAAGATATATTTTTTTTTTTCATGGATATATTTTTCCATAGGGAATTATTTTTCATGAGGATATTTTTTAATATATCGATAGACAGAGGTTTACTTCCAAATTGTTTTGGGTATATTTCTCAAATAAATTATTTTTCCAGGTTTTTTTCTCATGGATATATTCTTCCATGGGTAATTATTTTTCATGAGGATATTTTTTAATATATTGATAAACAGAGGCCTACTTCCTAGTTGTTTTGGGTATATTTTTCAAATGAATCATTTTTCTAAGGTATGTTTTTTTTCATAGATATATTTTTCTATGGGTAATTATTTTCATGAGGATATTTTAATATATCGATAAACAGAGGTCTACTTCCAAGTTGTTTCGGTGTATATTTTTCAAATGAATCATCTTTCCAAGGTATGTTTTTTTTTTCATGGATATATTTTTCCATAGGGAATTATGTTTCATGAAGATGTTTTTTAATATATCGATAGACAGAGGTTTACTTCCAAATTGTTTTGGGTATATTTCTCAAATAAATTATTTTTCCAGGTTTTTTTTTCATGGATATATTCTTCCATGGGTAATTATTTTTCATGAGGATATTTTTCAATATATTGATAAACAGAGGCCTACGTCCTAGTTGTTTTGGGTATATTTTTCAAATGGATCATTTTTCTAAGGTAAGTTTTTTTTTATGGATATATTTTTCTATGGGTAATTATTTTCATGAGGATATTTTAATATCGATAAACAGAGGTCTACTTCCAAGTTGTTTCGTTGTATATTTTTCAAATGAATCATCTTTCCAAGGTATATTTTTTTTTCATGGATATATTTTTCCATAGGGAATTATTTTTCATGAGGATATTGTTTAATATATCGATAAACAGAGGTTTACTTCCAAATTGTTTTGGGTATATTTCTCAAATAAATTATTTTTCCAGGTTTTTTTTTTCATGGATATATTCTTCCATGGGTAATTATTTTTCATGGGGATATTTTTAATATATTGATAAATAGAGGCCTATGTCCTAGTTGTTTTGGTTATATTTTTCAAATGAATCATTTTTCTAAGGTATGTTTTTTTTTATGGATATATTTTTCTATGGGTAATTATTTTCATGAGGATATTTTTAATGTATCGATAAACAGAGGTCTACTTCCAAGTTGTTTCGGTGTATATTTTTCAAATGAATCATTTTTCCAAGTTATATTTTTTTTTCATGGATATATTTTTCCATAGGGAATTATGTTTCATGAAGATGTTTTTTAATATATCGATAAACAGAGGTTTACTTCCAAGTTGTTTTAGGTATATTTTTCAAATGAATCATTTTGCTAAGGTGTATTTTTTTTCATGGATATATTTTTCAATGGGTAATTATTTTCAAGAGGATATTTTTAATATATCGATAAACAGAGGTCTACTTCCAAGTTGTTTCGGTGTATATTTTTCAAATGAATCATTTTTCTAAGGTATGTTTTTTTTCATGGATATATTTTTCTATGGGTAATTATTTTCATGAGGATATTTTAATGTATCGATAAACAGAGGTCTACTTCCAAGTTGTTTCGGTGTATATTTTTCAAATGAATCATTTTTCCAAGTTATATTTTTTTTTCATGGATATATTTTTCCATAGGGAATTATGTTTCATGAAGATGTTTTTTAATATATCGATAAACAGAGGTTTACTTCCAAGTTGTTTTAGGTATATTTTTCAAATGAATCATTTTGCTAAGGTGTATTTTTTTTCATGGATATATTTTTCAATGGGTTATTATTTTCAAGAGGATATTTTTAATATATCGATAAACAGAGGTCTACTTCCAAGTTGTTTCGGTGTATATTTTTCAAATGAATCATTTTTCTAAGGTATGTTTTTTTTTATAGATATATTTTTCTATGGGTAATTATTTTCATGAGGATATTTTAATGTATCGATAAACAGAGGTCTACTTCCAAGTTGTTTCGGTGTATATTTTTCAAATGAATCATTTTTCTAAGGTATGTTTTTTTTATGGATATATTTTTCTATGGGTAATTATTTTCATGAGGATATTTTAATGTATCGATAAACAGAGGTCTACTTCCAAGTTGTTTCGGTGTATATTTTTCAAATGAAGCATTTTTCCAAGTTATATTTTTTTTTCATGGATATATTTTTCCATAGGGAATTATGTTTCATGAAGATGTTTTTTAATATATCGATAGACAGAGGTTTACTTCCAAATTGTTTTGGGTATATTTCTCAAATAAATTATTTTTCCAGGTTTTTTTTTTTCATGGATATATTCTTCCATGGGTAATTATTTTTCATGGGGATATTTTTAATATATTGATAAATAGAGGCCTACGTCCTAGTTGTTTTGGGTATATTTTTCAAATGAATCATTTTTCTAAGGTATGTTTTTTTTTATAGATATATTTTTCTATGGGTAATTATTTTCATGAGGATATTTTAATGTATCGATAAACAGAGGTCTACTTCCAAGTTGTTTCGGTGTATATTTTTCAAATGAATCATTTTTCTAAGGTATGTTTTTTTTATAGATATATTTTTCTATGGGTAATTATTTTCATGAGGATATTTTAATGTATCGATAAACAGAGGTCTACTTCCAAGTTGTTTCGGTGTATATTTTTCAAATGAACCATTTTTCCAAGTTATATTTTTTTTTTTCATGGATATATTTTTCCATAGGGAATTATGTTTCATGAAGATGTTTTTTAATATATCGATAAACAGAGGTTTACTTCCAAGTTGTTTTAGGTATATTTTTCAAATGAATCATTTTTCTAAGGTATGTTTTTTTTCATGGATATATTTTTCTATGGGTAATTATTTTCAAGAGGATATTTTTAATATATCGATAAACAGAGGTCTACTTCCAAGTTGTTTCGGTGTATATTTTTCAAATGAATCATTTTTCTAAGGTATGTTTTTTTTTATAGATATATTTTTCTATGGGTAATTATTTTCATGAGGATATTTTAATGTATCGATAAACAGAGGTCTACTTCCAAGTTGTTTCGGTGTATATTTTTCAAATGAATCATTTTGCTAAGGTGTATTTTTTTTCATGGATATATTTTTCTATGGGTAATTATTTTCATGAGGATATTTTTAATATATCGATAAACAGAGGTCTACTTCCAAGTTGTTTCGGTGTATATTTTTCAAATGAATCATTTTTCCAAGTTATATTTTTTTTTCATGGATATATTTTTCCATAGGGAATTATGTTTCATGAAGATGTTTTTTAATATATCGATAGACAGAGGTTTACTTCCAAATTGTTTTGGGTATATTTCTCAAATAAATTATTTTTCCAGGTTTTTTTTTTCATGGATATATTCTTCCATGGGTAATTATTTTTCATGGGGATATTTTTAATATATTGATAAATAGAGGCCTACGTCCTAGTTGTTTTGGGTATATTTTTCAAATGAATCATTTTTCTAAGGTATGTTTTTTTTATAGATATATTTTTCTATGGGTAATTATTTTCATGAGGATATTTTAATGTATCGATAAACAGAGGTCTACTTCCAAGTTGTTTCGGTGTATATTTTTCAAATGAATCATTTTTCTAAGGTATGTTTTTTTATAGATATATTTTTCTATGGGTAATTATTTTCATGAGGATATTTTAATGTATCGATAAACAGAGGTCTACTTCCAAGTTGTTTCGGTGTATATTTTTCAAATGAAGCATTTTTCCAAGTTATATTTTTTTTTTTCATGGATATATTTTTCCATAGGGAATTATGTTTCATGAAGATGTTTTTTAATATATCGATAAACAGAGGTTTACTTCCAAGTTGTTTTAGGTATATTTTTCAAATGAATCATTTTGCTAAGGTGTATTTTTTTTTCATGGATATATTTTTCAATGGGTAATTATTTTCAAGAGGATATTTTTAATATATCGATAAACAGAGGTCTTCTTCCAAGTTGTTTTGGGTATATTTTGTAAATGAATCATTTTTCCAATGTATGTTTTTTTTCGTCGATATATTTTTCCATGGATAATTATACATTTTTGGTAAGAATTATTTCCTTGCTGAACGTTGCTGCATCTACATCACCACTTTTAAGCAGGATTACTGGTTAAGCTACAAATTCTAATTGTATTTTTGATTTGATATTAGTTTAACAGACTTATTGACCTCGTGTGGGTCATCAAATAAAAAACAGTGTCGTAGTCAATGGATGATCATGTGGATCATTATACTTGAAGCATGCCATTCTTCAAACATTCTTAGCACATCTCTTTTGGTCAATGCTACTTAGTTTTTTCGTTCTTGAGAGTATTTTTCGTGTTTTGTTCTGTATGGCGAATCTTTTGCAAAGCAATTTCGTAGATTGTTGATTTTTAGAAGATGCATTTTGCCTCTTAGCATGTCAAATAAATTCAAGTTGTTGTAAGTACATTCTTTGTATAAGTTCATGCTTCGTGTAATTGGCAAGTTTTTTTTACACACATGAAGTTGTACATGTAAAAATACTACTACTAGCAACTCACCACAGTACCTACAAACCTGAGCCCAACACAGCCATGCTTGCTCCACCTCCATCCCAATATATTCAAAGCCTTCCTTTTTACTTCCTCCCAGGAAGTTCTTATTTTCCTTAAGTCTTTCTTTCCGACATCCTCCCACCCCAATCGTGGACGAGCTGCTTTCTATTTAGCCCCACAAAGTTGGCCGAAAAGGACAATCTTTGGCAATCTCTCATCTTTCATCGCAGAACGTGTCCTAGCCATCTCAATCGTTTCTCTCGTTATAACCCTAGAAAGCGGGATTGAACCACACTTTTCGTAAAGCTCACTGTATATAATACGGTCAGTCAGTCAGGTACCCAAAACAATCCGTAGGCAATTTCACTGGCAAACATATAGCAAATATTCGTCCGTTTTTGGAGCACCCATGCTTCAGAACCATATTTGACCACTGTTATCACTGTAGTTTTAATATTCTAATCCTGGTTCTAAAATGTAAACTCCTAAAACTGAATAGTAGGTACAAGAAATATCCTGTTCATCGGGCATTCTCTCAGCAGCTGCTCTGATCACGAGCTACTTAGTCTTTCTGTAAGGATAATCTCTTACAAATATTAATTAAAAAAACTTTTTCAACAAAATAAGTTTTTTTTTTAAAGTAAAGAACTCCATTAAACCAAAATGAAGAAAAATAGAATCAAATAATCTAACAAGAATACAACTACCACAAATCAGTATAAATAAATAAATGAAACCCAAAACAAACAGAAATTAAAACAAATAACAGAGTCAAATTCAAAATTAGCAGAAATTAATATGAGAAGGGTTCTAAACCCCAAGCTTTCTAAAGTCCGGAATATAATTTGTACTTTACTGAAAAAAATGTGCACTGTCAGTTTAATATACATATGCTGATATTTATTTCTTAAAATCGTAATTGATTTTTGATTTCTTAAAGTGGTACCGGTTCATTTTACGGGCATCTCTATATACTGTATCAAGGAAACCAGTCACGAAACCCGTCAAACGGGCTATTTGCAAGAGACCGCTATAAATAAATGATTGCAAAGCCGTGCGCAATGAGTTACAATATTTAACGATTGTTTTTTGAAGTTTAGGGGGAAAAAGGTACCTAGGTTAGGTTAGGTTACGTATTTAATATATGCTATGCTTTACCCCCCCCTCTAATGTGCAAATATATAGCCCAAATTTGTTTCTAAACTATTATATATTCATTCTATTTCATTTAATTTCATTAGCATTAACTAAACTTCACTTCTTTGCTTTAAAGTTATAAAAGTGAAAACATTTAAAAGAATTTTTTTCCTTCGTTGATCTGGACAATGTTTTGCACAGACATGAAGCTGTACATTTGAAACTATAACTACTAAAACTGCTTTTTAAGCAGTTAAATGACTACATTTTGATGTACATACATCCATGTTGATGTACATACATGTTGATGTACATACATCGTAGATTTGTTTATTTTTTTCTTTACTCAGAAACGAATCACTAACCAGAATTGTGTGACAGGAGTATTTGACTATGCCTACTCATAGAAACATACCAAAGAATAACACTTCGGCAATTTTCCTTCATAGCAATGGCATTGCCTGATCCCAACCCAAACAATCTTCAAGGGGAGTTTCTTCATCTCCAATGCCCATTCTTTTCAGCTTTTAAAATACAAGCTTATCTGAAGAGTCAGGATACTTGACAATCTCGAGAAATATGTTTCTGCTGAAAAAGACTTAATCGAAAATAGTTATCGTATTGTTAGAGGTTTCGAGGTTGTTACATCTGGTGATTAATCAAATTTAGTGCAGACACAATTATTCTGACAGATTTTATTCTTTTTCGTTAAGCCAATGGCAACAATTTGATTTTTATTGCACGGATTTTAAAACAAAAGAACCAAAAGTTTACCTTTCGAGAAAAACAGTTCGTATTCCACCGTTAAGCTGTAGCCTATATCTTGGTGTCGAGGACGTTCTTCATTTAATCCACTTTTGAGAAGGCAATCAAAATTATTCTAAAGCTAGTGCCTTTAGATCAAGGATCGTAAGACTATAACTCTTCCGTTCATCCCATGTCCTTGATGTCCTCTTCCGATGTCCCTTAAGTCCATTTTTCCTTAAACCTAATGAGGTATGTCAATTGCTTCTAAACTCCAGTGAATCCAAATAAAATTTCGTTTGGCGGTCCAACGAAAAAGTAACAAATGTGAAGGTCCGAGGAGTGAACAAAAATTCAAGTACACTATCTGGGTCAAGAACATAAAATTTCCCCCTTTCTTTTTAAACCCTCCAAACGGAATTAAATTATTGACCGAATTTTCCTGACTAGAAGGAGATTTGTATCGTAGTCCTCACCGTAGGATTCTTAAAATTGGACATTTACTGGACATAACCATGTCCTTTTATTAATTTCGTTATCCCTCATTCTCTTTCCATTTCCCATACTCCTCATTATCTCTCTACTCATCCTCATCTGGCTCCATGACTTCCATGAGTGGTACCGCAAAATATATGTACCTAAAGAGGACATAAACTTACAATATTGCCCAGTGCCTAGAAAAAAAAAAAAAAAAAACTCCAGACTGGGCAATATTTGAAGAATAATCAAAGACAGATCAGGTTGTGATCAATAAGAAAACCCTTCAGGGTTCTTACCACCTTGCCTTGGCTGCATACAGTAGGAATTTTCGCACATTTATTTTAGGAAAGTTGTAGCATTAGGGACAGGGAGACGACAAGCTTTGGAATGAAACACCAAGTGATTGTATATAAAAAAAAGTAATAAAGATTTTACAGGGATAATAAAAAAAGGTTTTGATTTTATTCCAAGTCTACTTAGAATGCATATAATATGCAGTACATACACAAAGAACATAAAATATGTAAAATATAAACCACTCCACAATCTCACTAGTACCTGTAAATATTTTGACGTTTTCGACTAGCCCATTGGATCTCTCATTTTCAAAAATGTCATCAATCCTATAATGTCAAAATATGAAATTCCACACTTACGGCGCTCCTCCTTAGGCACCCAGAATGGTGTGGAAAATAGGCCATTTGCCCCTACCTCCTACCCCTTTGAAGAAAAAATGCTACTAGAAAGTAAACATTTGTGAAATTCAGCAAAAATATGCTAAGTTTTTCAGAATAAAACTTGTTTTCTAAATTACCCCCCCCCCCCTCCATAAAAACTTTTGTTTTTCCCTCTGAAAAACTTTCTGTAGGACCCCCATATGCTTTAAAACCATTGAGTTTTCATTTATTTTCAGCTTAGCTTCTATTAGCTCCCATCGTCTGAGTTGAGTATTATCATTCCCTCTCTCCTGAAGAAGAGGAACATAAATAATATCAGAAGAGCATCAAAATACTTTTTTGACTTATTCCACAGCGATGAGAATTTCTCCACATAGGGGGTGATTAACACATAGGGATGGGGGATAAAAAAGGTAGCTTTAACAGACCTCCTACCCAGGTCACTCCACGAGATCAAAAAATACCTACCCTTTTACTATTGTTAACTAATATTAAATATTAAACTACAGATTCACTCCTAAGACGAAAGTCAGCATATTTCTGTCAGTGGTATATTAAAGGCTATTATAAAATCAGCGTGAGCAGATTAGTGCAAAGCTTTTCGGCTTGTAAAAAAATATATATATATACATATCGATTAAGCCGTGTGTGACAAAAGAGACAGATGGCCAGTGGAACTGTGAACTAATTGAGTAATTTTAAGATTCTGCTGATTAAGTAATTATGTGAAACTGAATGACTTGAGACAATGGAACCATTATTTTTACTGTCTTTGCCGCCATATTGACTCGATATCAATGTCATTCTCGGTGATTTACTGTTAAATGTGCCGTTCTAAATGAATCTTCGGCCGAAAATTAGCCATCCAGACGCATCATGTATATTTCTCTTGAGTTTCAAATAATTGCAAATGCAATAATTGCTGCTAGGCTAGTAAAAACTGAGTTTACCCAATAAAACTAAAAGAATATAGTCCAAATGGGCGAAAATTAGCCCAACTTAAAAAAAAATTGCAACGCTTTCCCAAAATTTACCCTGGTTACTAAAATTATCGCCATTCGGTTTGGTTTTCACCATCTGACTTTCAAAAATTAGGTTTGGCTAATGAGATTTAAAGACATAGCCAAAGTGTACCCTATATGCTAAGATTATCGCCATTTGGTTTGGTTTTCACCATTTCCTTTTGGTTTGGACTTTCAAAAATTAAGTTAGGCTAATGAGATTTAATAACATAGCCAAAGTGGGTAAAAGTCAGCCAAACCTAAGACACTCGTAAAATTATTCCACATTGCCCAACGCGGCTAAGATTATTGCCACTAGGGCTTTGAAAACTTGAAAACTTGAAAATTTATAAAGTCAATATGAAGAGGAGAATCTTATTATCTAGCTGTGTAACACCAAGCGACTTAAATCAAAATAACTATAATTTTATTGCTTTTGCTGTTAAAGCCACATTACCTCTGTCTCGATGCTCCACACTGTCATCGTTGGTGATTCACAAGTGATTTCAACATCTGAAAACACAGTATATTACTTAAATCTGTCACCGTTTTCAGTTGGGTGCAAAGACTAAGCTGATTAGTCTCCTTTATCAGTTGTTAACATCTGAGAAACCAACAGAAGTCTCCTTTTGGTATCGCAAAAAGTGTATGATTTCTGTTCCATTACTTTACAAGAGGTATCACCCACTTTCCAAACCATAAACACAAGATGGCGCGTGCCACCTTGCGTTGGGTAAAGTGTACTAGCGAAAGGTACTTTAATGATGTATAGTAAGCGGCGGAGAGAAGGCGTCCCATGAGCTGAGCAATTAGCATTTTAACTTCAAATTGTAAATGCTGAAATATTAAATATGCTATTTAATGCATTTGATTACAAATTTTTTTTTGAAATTTAGGTTTGATGACAAATGACAGCTGGCAAGTGATATTGCAAAATAGCTGACTGAGTTTAAGATTCTGTTAATTGACTAATTTTGTGAAATTAGTCATTATTTTGACTAATAAAGTCATTACTTGAGCAATAAAGTCATTATTTTTTACTGACTTTGCCGCAATAGAGACTCAGCGTAAATGAACAGAATTGCCATCAATGATAATTTAATTTCAATTGACAATTGTCAAATTGACAATGGATTTTATTGTCATTGCTTTGTATGTTATTTTTATGTGTGCAAGTGTTGTTCCTTTTTTTTGTACCACAAGAGGTTTTTGTCGCAAGAAATATCTAACTATCTATCTCTACTAACCAACTAAATTCCAGGAAATGTTTTTCCTTAGAAAGTGATAGCCAAGTTATATCTTTAAACATATCGCCGTATATAGTCATTTTCCGCAATAAAAACAAAACAATTAAACAAATCGCAATTACAAGGTGCACCATAAGAAAAAAACACACTAAAGGCCTTACAAACATCTTTTCAAGAAATCTAAGACTGATCAATATAAATCTGTATGTCTGAAAATTTCATATATAGGCCTATAACCAAATAGACACCCTCAGGCAAAACAGGAAACACAAATAAAAACGATAAAAAGCACTAACGATTGAAAAGTGTGTAATAAAAACCAAAAGATGTGCTTGGAACAATGATGTTTGAGCTCTTTTAAGAGTTTTTAAGGTATTTTAGGTGTTTTTACATTTTAATTTCCTAGTTTTGTGGGACTTTTCCTTTTCTTTTTTCCTTTTCCTTCCTTTTCTTTTCTAGACCTTCCTTTTCTTAAGGAAGACGAACGTTAGTATATTCAGATGTAGTCAGTATTGGCAATACTGGTATATTAAAAGGGTATATTATAGTTTTCCTGGATGAACTTCGAAAATCCCTTTTCACTGCTTGATTTAATCTCACGTTTCTTACTGTCAAATAGTATGGATGCTGTTATAACCACTTTCCTAGGTTTACAATAGAGCTAGAAACCTCATTCAGGAAACTATTCGTTCATGAGTTATCTCTTTATTCGATCTCGGATCACTATATATTCTTTCGTGTGCATGTTTTACTTCTTCTCAGTCTCATAGTGACCTCCCCCTACACCTAAGTGTTCCGTTTTCTTTTACCTCTGATCAAAATAATTATATTCTTCGCAATAAAAAAATCATATTCGAATTCCTTTTACTCCTTGTATAAGAGCAGATTTTAATCCTTTAATGGCGAGTCATATTGTAAGGAATAAATTGTCTGAGTCAACTCGAAAGTGCCGCTCATTTAGGTTGTGCCACCATTATATTAGGAAAGTGCCACTATTATCTATTTATATTTTTCTTATATGTATCATTTTCTTGGAGTCTGTTTAATCTACTTAATTAATTTAGTCTATTCAATCTATTTAGTTTTGTGTTCTATAAATTTTATTTTATTTGCATTTTTTCTCCTTCCTGCTCTTCTCTTTGTGAGTAAGTGATTTTTTTTTCTCTCTGAGTAAGTCACTCGTTTTTTTCTTCCCCCTTCTTTACAGGCCAATGTACCTTTGGGGGAATAGTAAAGTGTAATATTGCATGTGTATTTCATGATAAATAAATCTAATCTTACCTTATTAAGGCCTTTTCAGATAGGCGTATATTCAGATAAAGGCAGATTGATATATTTACATGTAGCCATAAAATTTTAATAAACAGTATGTTGAAAAATTTTGCCTCAAAATCATTTGGACCCCTCACGAAAGGTTGGGGCCAGGTGTATAAGGTATTTGGATACAAACCTTATTCACACGGAAACAATTGATTACAGCGGAAAGAAATACGTATTCTTTAGCCTTAAAGACTATGAGGTAAAGTGTAACGAAGTGGCAAAAAGCCTATCATAATTCCCAACAAATTAGTAAAAATTTAAAAGGATAAGTCGTTGGAAACGTCGAAAGAAATTGCCTTCTCAAAGGAATGTAGACTTTTTTCAAGAGAACTTCAGAGAAGTTCAGGAGACTTGCCCCCTGAGTAAATCTCTTTGGGTACGCTGGCTAACTGTTCTTACTGCTTGTGCTGAATTTGTAGAGGTCAATGTAGAAAACCTACATGGCGCGGTTAAAGGAAAATCTATGATCCGTCGATTTTTTTTTCTTCTTTTATGGTGGTATCAATAATTAATCATTATACTTGCCTTGGCAGCGATTTCTTTTTGCAGTCTAAATCCGTCGAACCCATCGAATGAGCTCAAAGCTGGTTGTCTGGGATTATATTTGCCGTAAGACTGTTTTGCATATGGTTGCCAGAATTTTCTGGACTATTTAAGACCATATGGTGAAAATCTTTGACTTAAGTTACCCAAATTGGGCTGTTATTACCAACTTTGTTTTAACTAAGCCTAATTAAACCATCAGCGCATTAGCCCAATTTCTTAGAAATTTCAGTAGCCAAGTGCAAATTTTTCTAGCTGGTTCTCGCACCCTGAAGTTTCCTTTGAAAGAATGCTCATGTCTGCAATTTACAGACCATGAGGCCAGTGGTGTCAATTGCGGAGGGGGACCTCTATCCCCTAGATTTTGGAAAATACCTCTTTTGGGGTAGTTTTATTGAAATTTGCCTTTTTTTTTAAATTGTACTGGAAAATTGAAAAATAACAAATTTGCCCCCCCCCCCCTCACGAAAATATTGAAAAATATATTTTGCACCCCTTCTAAATTTCTGTGGATTAACGCCATTACCTGGTGTATATTTCGAAATCACAATCAATATGTTTTAATGGTGTTTCCTTGGCATACCATACCAAGAAGGCAGGGCCGTATCCAGGATTTTTTTTTCAGGGGGAGGGGTTTAAAAAAGGATTTTTTCCGGTTGGGAGGCAACAAAAACTTTAAAGAACGCATCAAAAATTTGTTTATATTCATTTTTGTTACGTTTTTACGAGTCAGTCAAACATTTCAGGAGGGAGGTCAAAACCCCTACGCCCCTCCCCCCAAGGGTACGACCTTGCATGTAGAACCCTTGCAGGGTTCTATTGTATAAGTAGATAGAGTTTGAGAACACTTGGTGGTTTCAAAAAGCTAGTCCAAAGAGTAATTTGTACTTTTAATTTTAATGGTCAGGGTGCAACCCCATAAGCCTTAAAGAGGTTCTATGTACAAGTGATGAACAGATTTTTGGCATTTAATGTATTTTGATTACAGATAAACAAAACCATATGAGTATATCATGTTCCTGAAGTTAATGGTAATTTTTAAATCCATTTGAGTCGTAGACCCTGCCAAGAGAAATACAATATAGCGTAGCATTCTTTTCCTTTTAGCTAAATTTGTAGACTGGTCAGTGAAGATGAACAGTGTGGCAGTCCAGGGGTCCAGGAAATTAAGCCTCTGTGGTGGCCGTTACGATTGTCTCATCTAATTTACACCCTATCGCTTCCCAGATCTATTCCTATCATACCCGAACTTTAACTTACATGGTGGATGCTTTAGGAACGCAGGTGTTTATCTACAAATGGCATGGGTATTTATGTACTTGACCAATAATTTTTATCGACACTTAGTTTCAATAGTTGCGTCACAGACATGATGGATTCAAGAAGTCTACCTTTACCAGTACACAGGAGCACAGAAGAGCTCCTTCAGAAAGATATTTAGATAATTAGAAAGATATTTAGAAAGATAATTCCAGAGTCTACTCCTAAGAAGATGTTGGAGAAAATACGGTAATATTCCAAAAACTACAAACATTTAGGAAAAAAATACATAATTTACATTTTAAACACCCCCACCCCCAAGAAACACACACACACCTGACATCCTCTGACAGTCCAGGAATAACGTTATACACACCTACTTTCGGTAACTGTCTTGTTGAAGTATGAAAAGGTTAAAAGTTATTTTCCCTCCCCAAGGCTCTCTTGATACTTTTCGCAGTGTTTGATAAAAAAGATCCTTCAACAAAAATACTTGACAGCGTTCACATTTTCTGGATATTAATTATCCATCAACGCTAGGCGGGTATGTTAATAATTCTAGCCTAATTTGTCAACAACTTTTAAATTTAATACAATCGTTATTTCAAATGTGGGAAAAATTTTCTACGGATGTATTGATTTTCCGCGAAAAAGGGGTTTTTCACAAGGGGAATTTTCTACGGAGGGGGGGTGATTTTTCTTAAATTTCCGTCTTTTGATATATCAGCGACCCACGACGGGTACGCTAGTCTTTATAATAAATTTTGTTGCTTATTTCTTACAGACTTTGTAAAAAAAAAATGTGCCATGGACCCTCATGTTCAGTTTGCGCCCCCTGTCCCCTTTTCAGCCAATTTGTTCCTATAGTGACTGTAGAATTTCTTCTGCAAGATAACGTAAAAGTTCATTTTAATTTAATTTGTTTCACTAAGGCTATTGCACAGATTATAAAAATGTGAAGAGCGAAGGGGTGTCAGGTCAGTTTTAATTTTTGGAATCAATGCAGCATATTTTCAGTCAGGTTTTCATCGTATGAACTAGATTTGCAAGTTTGAATTTTTGCTCGCATTCCGTGCTTAATTGGATTGAAAAATTAGAAACTATTCATATAATATTGGATATGGGGATTTTATGCCAAACTTGAAAGTTTTATACCTGATTGCCGCGTTTTATTAGCGGTATTTACGATTTTTAATTTAACATATGCAAATATACTCTTTTTTTAACTTTTATCCATAGATGTGGCTGTAAATTGGAAAACAGAACATAACTCAGTTCTGACTTTTACATTTTCTTAATTTTCTTTTTAGGTGATAATTTTTTTAGAGGAACATCCAGGTCTCCATTTTAGGGGGAACCAATTTACATCAGCCAGCCCCAGGAATTTCCTGAAACATGCATTCTTGATCAAGAAAATTGTGTAGTGTAAGAATATTTTGAGAAACATTTTTTCTGAATTGAACATGAACCCCGTTGTAATAAAGATTGGGTTGTAAAATTTCACTGATTATTTTGTGTTTTAATGGCAACGAAACTGGTCGATTTTAGTTTTGCCACATTTTTGTTGTTATTTCTACCTAATGAAGAAATTTAATTGCTAAAATGTCTTCCAGAATCTTTTTTTCCCAGAAGAAGTCGTTAGCAAAACATGAAACCAATCCATAATATGAACTAAACCTAAAAAAACAGTTTTTTTAACTGAAAGTAAGGAGCGATATTAAAACTTAAGACGAACAAAAATTTTTCCGTACATGAAAGGGGCTGCCCACTCCTCAACGCCTCGCTCTTTACGTTAACGTTTTTTTTTTGTTTTAAAAAATAAAGTTGTAAGACAGAGTCAAACTTTAGCGTAAAGAGCGAGGCGTTGATGAGGGGACAGCCCCTTTCATATACGGAATAATTTCTGTTCGTTTTAAGTTTTAATGTCGCTCCTTACTTTCAGTTAAAAAAACTTGTTTTTTTATTTAATTTCTGAACATTTCCGAATTAATGCAGGTTTTGATTTTGGCTTGCCATACATGAATAATAACGATGTTTGATCATTAATTTTAGTTTTTTTTTGGCTAAATGGCTTTCTCGAAAGTTGTTTAATTTTATTTATGAACGTTTTTATTAGTAATAAATATACGTAACTTACGAATTAACTTACGCAACGAACTTCTATATCGGTATATTTTTATTACGTATATTAGGGGGCTCGCCCCTAGTCAATACCTCGCTCTTTACGCTAAAGTTTAAATTTTTTCCAATTCTTTAAGAATGACTCCTTAATCACAAAACCATTAATTAGAAAAATAGCTCTTATGAAAGTACTAAAAAAAAATTAGCGTAAAACGCGAGGTATTGACTAGGGGGCGAACACAATCATATACATAATATTTTCTGTTCGTCTTAAGTTTTGATGTTGAAAAGTTTTTCAGTTGAAAACTTGTTTTTTTTTTATTTAATTTCTGATTGTTTTTATAAATAATGCGGGGAAATTCGGCGCCCTTTTCATAACAATGTCCCATCCCTCATGAAAATTTCCCCCGTGGAAAGATCCTCCAACTCAATAACCGAGGGGCCCCCACTACCAGGAAAAATCATCCCTGAAAACGTCTGTATGCTTCCCAATAACCAATACTATATGCAGACATTGGCAAAGTTCATAACTTGCAGCCCTTCCCCTGGGGAAATGGGGGATTAAGTCATCCTCAAAGACATAGTTATTGTATCTTTCGACCATGCTGAACAAAATGGCTATCTCAAAATTCGATCGAGTGACTTTGGAAAAAAATAAGCGTGGGAGGGGGCCTAGTTGCCCTCCATTTTTTTTGTCACCTGAAAAGGGCGCTTTAACTTTTAATTTCCGTTCGAATGAGCCCCCCCCCCCCGCCATATTTTAGGACAACTGGGAAAACTGTCGATGCGATCACTCCTGGAAAAAAAAAGCAAAAATAAAAAAACAAATAAACGTGCATCCGTGATCTTTCTTCTGGCAAAAAAAAAAAAAAAAATATAAAATTCCACATTTTTGCAGATAGGAGTAGGAAAACTCTTTTTTACTGTTTTTGTAAAAGAAAAAAATTCTTTTAAATGTTTTCACTTTTCTAACTTTAAGGAATCAAAAACCAATTAAGATTTTAAGGAATAAATATCAGTATATGTATATTAAATTGACAATGCAGATTTTTTTTTTTTTTTTTTTTTTTAGTGAATTCGTTTGAATTTTTTTCAGTAAGTACAAATTATATTCTAGCTTTTAGAAAGCATGGGGTTTAGAACCCTACTCATATTAATTTCTGCTCGTTTTGAGTTTGACTCTGTTATTTATTTTAATTTCTGTTTGTTTTGGGTTTCATTTATTTATTGATACTGATTTGTAATAGTTGTATTCTTGGTAGATTATTTGATTCTATTTTTGCTCATTTTGGTTTAATGGAGTTCTTTACTTTAAAAAAAACTTATATTGTTGAAAAAGTTTTTTTAATTAACCATAGGCAGCGCAAACGCGCGGCCTAAGTAAAGAACGATGTTGGCACAATGTATTATTTATATATTTTTTTCTTTAGACCAGGGCACTTCGTATCGAAGGAGTTGTCGTAGAAACTTCGAAAAGAGCTCATTCGATTGGAAATTTGATCGGCTCGTGCCCTTTGTAACAGTCGGAAGTGATTGGAAGGCAACTAATACCCCTTCCACGCCCACCATTTCTCCAAACCCATCCAATCAAAATTTGTAGATTGCCATATTGTTCAGCGTTGTTTTTTTTTTTTTAGATAGGAATTAGGTTTTTGAGGAGGACACTCCCCCATAATCCTCAGGGCAAGGGTTTTAAGTTATGCCCTGAGGGTATATAAGAAAGGTGTTGGCATAATGTATTATTTATTATTTTTTTTCCTTTAGACCAGGGCACTTCGTATCAAAGAAGTTGTTGTAGAAACTTCGAAAAGGGCTCATTCAATTGGAAATTGGAGTGGCTTGTGCCGTTTTTAATAGTCGGAAGTGATTGGAAGGCAACTAATACCCCTTCCACGCCCACCATTTCTCGAAACCCATCCAATCAAAATTTTCAGATATCCATTTTGTTCAGCGTAGCTGATTTCCACATAAAAATTATGTTTTAGAGGAGGACACTCCCCCACAGTCCTCAGGGCAAGGGTGGTAATTTATGACTTGCGGGCATGTAAGGTTTTTAGTAGTGGGGCCATGATTACTTCAAGGGCATGCCCTCCCTTGTTCCATTGGATTTCAAGCGCATGCCCTCCCTTTTCCCATAGGATTCAAGCGCATCCCCTCTGACGTCAATGCGTCCCTGTTTCTTGGCAAGATTTCCACCCTTGGCAAGAGTTCAATGTCCTTGGCAAGAGTTCAATGTCCTTTTCAGTTAGGTCAGGTGTTTTTCTATGACACACCCTTGTTTTTTTATGACGCACCCCAGTTTTAAGCGCATGTTACACCACGCGACACACCCTCGCCTTTAAAGGGTCAGATAGGTTGAGCTACCAACCCCTCGCAGCTGCACAACACAGTCACCAGTTCTATTAAAAGGAACGAACCCCTCTGGAGTACAATGAGGTCATACGACTTGCCCCGTTTTAAACGGACAGGTATAATATGCCTAACTTTGCGACAGGAACCCATGAGGGAATCCCCGCGTATAACTTAACGACAGCTCACACCTTACGTAATTATTGTGCAACACTGTCACGTAATACTTTTTTTGCACCCGAAACCCCAAAGTGTTTTTTCCTTAACTTAATGGCGGCATACACTTTATGTAAGGTCAACGCATCTTACGCAGGGACGGCGCATCCATCATTGCCAAATAATACCATTTTTACATTTTTCGCCCAAAAGTCTCAAGACATTTTCTTTTTCGGCGTTTCATTTTCGCTTGAAACACCTTTCAAATTTTTTCTTTTTCTAGAGTTCTTCATCCCGCCAGGACTCGAAAGGTCATTCCCTTCCAATGGTACAGCGCCCCAAGCAAGTCGTCCATGAAACTATTTCCAGTATTTTGTAGCTGGAACCCAATTCTAAAAATAACCTAGTGCGTGACAGTTAAGATTCCCCATTTTTTGGCAATCGTTAGAATGGTGCGTTACTCGCCCAATTTGATACACTTCAGGGGACATTTGCTCTCAAGATATTATTACCGATAAAACGAAAATGTGTCGTTTCTTTACGTTGGATATTAGATTTCATATTATCACGACAATACGCCCCCCCCCTCTAGCATGCAATACCGGAGGAATAAGGTTAATATTAGATGCAAATTTAAGACATATTAAGAGCTTTTAAGGGAAATATCCATTTCTTTTAGTACCTGATAGATTTTCACCTCTTCCATCGGAAAAATTCCTTAATGTCTCCACCCTAACTTTTAAGCTGTAGTTCACCCCACAATGACATTACATGCCCCCCCCCCCCCCCCATCCCTGATAAGACATCATCTCCACCAAGGCATTTTTCAGGCATTTCTTATTAAAAATTATGTCTTTCATTCCCGTGATTCAAGTTTTTTGCAACCTGATCCAATCATGATGCCCCACAAAATACTCCACATCGCCATGGCATTTCACCCATGTAATACCAGCCTCCCAACCCCCTCACCCCAGGTGACCTGATATTAGTGATACATTTAAACCATATTCTGAGGTATTATTGAAATACTTTTAACAAAATGCACCGTTTCATTGAGTATTGTTAGATTTAGCTCTCCCTCTAGCAAAAAAATCATTTAACACCTCCCACCTTATCTTTAAGCTTTAGAGTATACTAGCCAATGACAATGCATACCACCTTGGTAAATTATGGATGATATTAAACACACACCCCTGACATCACTACATCTCCCCGAAAACATCTTTCAGGCATTTCATAATAAAAAAAAATTATGCCTTTTTAAATTCGTGATTCAAGTTTTGCAACCCGAGCCTATCATGATACCCCCACAAAACACCCCACACCGCTATGGCATCACCCCCATCCATCACCATATGGCACCAGACCCCCCCGCCCCAGGCGAGCTTATATTAGTGGTATATTTAAACCATATTAAGAGGTTATTGAAAGATTGAAAGACCTCTAACAAAAATATCCATTTCTTTGAGTTAAACTTATGGATATTTCACATTATCCTAACAAGAGATTCCATCCTAAACCTAGCATTCCTGAGTGAGAAAGGGTTGCGTCTTATCGCTACGAAATATTAAAGCCCATAAAGGCTGTGTATCATAGGCAGCGCGACAGCACTGCCTAAGTAAAGAACGATGTGGGCACAATATATAATTTCTTCTTCTCCATACCCCGGCACTTCGTATCGAAGGAGTTGTCGTAGAAACTTCGAAAATGGCTCATTCGATTGGAAATTGGAGTGGCTAGTGCCCTTTTGAATAGTCGAGAGGGATTGGAGGGCAACTAGCCACCCCCAAGCCCGTCATTCCCCCAAAAACATCCAATCAAAATTTGAGATAGCCATTTTGTTCAGCGTAGTTGATTTCCAGATAGAAAATATCTTTTTGAGGAGGACACTCCCCCACAACCCTCAGGGCAAGGGTTTTAAGTTATGCCCTGGGTCATATAAGGTTATTATAGAAGGTGTTGTCATTGAAACTTCAAAACAGATTCATTCGATTGGAAATTCAAAGGGCTAGTGCCCTTTTTAATAGTCGAAAGTGATTCGAGGGCAACTAGCCCCCCCCACGCCCATCATTCCCCCAAAAACATCCAATTAAAATTTTGAGATAGCCCTTTTGTTCAGCGTAGTTGATTTCTACATAGAAAAAAGGTCTTTTTGAGGAGGACACTCCCCCACAAATCTCGGGGATTTTATTGAAATCTTTGTCGTAGAAACTTGAAAAGGGCTCATTCGATTGGAAATTCAAAGGGCTAGTGCCCTTTTTAATAGTCGAAAGTGATTTGAGGGAAACTAGCCCCCCTTTCTTGCCCACCTTTTCCCCAAACACATCAAATCAAAATTTTTAGATAGCCATTTGTTCAGTTTTGTGGATTTCCAGATAGAAATTATGTTTTTGAGGAGGACACTCCCCCACAGCCCTCAGGGCAAGGGTTGTAAGTTATGCCCTGGGGCATATAAGGTTTTTATAGAACCTGTCGTCGTAGAAACTTCAAAAAGGACTCATTTGATTGGAAATTGAAATGGCTAGTACCCTTTTTAATAGTCGAAAGTGATTGGAAGGCAACTAATCCCCCTTTCATACCCACCATTCCCCCAAATATATCCAATCAAAATTTTTAGATGGGCAAGGGTTCAGGGCAAGTCTTCAGGGCAAGGGTTATAAGTTATGCCCTGGGGGCATATAAGGTTTTTATTGAAATATGTTTCGTAGAAACTTGAAAAAGGGCTTATTCGATTGGAAATTCAAAGGGCTAGTGCCCTTTTTAATAGTCGAAAGTGATTTGAGGGCAACTAACCCCCCTCTCACGCCCACCTTTTCCCCAAACGCATCCAATCAAAATCTTTAGATAGCTATTTTATTCGACGAAGTTGAAAGTTCTGGAAATTCGGTCTTTAAGAATGACAACTCATCCCCCCCACAACCCTCAGGTCAAGGGTTGTAAGTTATGCCCTGGGAGCATGTAAGATTTTTATAGAAAGCAATGTTGTAAAAACATCAAAAAGGGCTCATTCAATTGAAAATTGAAAGGGCTATTGCCTTTTTAATAGTCGAAAGTGATTGAAGGACAACTAACCCCCCTCTCACGCCCACCTTTTCCCCAAACACATCCAATCAAAATTTTGAGACATCCATTTTGTTCAACGTAGTCGAAAGCTCTGGAAATTAGGTCTTTTAGGATGATAACCCCATCAGAGCCCTCAGTGTAAGGGTTGTAAGTTATGCCCTAGGGGCATATAAGGTTTATATACAAAATTGTTGTAGAAATTTCAAAAGGGCTGATGCCCTGTTTAATAGTCAAAAGTGATTGGAGGGAAACTAATCCCCCTCCCGCGCCTACCCTCCCATTTGACTTTATGTTTAAAAACTGGATGTAGCAATAAGATTAAATCAAAATTTACTGTGTTAATGCTAATTACCACTAAGGCATCTCAGCAGTATCCCAAGTACGACTGAGAGTATTATGTTCAAAACTTCGGGACTCCTTCTGATCTTAAAGTTTAACCAAATCAAAATAGCATAAATGTATCCAAGCCATCAATGAAAGTAAACAGATTTTTTGGCGAATGGTATCAAGTTTTTCATTTCAGGTCAACTAGAGGAGGTATGAAATTAACATAAGTTGGGCTCAAAAACCCTATGCCTTCCCAAGGTCAGAACATAATTTGCACTTTACTGAAAAATATATAAATGTTTTTACTTTTATAGCTTTAATAAATCAAATAATATTAACATTTTGGTTACTAAATATCAGTATATGTATATTAAACTGACAAAAGACATTCATTTGTATTTTTCAGTAAAGTGCAAATTATGTTCTGGCCTTGGGACACAGGGGTTTTGAGCCCAACTTATGTTAATTTCTGCTTGTTTTGAATTTGACTCGGCTATTTATTGTAATTTCTGTTCGTTTTGGGTTTCATTTATTTATCGATGCTGATTTGTGGTAGTTTCACGCTTGGTAGATTATTTGATTTTATTTTTGCTCATTTTTTTTTTAAATGGAGTTCTTTACTTTTCTTTAAAAAACTTATTTTGTGGAAAAGTTTTTTTAATTAATTTCTGTTCGTTTTATATTGACATAGTTTTTTCAGAGAAAAAAAAATAATACTTTAAATCCTTTTGTTTTTTTAAGAATTTATGGTTTTTTAAGATTTTATCACCTCCTACCCGCCCCCTCTGGATACCACATTGATAGGATACCGTCTCAGCTTTACATTAAAATAAATAAAAAAACAAGTTTTTTAAACTGAAAGTAAGGAGCGACATTAACACTTAAAACGAACAGAAATTATTCTGTATATGAAAGAGACTGTCCCCTCCTCAACGCCTCGCTCTTTACGCTAAAGTTTTTTATTGTTTTTAAAAATAAAGTTGTGAGACAGAGTCAAACTTTAGCGTAAAGAGCGAGGCATTGAGGAGGGGACAGTCTCTTTCATATACAGAATAATTTCTGTTCGTTTTAAGTGTTAATGTCGCTCCTTATATTCAGTTTAAAAAAATTGTTTTTTTTATTTAATTTTTGAACGTTTTTGAATAAATGCAGGTTTTGATCTTGGCTCACCGTACATGAATAATTAAAACAAAATTTTCATGTTAATTTACTTTTATTTAGTTAAATTTCTTTCTCGAAACTTGTTTAATTTTATTTACGAACGTTTTTATTAGTAATAAATATACGTAACTTACGAATTAACTTACGTAACGAACTTCTATATTCATATATTTTTAATATGTTTTTTAGGGGGTTCTTCCCCTAGTCAATACCTTGCTCTTTAACGAAAGTTCGAATTTTGTTCCAATTCTTTAGAAATGAGCGCTTATTCACAAAGGCCGTTAATTAGAATAAATAGCTCTTATGAAAGTACTAAAAAATCTTTGGCTTAAAGAGCGAGGCATTGACTACGGGGTGAACCCAATTATATATGTAATATTTTCTGTTCGTTTAAAGTTTCGATGTTGCTGCTGTTGCAGTTGAAATACATGTTTTTTTTATTAAATTTATGATCTTTTTTTAAATAATGCTGGGAAGTCCGGCGTCCCTTCATAGCAATGTCCCTTCCCCCATGAAAACTTCCTTCATGGAAAGATCCTCCCACATAACCCCTGACCCACCCGCCCCCCCCACTACCAGGAAAAATCTCCTCTGAAAACGTCTGTATACTTCCAAATAACCAATACTATATGTTAACATGGGTAAATTTCATAACTTTCAGCCCTCCCCCCGGGAAATTCGGGGGATTAAGCCATCCTAAAAGACATACTTATAATATTTTCGAACATGCTGAACAAAATGGCTATCTCAAAATTTTGATCAGGTGACTTTGGGAAAAAAATGAGCGTGGGAGGGGGCCTAGTTGCCCTCCATTTTTTTGGTCACTTAAAAAGGGCACTAGAACTTTCAATTTCCATTCCAATGAGCCCTCCCACGATATTCTAGGACAACTGGTTCGATACGATCACCCCTGGGAAAAAAAAAACAAATAAACACGCACCCGTGATCTTTCTTCTGGCAAAAAATGCAAAATTCCACATTTTTGTAGATGGGAGCTTGAAACCTCTACAGTAGGGTTCTCTGATACGTGGAATATGATGGTGTGATTTTCATTAAGGTTCTATAGCTTTTAGGGGGTCTTTCCCCCTTTTTTCGAAAATCAGCCAAATTTTCTCAGGCGCTTAACTTTTGATGGGTAGGATTAAACTTGATGAAACTTATATATTTGAAATCAGCATTAAAATGTGATTCTTTTGATGTATCTATTTGTATCAAAATACCGTTTTCTAGAGTTTTGGTTACCATTGAGCCGGGTCGCTCCTTACTTACAGTTCGTTACCACGAACTGTTTGATAATAATTTACTTAATAATTAACTAGGTCACTATATGGTTTAGACAAACACGCAAAATAACGTTAGAAAGCTTAGTGTTCCTTGAAAAAAAAAATTGAGGGTATGAATAAAGGGGTACAAAGACAACAACAAAAATGTCGAAATTATTCATATATACCTCAAATTATGGGAAAACTGAGTCATAGATTCGCCGCGGCATTCAATAAGATTCAAAGAATCATAGGCAGCGCGCTAGCATTGCCTAAGTAAAGAACGATGTGGGCACAATGTGTTTTTTTTTCTCCACCCGGACACTTCGTATCGAAGGAATTGTCGTAGAAACTTCGAAAGGGGCTCATTTGATTGGAAATTGGAGTGGCTAGTGCCCTTTTAAATAGTCTAAAGTGATTGGAGGGCAACTAGCCCCTCCCACGCCCATCATTCCCCAAAAAACATCCAATCAAAATTTTACGATAGCCATTTTGTTCAGCGTAGTTTATTTCCAGATAGAAAATATGTTTTTGAGGAGGACAATCCCCCACAACCCTGGGGGCAAGGGTTTTAAGTTATGCCCTGAGGGCATATAAGAACGAAGCTGACACAATGTACTATTTATTATTTTTTTTTCCTTTAGAGCAGGGCACTTCATATGGAAGGGGTCGTCGTAAAAACTTCAAAAGGGGCTCATTCGATTGGAAATTGAGAGTTCTAGTGCCCTTTTTAATAGTCGAAAGTGATTGGAGGGCAACTAGCCCCTCCCCACGCCCATCATTCCCCCAAACACATCCAATCAAAATTTTACGATAGCCATTTTGTTCAGCGTAGTTGATTTCCAGATTGAAAATATGTTTTTGAGGAGGACACTCCCCTACAACCCTCAGGGCAAGGGATTTAAGTTGTGCCCTGAGGGCATATAAGGTTTTTTTTAGAAGGGGTTGTCGTAGAAGCTTCAAAACAGGTTCATTCAATTGGAAATTCGAAGGGCTAGTGCCCTTTTTAATAGTCGAAAGTGATTGGAGGGTAACGAGCCCCCCCCCCCCACCACGCCCATCATTCCCCCAAACACATCCAATAAAAATTTTTAGATAGCCATTTTGTTCAGCGTAGTTGATTTCAAGATAGAAAATATGTTTTGAGGAGGACACTCCCCTACAACCCTCAGGGCAAGGGTTTTAAGTTATGCACTGGGGGCATATAAGGTTTTTATAGAAGGCGTCAATTGGAAACTCAATTGGCTAGTGCCCTTTTTAATAGTCGAAAGTGATTGGAGGGCAAATAAACCCCCCCCCGCCAATCATTTCCCCAAACACATTCAATCAAAATTTTTAGATAGCCATTTTGTTCAGCGTAGTTGATTTCCAGATAGAAAATATATTTTTGAGAAAAAAACTTCCCCACAAACCTCAGGGCAAGGATTGTAAGTTATGCCCTGGGGGAATATAAGGTTTTTATTGAAATTTTATTCGTAGAAACTTGAAAAATGGTTCATTTGATTTGAAATTCAAAGGGCTAGTACTTTTTTAATAGTCGAAAGTGATTTGAGGGCAAATAAACCCCCTCTCACACCCAACGTTTCCCAAACACATCCAATCAAAATTTTTAGATAGCCATTTTATTCAAAGTAGTTGAAAGTTTTGGAAATTAGGTCTTTAAGGATGACAACCCCTCCCCCCACAGCCCTCAGGGCAAGGGTTGTAAGTTATGCCCTATAAAAATAATGTTTTTACAGGGCATATAAAGTTTTTATTGAAAGTGTCGTCGTAGAAACTTCAAAAGGGCTCATTCCACTGGAAATTGGAAGGGCTAGTTCGTTTTTAATAGTTGAAAGTGATTGGATAGCGACTAACCGCTCTCTCACGCCCACCATTTTCCCAAACTCATTGAATTCAAGTTTTGAGATATGAATTTTGTTCAACGTAGTTGAAAATTCTTGAAATTATGTCTTTTAGGATGCAAACCTCCTCAGAGCCTTCAGTGCAAGGGTTTTAATTTATGCCCTGGGGCATACAAAGTTTTTATTGAAAGCGTTGTCGTAGAAACTTCAAAAGGGCTCACTCAATTGGAAGTTGAAAGGGCTAGTGCCTTTTTTAATAGTTGAAAGTGATTGGATAGTGACTAACGCCCCTCTCACGCCCTTTGAGCGTGAAAATTTTGAGATATCCATTTTGTTCAACGTAGTTGAACGTTCTGGAAATTAGGTCTTTTAGGATGATAACCCACTCAGAGTCCTCATTGCAAGGGTTTTAAGTTATGCCCTGGGGGCATATTAGGTTTATATAGAAAGTTTTTGTATAGTAAAGAACGGGCCTAAGTAAAGAACGGGGACACTCTCGAGAACGAGACAAGAAACGGGGACTAAGTAAAGAGGAGGACACCCCCCCATAACCCTCAGGGCAAAGGTTTTAAGTTATGCCCTGGGGGCATATAAGAAAGATGTTGGCACAATGTATTATTTATTAATTTTTCCTTTAGAGCAGGGCACTTCGTATCGAAGAAGTTATCGTAGAAACTTCGAAAAGCGCTCATTCAATTGGAAATTGGAGTGGCTTGTGTACTTTTTAATAGTCGAAAGTGAATGGAAGGCAACTAACGCCCCTTCCACGCTTACTATTTCCAGAAACACATCCAATCAAAATTTGGAGATAGCCATTTTGTTCAGCGTAGTTGATTTCCAGATAGAAACTATGTTTTTGAGGACAGTCCCCCACAGCCCTTAGGGCAAGGGTTTTAAGTTATGCCCTGGGGGCCTATAAGGTTTTTTATAGAAGGTGTTGTCTTAGAAACTTTAAAAAAGGCTCAGTCGACTGGAAATTCAAAGGGCTCGTGCCCTTTTTAGTAGTCGAAAGTGATTAGAGGGCAACTCACGCCCACCTTTTCCCCAAACACATTTTAATCAAAACTTTGAGATGTCCATTTTATTGAACGTAGTTTTAAGTTCTGTAAATTAGGTCTTTGAGGATAACTGCCCCCCCCCCCCACAGCCCTTAGGGCAAGGGTCGTAAATTATGCCCAGGGGGCATATAAGGTTTTTATGTAACGAGTTGTCGTAGAAACTTCAAAAAGGGCTTATTCGATTGGAAATTGAAATGGCTCGTGCCCTTTTTAATAGGCGAAAATGATTGGAAAGCAACTAACACCCCTTCCACGTCCACCATTTCCCCAACCACATCCAATAAAGATTTTGAGATAGCCATTTTGTTCCACGCAGTTGAAATGTTCAGGAAATTATACATTTGAGCAGGACACTCCCCCACAGTCTTCAGGGCAAGTGTTACAAGTTATGCCCTGGGGGTATATAAGGTTTTTACTGAAATCTTTGTCGTAGAAACTTGAAAAAGGGCTCACTCGATTGGAAGTTCAAAGGGCTAGTGCCCTTTTTAATAGTCGAAAGTGATTTGAAGGCAACTAACCCCCCTCTCACGCCCATCTTTTCTCAAAACACATCCAATCAATATTTTAGATAGCCATTTTATTCAACGTAATTGAAAGTTTTGGAAATTAGGTCCTTAAGGATGACAACCCCTCCCCCCCAAAGCCCTCAGAGTAGGGGTTGTAAGTTATGCCCTGGGGGCGTATAAAGTTTTCATTGAAAGCGTAGAAATTTCAAAAGGGCTCATTCAATTGGAAATTGAAAGGGCTAGTGCCTTTTTTAATAGTTGAAAGTGATTGGAGAGCGACTAACGCCCCTCTCCTGCCCACCATTTTCCCAAACACATCCAATCAAAATTTTGAGATATCCATTTTGTTCAACGTAGTTGAAAGTTCTTGAAATTAGGTCTTTTAGGATGATAACCCCCTCAGAGCCCTCAGTGCAAGGGTTGTAAGTTATGCCCTTGGGGTATATAAAGTTTATATAGAAAGTTGTTATAGAAATTTCAAAAAGGGATCATTTGATTGGAAATTGAAATTGCCCTTTTTAAGAGTCGAAAGTGAGTGGGGAGTAATTACCCCCCTCTCACACCCACCTGTTCCCCAAAAACATTCAATCAAAGTTTAGAGATAGTAATTTTGTTCAACGTAGTTGAAAGTTCTGGAAATTATGTTTTTAAGGATGACAAACCCCCAAGAGCCCCGAGGGCAAAGGTTGTAAGTTCTGCCCTGGGGGCATATAAGGTTTTTATAGATAGAGTTGTCATAAAACTTCAAAAGGGGCTCATTTAATTTGAAATTGAGAGGGCTAGTGCATATAATGGGGGCATATAAGAATACAAATAAATGTGCATTGTCAGTTTAATATAGATATACTGATATTTAGTAATCAAAATGTTAATATTATTTGATTTGTTAAAGTTAAAAAGTAAAAACATTTATATTTTTTCAGTAAAGTGCAAATTTTTTTCTGGCCTTGGGAAGGCACAGGGGTTTTGCGCCCAACTTATGTTAATTTCTGCTCGTTTTGAGTTTGACTTGGTTAATTATTGTAATTTCTGTCTGTTTTGGGTTTCATTTATTTATCTATGTGATTTGTGGTAGTTTCACGCTTTGTAGATTATTTGATTTTATTTTTTGCTCATTTTTTGTTTAATGGAGTTTTTACTTTTTGTAAACTTATTTTGTGGAAAGAGTTTTTTTAATTAATCTAATTAAAAGGGAGCACAGACTAAAGCCAAATTAGGCCAGTAGCCTATGAGAAATCGAAAAATACCCAAGACAATGAACAAGTCCCAATGGGGGGCCCTGGGTTTATCAAAATATTTCAATGGTTTCCCAGAGAATTTGATGTCATTTTCTTTCGTCTCCACTTTAAATGAAAAAAAAAAATTATCTTTTTGGCATCCATGCTTTCAATAAAAAAAATGATGTATTATCATTTAAAAATGATAGCCCCCTATCCCCCCCCAATAGGCAATAATCAAAAGGCATAAAAAAATGTGATTTTTTTGTTAATCATTTTTTTGGGGTAACTTCTGTTTCAATCTTTAATTCCCCAACCTTGTACATAGCTTAGTCTATAGCTAAATTTTGTCTCAGAAGGGTTTTTTGTCTGTGGGGGGGGGAAAGTTTCAGAAAGAAGGTTATATTTTCTTTAAACTATCAGGCCTTCAACAATTTAGTATTAAACATAATAAAATCATATCTAAAAACAGCAAAAGAAAAAAAATTCTGCAAACTTACAATTCAGCTGTAGAAATAATCTGTCGGCTATCAATTTCAAAATCCAACTGAAGGCTGAAGCTGTATAGTAGTAGATGCGTTCTATAATTCTATTCAACTTGAAAATAAATTTCTTGACTACGAATGATGTAAGAAATAGCAATTGGGAAACTACATTCGAAATGATTTAAACTCATTTCATAAAGACGATACTTTTTTTTGTCAACATATGAAGAACTGTGTTTATTGCAATATTTCCAATTGCATATTGCATCTGTTTGGTTTTTATGCAAAGTAACGAAAGAGACGAAAATTAACGAACAATAGAGTAGGGAAGAATTATGGTATGCAAAGTAATGTTTAGCAGGGAAAGTCACTGGTGATAAATCGCTAGGGGTGGCACCATGATTGCGTGATTTTTTAGGATTCGGGGAACCAAATTTTTTTCGGGAGGACGAATAGATTTTCGAGGAAATACCCGAAAATTCGGGGATGGTGCAAGCCCTGTTTGATTTCTAATCAGAAAAATCGAAAGACTAAACCACACGTTAAAGAAAAGCTCCGACTTTGCAGTTGACACCAAAAAGAAATGCCACAAATTGAATTTAAAGTCAGCCAAACCCCACCGCCTCTGCCGGCTGTGGCACGCCTGTGGCGCGCCACTGGCGTAGAGACACTTCAGTCGCGGTCGACCAGGCCTCTCGTCGGCGGCGTTCGGTCGATCCGCCGGTGCGGCGCCGGGGTCTAACTGCATTCATAAAACTTTACAATTTCATGAAATGTAATCAAACAAATAGAAAAGGGTTTTCAACTAAAGTAAGGAGCAAGTTTAAAACTTAAAAATAATACAAATTACTCTGTATATAAGGGGGACTGCCCCCTTCTTAACAGCATGCTCATTAAACAAAAGTATTTTTAGTGCTTTGAAAAATCTTATCTTTCCAGTTGCAAATTTTCTGAAAAAAAGTGGGAAAAAGCCAAACTTCAAAGTAAAGAGTAAGGAGCTAAGCAGGAGACAGCCCCCTTCATATAAAGAATACTCTGTTTAAATATGTTTCAAATCTGCTCCATGCTTTCAGTTGAAAAGCTCTTTTTTTATTTAATTTCTGATTGCATTCCAAATCATTCCCAGGCCTAACCAAGACATAACTTAAGGTACCTGTCCCTTACATCCCTGGTTAATTGCTTTTAAAATGTGTAAATCAATAATTGTACGTGTATTAGTACCGTCCTATGTTTAAATTTTCAATTTATATTTTGGATAAAATTTGAACATATTTAAAAAATTCGCGATGAAGTAATTTGGGTAAAAAGTTCTTGTTAATATTACTACAAAAGAATTTCGGTTGGATAAAAAGGAGTATTATTGCTTTAATGGGTGGAAATTCTGTGAGGCTTTTCATCTTCTACATAACTGAAGCCATCACAACCTCTGCAATAGGATTTTCTTATCGATAAATACATTACATACGTTTGTTTAAATACATTGAAATACTTCATATAAGTAGAAAAAGCTGAAAACTAAGTTTCTAGCAGTATTTGCCACCCCAAAGAAATTTCCTGGCGGGACTGATGATGACCTGCCTTGCCTTTTCCGCCTATGTGCTGTTAGCAATCGGAATGTAACATTTAAGCTGTATAGAGAAGTGCTGCCACTGTGTGGCAGCACTTCTTTTACAACTGGAAAGCTTAAAATATAGCTATTCGACTTTTAAATTAATTAGCTTTTCAGGATTTTAAATTGATTGCAAATTCATTCTCTTCTTGGTAAAGTCGTAGTTTTGGGCCGTAAAATAGCAAGAAAACAAGATTTTCCCTGGTCCAATCTGTATGGTCACTTAAAAAAGAGCTTTAAATTTACGTTTGAATGAGCTCCCTCCCAATTATCTTGGACATGCAGTTTGATACAATCACCCTTGGGTAACAAAAAAAATTAACATGCATTGACCATGTTTCTTTTGAAAAAAAAGCGAAATCTCACATTTGGAAGATTGTAGCTTGAAACCTCTACGGTAGGGTTCTCTGATATGATGTATCTAATAAAAAGATAGTCAATAAGATCGCTTGCTTTTTTGGGAGGGGAGGGGGGGGGGTATTTTGTTTCATTTTACATGCAATTTAATTGCTCTTTTTATTTGAGAGTCTTCTCTTAAAAGTATTACAAAATAAACTTATTCCTACGAAAAAAAAAATCCTGAAATATATTCTCTGTCACCCAGCCACCACTGGTATTTTGGTGTTTGCCCCCCCCTGGAAAATTTTCTGCCGGCGCCCTTGTTAAAACCTCAGTTTTGTTTTCTTCGCTCTTAAATAAACAAACAACAAAATAATTTTTTTTGAAAATAAACAATATAGGAGCATAAGCTTCAAATCAAACAGAGAAAAATCTTTTGTTGGCCCTTTTTTGGACCTACAGTACCCTCCCCATGCCCGTGAAAATTTGACGTCTCCTTGACCCAGGGAATGTTCTCTGAAAATTTAGAGCTGATTGGCAAATAAAGTTCCTCATTCCATTTTTGGACCCTGATTCCTGCAGCTTGTGCCCAAGCCTATTGTTTTGTACATTAGAGTCTCATTGGCCAAGATACGAAACGTATATAAGTTACAAGTCGTTCAGATAAAGAATTTTTGGTCCTTTTTTGGGCCCCATTTTTTGTTGAATGACATTTGTTCAGTTATTTTTGCAGATCGAATTCCCTTTTGCCTAATGACTTACGGAAACAAGTTTCATGCCGTTCAGAACAAAAAATTTTTTGCCCTTTTCTAGGCCTTAATTTTTTCTTATACATACAAAGCCCTCTGGTTAAGAAATAAAGAATACAAGTTTCAAGCAAATTGAAAAAAAAAAATATTTTTAGGCCTTCTTTAGATCCCACTTTTGGGGAGCCGGAATCCGAACCAAAAATTGTATTTTTACATCAGGTTAAACTTTTCCCTAGGACTTACCGCTTACAATTGTCAAAACAAAAAAGTTTTGGCACACTTTGGACCCACTAGCTCCATCCATCATTTAAAATTCCATTTCCTCTTCGCCCTAATAGAGACGATTACTGAAAGTTTCAATCCAATTGGACGACCAAGATTAATCTTCTCAATCGTCCATCATCAGTCAGTCATTTTTCTTCAATGAAACCTACCTGTGACTGATGGTCAATTTACACAATTTAGGGCCTTATATGTCAGGACTGCATGGCTCGGTTCATGTTACCCCAGAATAAATATTTACAGGAACATACGACTATTCGGAGAAAAATGACAACCATTAAATTTTGATATAATTCCATGGGGGGGGGGGGGGGTTGAAATCCCCAGAGACAAAAAGAGTACGGAAGGAGGATGGTTTCCAAAAAAATCGAGGTCCAATTAGCCCAAAAAATAGTTTTTGTGAAAAATTCAAGTCATTTGGACCATAGATCGTAATTTACAAAATTTAGGACCTTTACACCTGAGCCTCTTTTGGTTATGTCATCCTCCGAAGCATATTTAGTTGACATTTCAATTATTTGTACATTTTGAATTTATGCCCTGACGGGGTATTCGCGGGCAAAAAATTACCCGAATTGGGAGTGACTCCCTCCGGTCACTTTTCATCCGTAAGAGGGGCGTTAGAAATTCAATTTTCTAATAAAATGATCTCCTCTCAAGTTTCTACAACCACATCTTTCATATTTAGTGACCGGGGAAAAATAGCACATTGGAGGCTTCTTGATTCTGATGGAATCTCAGATGTCTGCCAATTTTGTGGTGTTAATCAGCCTCCTTTACTTTCAATATTATACATCAGCCATCTTAAAAAAACAAAAACACATACACATATGTGTTTCTATTTTAGTCTCCGGAGTGATAACATCCTTTTGGATCTAGTGAACTTTAAAACCAGCTGTGAAATTGTATTAATTCAGTGCCTTGAGCTATAATATATTCAGTGACCTTGAGGATTATTTCACAGGATTATTTCTGCTACGGATTATAATCTAAGGTAAACTTATTGATATGGACTAATTGCTTTGTTTGGATTATTAATATGTTAGCAACAACAGTTCAAATTTTAAGGGAAAGAAAAAGGAAAGAAAGAAAAAGGATTATTTGGCTAGTAAAAATAGTTTAATAGCCAAATTTTCATTATTTTTTCGCTGATTAGTGACAGCCTGTGCAAAAGGGAGCGGGAACAAACACAAGAGCCGTATCGGTACCGGCCGGATATTGATCCTTAAACTGCTGGGGAAAGGCGATTTGGGTACCCGCACTTCCCACAGGTTTTGTTAGCTGTATCTCGTCAGCATTCTTTCTGTGTAGTTCATTCAGCATTCATTCACCCAAGAAACGAGTGAATAGCCAGAGGCGATACGTATATGTTTGCGAATACCTTCTGGACCGGTTTTGGATGTGATTAAGGACTTAGATTGTTAATTGTTGTGACATCATTGGGTGCGATTGGACTTAATTTGGATAGATTATAAGCGAAAGAAAAATGGCAAAAATCAAGTATTTATATAGCCCTTTTTTAAATTTCATCCAGCGTTCACTTAACTTCAAAGATATTCCCCATGAATCGGTTGTAAGCACTGCCGTGAGATTTTTTGACAAGGCGTAAGTCACACAAGCCGTAAGATTTATACGAGATCAATTAGATAAAGATGGAACCATTTTGAAAGAGCGTAGAAGCACAATAAATGCATCTGTTTTTGTAGAAGATGCGATTCATGCTATGAAGGAATTGGACGCTAAGGGTGATTTCCCTTTCAAATTCACTATTTATGATCCATCTGAGACTCCTTCCATACCTCACGATGTATTTACCTCATTAACCTGCAAACTAAACGAATGTGGTGAAAAAATGAATGCATGGCTGGACCGATGCAACGCCAGTTTTGTCACTAAAACGTGGCCTACTCCCAGTGAATCTCTAAGTATCCCGCTTCACGTAAAAGAAGCACCACCCAAAATCTATAAATCGTGCCAAAAGCAGAAAGAATTTCTTGATTCCAATGGTGCATCCGGAAAAGTACAGAAGGTAGTTACGAGAAGCGATACGCTGGTGTTGTATGTTAGAACCGAGCATGATGCAGAAGCTATAGCTAATAGCATAAAATCGAATTCCGCAGCTGTAGTTAAAGTCCATAAACCGAAATTCCTGGCAGTGGCTAAATTTGTCCCTGAAGATACGACAAACGAGGAGATTGAGTCTGCTATGGAAGGGATCCAAGAAGCGAAACGCTATGGTACTAGTAAGTCAGTCAAGCTAACATTCAGAGACAAAGAAGCTCTTGAAAAAGCACTGAAATGTGGCGTTTACGTCGGTTATTGCCATATCAAGGTGGACAAATATGTTGCCGCCCCTCTGAGGTGTTTTAAATGCTAAAAGTTTGACCACTTGCAACGAGATTGCCCTAACAATGCGAAGTGTTCCAGGTGCTCCGGCGATCACGAAAACCCTAAAGACAATCCATGTGTCCGTGACACTAAATGTGCTAATTGCTCTGGAAAGCATCCATGTTATAGCTCGCAATGCCCGGTTTATAAAAGACAATTAGAGGCTAGTTCAAACAAACGTAAGCAATAAATGCAACTATCTCGCTTTATAGCAGAAACATATACGGGCACGCTCCACACAAGCTGTCTCTTTTAAGTGATCTAGTAACCAAGCATAGCATAATATGCATTCAGGAACATTTGGTAACAGCCGATCAATCAGCAATCCTTGACCGATTTCCAGGAAAGAACTATTTTTTGCAGCCTGCTATCCGCAACAGCTCAGTTGGAAGGCCGAGTGGTGGAATGTTGATCATTGCAGACTCCAATTTGCAATGCACGCTAATTGATTCATGCGATTCTTTTGCTGCGATCAGAGTTCCTGGTCCAAATGGCTTTATAGTCATATCAGTGTACCTCCCTACAAATTATCGTGATGTCCTCTCAGAAAGGCGTTACACGAAGGCTTGTGCGAGACTCGGGAGGTTGGCCGAACAATACAAGTCAGAAAAGATTATTATCTGTGGGGACTTCAACTGTCAGCTTCTGGATGATGATCGTTTTTTCACCATATTAAGGGGGTGTCTGCCAGACGCTATGGCCCCGGTTCCAAAATCCCAGTCCTTCATGTTTGTCCACAGCGCATCCCTGGCTACATCAGATATCGATCACTTTTTCGTAAATTTCCTACTTCCGACCGGGATTAAAGCCATTGTTGACTCGGAACACAATTGTAGCGATCACCTTGGGATTAGCTTAATGGTACCATTCTCCACCTACAAGCGGTGCCCCGGGCGATCATGGTTTATCAAGAGTGAATGGCAAAGGATAGATCAGTCCTTGTACAAAGATATTCTTGACTCAACTCTTGCTAAAATCAAAGTACCGTTCCACCTGCTTACTCATGGCCAAAATGAAGACAGACTAGCCCTGAACATCTTTTGCTCCGAAATTGTTCATTCGATGAAGCTTGCGGAATCTGCCGCTGTTCCAGTGGCAAAAGTGTACCCCAAAACTCGTAAAAAGGGATGGGATAACCCAAATGTCAAGTTTGCCAAGAAGAGATCCAAGTTCTGGTACGAATTGTGGAAGGACTGCGACAAACCCCGCTCTGGAGTAGTTTTTCAGTGCTTTCGGCATGCCAAAAAAGAATTCAAACGTACTGTCGAGAATATGCAAGTCCAGCAAGTGGAAAAGTTGTCTTGTGATTGCAGGAGTGACCCAAACATCTTATGGAAGCGATTCCAATCTAACAGGGCCGACGCTGATGTGCAAAGTCCCATTCCCGATGAAAGTTGGGTAAACCATTACAAGGACGTGTTTGCGCCACCACCCAACGAGCTGGACTCCGTATATAAATCTGAGTTAGATAGGTAATTAATCAGCGCAAAACTCCGCCGCACTGATGTCATTGTTTCCAAATGGCATATTGAGATAATTGTGAGAAAATTGAAAAAGAACAAGTCTCCAGGGCTCGATGGGATCACTCCGAGGCACTTACAGCACGGCACAGAACGTCTACATGAGTACTTAGCCTTACTATTCCAAATGAGCATCGAACAGGGACTCACACCTGCCAACTTTCATGGTTGCCGCACATCCAATATTCTGAAAAAGAATCGAGATCCCTTGCTTTGTAAAAGCTACAGACCAATCACAGTTTCATCGGTTATCAGCAAAGTATTTGAGAAGGTACTGTTGCCCCATATTACGTCACACGCTCTAATGGGAGACAAACAACTTGGTTTCAGAAATGGGTTGGGCTGTGGACACGCCCATCGGCTACTAAGAAGAATAATGAGGTCTACATCTTTAGTTAAAAAGCCACTCTTTGCCTGCAGTGTCGACATTTCCGCTGCGTTCGATTCTGTCATCCAATCGCAGGCACTCTGGTGCCTCTTAGATTCAGGAGTCGACCCCCGCATTGTCCTTGTTCTCCATGACTGGCACTCCCACACGCATATTCGTCTAGCTTTGGGATGGGAAACAATCGCCGGTCACCGCAAGCAAAAGCTTTCTGAACCCATTTAGCTCTTCAAAGGAGTTCGGCAAGGATCTGCTCTAAGCCCTATCATCTTTAATTCTGCGATTTACTCTGTAACTAGATTCGTTCGTGGGACCTTCTTTTTGGAGGGCTTGGATCTAAGTTTCATTTCTTATGCAGATGACTTGTTGCTCCTAAGCAGCACGCTGAGGGGTCTACAAGAGAATCTTCGTCTTTTAGTGACCTATACAGAAGAATAGGACTACGAGTCAACATAGAGAAAACCGAATTCATCGTTTTTAGCGGCACCAACTCGACCAATTCCAATCTTGTCCTTGACGGTATCAGAATCCAGCAGTCCCAGTCCCTAAATTACCTTGGTATCACGTATGGCCAGACGCCTAGGTCAACTAGAGGCTTGTTGGCTGAATCAGTCTGTAAATCTATCCGCTCAGCATATGAAAAAGCTGTCAAATGCAAGTGGTCATTTAGTCGATTTATTAAGTCAAAACTATTCAACGCCGTCGTCTCTCCTGCCATCTGGTAAATATCACCCTTGTGGGAAATGTTGTCCCTCACCGAGCGTCAAAAAATACGAACCACGTACTACAGATTTGCAAAATTTTTGCTGGGACTTCCACTAAGATTTTCTAACACGGAGATCTCATCCATATATGGAATCCTTGATCCATCAACCAAGGTGATTGATCTAGAACGGAGAGCCTCAAGACGATCCCTCAGTAAACTCTACGACTCACCGCTGACTCAACTGTTTCTGTGAATGAAATATCTGTATTTAATTTTTAGTGTTGAACATGTTTTTCTTCTTTCTTTGTTTCGTTTTGTACTCCGCTTTTTTTTTCTCCATTTCTCCATTGTAAGCGGGCATAAATAAATATATATAAATACGAGCAATAAAACTTTAGATAAGGGAACCCAAAAGGGGAAGAGGCTAGGATTGGATATTTTCTCTTACCCCTTGGATGACTAAATGAAAATCATTTTGCTTTCTGGAAAAAAAAATATTTTCTTCTGTAAGAAGCTTCTTCGACATTTTTCCTTCCCCCAAAAATGAAGAATCTGAGCGCGCTTGCTTTTGACATTTTTTTTTTTTTTTTTTTTGCAGGTGGCCTTGATGATTTTTATACATGGCTGGTCGATATACCATGTCCGTAGCTCCAGCATTTTACTGGGGGGAAGGGAGCAAGGTAGGTCCATATCCGGAGAGTCAAGGGGCGTGTGTTATATGATAATCTTTTCTCCAAATTTAAGGGAGCCGCAACCGCCCCCTTTGCCCCCCCCCCTAGCGACGCCGCTGGATAAACCATAGGCACTATCAAGGTCTGCACCAACCATGAATTAGAACGACTTTCCTCTTACTTAACGTTCTAGCTGTGGTACTACCTTTGAGATTTTATTGTCTGTGGGCCCCAAGTACAATAAACGGCGTAGTGTGCAGCCCCTTGGGTTAGTATAGCAAATATTGTATATTTATCAGCAGTAATTGTCAAATCTAAGATGCTTTGATAACCGCAACAAAGACTCTTCATGAAATTTGATTCAAAAACAGTAGCCACTTTTTGTCTTGTTTGATTTTTGACTTCTGTGTGGGGTCTGAAAGTATCAAATATCCGAAAAACCTTCCTGAATGATTAGCGATATATAATCCCAGCTACTTCTCGAAAGATAATCATGTAATTAGAGATCGGCTATAGCAAGGAATTTCATTCCATTGGCTCTTCTTTGGCTCATTACCTATCGCTAATTAAACTAATAATTTAATTCAATTCGTGTAAATTTTGTAAATGGTGTAGCCTAGAGTTTAAAAGTCTTTTCTTTTTAATTGCGCGACGTAAGGACAAAATCGACCTAGCAAGTTAGCTTTTGCCACCCCCACCCCCTTTCGTCCCTCCCTAAGAAGTGAGGACCCTAAACAAGATTTATGAGAGTTTCAGCCAAATTTTGGTTATCAAGGGGAGGGGCATGGGCATAGGGAGGGGGAGGGAGGGGGGCAGATTCCCCCCTAGTCCTTCACTTTACTTGCAGAAGCAGAATCAATATTTCGATCCATGTGATATTTTTGACCTCACAAGTGCCTTCATTCAGGCTAATAACTCCATAGGCCACATTGCCTTTACATTTATATATAAAGGCAATTATAGAAATACATAAATAATGGGTAGGGGGCAGCTGCCCCCTCCCCTAGGCAAGAAGCTACGTACGCTCATGCTGACATAACTTCATCTCCCCCTCCATCACGCTATCGACTGCCCCCCCCCCCCCTAGACAATATGCTGCCTACGCCCATGGGGAGGGAGTATGGGTCCAAAGCCTATTACGCAGTCGAACCTAGCCAGTACGGTCGTTTTTGAGGGATTTTTGCATCTTAAAATAAGCAAAACTTCTTGACGAGGATGTTTATTATTAGTTAGTTGTATGTGTTGTATATTTACCCATGGCTTTTGTCCATGGCAGTAAAATGTACATATACTTTTCTGGAACTACAACTTATTGATAGAAGACCCAGCCCCTGAGTCAAATTTTCATCTTTGATGGTAAAAAGCCAGAAATCTTTTGATCTACTATCTTATACTCTCCCGCTGCGATTAATTACGACGATTCTTCTCTTTCAAACTTTCCGCCTCGTACAACACATACTATTTTAATACGAGCTGCAACATGGCTGCAACATGGCTGCAACATGGTTGCAATCATTCAACCATCATGGCTGTAACAACATCTACAAACTAGTAAGGAGAGAACCTCCACCTTTTGTAAACGATTGTTTAAAAACGTGTTTTGAAAAAAAAACCTGCCTTTTGATGGAAATCCCAAACAGTTTGTGGTAACGAACTGTAAGTACGAAGTGACGCGGCCCAATAGTAACCGAAACTTTAAAAAACACAGTTTTGATTGTAATATATATATATATCAAAAGAATCGAACTTGTATGCTGATTTAAAATATACAAAGTTCATTAAGTTTAATGATACCCGTCAAAAGTTACGAGCCTGAAAAAATTTACCCAATTTTTAAAAAGGGGAAATACACCCTCAAAACGTCAAGCAATCTTAATGAAATACACCCTCAGATTCAAGATGTTTAAGAACCATACTGTAGTGGTTTCAAGCTCTTATATACAAAAATATGGAATTTTACATTTGTGCCAGAAGAAAGATCACTGATGAGTTTTTATTTGTTGTTGTTTTTTTCAGGAGGGATCTTTTTTTTTCTGGAGTAATCGTATGAAATCTGTGTTCGTAGAAAATTGGGAGAGGGCTCATTTAATCAAAAATCCAGTTCTAGTCCCCTTTTTAAATAACCAAAAAAATTGGAGGGCACCCAGACCCCTCCCACGCCCCTTTTCACCCAAAGTCGTCCGATCAAAATTTTGAGTCTAACAATTTGTTCTGCATAGTTTACAGATCCAATAACTATGCCTTTGGGAATAACATGACCCCCCAAACAGACCTTGGGAAAGGGTTGTAAGTAACGACATTTACCCATTGTTTACATATAGTATTTGTTGTTGGGAAGTATACAGAATTTTTTTGAGGGGGGGATATTTTCTGCTGAAGTGAATTTAATGAAGTAAAAAGTTTCGTGGAGAGGTAAGTTTCTGGGGGTGAGCTTTCCAAAACAAACTTTACACTGGGGAAATTTGACAGAATTTCTTTATGAAATTCTTTTTATTTGTCTTACTTTGTCTTTGCCGACTAATTTATCAGGTGGAAATGTTCCGGGGAACATTTTTTATAGGGTTGGGATTGTCTGAAGGAGTTTTCCACGAGAAGAGGATTTTCCATGGGAGCAACATTTCAGAATTAAAGTCTTTTTCAAATAAAAGTGTACTAAAGAGGAGTTTTCAGGTGGAACCATCCGCAATAAGTTTCCCTGTGGTATTAGTAGTGACGCCATAGTACATTCAAAAGGTCAGATAGGTAAATTAACACAGGTAAATTAACAATTGGAGTTCCTAGCGCCTTGCACCTGTTTCTAGCTGGCAAAATTCCCGCCCAGGCAAGATTTGGCACGAGCAGGTATCGCGATTTTAGGCCAAATTCCCAGTCCTTGCAAAATTTCCATGCATAATTACTTGGAATGTAGTCCGTATAATACAAAAAGTAGTAATAACAAGTGAAGTTCCTAGCCCCTTGCACCTGCAAGGCAAGATTAGGCATGTCCAGGCAAGATTATGCAGGTGCAGGCAAGATTCGGCATGTCTAACCAAGATTTCAAGGACACATCTTGTTTCTAGGCAAAATCATGTCTAAACACGTCCTCAGGTCGTAGAAACTATTTCTGAGAGTCAGTTTCTTTTTAGTGGTGAGAGAGGAGTTTCAGGATTAAAATGAATAAAGTGGACAGACAGAAAATTTTAGGTAATCTTGTTACTTTGGAGAAATGGTTAATTTTAGATGATAATTTTCAAAGATTATCAGTACAGAAGAAAATCTTCACTAAGAGGATGACTGATAATATAATGAGAAATGAGTCTCCATCGCTGGACTATTGCCTAAGACTTTTGTGTCGTGGCCACCAGGCTTCTACTCAATTTATAGATTTATTGATTGAGACAAAACCAAATGATATTGCACATCTGTTTGAAGATTACACAGAGTTTCAGTTACTCCTCCCATTCCTTTAATGATTCGATAACTTAAAACTGATAGCAAAGACATTCATTGATCCCGAGTCAGTTTGTTTTTGGAAGTGGACCAGTCAACATAAAAAAAATGTTTTACACATGCCCATTGTGCTTGTATACTTTGGGCAGCTGGTCATCGTGCGAGAATTGTACTTTTGCTGAAGTGTATAATGAAAAGTGTAAATTATGCAATCCATGTAAATTGCATAGAGGATATGCTGTGCAAATTAAAGACTGTAATTCATGTCTTGAAGAGATTTGTGACTCTCATAATAGAGGATTCTTATGCTCCAATTGTCACTATGATAAATGTGATCAATGGGAAAATAATTATCCTGGCCAAATTGCAAAAAACCCTAAACGTGAGTTCAGTTTATTTTTAAGAGACTGGTATCGTCGTGGCTTTAAATTATTTTGAGAAGAAGAACCTGGTCCACGCTTCAATTGCTTGAATAATAAAAGAGTCTGAATTTTACGACATCGCTTTGAAGATACTGGATATTATGGTTATAAATCTACAGACTTTTATTTGGCTGTTGCAGAAAGTGATTCTTCATATGAGAATTTTGTATGTCACATTGCTTCAAATAGGCAAATTGAAACACGTGAATTTTATCATATGAATCAGAGTAGTATTATTAACTTTACAAAGAGAATTAATAAAATGAAGCTACCCTATATTGTAGGAAGTGTGAGCCTGACTTTGCACGTCAAGACCAATACAAGTTGAATTCTGACGAGCTACCAGCACTAATAGTTTCGGATGACTACTTACACATAGAAGAAGAAATCCAAAGGACACAATGTTTTGTACACAAAATTTATTAATAAACAAATTTACATACATTTTTAAAGTATTTCACTTTTAGGGCACTGAAGTTTATATTATAGAGCTAAGAAATAGTATTTTCAACTAGAAAGTCGTTCAATCGAGGATTGTCACCATAAATCTTGATAAATTCCGTGTAAGTATGTACACGACTTCGAAAAACAAAATATAATAGGGCATGAAAACCACAGCTTTACGTTGATAAATCTTGTACCCTCTTCCAATTTTGAATAACAGATTTTCCGCTCTGCTCTAGAAAAGTTTTAATATGAGGTGTGTAGAATGTATACGGTAAGCCAAATGGATCAAAAAATTCTATATTGCTTCTTGTTTGAAAGATACATAACCAATACCCCGTCTTTACACTGGATGGCCTGCTATTAACAATGATTAAGGTATTGTCAACGTTTTGAATATGCTCCAAGAAATCTGAAGGTATGTAATAAGATTTTTAATTGGACATGTAGGGGTCCATGTTAAATATATCAATTATTTGTTCCGTGTTCATGACGCCAAGTTTAATAAACAGTACCGTCAGGAGTAATTTTTCCAATAGGTTTCAAATTGATTTAGCAAGATTAATGCAATGCTTTCCTCCAATGGGCTGGTAAAGGTACACTCTATCCGTACATTTCCCCATATCTTGAGTACCAGACAAATCTAATACAATAATGACATGCGTTTTCGCAAACATTTCTTCACTTATACCATTTTCGAACAATTGAGAATCTCGATCTAGGGATTGCATTGTCAATTCTTAAAGGGTCCTGTAGGATTTATCAAAGGATTAATTGAAGAGTGGGATTCAATTTACTTTACATAGAAGCGATGAAACCCAAAATAATTCAAATTTATGCAGGGAATCTGTCCATGATCCAACAGTGCTAGTACTTTTTACAAAAGTCTATGCCAATTTTGAAGGAATTTCACCATTGATAAATGATGAGTCGGTATAGGTATGCGTACCTGTAGCAATCTGACGCTGATTCGTGATTGTATGAGGCGCGAGCAATTTGATATTATTTCCAGTGGCTCTTGATTTTTCAATTGCCAAAGCCACAGAACTCATAACTTGTTGTTTTTGTACATGAAGTATTGCCGAGGTGAGAGAGATTGTTACATCGGGTGCAGTTTCCAGTACTTTTTATATAATATAATTGGACGGCACAAGTTGTAGTTTTATATCAATCTTTACATTAGGAGGCAACCATTGAGGTATATTAAATATCTCATGATTTAGTTTCCCGACTAAATGTAAATCTTTAGTTGTGGCCTCTCTAAAAATATTTGTAGTGTCTGTATTTGTTTTATATTCATATCCAATTGTCACACCTCTCAACTGCTTATAGGACATGGGTTTTTCAACATGAATTGTATATAACTTGCATAATTTGAAAGATTATTGCTCGTGCTCACCAAAGTTCCATTTACATAGACGCTTATTTGTCGAAATAAATTATGTAGTACACAATTTTCTTAGGATAACCGCTCGGCTGCACTTGGTTTTTCATTGTTCGATTTTTTAACAATGACATTTAAATCTATAAATGTCAAATTCAAATCGATAAAGTAGTCTTCATTAGAATAAATTTGAAAATGGACATTTTCAGAGAGCGGTTGTTGCGGGTAAAATTATTTATAGTATCCTTGTTTTACACTGAATATCTATCATTTTCCGCATTGAAAAGATTTAGAGATGAGGTGACTGAAGGGTGAGGATCTTTATCTGGTAGATATGCCATCTTAGGAAAAGAAATTCTTTTTGGATCTTTTTACTTTCTTTGATGCTTTACGCTTCCCAGCTGACTTGAGACTGATGAGTGATTGGGTCTTTCTCCTCCTTTTAAACCTTTTCCCCTCTGTTTCAATCACTCACCGAGAGATCGTGCGCTCGATCTGAGATTTTGCGAAACACTTTCTTGAATATCTTTCTAAGAGCCCCGATCATGTAATATAGAGGACGAAAAATTCGCCTCAACCGGTGCAGTATATTTTCTAGTCAAGGGTAGTGCAGAGCGGAAAAGCCTAGCAAACCAACTGCCGAGACTGTACCCGAACATTGACGAACGACCACTATAATAGTCCTTTCCATGTCCCAACTGGCGTGGTCCAAGAATAGCAACATAGCAATCAATATCAGGACATACAAACTGAGTTTTATTAGCCATTTCACTGAAAGGGTCGAAAATGACATGTAGTCACGGCCAAACCCTTTGTTATCGCAAGAGGATCACCCAATTTGCTTCTTAATGTTAACTGACAGAGCTCCAAATACGAAGTATTCACTGGAACGTATTGAAGATGCTTTATATTGTAGTGATGAATATGGTCATTAGAGTTTTTTCGTTCAAGAATACGTAAGAGGGGGACATTGGTATTACCAACTCTCGATCTTTCGACAAAGGATGCATAAAGAAATACACAACTGTCCGAAGAGAAGGCAGGTGCATAGTCTGCATAGATAGCTTAGTCATTGCCACTGAAATTTTCTGTCTTAATAATACGATTGTTAAAACCGAGAACTTCACGCAAATTTTCATTGAGGAAAATTCTTTCATTCTCAAATGGATTGGTAATATAAATTATCCTTTGTTTCGTAGAATAATTGAATTGAAAGGCACCATTTTTACGAGCGACAATTTTTTTGTTGATAGCACGACACAGCTCATGCATATTATTTTATTCCCTGTAGGGTAATGTAGCAATGGGGTAATCATTAGAGTCAAAAGTTACCATTGCACCTTCATCACTAAATTCAAAAGGTCGTATTTTTATGTCATATGTATAATCCTTTCTTAGGATATCATATGTATTTTTAAGTATACAATCGACAAGAGCCACTTCATACCCTCCCTAAAATTTAATGGCCGGGGAAAGTTTTGTCCAAAAGTCACTCGTTTTATTCAAATCGTCATATAGAGGATCAGAAACATTGGAAATGAATGAAACATAAAAACCTTCAGACATTATGAACCGTTAAAATTGCCAGCAAACAAGCAACTGTTTCTTGCTCTGGCGAGTACGAGTCTTTAATACCTTTTCAATTTGATACATTTCAGTGTTTTTAACTTTTGTAATTCATAATCATAAAATCCGCCAAGAATCTCTTCATCTTTCAAATCACAAAGCCAATATGTTATAGGTTTAGTATCTAGGATTTTTGACACTTTAAAAGGTCAGTAGACCACAAATAATTTCCCTTATCAAAAATATTTCTTATACGATCGATTCGAACAGTATCACCAACATTAAATTTTTTCTTTCCTGCCTTTTCATTAGAATATTTTTTAAGGAAATGTGTATTCTCACTATAATGAACTTCCTGAGGGCTAGTATTGAACAAGGATCAATGAGGACGTTGGTTGTATATTTGCATGATTTTATCTAAATCATGAGTAAATGCAGCCGTATTTCTCAATGTACAATATCTTGAAATTAAAAGTCGAATAATTTGTAATAAACTTTCAGCCAATGCGGCCTTAATAGGACTATGAGTATGATAGAGTATTGTATTATCTTGCAATAAAAATTTGTTTACATGGGGATTACAAGGCCGAATTTAAAATGAGTTTAAAGATTTCTTTTTCGACCTTTGTTTGCGCTTGAGACCGTTTGTTGACAAAAGTTTCAACAAACGTCTTCATATAAGGTTTTTGATCAAATTGGAGGAATCTATGAATGTTTGTGACATTGAAACCGTTGGCAAGCATCCACTGCAAAAGAGCGCGGTGTACAACAATATTCCGTTTCGGCTCCGGGTCGACAATAAGCTTTTGTTTTGGAGGTGTCCAATGCATGCATTTATTTTCTACTAATGATAAAATTTAGGAATTCAGCGAGTCCCTATGCACCGGTATATTGATGCAGGGGAAAACAAAATCTTTTACCGAGTCATGAAGTTCCAGAGAAATTTCAACATCAATTTCGAAAAACCATCCTTGTGGTCCATTTTCCTCAACAGTGTGAATATTTGTGAAATCTGGAGCAGAAGGATCGTTAAGCCATTGGTAATACCCACACGGCAAATAAAAGTGAGATATTGCCGACGGATAAAGAGAATTCATATCCAAGAAAACGGCTTCCGAATTTTCACCGGTACGTTGTCCAGTCTTGTCGGTTTCAAAGATGCGATCCCCGTGAAAGACATACCCTCCTCTCATAGATATCTCTACAAACAGGTGCTGATCCACGCCGGCGATCAGACCTATTTCTGCTCAGCTGATTTTAAGAATCAAATCCATCACCAAATGAGGAGTGGAAAAATAGTATCCCAAATCCAACCCAAATTTTTCATGAATTTTATCCGCGTTTTTACAGACAATATACAACAACGTCAAAACATCACTTTTTGGTACATTTTACAATAATCCCACCCATTTTCCACCCTCCCTTTGCCCAAACCCTCTTGGAAAATTAATAATCGGCAGTGGTACATTGATGGTCGCGAAGTGAATCATAAAACTCTGTGATGGGGGCTAATTTTTCCTCACTTAGCTTCGAGGTGGAGCTGTAGTACTCGTCCGGGTATATGTCCTTACACGTTAATAAAACATACAGTTCCTCATCTGAAAAGTGCTGTTTGAGGAGGGGGAAACTATTAAAATCGTCACTTTTTTGTACTTGAATGAGTTGGCTTAGGGACTTAGGGAAGAAACTAAAAGAATCAAGGAAACGGATTTTATTCCAACACTAATTACCATTATCAATCGTTTGCCATTTAAATTCTAAGACTAGCAGCTTTTCAGATGATTTCGGTATGGTGTTATATGAAAAAGAACCATCTACCCATGCGCCATCTATATCTTCACCTTTCTGCAATCGTGCCAACGCTGGTAATATGAATTTCAAATCATAGTTGGAATTGTGCATATAAACCGGTAAAAAATTATTGTTGCCTAACATTTAAATTACACGATTTATGCGCGACCCCCCCCCCCGAAAGTTACTTCCCCTTGATGAAATTTCTTGGTATAAATGATCATGGTCCCGGGTTTTCACATCCCCCTCATTAATTTTTTTTCTTACAAATCCAATAAATGTCTTGATTTTTAATAGCCAACTCGTCCTCTGGTGATAGATTCATTGGATAGTGTGTCTGACGCAGCCGTGAAATTGCCTCATTCGCTGTTTTAATACGAGCAAGCACAGCTGTGCCAATACAATCTTTTCCACCCAACCTCTCACAAAAATCTACCAATTGCATAGTATTACTTTAATCTCTCCGCGTGTGCGCAAAAGAGATCGCAAAAGTTTCATGTTTTTTCACATGATTCGAATTTGACGGGTCCGACACATCCATGAGAGCAGCCTCCATGTCTAATGTCACCTTGTTGCTCTGCAACAGTGTATTCTGAAAGCTTTTGAACCTCAAGGTGGCATTGTCCCCTGAAACCGTTTCCACAGACTGGTACCCATGACACTTGCAGTGTCTCAAGTGATTGTTTAATTTTAATTCACTACGGAATCTTGATACACACATTGGGCAGTAATAGCAAGTACCCTTCCCCGCTTTACCCTCACTTAAAAACTTGCTAATATGTGGAATAGGAAAGAAATGTCCAATTGATTCAGGATCTTCGGCAGGCTCGTACAGAACCCATACCCAGTGTTTCATTGAATCAATGGACAGTGCTCTTGCAGAATAAATTACCCCTTTTTTATCATTAAGTTCCCCATCTTTAAATTCATCATCAAATTTTAAAACTGTTACCCCAACTTTTAAGTGTTCATTAGCCTTTTCAAAAATATCAATCCCCTTAAGCGTTACTGAATACTGGCCTCTTAAACAATTAAAATTTACTTTTGGAAAATCAGAACCCTCTTTCCCATTTACTGCCCAATCATCCAAGTTTGTCTTAGTGACATCATTCTTCAACGGTTTATGTCCTGCCACAAGGACGGAATATTTGAAACACTCCAAGCCCGTGTCGAAATAGAATCGTTGTACACCTCTTGTAGCTTTTAAATTACTATTATATTTTGCACCTCCCTGCCCCCCTGTCCCACCTCTTAATGCAAATTCTCTTTTAAATTTAGTGATATTTCGTTCTAATTTTTCTAAAAATAAAACCGATAAACCACTCCCATTCTCATTGTATCCGTCCATCCTATTAAAAATTTCACCCAACCAATCCAAAAACACACTCTCTAAATTATACAAGTCTGGATGTAGTGTCTGCATTCTTGTTTAAATATGATGATCGCGAAAAACACCAAACTTGCATTAAAAAAATTTATTTTAAACGCGATGGATGCTTTCAAAGAATCTCTCCCTCCCGCCTCCCGTAAATTTTTTTCGAGAAGTGCCCAAATCATGCGGACGTAGAGGTGTGCGGTTTCTATGGGGTCCGTTTGAATAGTAACACATGACAGGGAATTAAACGGGTCACAAAACTCGGCCCTATATACATGAATATTGCGCAAAGCGGTATGTGCTAAATACAAATCAGGTAACACTGGGGGGCGAGCCAGTACCACTTTTTCCATATCACTGTGAGGGGCGGGCGCTTCTAGCACTCTCTCGACCTCGTTAGCTGGTAACTGTTCTACCCATTCATAGTCTATATCGAGGCCAGGATCCCTCACAAAACTGTCTAAATCATATACACTGGCTAGACTCGCCTCTGCACTTAAACACCCCTCGTGTTCACTTTCCTGCACATTATCGCGGAATTGAGGTGGCGATGGCAAGATCTCAATAGAGGGTCCTGGTGTTGGTGTTGTGTGAGCCTAGAAAAATAAGAGCATATTAGCTCAATGGAAGCTATTGCCCTATGAAAAAGAGAGAACGGTTATGAAAGGGTACTATACCCTCTTGGAAGTTATAGAGCGCCACGACTCATTGGATTGTATCATTGCATTATGATGGGGTACCCTGTCCTATTGGAAATCATAGAGCCCCACTTTTCATTGGAATGCGAAGGCGTCCCATTTCCTCACTACTGATATAAATGTAATGTCCCTTCCGTAGGGTACCTTTTGTATGTATTATGAAGCATTGAAAGGTTTGACCAAACTACTGTTATACCCTTTTAAAAAATAGTCTTGCAAAACTCAACGAAGGGGGATTTGGTTCCGGCCAGGCTTCCAGCATATCATTGACCCATCCCGGTATTTCATAAGCATCAGTCTCTGGTACTGGTGCTAGGAAACTAGTAAGGTAATCCTGACTTAAACAGTCGAAATCGTTCTGAAAAAGAAAATTTAAATTTAGGAATGAATTGAACTAACAGGAGGAGGGCATATCTCCCTAAACTCTTCGAGTCATGTTCTTGGCTAGAAAATGAATGTCCCCAGGGTCTAGCCCCCCCACCCTCTCACAACACTACTTCAGTCTTTATTGCTTAATCAAAAGGGTAAAATGAATAAAAAAAAGCTAACAGGAGAGGGGGAAATCAAGTCCCTCCGAAAACTTGCGAGTAGTTGCTTAAAAGCTGAAGCCTTATTTCAAAGTCCCTTAAAACTAGGATTTATGGAGCCTGAAAGAAAGACAAAAGTAACGAAAAAGACAGAAAAACTACATAAATTTAGGTATGAATGAAGCTAACAGGGGTACACCGATGAGTCCTAAAAACCAGGGATATGCACTTAAAAGCTGAAAAAAATCTTATTTAGAGACCTTACATATTCTAGCAAAAATCTATACACATAAAAGATTCCTTACAACGATTAAAAATGGCTAAGAACAACCTAATTACTGAGAGACAGTGTCTTTTAAAACTAGGCAGGTTAGTGATGTAATCTGAAACTTTAATATTTTAGTGAAAAATAGTGAAAATAAAGGGCTAAGAAGTTGAAAACAGTCTTATTTCCGAGTCTTAGAAACAAGGGGAAAACTAAAATATTCTAGCAAAAAATAGCATTATTAGTTTGAAATGGTGAGATGAAAGACTCTCTAACAGTAAACTAGAAATTAGCGAAAAACATCTCTACTGGGCAGAGAAAATAAGGTGATAGGAAAGAGCGGTTTCCTTGACAACTAAATAATTACATTATATTTAGTTATCTCTGAGGGGAGGGAGCAGTGAAATTTAAACACATGGGGTAGGGGATTTTAATATTTTAGCAAAAAAATAGTGAAAAGAAAGGGCTAAAAAAGTTGAAAAAACAGCCTTATTTCCAAGTCTTTAGAACAAGGGGAAAACTAAAGATAAAAAAGAATAAAAACTCCTTCAAGGGCTTAAAGAGGCATTTTAAATGCTTTTACTAGCCATGAAATATAAGGTTGAAAAATGGCGAGATGAAATGCTTAAAAAGTTGAAAAAAATATGTTAGATGTTTCTATAACGTGGTCCTTAGACATAGAAAAAAAGTGAAAAGAGAAAAGTAAAGAGTAAAAGGCTCTCTAACTGCTAAAAAATAGCTTTATTAGATTGAAAAAAATTTATTCACGTCTTCAAATTGTGCCGACAGGGCTACACCAGGCTCTTGTGCAGGCTGCACAGCTAGATTGGTGGGACTTTGTGCAGCTCTTGCAGGCACATGTAACGCATGACTGGGAGCGAGGGGTTGTCTTATCACACGCCTGGGTGGCTCAGGCATCGCAGCTTGCATTGATGAGCCAGAAGTATGATGGGGAATAAAGGACTGGCAGAGCGTGGCCCTGGATGGCTTAGGCATCGAAGCTTGCATGGACAGCTTAGAAAGTTCGGAAGTTTTACTGTCATAAGCCTCAGGTCTTGATAGCCCGGTGACTTTACCGTCTTGCGTGCGGAGCATAGATGGGATAGTATTTCTCCTTCGGGGTATCGGGGGCGTGGAAGTGCCAACCACCTCCAACCGCTGCATCGATGTGGCCTCACCCACTCTTGCATGTTTTTTGGGAGGGGCAATGACAGAGAAGTTCTGAAAAGAAGAGAAAATTTAGTATAAAACAATGACCCCCTATTTCAGGAGAAAAAATCCGCACCCACCCTGTTACAGAAGAAAAACAGAAGCTATAAATATTTAAACAGTGTCTAGAATAGGTCAACTCTTTTCAAGAAAAGCGTAGAAAATGGGCTTGGAAACAATAGGCGATCGTTTCTTTATACGCAGGAATTTTAAAAATGGAAATAAATCGAACACTATAGTTAAAAATGCTAGAGAGTAATTTGTCTGTAGCCTAGGCTCGCATGTGACCTTTTACCATTTATATGCAATAAGCAATTTAAAAAATAGATTTTTGTCTAGGAAATAAATATTTTTATTGTCCCATCCTCTCTCATTACACGCAATTTCAAGGCCTAAGATATATGTATTAGGCATTAATTTTCCATAGAAAGTTCAGCTTAGAATTATGCAAAAGCCGTCAAACCTTAGAATAGCCCTTTATTGTTTATCAGACACCCTTAGAGATGGTTCTGCCTAAATTCACAACAGATGCCGATTTTAGGCAAAGCACGCGCGATAGATTTGATACATTTGATGGATTCTATGCTAAGGTTTTAAAGGCATGAGTGGGAGATTCCAGAAAAACAAAAGTTATTAGCGAAAAGAATAATTTCTTTTTTTGAAAGAATTAAATGGTTGTGAATGGTGGGGAGAGGGAGGAGAGGTTACACAGTAGAAAAAGAGTATATTTTGAAACAAAGCAGTGTATAAAGTTTTTTTCTGGGGGGGGGGTAGAGTGAGAAAAGGGACTTACTTTTTCATAGGTATTATCCATTGTTTAAGATGCTTGTGTACTTGTCAACTTTTTGAAAGAGACTGATAGGGAAATGTCTTTACCCGCTCCATATATAGCATATATTGGCGAGGTATGTTTTGCCTAGAAAAGCATTGCAGAGGGTTTCAGCCACCAGGAAATTTTGCTTAGTAACAAGGCAGGGGAGTTTCAGCCATCTGGGGGTGTGTCTAGACATGTTTTCGTCTAGAAGGAATGCAGGGGATTTCAGCTACCCGGGGGAGGGTGTCTAGATGTGATTTTGTCTTGAAACAAGACAGGGGAGTTCAAGCACATGGAAACGTGTCTAAACATGATTTTGCCTAGAAACAAGATGTTTCCTTGAAATCTTGGTTAGACATGCCGAATCTTGCCTGCATCTGCATAATTTTGTCAGGATATGCCTAATCTTGCCTGGGCAGGAATTTTGCCAAGAAACAGGAGCAAGGGGGTAGGAACTTCACTTGTAATTACTACTTTTCTATTATACGGACCACATTCCAAGTAATTATGCATGGAAATTTTGCAAAGACTGGGAATTTGACCTAAAATTGCGATACCTGCTCGTACCAAATCTTGCCTGGGCGGGAATTTCGCCAGCTAGAAACAGGTGCAAGGGGCTAGGAACTCCACTGGTTAATTTATCGGTGTTAATTGCCCTATCTGACCTTTTGAATGTATTATGGCGTCACTACTGGTATTTTAGCGAGTATGGAATTGTCCTGGGAGATTTTATCGGGGGTGGGGGTATGTTATTTCTCGGCTTTTTTGAAAAGCGATCAGAAACCAAATGAAAAAACAAGTTTTTTCAACTAAAAGTAAGGAGCAACATTGAACTCAAAACGAACAAATTATTCTATATATAAGTGGATTGCCCGCTCCTGAATACCTTATGCTGAAGTTTGGCTTTTTGTCCCAATTCCTTAAGAACAACTCCTGAAACGACTCCTTAACAAGGGCTGCTTAATTAGAATAAGAAGCTTTTTAAAAGTTCTAAAATACTTTAATGTGAAGAGCGAGGCATTGAGGAGGAGGCAACCCAGACCACTTCTTATAGAAGAAATGGTAATAAAAACTTTGGAGTGGGCTCATTTGATTGAAACTTGACAGTTCTAGTGCCCTTTTAAGACGAGGAGGTAATTGGAGGGTATCCAGCACCCCTTGTACGCAGTTTTTCACTACCCACCTTGCTGAAACTTCAAAGACACTTGATCAAAAATTTGAGATAGCTATTTTGCTAACAATAGTTAAAAGGTCCTTTAACTATGCTTATGCCTACAGCGATGGTAGGGGCCCCACAGACCCTGGGGCAAGGAACGCAAACATATGCAAAGTCCCAATAATTTATATGAAAGTAATATTATTCAAAAGGTGGTATTTTTGCTCCTGGGTGTTCAAAAAAAGATATTAAAACGAAACTTCCACTGAATGTTAAGTGGCGTGTTCTACTAATCAAGAAACAATATGTGCATCTAGGTTGTCAAATGAACGTATCAGGAATATCTCGCGAACAGATAAGTATATTAAGTTAAAACTTTCAAGGCATGTTGTTGAGGATGCTGAATTAGATCAGAAGACACAATGCGCATCCAGGTGTCAAAAAGACGTAACTGCAAAATCTTGGGGACGGCTAATGTTATTAAGTTGAAACTTTAAGGGTGTGTTGAGAAGAGGGTTGAACGAAATCGAAAGACGCTTCGTGTATCCTTGTGTGAAAGGGCATATATGTAATATCTTAGGAACGGCTAAGATTATTAAGTTAAAACTTTCAGGGCATGTTGAAGCGGCTGTTGAACTATATCAAAAGACACTGCGTGTATCCAGGCTGTCTAGAGAAAGTATCAGAAAGATTTCAGAAACAGCTAAGGGTATGAAGTTGAAACTTTCAAGGTATGTTGAGGAGGATGTTAAACTAATTCTTAACATGCTCTCTCTATCCAGGTTATCAAAAGGACGTATCTCCAATATCTCAGGAATAGCTAGGAACATTAAGTTGATTTTTTCAGGGAATATTCAACTAAATCAAAAGATACCATGTGCATCTATGTTGTCAAAAGTGGGTATCTCAAGAATAGCTAAGGGTATTAGGCTGAAACTTCCTGGGCATGGTGAGGGGGAAAATTTAACTAAATAAAAGACATTGTGTGCATCCATGTTGTCAAACGTACGTATTTCGTATTTGCAGTATCTCAGAAAGGGCTAAACATATCAACTTGAAACTTTTAGGGAATGGTTAGAGAGCGTGCGGGTTGAAAAAAAACAAATTACAATCTTTACATCCATGCTGTCAATGGAGTGCATCTGCAATATATCACGAACAGCTAAGGGTGTTAAGTGAAACTTGCAGGAAAAGCTGAGGGGAGTGTTGAAATAAATTAAAAAGATGGATATGCAGTGTCTCAGTAATGACTAAGGGTACAAATTACCAGCTTAAGGGACCCAGCTGAAATCCCGAGGTTGGATGGGGGATCAAGCGTACTTTAAAATTCCAACTGTGGGGACCAAGGGGAGGTTACCAAGGACACTAAATGGTTGAACACAAGTGTTGTTGTGTTTATTTTTAGTGTGAAATATTTATTTTTTACTTTGATGTGCTTCAAATTTCAAGCCATGAAGACACCTGATTTAAAGTTTGAGAAACAAGTTTTATTGTTTCTCCTAGTTTTATTTTTATTTTGTTAAAACAAAACATAATTCAACAGGATTCTTATATGAAATGGCTGTTGAATATTCATCTATATTCAAGGTTGTAATATTATGGGCGTCGCCACAGCCCTAGAAGGCTAAAAAGAATGTACAGACTTAAATCTCTTTATTTGAAAATGATTCACCAAGCTCATCCATCAAAAGTTTTATAATAAAGCTGTTATTAACATTTGCTTCAAAGTTTTGTCAAAAATTTAGAAATGGTAATTCTTAAGCAGAAAAACCGACTAAAACTTCAAAAAATTTCATTTTAGTAAAAAAAAAATGTCAATTAAAACAAACAAAAAATTAATTGAATGCAAATTTCCAAAGCAAAATTCAGGAAAGTAAAAAGCTATTTTAAATCAAAGATGAGTGGCAATAAAATCTAATAGCATTTCAAATTTAAAACAAATAGAAATCACTGTCAATGAATAACTGGGACACAAAACGAAGAGAAATTACAATAAATATATTATAATATTATATATTGTATATTGTACTTTATATGTTATATATTTATATATTATATATATACATTATATATTATACATTATACAATAAATATAAATATAGAAATTACAATAACAGTTAAGGCAAACCAAAAACAGAGATCATCACAAAAAGGAGTACAACTAATGCACTCTAAGCCTCCCAAAGGCCAGAGCAGCAATTGCGCTTTACTGAAAACAAAATATTTAATTAAATACTTTCTCGTTTATAATGTTAACAAATCCAAAATTGCTGAGACTTTCAGGAATGAATATCAATATATACTAAATAATCAGTCTAATTTCATTAGTTCTTTTCATGACAGATAAAAAGACACAGCTTGGAACAGAAACTGTTTTCAGTAAAGCAAAAATGACGCTCTGACCTTTAAAAGGCTTAGGAGACGTTACCTGAACCCTGTCTGAGGCAATTACTTTCGTTTTGAGTTTTACATGCTTATTCATTGTTTTTTGTTGTTTTTTTTTGGCGACACTTATTCGTTTATACAGAGTCGTTTTAAGTTTGAATTATTATTTGACTTTATTTCTGTTCATCTTTGGTTTAATATAGTTCAGTGTTTTTCATTGAGAACTTCTGTCTAGAAAAGTTTTTTTTTATTTACTGGAACCATAATGATGGCTCCCTTATTTCGGGATGGAAGGAATTTAGAATCGCTTCTAAAAGCTCTCCAAAGGAGTTTTTGCACTAAAGACTGAGTCCCAGCAATTTCCTTATGTCATTCTTTGCATTTCTTCAAGAAAAATCCTCTTCACATCAAACATTTCTTCAGGAAAAGTCACCTCCCAAGGCTTCAGCTTGCGTATACCAATATCAAAATGTCGTGTTTTGTGCCTCTGTTCGAACTTTCTATTTTTATGGGACTTACTGACAACTAGAAAGTTCTGCAGCACCCCCGAAGGGTTGTGTCGCAGCACTTCAGTTCAATGCAACCCATTTTTTTTGGAAGAATGTGTCGATGACCCGATGTTCTTGTTTGAGTTCTTACGAGATAAAGAGTCTTCTTTCAACTTCTTTCAACTTGGTTTTATAAAAAAAAAAAAAAAAAAAAAACAATGATTCTAAACATTACCTCCATCCCCCTACAAGCAGCAGCGACAGTATTACCGAATGACAAATTGATGAGTCATTTGAATCCTACTTGAGTAATATTATAGTAAACCCGACTTGAGTAATATTATAATATTAATCTGCAGAAACAAACTACATTGCTACACTTACCAGCATAGTAATTGATTGATATAGTCTGCCAATCATAAATATAAAGTACTAGAAATGATAGAGAAGGTTAAAATTTCTCGTAAACCTGAACAAAGCCACAAAGAAAATTAAAAATTGGAAAAGCCATTTTTGTCAGCTGAGGCAACTAAGGCCTAATTTCGTTATTTGGATTCTACAGAGGTGTCTCGATACCTCTACAGGGGTATCTACAGAGGTAACTCGCTATCAAACGGCCATTTGAACAGACAAAATTAGACACATCTTAGTTTTGCTATTTTGCAGTGAAGAGAAAGGGTAACTTATAAAAGTAGAAGCTGGTGCTTCTGATGATACAAAAAAAATCAACAACATTTGAAATTTTGTCGTTGTAATAATAACGCAAAATTAGTGTAATTGGCGAAATTAATTGGCGAAAGTGTCCGATCTCACTGGTTTAAAAAAAAAAAAAAACATTTACGAAGCTTGAAAATACCGAGAAACGCCAAACACTAGATGGTGTTTTTGATTATTTTGTCAATGCTAGCGCCAGTTTCCACTCTTATAAGTTATCCAAACTCTTTGGTGTCAATGTAACGCTTTTAGTAGACTCTTCATATATGACCTTTTGACAACCTGGATACACTTAGTGTCTATTGATTTAGCTCAATATTCTCTGAAAGTTCCGACTTAACACACTTAGTCACTGCTTAGAAATCCCAGATACATCATTCTGGCAACCTGGATGCACACAGTGTCTTTTGTTTCGTTGAACATCCCTCAACAAAGTTTCTATTAAATTACCCTTGGCTGTTCCTGAAATATTGTAAATGCACCCTTTTGACATACTGGATAAACTTAGCATCTTTTGAGTTGGTTAAACATTCCCTGAAAGTTTCAACTTGAACCCCATAGCCATTCCTGAGACAGTGTAGATGCACTCTTTTGACTACTTTGATTTATTCTTTTGATTTATTTCAGCATCCCCTGAAAATTTCAAGTACAAACCTTTAGTAGTTCTGGACACACTGCACATAAGCCTTTTTTACAACCAGGATACCCAGAGTGTCTTTTTTTTAGTTAAACATCTCCCTAAACTTTTTCTGAAATTTTCACTTTAATACCCGTAGTCTTTTATGACCCCTCTTTCAAATTGACACCACTGATTGCTTAATTTTTACGACTGAAAGTAAAGGGCAGCTTTAAAACTCTAAAATGAACAACTTTTGAGGTGGACTCCTACCCCCTCACCCTTAACGATAAGGTTTGCATTTTTTAAAGTACTTCGAAAAGAAACACCTTATCACTTACTTATTTATTAATAACCAACAAATGATCAATATAAACGACAAATGACACTGTGATTAAAACGACAATGGTTCAAAAGACAATTTATAAATAAAAGACTTGCAAATACTAAATGTAAAGGTTTTTATACTTTTTAATACTTTCCGTTAAGCAATAGTGAAACTTTACCCTAAAGGCTGGTTGAGTGACTTTGAGCCTCCCATATTTGCAGATTCTTCTCAATTTGAGTTTCGATTTAACTCTTTATCTTTGTTTCAATAAATGTTGTTTTTTAAAGTTTATAATCCTAGGAATTCATCAAATATTTCCGTTAATCAGTGTTAGTGATAGTTACGTATCATTAATTATAATTGTTGCCTGGAACATGTCGATCGTGATAAGCTTTGAGCCTAAAACACTTTTCTTTCTTCAAGGAAAGTTTTAAAACATTTCACTATATAGGGATTTTTTCTTCCAACAAAGAGAGGAAGACACTCATCCCGAGCCCCCCTCCATTCTATAGTTAAAACAGTCAAAACAATATATACAAATTTGATATATTAAGTATTTACTACATTAGGCTGCAAATGAGTAGCCACTATAGATGTTATTTATACATCAGTTAAATAAGATGCGATACTCATTTAAGGATTTTTTTTTGTCAAAACAGAACGAGGCCTGTAATTGTTTAGACATTCTCTCTCGGGCTTTTTGACGAATAATTGCTCATTCTTTATATCAAGGGTTATTATACTAAATTGACCGCGGCCTTATTAATTCTCTGAATAAGGCGCGTATTTCGGTAGCGTTGCTTGATTTGATAGGAGTAATTTTCTTAAGTTTCTCATTAAGATGGCGCCATCATAAAAATTTTTCTTTTGAGAAGATTCATGGCCGCTTTCAAATACGCGAAGAAATTGAATTTAATGAGGCTGATATTAACCAGTTTTAAAATGGTTAACCATTTTGATTCTAAAATTTCCGTGGATTGCCAATTACTGAGCAACTATACTTTAATAACCGTGTATATTTGGTAATTGGCGTGTCTAATTACCCTGCACGTATTTATTTATTAAATATTAAAGTAGAAATGAAAGAATAATTAACTTGAACATTTTTCCCAGCAATAGGGGACCTTCATAAGAGGTTGTAATGTCATAATGCATATCTAAGTACTTGTAATTGTACCTACCTGAGCGCTTTATATTTCATACACAACATAATGTTATTTTTAGTTTTACCCGTTTCATTATATTTTATAAAAGTTGGATAATCCACGTTCCTAAATCCAACCCTCCAAAGATTAAAAAAAAGGTAAAGAATTTGGCATTAGACCTTAAGGTCCGAACTAGCGGTGCTGATCTCCGTCTCAAGACCCTTCAGCCAGAAAGTGCAATGGGAGGATGGGGGCCAGCCATCCTGTGTTTTCGCACACCCTTCCTGTTTACCTTCCCCATATTTCTCCGGATACCCACTTAGAGCTGGGTTGACTCTGGCTTAGCTTACAGAGTTACGCCACTGACCCCCGTCCCAAACCAAATAATTGGGTACACTAGGATTCGAACCCAAAGAGTACCTACCCAAAGAGAACCCTCCAAAGAGTACCTATGTATCACATTTTACCACATACAAAATTATTAAAGCCACCATGTCGTTGCTCTCATGGCTAAAGGTAATATCTGACATTTTCCAACTCCTACAATAATTGCCGTCTTTTAATAAGTATGTCGACGTCCGTTCGATCACAATTTCATGCTCCTGATGTGCTGATCCCTCCCTCTGAGAAAAATATTTAGCAAACAGATTTAAGCAGTTTTCTCCGAAATGTAAAAATGTCGGATTCACTTTTTAGGCGTAATTGCAACAATAGTAAAATGATTGATCCTTGTCATAAAGTATACTGGGAGAAGGTTCTAGCTAATGCAAATATCACAAAACTGATTTTTTATACTTTAATTTCTATACTGCACATTTTGTGAGTTTTTTGTTTGTACTCAGTTTTTAAGGAAACGGTACCGATTCACGAAAATTAAAGACGACTTTTAATTTCGTTTTTTTTTCGATGAAGGCATAAAAAATACATTTTTTTTAAATTAGGTAAGGGCCAATTTTCCTTTTTTCTATATTTTCAACAAATACACTCAAAAAAATATTTTCAAACTTTAGGCGATGTGATTCTGCACTTGTGAGCCTAATTAGAGTATAGACAAGACAGGTTGTCTGTGTGAATGGTGAAGCTAGCAAAACTTTTTTTCGATTTTGTAAGTGAAAATACCCCAAAAAGTATTTTTCAAAATCCATGGAGTCAAACTCTGTCTTACCATCTTAATGATATAACCAGATAGCGTGTATTAAAATTCAGAAAAGAGAAAAAAGCATAAGAAATGAAGTAAAATAGAATCTGTAACTGACTTTATACAAAAAATGGAATCAATAAAAGCCAGCAAACTTAGATGTTTTGAATAAACACACACTCTAGATGCCTTGTAATTCTGCAAACGGATTGTGGTTACACGCTGGAAACAACAACTAATATTTGACAGCAGTAACTTAATGTTCCCACAAAGACTTTTCCTTAATGTAAAAAGCACCTGAAGCAGGCTCAAACCATGGACAAGATCATCATTTTCATCTTATCTTATCATTGTTCTAATGTATCTGACACGGGAACAATGTTCAGGAGCTGTTCAGACAGTGTTCTGATGTGTTCAAAATCTGAAAAATTTGAGCGTCTTCCTAGACGAAAAACTCCGCATATTAATGGCAAGAAAAAAAATGCCATGGAGATTTGGAACTTTAACTTCACCGTACAGTAGATTTCCCAATCTCTCAATTGCTGAGTTCATTTTTGCCGTTCTATCAAGATCCAGTCCTTGGCGTTATTAATAAGCCGTTCGTTTGTAAAAACATTTTACTTTGCGCTCATAAGCTGTTCTTAGTTCTTATTTCGTCGTTCTTTAGAATGATTAATTAAAAGTTTTTCCGAGGGAAGTAAAGAGAGAAGTTGAAACATAAAACGAACAAAAATTATTACTTCACAGCCTATCTAACATATATCAATAAAACTAGTACAAATAAACCAGCTAATTATGTTTCCCTATGTTTATAGGATTATAGAAAACTAGCGGTTTACTGAAAACACAAAATAATATAGGAGTTTTGGTACAGTAAAATCAAACCAATTAAGAACACTTTTAACGGAATAAAAATAAAGTATTTTAGGATAGTTGCTTTATTTTACTTTCGTTTAATTTGGTATCACTTCTGCACAATAGCCCTCAGTTCAATGACTGGCTCTCGTTTTGGTTCTGAAAAGGACCTGTCATGATTAGTTTGTAGACAAGTTCGAAGTAAAACCATCTTGATAGTATTAGGAATATACACTAGCTTTAGAATTTGTATCATAGCTTGAAATTTACTGTTGTATAGGGAGAGATAACCGGATTTCCAGAGTTCATATTATATCTTATTTGATCTTCATTTCAAGTAATACTTAAGCATATTTCTTACAATTTAAGATTGTATATTACTCACTATTGGTATTATAGCTAGCGAGACCAAAATGCTACCTGATAATCAATCCAATATGTCTGTATACTGAAAGTTACTGATGTCACAGCTGGTGTAAGACTATAAAAAACTTTAAAGATTAGTCTATTGTTGTCAGGCTACATACTCACTTTTGACTCCCAAATCAATATTACTGTTTTATATACTTGACTTTTGTGTTTTCAGTAAAGCGCTAGTTTTCTATAATCCTAAAAACATGGGGAAACATAATTAGTTGGTTTATTTGTACTAGTTGTATTGATATATGTTATATAGGCTGTGAAGTAATAATTTTTGTTCGTTTTAAGCTTCAACTTCGCTCCTTACTTCCCTCGGAAAAACTTTGTTTTTTTAAATTCATCTCTGTTCATTTTTTATTAAAGTTTAATGTAGAAACAACGCTGCTATGATCTTTTTTTATTTATACGAATAATGTATTTTCGTTTTAGGTTTTAATGACTTTCCTTAGTTTCAGTTGAAAACTTATTTTTTATATAGCTTCGAATTATCAACGATCTAGGGGAGATAAGACGCCTCTAGAAAATATTGCAAACACTTTCAGTCTGTAACATAAAGTTCATCATCCATACTTCCCAAAACAATACATGTTTTTCAGGAACGTTTGTTTTCGATGAGCAAAATGCTGTTTTTACTCGGCCGACTTCGCCTGAAAAAGCCATAATGAAGACAGGGCTTTATAGATCACCTACTGACTAGCAGAAACTAGGAGGCTATTGTAACAAAAGAGAGCTGTTTAAGGGCTCATTTAAAAGCTTATATTTATACCTAATCGCTTTTTATAAATTTGACTAGATAGCACATTCCCATAAAGTGCACTTTCGGTTGTTTCCCCCATTTTCTTAAATGAAAAAAGTATCGTTTCCAATGAAATGGCCAAAAAAGGTTGTTTTCAAAACCTAGGTAGGAGCAAAAAAGTAAGGAGGCAAGAACGTTCTTTCCCCTCAATTACCGCCGTTAAAACTAGCACACAGGCTTCATCGCAGAGTGAAGTTTAAATGTTCAGTTCAAAACTGTTGCTCATTCAAGCTTAATTTTTGGTAGATTTTCAGTTGAAAAGTTTTTAGTTTTAGATGATTTTTTTTCGCAATAATCTTGTTCTTTTAAGATGAGTAGAAGATTTATGAAACTTGCTCAGAAAGTCTGGAGGGGGAATATATGTGAGGGGTATAATAAAACTCCAGTTAAGGGCTTTGGACCACAATTATTGCAATGGTACCATTTTATGTTTCCAAACTCTTCCACTTAAGAAGTGGTACCAAAAGTGCCGTTTTTAGTGCTATATGACACTTTTGGATGGTAAAATTGATAAAAAGCACGTAGATATGAGTGATAGGTTTAAAATGAGCCTTCCCGGGATATGCTTTTAAAAATGGGTGTATCATATTTGTAAAAATAGTGGATTATCTGGAAAGTAATCGTAAATTAAAAAAAAAACAAACAAGATATAGATCTGTAATTCTTTGTTTCAATATCGAAATAGATTTCCTTTGTTTTTAAAAAATTCAATTTAGTAGCAATTAAGAATCACTAAAATATAGATATTGGACCTTTGAACTATGTTGAACAAAGTGGCTATCTCAAAATTTTGATTGGATGACTTTGGGGGGAGGGGGCCTGTAGGGAGGGGGTGCTAGTTGCCCTCCAATCTCTTTGGTCACTTAAAAAGGGCACTTACAAATGTAATGCCCCTTCGAATGAGCTATTACACATCTCTCTGTGATGCTTTGGCCGCCCTCTAGCGCTTAGCGCTTAGCGCCCTCTAGCGCTGCTAGAAAAAAAAAGAAAGAATAAAAAACGGGAGACAGATCAGTGCTACCGATGCGAAAAAGAGATTTTCTTTGTTGTTTAATGAGGGGTACTGTAATTTCCATGTAAAAGATTTTCGACCATGCTGATTCCAATGGTACATTTTTCATTTTGATCTGACACCATTTTCGAAGGGTTCGAGCTTTTTTTCGAAATCACCATAAATTTTTTTTCGCGATAAACTTGTACTTTTAAGACAAACCGAAATACTAGTCATCATTCCTCAATCAGTGTCAGATGGCATTTTTTTTCACTAGATAGCTTTTTTCTAAACGCAGTTTTTAACTTTTGATTACTATGGGCTGTGGTTCGCTCTTTACAAGGTTGCAGCTGCCGCTGCAACCATGATATTTTGTTTCTCCAAAAATATTGTCAAAACTAAGATAAGCCTACATAATTCAAGCCTCCCCTGAAATAGGTCAGTTTGTTTAGTGCATCTTTACCCTTTTCGTTACTATATGGCTCGTTTTTCAGTTTTCTCTGTCATTTTCACTTTAATTGAGAATATTGGCTCCAGCTTTGACCCCCCCCCCCACAGGATTTTGAAAAAATTACTTCATTCGTTGGCACCAAAAGTGCCGTTTTAGTGCCATTTGGAATTTACTGATGGTGGAATTTAAAGGAAGGACGTAAATATGAGCAATATCTTTTATATGAGCTACTGAAAATCTGTCTAAGATACCGGCGTCACCATTACGCACAACAACAATACGTCCAAAAAAGCGATTTTTCTTGTTGTTACCGATACGCGCGACATCGATACGCCCGATACCACATACAGTCCTTCCCCAGGGACTATGGAGGGCCATATCATCATAAAAACCATATATATAGAACCTTTGAACTATCTTGAACAAAATGGCTATCTCAAAATTTTTATAGGACTACTTTTGGGGGAGGGGTCCTGTAGGGAGGGGGGGGGGCTATTTGCCCTCCAATCATTTTGGTCACTTAATAAGGGCACTAGAAAATTTAATTTCCACTCTAATGATCCATTAAACGTCTCTACAATGTTTTGGCCAATCGTTAGCCTTGGTGAAAAAAAGAAAAAAAAGGAGACATCAGTGCTACCCATGCAAAAAAGTAATTTTCCTTGGTGTTCAATGTGGGGGATTGTAATTATCCTAAAAACGTTTTGGACCATGCTGATTGCAATGGTACACTATTCATCTTGATCTGACGCCATGTTCAAGGGGTTTCAAGCTCTTTTTCGAAATCACCATAAATTTCTTTTCGCAATAGACTTTTACTTTTAAGATGAACCGAAACAATAGTTGCCATTCCTGATTCAGTTTCTGGTGGCAATTTGTTCTCACAAGGCAGTTTTTTTCAAAACGAGTGTTTTAACTTTTGGTTACTATGGGCTGTTGTTCGCTCTTTACTAGGTTGCTGCTGCTGCTGCAACCATGATTTGGAACTTGCTGATGGTGAAATTTATAGGAAGGAAGGACGTATATATGAGCAATATCTTTTATATGAGCTACTAAAAATTGTATACCATACAGGTGATATCATAACACCCAATAACAATATGCCCATACCGATACGCGTCATATCAATACGTCCGATACCAATACAGTGTACAGCCCTTTCTCCAGGGACTATGGTGGGTCATGTCACCTCTAAAACCATAGATGTTGGACCTTTGAACTATATTGAACAAAATGGCTATCTCAAAATTTTGATTAGATGACTTTGAGGGAAGGGGGCTTGTCGCCCTCAAATGTTTTTGGTCACTTAAAAAGTGCACTTACAAATTTAATTCTCTTTCGAATGAGCTATTACACATCTCTGTATGATGTTCTGGTCATTCGCTAGCCCTGGTGAAAAAGAAAAAAAAAAGAAAGAAATGAGACAGACCAGTACTACCGATGCAAAAAATCGATTTTCTTTGTTGTTCAAGGGTGGGGACTGTAATTTCCCTGTGAAAGGTTTTCGACCATGCTGATTCCAATGGTACACTTTTCATTTTGATATGACGCCATTTTCGAGGGGTTTCAGGCTCTTTTTCAAAATCACCATAAATTTCTTTTCGCAATAAACTTTTACTTTTAAGATTAACCGAAATAATAGTTACCATTCTTGATTCAGTGTCAGATGGCAATTTTTTTCACAAGACAGTTTTATTCAAAACGCGTTTTTTAACTTTTGGTTATTATGGGCTGTTGTTCGCTCTTTACTAGGTTGCAGCTGCCGCTGCAACCAAGACGAACTGAGCATCATACTCCGTCTTACAACTTCAGTTTTAATTTTGACCGTCAAGCTTCAAAATCGAAAACCAAGAACCAACTAACAGCCAGGGCATTGATTTGTTGAACTTTGTAGATTTCGTGGATGGGAGTTCATTGCCAGTCACTTACCTCCTCGGGCAATTCTAATGAGTGTCTTGCTGAATCCAGGAGCATCCTTTCCATTTTCGTTGTGGTTAAAATTCCATCTCACTGATTGAAGTTCAATCTGTGGTTTAAATTTTATCTGGCTAAGGAAAGCTCTAATAAGCCGTTTTTTCAGTTAAAACGAGGTTTTTAGAACAGCGAAATCAAACGCAATATAAGAGAAAAACCGAGGATATCTCAATAGAACTAAGAACGATGGATGGCGAAAATGAACGCAGCTAATAATATAGTAACTGTTCAATATCCTCCGATCTTGAAATCCATCTTAGATAGACTTAAAAACTGTCGTAAACAGCAAACTTCGCTAAGAGCAGTTTGTCTTGTATGTTTTTCCGAACTTCATCATTATAAAACATAACATCTTAGGACGTTGGGGAAAGCATCATTCGATATCGGATTCGGTGTCAGATTCAGATTCCGACTCGACTTAGAAACTATCATAAATAGCAAACACCGCTAAGAGCGACTTGTCTTCTATGTTTTTCCTGAGCTTCATTATTATAAACCATAGTATCGTAGGAAGTTGGGGAAAGGATCATTCGATGTCGGACTCACTGTCAGCTTCGGATTCCAACTCCACTTAGAAAATATCATAAATAGAAAACACCGCTAAGAGCGATCTGTCTTCTATGTTTTTCCTGAGCTTCATTATTATAAACCATAGTATCGTAGGAAGTTGGGGAAAGGATCATTCGATATCGGATTCATTGTCAGATTCGGGTTCTGCCTCGACTTAGGAACTATCATAAATAGCAAATTTTGCTAAGAATGAATTGTCTTCTTTGTTTTTTCAGAGGTGCATTATTAAAAACTATAACATTGTAGGAAGTTGGGAAAAGGATAATTTGATGTTCCATTCGGGTTCTGACTCGACCTAAAAACTATCATAAATAGCAAGCTTCGCTAAGAACTATTTGTCTTTTATGTCTTTCCCGAGCTTCATCATTATAAAACAAAACATCGTTGGAAGTTGGGGAAAGAATAATTCGATGTCAGATTCGGCTTCCGACTCAACTTAGAAGCTATCATACATAGCAAACTTCGCTAAGAACGATTTACTTCATTTTTCTCCTGAGCTTCCTCATTATAAAACGTAACATCGTAGGATGTTGGGGAAAGCATCATTTGCCGTCTGATTTTATGGTAAATTCTGAGATATAGCACCCTTTTGAGGGGGATTGAAAGTAGGAAGGCAACCCTTGGCTAATTAAAATATCCAGAGGCATTAATAGGTAAAGCAATGTATTTGTTCTATACTAAGGCATAAACAATACTATAGAGCTGATTGTGAACTTGCGAGTGGTGGCAACAAGGTTGTCACCACTTGCAAGTTCACAATCTTGTTTCTTGTAATTTTTGTTCGTTTTCAGATTCACCTTTTGTTCAATCCCACTGATTTTAGGGTTAAAGCATTCAGTTACAGTAATTTATGTTTTGCTTTCTGAGCCTTATCCTCAAAAAGCTCTTGCTCTATTTGTCAAATAGTTCTTGGTAACGAACTGTGAATAAGGAACGACACACAATAGTAGCCGAATCTTGGAAAAACGGAATTCTGATAACCATAGATGCATCCAAAAGCTTGACTTATTTTGCTGATTCCAAATATCTAAAATATTTATTAAATTTAATGTTATCGATCAAAAGCTAGGAGCCTAAGAATATTTGCCTGATTTTTTAAAAGGGAGAAATGCCCCAAGAAAGTCAAATGGTCTTAACAAAAATTACACCATTAGATTCAGCATATCAGAGGACACTACTGCAGAGGTTTCAAATTCATAGTTACAAAAATATGGAATTTTGTTGTTTTTTTTTGCCAGAAGAAAGATCATGGATGCGGGTTTTTGTTAGTTTTGTTCCTCAGGGGTGATCGTATCGAACCAATAGTCCTAAGAAATCGGGAGAGGGCTCATTCGAACGAAAATCAAAGGTTTTATTCTCCTTTTAAAGCGATCAAAAAGACTGGAGGGCAACTATCCACCCCCTCCCACTGTATTTTTCTCTAGGACACCCAAAAGAATTTTGAAATAGCAATTTGATTCTTTATAGCTGAAAAAGTTAAATAATAATGCCTTCAGGAATGACATGACCTCTCATACTCCCTGGGGAAAAGCCTGTAAGTTACGCAATTTGCCAATTGTTCGCATATAGGCTATTTCTTAGGAAATTTATTAGGAAATTTACGAAAAAAAATTTGGGAGGAGAATTTTCAGCGGGGGAAGGGGAGATTCGCCATTGCTATACTTTTCCGTGAAGAAGAATGTTTCTGGGGGAATTTTCCAGGGGAAACTCTACACGGCAGGAGGGGATTCCCTGGCATGATTTAAGAAACGGTCAGAAATTAAATAAAAAAACAAGTCTTTTAACTGAAAGTAAGGACCAACATCAAACATTAAAACGAACAAAAATTATTCCGTATATGAGGGGAGTGCCCCTTTCTCAACCCTCGCTCTTTACAGTAAAGTTTGATTTTTTGGTCACATTTCTCTAAGAGTGGTTTCCCGAACACAAGGGTCGCTGAACTTGAATGAAAACTATTCTTAAGAGTTTAAAGACTTTATGGTAAAGAGCAAGGGCTGGGGCAGACCCCCCTCTTACACGGTATAATTTTTGTTCGTTTTAAGTTTTAATGTTGCTCCTTACTGTTAGTTGAAATATGTATCTTTAGTTTTAACGTTTGAAAGAAATAGTTCATTGTAGAAAACCATAATACTAATAACAGAGTGGTTGTAATAGTATTGGCGACAATATTCAGCATTATACGCTTAGTTAGTCAAATTACTATTCTACTGCCTAAATAGCTAGTAATTACTAATTATTAGCAATTACTAGTATTATGGTGGCATACGGCCACCTTGGGCAAAGACAACAGGAAGAAGCCACCAATTTCTAGGCTATACCTCAGCGTTCGTCACTTTTCAGAAGAAAAGCCTCAGCAACAGGCAGGTCGCGATCAAAGGACCACTAGTTTCCATGTGCGCTTTATCCTTTGCACGGTCACAACGTTCTGAAAAAATACTAGGAAAGAAGCAGGTTTCGGGGTAGTAATATTAAACAATTTTCAGTGCGTATGAGTCAGAAAAGACAGAAAAACAAGAAAACAAAAATACGCAAAAGTGGAACAAACAGGGTAATTTAAGAAGAGAATATAAAAGTGGTGATGAGAAACCTAAGCAGAAAAACTTAAATAATTAAAATCTAAAAAATGAACCAAATGTGCCAAACTTACTCCATCAAGATTCAGGCAGTAACATAGAAAATATACAATTAAATTACTTCAAGTAAAAACAACAAAGTTAAAAATTATACAATTTGGGTTACTCTGTCACACCCAGTTATCAAATAAAGATAAAACAAATAATGACCTATTAATTATTTTGAGAAATAATTCTCTTGTTTTATTTTTCAGAGAGTTGACCTACAAGGTAGAGCTAAAGAAGGTTAAAATCAGGTGTACCAGAGACATAGAAAGTCTACGACCCCTCTAATAATAATACTACTAAAGTTTCAGTGTGATACCAAACGACCTGAGGTCAACGCAGCTGCGAACCCTTCTCCTCCGCCTCTATCTATTAAAAGATCCAGTGTTTGCCCCTCTCATAAAGTTCCGAAAAAACCTTCCTTCTGATCTCTTCCTGTTCTATTCGTGGACCAACTACTCTTCGTTTAGCCCCAGATCATAAGTGCATTATTATGAAAATCAAAATTGGTTTGTAGAACTTATTTTGTAACTTCAATCCCCCTTAACGGATATCCACCTGTCTAAACCCGCCCCGGCGTATATTTTGAGTGTGGAATCAAAGATTTCATTCATATGGCTGTCTGCACAAAGTTGGAAGGGATAAGGTCGTCCCATTTGAATAAGATTTGTCCGGTGACTGTAGGCACAAGTATGTCAGATAACATCTAAAGTTTCCCTTATAATTCACCACTTTTTGGCACTTTTTCTGAATCTTGCCCCCTCCCCACCTCCCAGCGGAAACATCAATAAGTGGGACTATTCATTGTAGAAACATAAAGCTATGGAAAATCAAGGATAATAATGCTCGAAGGAAAAAAAAGGGTCAGACATTTGGCATTTTTTCCAAATGCCAAGCATTAGGGAAATATCTTTTTTGAGTTTCAACTTCCAACCACCCCCTCTCCCCCCCCCAAAAAAAAACTACAAATTAAAAGTCCTCAGGATTACAAAAAAGGGTCCTTGAGCTACAGAGAGTATAGGTTTATTTCCAGGTAGATAGATAATTGGAGAGACAACCTATAAGATAGAGTTGGAGGCTTAAAATAAGGTATATCACCAAGGGAATGATTGGAGGGACAGGGGAAATCACCCTCTATAGTATGAAAACTACTTTGCGGTATATTCATTAAAAGAATTGAACAATAACAAAAATGCACCCCCTAGATTTCACAAAAAAAATTTTCGCATCTTCATTAAAGAAAGAAAAAATCCTCCTCCGCTGCATTTTTGTGGATTGGTGCCACTGTACACCAATAACAAAGAGTCCAGGACTCCCTGTTCGGTCGCGTTTGAAGAATACAAAGGAAATAGTGGAACAATAAGCCACTTTATTGCTTTTTATATGTCGTGATTGGGTTCGGTTGACAGTAAAACAACTGAGGGTGTGTCTACATTGCAGTTTTAAACAATTATTCCTGATATGCTACTAACTTATGTATTTATAACGTAATATTAAATATGTATTTCTATGAAACTGTGACAAATTTAATTTTAGGTTGATCACCTGGCTTTCCGTACAAATTGAAATACTTGAAGCACGATACTTTTTTAAGCATTTGGGTTCAGTTCCGGTTGTGAAAAATTTTATTGGTATAATGAGTTTCATGAAATTCGTCTCAACACTAGTTAAATATATAAAACAATTACTCTTTACACACATATTTTTGTGTGGGATATTTATAAAATATGTTTCTACATCTATAAAACTTAAATAAACTTTTTTATGAATTTGAGCTTAATTCAAAGTGTGTAGCAATTACAACATTATAATAAGTTTTTAATGAAAATTGCTGCAATAGAAGTTAAACATATTTTTTCCTTGAATCTTATATTTATATTAGTTGAATATTTTTTTTTTGTTAATTAGGATTCAGTTCCTGTTGTTTATTAATTTTACAATTACGATGAGTTTTTGATGAGACTTGTCTCAACACAAGTTAAGTATAAACGAGATATAATATTTATAAATAATATGAAAAAAATTGAATATTATAAAACAAGAAATATGTTATATTGATAAACTATATGTGTATATTCATTAAAATTTAATATATTTTTGATTTAACTTGGGTTCAGTGCTGGAACCCAAGCATTAATAACAAGAAATAAGCATTTAATTGTTATCATGAGTTAATAATAAAACTTGACCATTCGCGCCGGCAGGGGGCATAGCCCCTCCCCTAGGAAATTTGGGACTATAAAACAATTCTAATGAAACCAAAGGAAAGAGAGCAGAATAGGGAAAAACCATGGAAAATATGTGTGTTGCCCCATTGTTGACTGCCTCCCAATAGATTTTGACCCTTAATAAGGAAAACAAAAGCTCTAATTTTTTACTGAGTGACCGCTTTCCAGTTTTCCACAAACATTTTTTCTATATGATTTGGTTGGAGTAACAAGAAAAAATCAAATTCTTCATAGTAATGAATGGTATGTAAATAACGATCCTTGTCAATAACGAAAGTATAAGAGCCTAACTATTTATAACATTAATTCAAAGAATCAGCTTTTTATGGTGATCCTAAATATGTATTTGTTTATTAGAAATTAGTGCTGTTATTAGTACACAAGAAAGTTCATATAATTATAGAAAACACAAGAAAAACAAATTAATGAGGGGCAATTTCGGTAAAAATATGCCGTCAACTTTTGTTTGCATTGCAAGAGTACCCATGAGCTGATATATGAAACCACTATAATCAGGAATGTTTATCCTTAACGAGATGCTGGGAATTTCTGTATTTTTTCCCTGAACGGATACGTTTTTTGCGTTTTATTATCATTTATTTTTCTTTTCCAGGAGTGATTGTACTTATCTAGTTGTCACTTTGAAAAGATTTAATTTTTTACAGTTATGAAGTATAAACGTGTCAAAAATATTGGTTTTTGGTATTCAAAATTAAATTAAAAATATTGAATTAAACATTTTTATTTGATTTTCTTAATCTTAGTTTTAATGTTTTACTTTTACCAAACTACTTTGATAATGCGTTACTTCTTGTAAATAGCGAGGTATCTGGAAATTTTGTTAACCAAAAAAAAAAAACTACTTTCATAATGCGTTACTTTTTATAAAAAGTAAAAAAAAAGCATTAAAGCATTAAATTTTTTGATGTTTGATAACCAAGTTTAAAACTGTAGATTTTTAACGCTCTGGCATTGCTCAACAGAACTGAATGCTGGGAGTTTATATCTTAGTTTTGTAAGTAGGCTATTGTTTGTGTATTTTTTGTAATTACTTACTTTTTTCATTTTTATATACTTTTGCTTTAATTGACATACATTTTTCAATGCCTTTAGAAAGATATTTGTCTCTAAGCTACAATAAGAAAACAAACAAGTTTTTCAACTGAAAGTAAGGAGCACAATTAAAAAGAACAGAAATTTATACGTATATCAGAGGGGTTGCCCCCTCCTCAACACCTCGCTCTTCACGCTACAGTTTTTCGGCACTTTAAAAAAGTTACTTATTGTTGTAACTAAACGACTCTCGTGTTTCAGGAGCCGTTTTTAAAGAATTGGGACACAATTTAAACTTTACCGTGAAGAGCAAGATATTGTGGAGAGGAAACCCCCCTCATACGCGTAATAATTTCTCTTTGTTTTAAGTTTTAATGTTGCTCGTTTTTTCAGATGAAAAACTTGTTTTTTCATTTAATTAATTAAAAGAACTTTTTCCATAAAATAAGTTTTTTCAAAGAAAAGTAAAGAACTCCATTAAACAAAAAATGAGCAAAACTAAAATCAAATAATCTACCAAGCGTGAAACTACCACAAATCAGCATCCATAAATAAATGAAACCCAAAACGAACAGAAATTACAATAAATAACCGAGTCAAACTCAAAAAGAGTAGAAATTAACATAAGTTGGGCTCAAAACCCCTATGCCTTCCCAAGGCCAGAACATAATCTGCACTTTAGTGAAAAAAATTTAAATGTTTTTACTTTTATAATTTTAATAAATCAAATAATATTAACATTTTGATTACTAAATATCAGTATATGTATATTAAAGTGACAATGAACATTCATTTGTATTTTTTTCAGTAAAGTCTAAAATATGTTTTGGCCTTGGGAAGGCATAGGGGTTCTGAGCCCAACTTATGTTAATTTCTGCTCGTTTTGAGTTTGACTCGGTTAAAATCCTATATGCCTCAAGGGCATAACTTACAACCCTTGCCCTGACGGCTGTGGGAGAGTGTCCACCTCAAAAACATAACTCCTATCTGGATATACACTACTCTGAACGAAATGACTCTCTCAAAATTTTGATTGGATGTGTTTCGGGAAATGGTGAGCTTGGAAGGGGTGTTAGTTGCCTTCCAATCACTTTCAACTATTAAAAAGGGCAAAACACACTCCAATTTCAGAATGAATGAGCCCTTTTTGAGTTTCTACGACAACGCTTTCTATAAACACCTTATATGCCCCCAGGGCATAAATTACAACCCTTACCCTAAGGGCTGTTAGGGTGGTTGTCATCCTCTAAGACCTAATTTCAAGAACTTTTGACTACGTTAAACAAAATGGCTATCTCAAAATTTTGATTGTATGTCTTCGGGGAAATTGTGGGCGTGAGAGGGTCGTTAGTCGCTCTCCGATCACTTTCAACTATTAAAAAAGGCACTAGCCCTTTCAATTTCCAATCAAATGAGCCCTTTTGAAGTTTCTACGACAACGCTTTCAATAAAAACCTTATATACCCCCAGGGCATAACTTACAACCATTGCCCTAAAGGCTGGGGGGGGGGGGGGTTTTGTCATCCTGAAAGACCTATTTTCCAGAACTTTCTACTACGATGAGCAAAATGGCTATCTGAAAATCTTTATTGGATGTCTTCGGAGGAATGGTGGGCGTGAGAGGGGAGTTAGTTACCCTCAAATCACTTTCGACTGTTAAAAAGGGCACTAGCCCTCTAAATTTCCAACTGAATCAGCCCCTTTTGACGTTTTTACGAGTACTCTATCTATAAAAACCTTAAATACCCCCAGGAAATAACTTGCAACCTTTGCCCTGGGGGCTCTGGGGGGTTTGTCATCCTTAAATACATAATTTTCAGAACTTTCAACTACGTTGAACAAAATGGCTGTCTCTAAACTTTGATTTAATGTTTTTGGGGAAATGGTAGGCGCGAGAGGGGGTTAATTACTCTCCACTCACTTTCGACTATTAAAAAGGGCAATTTCAATTTCCAATCAAATGAGCCCTTTTTGAAATTTCTACAGCCACTCTCTATATAAACCTTATATGCCCCCAGGGCATAACTGACAACGCTTGCACTGAGGGCTCTGAGGGGGTTATCATCCTAAAAGACCTAATTTCCAGAGCTTTCAATTACGTTGAATAAAATAGATATCTCAAAATTTTAATTGGATGTGTTTGGGAAAATGGTGGGCGTGAGAGGGGGGTTAGTTGCCCTTCAATCACTTTCGACTATTAAAAAGGGCACTAGCCCTTTCAATTTCCAATTGAATTGGCCCTTTTTGAAGTTTCTGCTACATCGCTTTCTATAAAAATCTTATATGCCCCAGGGCATATCTTACAACCCTTGCCCTGAGGGTTGTGGGGAGAGGGGTTGTGATCCTTAAAGACCTAATTTTACTAAAAATTTCAACTACGTTGAATAAAACGGTTATCTCAAAATTTTGATTGGATGTGTTTGGGAAAATGTGGGCGTGAGAGGGGGGTTAGTTGCCCTTCAATCACTTTCGACTATTAAAAAGGGCACTAGCAATTTCAATTTCCAATACAATGAGCCCCTTTTCAAGTTCCTACGACAACGCGTTCTATAAAAACCTTATATGCCCCCAGAGCATAACTTACAACCCTTGTCCTTAGGGCTGTGGGGGGGGGGTGGTCGCCAACCTCAAAAGCCTAATTTCCAAAACTTAAAACTACGTTGAATAAAATGGCTATCTCAAAATTTTGATTGGATATTTTTGGGGAAAAGGTGGACGTGAGAGGGGGGTTAGTTGACCTCCGATCACTTTTGACTATTAAAAACGGCACTATCCCTTTGAATTTCAAATCGAATGAGCATTTTTTGAAGTTTCTACGACAACACCTGCTATAAAAACCCTATATGCCCCCAGGGTATAACTTACAACCCTTGCCCTGAGGGCTGTGGGGGAGTGTCCTCCTCAAAAACATAATTCCTATCTGGATATGCACTACTCTGATAAAAATGGCTCTCTCAAAATTTTTATTGGATGTGTTTTGGGTTTCTACGACAACTTCTTCGATACGAAGTGCCCTAGTCTAAAGGAAAAAAATAATAAATAATACATTGTGCCAACATCGTTCTTGTATGCCCTCAGGGCATATCTTAAAACCCTTGCTCCGAGGGGTGTGGGGGGGTGTCCTCCTCAGAAGCATATTTTTTATCTGGAAATCAACTACGCTGAAGAAAATGGCTATCTCAAAATTTTGATTGGATGTGTTCGGGGAAATGGTGGGCGTGGAAGGGGTTTTAGTTGCCTTACAATCACTTTGGACTATTAAAAAGGGCACTAGTCACTCCAATTTCCAATCGAATAAGCCCTTTTCGAAGTTTCTACGACAACTTCTTCGATACGAAGTGCCCTGGTATGGAAAAAACATACATTGTACCAACATCGTTCTTTACTTAGGCAGCTCGATTGCGCTGCCTATGACTCGATTGCGCTGCTTATGATTTCCTATTGTTTTTTAAATAGCGCCAGGATATCTGGCTAGACCTCCATGGAAAAATCCCCCTCCCCATGGAAATATCCTCTGGATAGTTCAATCCTGGCAGAATTTTACCCCGCACAATTACCCTTAACATCTCCACGCGTAAAATTGAATCGGTAAAGAGAATATAAGACAGTTAAAGCAATTTCGTATAGGAATTCTGGACAATTCACCCCGTGTAAAATTAAGTTCAACCCCCTGGAAGCTTCCCTCTCCATGGAGAATTTTCCCCCTGCAAAGTCCTCCCAGCAAAAAAATCTTCCTTCCTTCCAAACCCTAAAATATATGCATACTTCCCAGTAACAAATACTATACGTAAACAATGGGCCTTTCAAATAAGCCAAACGAAAAAGCTATCTCAAAATTTTGATCGGATGATTTTGAGAAAAAGTGGCGTGGGAGGGGGCCTTGTTGCCCTCCAGTTTTGGTCACTAAAAAGGGCAATAGAACTTTTCATTTCCATTAGAATAAGCCCTCTTTTGACTTTCTAGGCCCACTGGGTCGATACAGATCACCCCTGGGAGAAAAAAAAAAATAAACACGCATCCGTGAACTTTCTTCTGACAAAAATTACAAAACTCCACATTTTTGCAGATATGAGCTTAAAACCTCTGCAGTAGGGTTCTTTGATACACTGAATCTGAAGGTGTGGTTTTCATTAAAATTCTATGAATTCTAGGAAATATTTCCCCTTTTTTCTAAAATCAGACAAATTTTCTCAGGCTTGTAGCAATTGATGGGTAAAACTAAACTTAATGGAACTTATATATTTGGAATCAGCATAATAAACCCATTATTTTAATATATCTTTTGGTATCAAAATTCTTTTTTTCTCGAGTTTCGGTTACTATTGAGCCGGGTCGCTCCTTTATTACAGTTCGTTACCACGAACTGTTTGATTACCCATCAAAATCCAAACAGAGATCTTTGAAATATTGATTGTTTTTTCTGCGTTACCAAAAGTACTGCATTTACAAAACTTTACATAAATAGAAAAAGTTTTTTTTAACTAAAGTAAGGAGCAAGTTTAAAACTTAAAACAAATTGAAGTTGCTCTGAAAATAAGGGGGACTGCCCTCTTCTCAACACCTTGTTCATTAAACAAAAGTTTTTTAGTGCTTTGAATTTTTTTTCCAATTGCAAATTTTCTTAAAAAATCTGTACAAAAGCCAAACTTCACAGTAAAGAGTAAGGAGTTAATGAGGAGACAGCCCTCTTCATATAAAGATTAATCTGTTCAGATAAGTTTCAAATCTTTTCCTTACTTTCAGTTGAAAAGCTCTTTTTTATTTAATTTGTGATTGTTTTCCAAAGAATACCCAGACCTAAACAAGATATAATTTGAGGTACCGGTCCCTTAAGTCGCCGGTTAATTACTTTTAGAACGTGTAAATCAATAATTGTGTGTTGATTAGTATCGTCCAACGTTTAAATTTGCAATTTCAATTTTGGACATACTTAAAAAATTGGCGTTGAATAGTAATTTTAGTAAAAAGTCCTTGGTAGTATTACTACTAAAGAATTTCGGTTGGATGACTAGGAGTTGTATTGTTTGTATGGATGAAAATTCTGTGAGACTTTTGATATTCTACATAACTGAAGCCATCACAATCTCTACAATAGAAATTTTAATCGCTAACTACATTACATACATTTGTTTAAATACAATGAAGTACTTCATATAAACAAAAAAAGACATATTAGTAGCGGAAGCGTCACTTCTACGGGACCAATACGGACTACTTCTTTCTTCCATTGGTTTGACGGCGCAAGAAGAAGGTTTAACGGTGCATCCCTCTTTTGGTGACCAGGTGCCGCAATTTTAGGTAAAATTCCAGTCCTCGCAAAATTCCCAGGTGCTATGACATAATTACTTGCAACGTGGTCGGTATAAAAGGAAAATAAACAAGGGAGGCTCCTAGCCCCTTGCACGTGTTACTGGCTGGCAAAATTCCAGCCCAGGCAAGATTTGGCATTTCCAGCAAGATTTGACATGTCCAGGCAAGATTCGGCATATCCAGGCATGATTCCCGGATGTTTCAATTATTTGGACTGCAGTTGGTATAATAGGAAAATTTACAAGGGGAGCTCCTAACCCCTCGCACCTGTTGTCAAGACGCGTTCCCAGGTGGTAGAAGCCATTTTATTGATCGAGAATCAGTTTCTTTCTAGAAGTGGAGCAGTCAACACCAAAATGGATGCGTATACATTATTGAATATTGAAAGTGTTGATGAAACGGAACATAAAGTGCCTAAGGTGACGGTAGAAATTACGAGGGGTTTTCAACTAAACCTAAAACAGGAAAAGATGTATAATGGATATGTTATAAAATTAAGCAAATTCAAGTCTGAAGAACAATTGTGCTGTGCGGCTAAACTGAATATAGTGCATATACAGAGACTACAAGATGGATTAAATGCACTGGCGAAATATATTGCAGAGAACAATTTAAAGAAAACGGTTAGTCTATATTTGGTAGTGAGAGTGTTAACATGGATAGATTTGAGAATCAGAAAATCTTATGTAATCTTGCAAAATTGGGATAATGTTTAGTTTTAGATGATGACTTTTTGAAATTATTTCTTCAGAGAAAGCTTCTCGATAAATGCTTAACGATATAATGGGAATTGATTCCTTATCTTTGGACTATTGTATGAAACTTCATCATCGTGGTCCCCAAGCTTTTACTCAATTTATAGATATCTTAATTGAGACGAAACCAAATGATATTGTTGTTATGCTCTTAACCACTACTTAGACGGCAATTTTGTAACACTCCTAGGAGACATTTTTGTTGTTCGAGAGTCAGTTTCTTTCTGGAAGTGAGAGTGTCAACATCGAAAAATGTTTTAAACATGCCCATTATGCTTGTATACTTTGGGCAGCTGGTCATCCTGTGAGAATTGTACTTTTGCTGATGAATATAATGAGAAGTGTAAATTATGCAATCCGTGTAGATAGCATGAAAAAATTAATTTTTCCTTTCTTTTTGCAAGCCAGAGCATGTACGAGTGACCTATGTTACTTTGTCTGTTGTCTGACACTATCGGACAGTTGAACAATACTTTCCGTGACAGTTGAACATTTTCATTATATTACAAGAGATTAATTCCTTGTCAATAAATTTCAGTGACTACACGCAACTCTTCGGGTGTGTTTTGATTCAGGTCCAATAATATGTAGCCATAAGGTTTATTAGTAGCTTGATTGTATGCGGAGAGTAAAAATATGGTTTTGCCAGGGTAAATTTGTTGGTTTAAAGTTATAAGAGAACTTGAATCGCGAAAAACTCTATAGATGATGTAGTAGGTGCAATTCAAAGCAAGTGTTCTCATACATTTACTCTGATGAAAAACATTATGGAGAACAACAGTTAAAGAATTTTTTCGTGATGGGACCGGACCATGAATAATTGTAGCATTTTCTGCGACCGGTTTTCAATAGATTCAGCTAAATCGTCAATAATCAACCACAAGTTTGGCGCAATACTAGTAAACACATCAAGTCCTTGTATGAATTTTATGCTTGGATCAATATCCTTTATTTTGTTATAAGATTATTGCCGTATACTATAGTAATAATAGATATTTTTCGGGTTCTCTAAAAGCGTTTTATCACGGTTTTGAATTATTTTCGTTAAAATTGTTGTTTTACCGGACATGGACGGTCCGCAAAGAATGGATCTGAATGGTCTCTTAAATTGATACATACTCCTTCAATGTCAAAATGCAACTAACCCAACCTCAATCTGTTGAATAAATATTCAAAGGAAATAGAACATACATGGTTTCTTAAATTCAAAAAATACAAAATAACATAAAAATATATATTTACAATACATATTTAAATAAGACACTTCAGCACGACCATGGTAGCCAGCCACCGGAAGGTCCCCGTGCAGCGGCTAACACCCACATCGGCCAGCGAAGTCGGGCTGGCACCCATAGATCTCACGGAAGAATATAAATAAACACTTAAAACACTTTAAAATTAGCGCTTTGCGCAACGAAAAAAATATAAATATAAAACACGGGGGAAAAGGACTAAAAAAGGCAGTGCCAAGCTGGTGACGGAAAAAACGGGCCTCCTTCCCCCAGCGACGCTTCCTCCCCTCCCACAACTATAGAGCTTTCTCCAGACCGAGTTGCTTTCTATAATTTACGCATTCAACTCGATCTGAAGTTAGGTAGTGATCATCTGGTAATACTTTCACACCACCCTCGATTACCTACACTTTGTCCAATATTGTTTACATGGCATTTTTCGACCCCAACTGTATAGTTTTTTTTATATTTTAAAGAGCGAATGGCCATTACACTCGCTCTTGGAACTAAAGTATTTTCTATACAGTTCCTATAAACACTCATGTTGAAATTTTCTTTTACGTAGTGCGAGGGCACACCCTTGCATAATTTTTTCGTAAACCCATTGTGCGTTTCCAAGCAGTACACCTTCGAACCGGGAAATACACAATGTGATACCAAGTCGCTCCCCGTCTCTGATTTTAATTTCAACAATTGATTCGGGGCCTGGCGTTTCATCAAGTCCGGATAGAAGGACTCATCACAGTTTGTATAATCCATCCTAGAGCTAATGTACTTTCCATTTCCAAATCTTGTAAGAGATTAACTGTTTTAATTTTCAACAGGAGTTAATCGGTATCTCCATAATACACCCGACCCTGATCCCATCCCTGACCATTGGCGCTTACACACATTGTAATAAAACTCCGACATGAGTTTCTTTGAAATTTCTAAAATGGAACTGCTCGCGGCAATGTTTTTATTTAATACTACATTTCTTTTCTTGCTGTGTAATAGTACCATATTGGAGTCTATGATCGGGAATGATGTGAAGTTTGGATCCGCAATGATTCGGGCACATTCTTTTGGGTCAGTCAAGACTTCACAACGACTCCTGTTACGCAAACTCTCACACATCTTACCAAAGGCCGAATTTAAAATGAGTATAAAGATTTCGTTTTCGACCTTTCTTTTCGCTTGAGACTGTTTACTGACAAAAATGTCAACAAATGTCTGCACGTAAGGTTTTGATTAAATTAGAGGGCTCTATAAATCCTTGTGACATTGAAACCGTTGGCAAGCATCCATCGCAAAAGAACGTAGTGTACACCAATATTCCGTTTCGACTCAAAGTCGGCAATAAGCTTTTGTTTTGAAGGTCTCCAATGCATGCTTGTATTCTCTACTAATGATAAATTGTAGGGACTCATAGATTCCCTAGGCACCGGTTTATTTATGCAGGGGAAAACAAAGTCTTTTACCGAGTCATGAAGTTCCAGATGTATTTCACCGTCAATTTCGAAAAACCATCCCTGTGGTCCATTCTCCTCAACAGTGTGAATGTTGGGGAAATCTGGAGCAAAAGGATCGTCAAGCTATTGGTAATTCCCACACGGCAAATAAAAGTGAGACAGTGCTGACGGATAAAGTTAATTCATATCCAAGAAAACGGCGTCCGACGTTTTATCGGTACGTTGTCCAGTCGGGTCGGTTTCAAAGGTAAGATTCCCGTTGAAAACATATCCTCCCCGCATGGATCTCTCTACAAACAGGTGTTGATCCACGTCAGCGATCAGACCTATTTCTGCTTCATTGATTTTAAGAATTAAATTCATCACCAGATGAGGAGTGAAAAAATAATAACCAAAATCCAACCCAAATTCTTCATAAATTTTATCCGTGTTTTAACAGACAATATCCAAAAACGTCAAAACATCACTTGCCAGGTACATCTTAAAATAATCCCACCCATTTTTACACCCTCCCTCTGCCCGAGTCCTCTTGGCAAGTTCATAATGGACAGTGGTGCATTGACGATCGAGAAGTGAATCATAAATTCTGCGATGGACGGTAATTTTTCCCTACTTACCTTCGAGGCGGAGCTGTAGTGCTCGTACGGGCATATGCCCTTACAAGTTAGTAAATAATACAGTTCCTTGTCTGGAAAGTGCTGTTTAAGGAGGGGGAAACTATTAAAATCGTTGCTTTTCTGTACTTGAATGAGTTGACTTAGAGATTTAGGGAAAAAACTAAAAGAATCAAGGAAACGGATTTTATACAAGTACGCTTTACCATTATCAATTGCTTGCAATTTAAGTTCTAAGACTAGCAACTTTTCAGATGATTTCGATATGATGTTATATGAAAAAGAACCATCTACTCATGCGCCATCTATAACGTCACCTTTCTGCAATCGTGCCAACGCTGGTAATATGAATTTCAAAATCATAGTTGGAATTGCGCATGTAAACCGGTAAAAAGTATTGCTGTCTAACATTTAAATTGCACGAATTATGCGCAACCCCTCGAAAGTTACTTCCCTTTGATGAAATGTCCTGCCATAAATGATCATGGTCCCCGGATTTCGCACCCCCCTCATTCATTTTTTCTTGCAAACCCAACAAATGTCTAGATTTTTAATAGCCAACTAATCTTCTGGTGATATATTCATTGGATAGTGTGTACGGCGCAGCCGTGAAATCGCGTCATTTGCTGTTTTAATAAGAGCAACCATTGCTGTGCCAACATATTCCTCGCCACCCAACGTCTCAACAACATCTACCAATTGCATGGTATTACTTCAATCTCTTCGCGCATGCGCAAAATAGGTCACAATGACTTCATTTTTTTCCCATGATTCAAATTTGACAGATTCGACACATCCGTGAGAGCTGCTTCAATGTCAAATGATACCTTGTTGTTCTGCAACAGCGTGTTCTGAAAGCTTTTGAACCACAAGATAGCATTGTCCCCTAGTGTCTCAAATAATTTTTTAGTTTTAATTCTGTATGGAATCTTGAAAGACACATTGGGCAGTAATAGCAAGTCCCATCCCGTTTTATACTCTCACTTAAGACCCTGCTAATATGGGGAATTGGAAAAAAGTGTGCAATTGATTCAGGATCTTTGACAGGATCGTAGAGAAGCCATCCCCAGTGTTTCGCTGATAAAATGGACGGTGCTTTTACAGAAATAATTACTCCTTTTTCATCACTAAGTTTCCCTTCTTTATATTCTTGATCAAACTGTGAAACTATATCCCCAAATTTTAAATGTTCATTAGCCCTTTCAAAAATATCAATCCCCTTGATTGTAATTGGATTATGTCCCTTTAAATAAGTCAAATCTACTTTCGGAAATTCAGAACCCTCTCCACCGCCATTTACTGCCCAATCGTCGAACATTGTCTTACTAACATTGTCATCCCTCTTGGGCTTATGTCCAGCCATAAGAACGGAATATTTGAAACGCTAGTACCTTTTAAATTAGCATTATATTTTGCACCCCACTTCCCTTCCCGCCTCTTAAAACAAATTCCTTTTTCAATTTAGTAATGTTAACCTCTAATTTTTCTATAAATAACCCTCCATCCTATTAAAAATTTCACCCACCCAATCCGAAAAAACACCCTCAAAACTATGCAGGTTCGGATGCAGCGTCTGCATTCTTCTCTGTATACGTTGCTCGCGCAAAACACCCAAACTTGCATTTTAAAAAATGATTTTAAAGATGATGGATGCTTTTAAAGAGTCCCGCCTACCTGCCTCCCGTATATGGTTTTTAAGATGTGCTCAAATCATGCTGACATAGGAGTGTGCGGTTTCTATAGGAACAGTGAGATTACTACCACTTGATAGGGAATTAAACCGATCACCAAACTCGGCCCTATAGACGTGAATGTTGCGCAAAGCGGTATCTGATAAATACAACTTTGGCAATACAGAAGGCGAGCCAACTCCCCTTTGCTCCCCTAACTCATTGTCCATGGTGGGCCTTGTCTCGACCTCACTTGATGGTAATTGGTCTTCAACCCATTCATAGTCTATATCGAGGCCGAGACCCCGCACAAAACTATCTAAATTAAACTTAGTGGGAGTCACACTATCCTGACTCGCCCCTGCTCTTAAACCCCTTTTGCGTCACTATTCTCCGGGACCTGCTGCATGTTCATGAAAGTCTCAATATCCTCTTAGAGATTGTAGGTCCCTTGAGATGATGCTGTGTGATCCTAGAAGAAGAATAAGAGCATATTAGCTCACTGGAACACTTTGCCCTTTGAAAAAGAGAGAATAATTGTAGATCAGCCCTTGAAATTATAGACCCTCCACCACTCGCTGCATTATGAGTACCATTCTCCCTTGATCTCATTGAAACCCTACTACTGACCATATATATAAAGGACACCCTGAGCCCATACTACTGCTATAAATGCAATGCCCTTCCATAAGGCACCCCTTACATATATTGTGAAGAATTGAAAGGCACTCTCTATACCCAGACTAGTGCTATAAATGTAATGCCCTTCCACAGGGCACCCTTTGTATGTATTATGAAGCACTGAAAGGTACTTCCTATGCCCACATTAGTGCTAATAAATGTTATACGGCTCTAAAACACCCCTTTTTCTTGGACTCCCTTACTAGCAGTTAAGAGTGTTAAAACTTACCGAGGGGTCATTTGGTTCTGGTCGTCTGGTAATAAATGCATCGGCTCTGGCCATCAATTCCTCAGAGGCTTCCTCTGGGGGTGCTGGTCCTCCCCCAATGAATTAAGCCATAAGTTGGTCAATCTCGGCCTAGAAAAAGGAAATATTTAGGTGTGAATGGAACCAACAGGAGCTCCCTAAACTCTTTGAGTCATATTCTTAGCTATAAAATGAATGTGCCCCCTTTATTAGGAACCCCGAAATAACCTTCTTAGCCATTTCCTTTGAAGTGTAATAGCATATAACATGTGCCTTCATTATTCCAACCACATGGAAAAAAGAGTACGCTCTTAAATGAACAAAAGAATTTAGAGTAAAAAGCTGACAATGTCTCCGACAAATGAAAAATTTACCTAAAAAGTTGAAAACAGCCTTATTTAGAGTCCTTTAAAACTATGGAGGGAGGGGGTCTTTAATATTCTAACGAAAAGTCATAAATATAAAACGAGTAAGCACTTATTAGCGTAAAAAGTACCTTTCAAAGCCTGAAAAATTTGATTATTTTTAGCTATTTCTGCGGGAGTCTATTAAACTAAGGGGGGCACTTAAAAGAATAGAAAGCCATTAGTAGCCAGAGAATATAAGTTGAATCTTTAATATTTTAGGGAAAGGCTAGGAAAACTTTTTTAATGTCTTCGACAAGTGAAAATTATCTTTTATTGGGTTGAAAAATAGTTTTGTTAATATATTTCTATAACTTTGTCCTGTGACATAGAAAAAAGTGAAGAGACAAAAGAGTAAAAAAATCTATGAGAGATAAAAATTAGATTGAAAAAATGCTCACCTCTTCATATTCTGCCTACACTGGGTCTTGGGTGCTGGACGGCCCTGGCATTGCATAATGTATGGTGACGTAGCGGCTTTGTGCAGCCGGGGGCGGCAAGTTGACCGGACACCGTGGTAGTTCGATGGCTGGGAGCTTCGGCTGGCAGCGTGCAGCTCAATGGCTGGGAGCTTGAGTCGGCAGCGTGGCAACTCGATGAGTGGAAGTTTGCGTAGGCTGCACGGGAGCTCAATGGCTGGGAGCTTTAATCACCAGTGCAGCAGCTCCGTGGCTGGGATCTTGGGCCGGCAGCGTGGCAGCTCGATGGCTGGGAGCTTGGGTGCAGTGCAAACCTGGATGGGGCAACTACCTTCAACCTCTGCATGGGTGTGGCTTCGTTGCCCCTTGCCCTCTTTGATGGAGGGGGAGATATGGAAACTCCTAGAAAAGAAGAGAAAATTAAGTAAAAAATAACGTCCTCCTTTTACGGAAGAAAATAAAATTTAGTATAAATTATTACTCCCTTCTACAGAAGAAAAGAAGCAAAACAAGATTTATTGAAACCATAATTTTTATGAAAGCCTCTTAAACTATTAATCACCTAAAGATCAGATAAAATCCATGAATCCCAAAATAAGAGTATTTAAATGGAATTTATAATCTAAATCTCAAAATAGACAGCCCCCTCCTTTCCAGGAAAGCGAAACTAGAATTTTATTGATAAATGTGCTTGTGAACATTTTTTTTATTGGAAGCCATAGTTTTGCTATAAAACCCACTTAAGATATCGTCTAGGGTACGGATAGAACCCCACCACCATAGACCAATGTTATAACATCAACTAATAACTCATGTATGATGAAGAAAGGGAATATTTTGTTCTGAACGAGCATTTTTATTCTCCCTGTAATAGACAATAGTAAAGCTAGGAATGTTTTTTTTTATGAGACCGCTTAAATGTATTACAATAAAAATAATAGGTTCTTTGCATAGGTCTCCACCTTTTTTAAGAAACCAGATAGTAGAATTTAAGAGAAATAAAAAAAAACTAGCCTAGAATTATGTAAATGCATCATCTTCCGTAAGCTTCATTAATTGACAGCAAAAGCAACCCTTCCGCTTTGTTAATAACGGATGTCTTTGTTTATACCACAAGGGAGAGGATTCTATTTTGATGAATCACATGCTAAGGTTTTAAACACATGAGGGGGAAAAGGCACTTTTTGAGTAAAAAGGAATTAGCTCTATTGAAAGAATTAATTGGCAATGAATGGGAGGACGGGTTTTTACACGGTAAAAAGAGAGTATTTTATGCTTTAAAATGGATACTAACAAAGCTTAGTGGAAGGATTTTCTTTGGGGGGATAGGAAAAAACCCAGAGCCAGGAAAATGTTCTAATAGAGAATGTGACTTACTTTATTGTAGGAATTATCCATTATTTTAGATGCTTGTATTCTCTTCAATGGGTTATATAAGACTGATGAGAAAATGTCCTTGTCCTGCCTATCTATAGCATATCCAGAACAAATGGGGATCTTTGAAGGGAAAGTCCTCCATGGCTCTTAATAGAGAAGCAACGTGGGGGACTCTACCACCTGGAGAGATATGTTTGGGCACGTAAATGGGGAAAAACATTGTGGAGGACTCTACCACTTGCAGATGTATATTTTTGGACATGCATAGGGGAAAAGCATCGTGGGGGACTTCTACCGCCTGGGAACGCGTCTAGACATGATTTGCCTAGAAACAGGTGCGAGGGGTTAGGAGTTCCCCTTGGTAATTCTCCTATTATACCGACCACTCTCCAAGTAATTGAAACATCTGGGAATCATGCCTGGACATGCCGAATCTTTCCTGGACATGTCAAATCTTGGACATGCGAGGACTGGAATTTTGCCTGAAATTGCGGCACCTGGTCTCCAAAAGAGGGTTGCACCGTTAAACCTTCTTCTTGCGTCGTCGAGCCAATGGAAGAAAGAAGTAGTCCGTATTGGCCCCTTAGAAGCGCCTACCCCCTCACTACTCATATATTACCATTTAAAATTGCTGAAAACTAAGTTTCTAGCAGTATTTTGCACCCCAAAGGAATTTTCTGGCGGGGCTGATGAAGGCCTGCCTTGCCTTTTCCACCTCTGTGCTGGTAGATATGGGAATGTAACATTTTAGCTGTATAGAGAAACATTTTAATTAATTGATATTCCCCCTACCTCTTTTAACATTTATCTGAAGCCTCATGAAGAGTATGCAGTTTGTCCTTTAAAATGTGCTTTTTTAGGAATCTACCCTACCCCCACCTAAGCAATGACTCAACCCCCCCCCCCTCATTATAGGGTATACACAATTACAGATCACCAAACGTAGCCTAGTTTCATTATAAATAAAGCGAATCAACTTGGTGGAATCCAGTACTGGAAGAATGTGGCATTACTTCTTTTGCAACTGGGAAGCCTAAAATATATGTAAGGATACCTTTAAATCAATTAGCTTCTCAGAATTTTAAATTGATGGCAAAATCTTCCTTTTTAGGGTATAGTCGTAGTTTGGTGCCCTAAAATGGTAGAAAACGAGACTTTCCCCTGGCCCAATCTGTATCGTCACTTAAAAAAGAGCTTAAAATTTACGTTTGAATGAATTGAATGAGTTTGAATGTGCTTGAATCCCTCCCAATTAACTTGGACCATCGGTTTGATACAATCACACCGAAAAAAGTAAAATGACAAACAAAACAAATAAACACGCATTGACAATGTTTCTTCTGAAAAAAAGTGAAATTTCACATTTTGAAGATTGGAGCTTGAAACCTCTACGATAGGGCTCTCTGATATGATGTATCTAATAAAGAGATTTTCAATAAGATCGCTTGCTTTTTTGGGGAAATTTCCCCTTTTTTCAAAAATCAGGCATATTTTTGGGTGGTTTTTGGGTGGGTAACAATAAAGTGAAAGAATTTTAAATGTCTGAATATATAAGGGGTTTAAGTTCGAGGGGGAGAATTGTCCATTCTACATGGCCATTATGAAGTCAAAACGTGGTATCTATGCAGGCAGGATGGTTTTTGAGTATCTCTTCTCCTTCTGTAAACTATTCTAAGGCGTAGGAAATTGCATAAAGACAAGTCTATAAATGTTATAATCTACGGAAGCAATAAATGTTTCTGTAATTTTGATTCGAGTTTGATTTTCTTTTAAGATTAAATGCATAATAATTAAATATACTATTGATTAAATAAATTGATCCCTTTACCAGAAATCCTTGTTTAAAGTTAACTGTATTTTGTTTCATTTTGCGTGTAATTTACTTGCTCTTTTTACTTAAGAATTTTTTCTTAAAAGTGTTTAAAAATAAACTTATTCCTACGAAAAACATCCTGAAATATATTTCCTCTCACCCAACCACCACCGTTATTTTGGCATCTGCCCCCCCCCTGGAAAATTTTCTGCCGGCGTCCTTGAACTTGACTCCAACAAAAGTTAAAGATATACAAAAAACGAAGCTTTGAGTGAAAGCAAACACCTCAGATACTCAACCAGGGTTGCCAACTGTTTACGTCCAAAAGAGTGCAAATCAAGGCCTAAAAAGAGTAATTTTTGCTCAAAAAGAGTTTAAGTACAAAAATGTGGATGCAAACGGCTGCCGCTGCTTGCACATCACCTCTGAGGTATAAAATAGTGCATTTCTAACGAAAAGTGCGCAAGTTGGTAACCCTGTTCCTTGGGTTAATTACACTTTTGGCGACGAATTTCTGACGTTCAAAGTGAATGAAAATTAACGCCCAAAAAAATATTTTTACTCTTCCGCATCCCCTCTGAGGTAAAAAAAAGCGCGTTTCAGACGAAAAGTGTGCAAGTTGGCATCCCTGTCCTCAACAGCCATTTATGATGAATTTAAAGTAAAAATAACCGTTGTAATTCAGGAAGGCGGTCCCCCTCAATCTTCTTCTACGCAAAATGGGTGTTTTGGAAGATAGAGAGAAAAATCCAATTTAGACGCGCTGAGATAAAATGTGTTTATTAGGGTGTCTTATAGCCCCAGGTATAGTCATATTTAACTCTGATTATTTGACTTGGTTAAGTGGAAACTTACACGACCGTATATATCTGACAAATTAGGAAAAATCGAAAACTCAATACCGAATGAAGAAACTGCATGTGCAGTTATTACAGAAGGTGCCAAGTTAAACAACGAAAAATCAGCAAAAAACATGTGGTATCAAACACTTAAGAAGTTGCTGCTGTTCTTTGAAGATGCATGAGTTTTTGGGACGAAAAGACTGCTAATATCTGAATTTTAAACGGACGGAAAGTGCTGTCAAATTTAACTAATTAAATTCTCCTTATTTATTTCCATAGGCCAACGTGGCAACACCGACAAATCATTTTGCCCTAAAAACATTATAACATGCAAAAAACTAAAATTAAAGTCCTAGAAAATGATTGATCCCAGGCGACCTAATATTGGTCCGGGGAAATAATGTTGTTATTATGTCCTTGGTCCTTAAAAAGATGTTATGCTCTCGAATACTGTCCCTACTTCATGCAACATGAAATAGGGGTAAACTTTTGAATTTGCTTGAGAATTTTTGAGGGTAATTTGAGGATCATTCGATGATAAAAAACGTGCAATTGCAAATATTCTGTATTTATCTGAAGGTTTAATGAGAGTTGGGATGTTTTGGCATTAAAATGTACCCTTTGAGGTGTCTCCCCTCCCCCTCAACTACAAAATCATCAGACATCCCTACTTTAGAGGTTCCAAGCTTTCATCTACGAATGTTTGAAATTGTGTATTTTTTGCAAAAAAATTATCATTGATAAAAACAATAGCAAGTAAAATAACAGGTAATTTACCTAATACAGTGAAATTTAGAATTGTATTTTTTCAGTAAATTACAAATTATGTTCTGGCCTTTAAAAGGCATAGGGGTTGTGAGCCCCACTCATATTAAGCTCGTTTTGTCTTTTTCAGGGAAAACAAAAATAATAGTTTAAATCTTTTCGGTTTTTTCTTTAAGAACTTATAGTTTGACCTGCTATTTGTATGCTGAAGAGACTTTTTCAACATTTTTCAAGAACATAAACTCTTTTGAAAATCATGACATAAATAGTAGTATTTAATTTTAATATCTCCTCTATTTGCTCTGAAAAATAAAACTTAATATCATTCCCAAAAAATTCTATCTCTGCTCTTTGATAGCATGTTTACACTTGCACTCTTTTGATTTAGTTAAATTTTAAGAGCAGAAGTAGGAATAGAAATAGCCCGAAAGTTTGAACTTAATACCCTCTGTCGTTCTTAGGATATTGCTGAGAAGTCTTATTGGTAGCCAGCATACGCACGGTGCGCTTTCATTTAATTTTAAAGCAAAATTTAGTTTTTAAGCATAATGGGCAAATTGCATAACTGTGGGGGTTGACCTACCCATTAACCCTAGAGAAATAGTTACCAGACCGTTCAGCTATGCTGACGAAATGGCTGTCTTAAATTTAAATTGGAAGCGTTTGGGGAATAGTGGTCTTAATAGGAGGGCTGATTGCTCTCTAATCACTTTTGACTCTTAAAAAGGGCACTAGAGCTTTTAATTTTCAATCAAATTAGCCGTTTTAAAATATCAATGATATTACTAGCTGTGATAGAGCTGCGCTGCCTGTGATATTGCCTAAATGCCCTTTTAATACCTGCATGCATCTAGTTATTTTGTTTAGTTGAAACTCCCCCTAAACGTTTCCTAAAAGTTTCAACTTAATGCCCTTAGTGTCATTAGTTACAGTAACCGTAGAAGTAGTATTGAAAGTATACAGATAATGTGTTCTGGCTAGTTCAAAATCCGCCACGACTTACCCTGAAAGGTCCAAATAAATGATGTAAGCAGTTATTGTGATATTGCTTTGTCACCCTTATGAATTTCTACATAATTATAGCTCATTTTGATTTAGTTCAACATCCGCCTATATATTCCTTGAAAGTTTCACCTTAATACCCTTAGCTTCTGTAATAGCAATAGTTGTAGTAGCAATAGTAGCAGTAGCACATAGCTCCTTTAGTTTTTTTTTTTCAAAATCCCCTTCAACACCCGATGAAAGCTGATTCGTTGTCTTGACAACCTATGTGGGCATAGTTTGTTTTTATTAAGTTCTCTATAGTCTCAAAATTGTGCACAATTTTTGCCTTAATAACCTTAGATTTAGTTGCAGTAGCAGTAGCACCAGTAGTTATAGTAGTAGCAGTAGTAATAGAAGCAGTAATAATAATAGTAGCAGTAGTAGTAGTTATAGGAGTAGAAGCAGTAGTATTATGATGCAAATATTGTCTCTTGGTTAGTTCAACAACCCCCACAACAAGCTTTGTAAGGTTTAATTTCACACACAAAACTGTCCCTAAGATATTGCTGATATGCCCTTTTGACAACCTGCACACAGATAGCGTGCTGAGATTCAGTTTACCTCCCCTCCCCTCCCCTCCCCTCCCCTCCCCTCCCCTCCCCTCCCCCTCCCCCCAAAAAAAAATCTTAAAATTTTACCTGCATACCCGTAGAAATAGTTGTATGCAGTAGTCTTAGTACTCAACTTGATACAATTAGCTATTGCTAGGAAATTGTTAAAATGTCCTTTTGGTAACTTGTATATTTATATACTTCTTGAAATTTTCCTCTTAATGCTCTTAGCCTTAAAATTAGTTGCAACAGAATTAGTAGTTGGAGCAATAGTAATAGTGGTCGTAGAACTAGTAGATGTAGTAGTGGTAGTAGTATTAGTAGCAGTGTGCCCATATTGCCTTTTGGTCAATTAATCTTCCCCTTAAGTATTCTCTGAGGGTTCCAACTTAATACACAAATCAGTTCTTAAAATATGCTCTTTTGACAATCTAAGTGTTCGTAGTGTCTTTTAGTTCGAATTTGCCATCTGTATTCTATCAAATTTTATCTTCATTGTCTTAGCCTAAATGGTACTAGCATTACAGTAGTTGTGGTGGTAGTAGGAGAAATAGTTGCAGTGTTAGTGTTTTATTATTAGTTGTAGTAAAAGCAGTTGCAGTAGTATTAATAGCGGTAGTAGCACGTACATCTTACCTTTTGGTCAGTTGAACATCCCTTTCTTGATGCCCCGGAAGTTTCACCTTGACACGGTAAGCCGTTCCAAAAATATTGCAGATGTACGCTTTTGACCCCCTTTTGACGCTCTTTTCACCTTAATACTCTAAGCCTTACAAGTTGTTACAATTGAAGTAGTAGTTGGAGTAGTTTAGTAGTGTTAGTAGTATTAGTAAAAGTACCAGCAGTAGTAGTGTTAGCAGTGACATGCAAATATTGCCTTTTTGTCAATTGATCTTTCCCTTTATGTATTCTCTGAAAGTTCCAACTTAATGCCCAAATTCATTCTTGAGATACGCCCTTTTGACAACCTGCAAGCACACAAAGAAAGTGTTTTGATTTAGTTCAAATTCCCCCTCAATATTCTGTTAAATTTTCACCTTCATAAGCGTAGCCTTAATTGTACTAGTATCATAGTAGTAATGTTAGTAGTAGGAACAGCAGTAGCAGCAATATTGTATTTTTATAAGTAGCACTAACAGTAGTAGCAGCAGTATTAATAGCAGTAGTAGCAGGTGTATTTTGCCTTTTGGTCAACTGAACATCCCACTCATGATGCCCCTGAAGTTTCCTCTTGATACAATAAGCCGTTCCAAAAATATTGCTTATTCGTCCGTGTCAGCAATCCGTATGTACATAATATGCTTTCATTTAGTTCCATTTAGTAGAGATGCCTTATTGAGTCCCACGATTACCACGTGGTTTATGGTTTTTGTCAGTGAGAATGAAAAAAACAGGAATTTTGTCACATTTTTGTATGGTTTTATGGACTTTCTCAGTGAGAATGAAAAAACAGGAAGTTTGTCACATTTATGGATGGTTTTATGGATGTTTATGTGTGTTGATTATTTGACGTTTTTATGGATTTTGTCAGTGAGAATGGAAAAAACAGGAATTTTGTCACATTTTTGTATGGTTTTATATACTTTCTCAGTGAGAATGAAAAAACAGGAAGTTTGTCACATTTATGTCTGTTTTTATGGATGTTTATGTGTGTTGATTATTTGACGGTTTTATGGTTTTTGTCAGTGAGAATGGAAAAACAGGAACTTTGTCACTTCCTTCTTGTTGTTGTTCAAGCCAGATGTTATGAGATTCCGGGAGATCGCGTGTTTCCAATATTTCTTGTTCAAGCCAGATGTTATGAGTTTCCGGGAAACAGTATTTGTTATTGTTGTTTCCAAGCCAAATGTTATGAGTTCCCGGAAACAGTTAATTAATGTCTGACAGAAGACGTCAAGTTAATTAATGTCCTTGCATTTCCAAAGAGAATTGTCACCGAGAAACAGTTAGATCACACATGATGTCATGATTAATTGATTGACACGAAAGGGGAATTAATTTGTTGTTCTAAAGAGAATTGATTCACGAAAGGGGAATTAATTTGGAGTTCTAACAAGAGAATCGTTTCCGAGACAGATGTTTTGATCTTAGCGCGCGAAAAGGTTTCCAAATAATTTGAAATGCATTAGCGCAGAGATGCCAAACAAAAGGAACATGCTGAAATTCCGTTTGGGGGGTAATTTTGGCGAAACCGTTTTAGCTATTTTATGGAATTATTTCGGCGAAACACTTAGAGACATTATAAAATATGATTTTTGAAGAGATTTTGGAGGAGGTTTTGAGTGTGGTCGTTATAATACACAAGTTTCAATTGAACAGTGTTGTGAGGTCCTCTACCCCAACCCAAAGGGCCCCCGATTGCTCTACCCCAACCCCAAGGGCCCCGATTGCTCTACCCCAACCCCAAAGGGCCCCGATTGCTCTACCCCAACCCCAAAGGGTTCCGATCCCCCTACCCCAACCCCGAAGGAAGCCCCCGGTCCTCAAAGGTTCTCTGGGCTTCCAAAGGACCCCCCGGACCCCCAAAGGCCATCATCCAGTCCCCAAATGCCCCCCAGGCTCCCAACTGCCCCACCGGACCCCAAAGGGCCCCCTCCCGGACCCCAAAGGCCCTCCCCCGGTCCTCAAAGGTCCCCCAGACCCCCAAAGGCCCTCACCGGGCTCCCAGGGCTCCCAAAGGACCAATCGGCACTCAAGGGCCCCCCAGACCCCCAAAGACCCTTCCCGAGCCCCCCAAAGGCCCCCTCCGGTCCTCAAAGGTCCCCCGGGCTCCCAAGGTCCACCAGACCCCCAAAGGCCCTCCACCAGTCCCCAAAGGCACTCTCCCAGTCCACAAAGGTCTCCCAGACCCCCAAAGGCCCTCACCGAGCTCCCAGGGCTCCCAAAGGACCAATCGGCACTCAAGGGCCACCCAGACCCCCAAAGGCCCTTCCCGAGCCCCCAAAGGCCCTCTCCGGTCCTCAAAGGTCCCCCCGGGCTCCCAAGGTCCACCAGACCCCCAAAGACCCTCCACCAGTCCCCAAAGGCACTCTCCCAGTCCCCAAAGGTCCCCCAGGCACCCAAAGGACCCCCAGACCCCAAAAAGGCCATACCCAACCCCCCAGAGGTCCTCACCCGGTCCCCAAAGGTCCACCGGGCTCCCAAAGGACCAATCGGCCCTCAAGTGCCCCCCAGACCCCCAAAGGCCCTCCCTGTGCCCCAAAGGCCCTCCCCCGGTCCCCAAAGGTCCCCCCGGGCCCGAGAAGCGCCGCGGGCCCGAGAAGCGCCGCAGGGATGCGCCGCAGGCCAGGAAAGCGCCGCATGATGTGCCGCAGGGATGCGCCGCAAAAAAAGGAAACTAAAAAGTAAAAATTTCGAAATGTTATCCCCCAAACGCCCTCCTCAGACCCCCAAAGGCCCTCCCCTGGTCCTCAAAGGTCCCCCGGGCTCCCAAAGGGCCAACCGGCCCCCAAGGGTCCCCCAAACACCCTCCCCGGCCCCCCCCAAAGAGTACCCTCTCCAATTTTTAATACTTTTGATGGCTTTATTATATCTTTTCAGAACAAGTTCCATTCATAATGTTATTCCTAAACCCATTTTACAAGTTGAAGTACCCATCCTTTTCACCCGCAACTTAGTTATAGGTAAGAGTTTGAAGTTCTACCTTAGAGACTTAGCTTAGAGTTTTAGTTTGGTTTAGTTTTAGTTAAAAGTATAGAATTTTTAGCTTAGAGTCTTAGCTTAGAGTTTTATTCAGAGTTCTAGTTTAGTTTAGTTTTAGTTAAGAGTTTTGAGTTTTACCTTAAAGTCTTAGATTAGAGTTTTAGTTAGGGTTGAAGTTTAGTTTAGTTTACTTAAGAGTTTAGAGTTTTAGCATAGAGTCTTAGCTTAGAGTTTTTGTTAGAGTTCTAGCTTAGTTTTAGTTAAGAGTTTGGAGTTTTACCTTAGAGACCTAGCTTAGAGTTTTAGTTTAGTTTAGTTACAGTTAAGAGCTTAGAGTTTTTTAGCTTAGAGTCTTAGTTTAGAGTTTTTGTTAGAATTATAGTTTAGTTTAGTTTTACTTAAGAGTTTGGTGTTTTACCTTAGAGTCTTAGCTTAGAGTTTTAGTTAGAGTTCTAGTTTAGTTTTAGTTAAGAGTTTAGAATTTTAGCTTAGAGTCTTAGCTTAGAGTTTTTTGTTATAGTTCTAGTTTAGTTTAGTTTTAGTTAATAGTTTTGAGTTTTAGCTTAGAGTCTTAGCTTAGAGTTTTTGTTAGGGTTCTAGTTTAGTTTAATTTTAGTTAAGAGTTTGATGTTTTACCTTTGAGTTTCAGTTAGAGTTCTAGTTTAGTTTAGTTTTAGTTAAGAATTTAGAGTTTTTAGCTTAGAGTCGTAGCTTAGAGTTTTTGTTGAAGTTCTAGTTTAGTTTAGTTTTAGTTAATAGTTTAGAGTTTTAGCTTAGAGTCTTAGCTTAGAGTTTTTGTTTAGTTTAGTTTTAGTTAAGAGTTTAGAGTTTTAGCTTAGTCTTAGCTTAGAGTTTTTTTGTTAGAGTTCTAGTTTAGTTTAATTTTAGTTAAGAGTTTGATTTTTTTACCTTTGAGTTTCAGTTAGAGTTTTAGTTTAGTTTTAGTTAAGAGTTTGGTGTTTTACCTTAGAGTCTTAGCTTAGAGTTTTAATTTGAGTTCTAGTTTAGTTTAGTTTTAGTTAAGATTTTAGAATTTTAGCTTAGAGTTTTTTTGTTAGAGTTCTAGTTTAGTTTAATTTTAGCTAAGAGTCTGATTTTTTACCTCTGAGTTTCAGTTAGAGTTCTAGTTTAGTTTTAGTTAAGAGTTTGGTGTTTTACCTTAGTTTAGAGTCTTAGCTTAGAGTTTTTAGTTAGAGTTCTAGTTTAGTTTAGTTTTGGTTAAGAGTTTAGAATTTTAGCTTAGAGTCTTAGCTTAGAGTTTTTTTTTTAGAATTCTAGTTTATTTTAGTTTTAGTTAAGAGTTTAGAGTTTTTGTTGAAGTTTTAGTTTATTTTAGTTTTAGTTAATAGTTTAGAGTTTTAGCTTAGAGTCTTAGCTTAGAGTTTTTGTTAGAGTTGAAGTTTAGTTTATTAATAGTTAAGAGTTTAGAGTTTTAGCATAAAGTCTTAGCTTAGAGTTTTTGTTAGAGTTCTAGTTTAGTTTAGTTTCAGTTAAGAGTTTAGAGTTTTATCTTAGAGACCTAGCTTAGAGCTTTAGTTTAGTTTAGTTTTAGTTAAGATTTTAGAGTTTTAGCCTAGAGTCTTATCTCAGAGTTTTTGTTAGAGTTCTAGTTTAGTTTTAGTTAAGAGTTTAGAATTTTAGCTTAGAGTCTTAGCTTAGAGTTTTATGTTAGAGTTCTAGTTTAGTTTAATTTTAGCTAAGAGTCTGATTTTTTACCTCTGAGTTTCAGTTAGAGTTCTAGTTTAGTTTTAGTTAAGAGTTTAGAGTTTTTGTTGAAGTTTTAGTTTATTTTAGTTTTAGTTAATAGTTTAGAGTTTTAGCTTAGAGTCTTAGCTTAGAGTTTTTGTTAGAGTTGAAGTTTAGTTTATTAATAGTTAAGAGTTTAGAGTTTTAGCATAAAGTCTTAGCTTAGAGTTTTTATTAGAGTTCTAGTTTAGTTTACATGTAGTTAAGAGTTTAGAGTTTTATCTTAGAGACCTAGCTTAGAGTTTTAGTTTAGTTTAGTTTTAGTTAAGATTTTAGAGTTTTAGCCTAGAGTCTTATCTCAGAGTTTTTGTTAGAGTTCTAGTTTAGTTTTAGTTAAGAGTTTAGAATTTTAGCTTAGAGTCTTAGCTTAGAGTTTTATGCTAGAGTTCTAGTTTATTTTAGTTTTAGTTAAGAGCTTAGAGTTTTTAGCTGAGAGTCATAGCTTAGAGTTTTTGTCGAAGTTCTAGTTTAGTTCAGTTTTAGTTAAGAGTTTAGAGTTTTAGCTTAGAGTCTTAGCTTAGATTTTTTGTTAGAGTTGAAGTTTATTTTAGTATTAGTTAAGAGCTTAGAGTTTTTAGCTTAGAGTCTTAGCTTAGAGTTTTTGTTAGAGTTCTAGTTTACTTTAGATATAGTTAAGACTTTGGAGTTTTACCCTAGGGACATAGCTTAGAGTTTTTGTTAGAGTTGAAGTATAGTTTAGTAATAGTTAAGAGTTTGGAGTTTTAGCATAGAGTCTTAGCTTAGAGTTTTTGTTAGAGTTCTTGTTTAGTTTACATATAGTTAAGAGTTTGGAGTTTTACCTTAGAGACCTAGCTTAGAATTTTAGTTTAGTTTAGTAATAGTTAAGAGTTTAGAATTTTAGCTTGGAGTCTTAGCTTAGAGTTTTTGTTAGAGTTCTAGTTTAGTTTAGTTATAGTTAAGAGTTTGGTGTTTTACCATAGAGACTTAGCTTAGAGTTTTAGTGTAGTTTAGTTTTAGTTAAGATTTTAGAGTTTTAGCTTAGAGTCTTAGCAGAGAGTTTTTGTTAGAGTTCTAGTTTAGTTTAGTTTTAGTTAAGAGTTTGATTTTGTACCTCAGAGTTTTTGTTAGAGTTCTAGTTTAGTTTAGTTTTAGTTAAAAGTTTAGTGTTTTAAGCTTAGAGTTTTAGTTTAAAGTTTTTTGTTGAAGTTCTAGTTTAGTTTAGAGTTTTAGCTTAGACTTAGAGTTTTAATTAGAGTTCTAGTTTAGTTTAGTTTTAGTAAAAAGTTTAGAGTTTTAGCTTAGAGTCTTAGCTTAGTGTTTTGTTAGAGTTCTAGTTTAGTTTAGTTTTAGTTAAGAGTTTGGTGTTTTACCCTAGAGACTTAGCTTAGAGTTTTAGTCTAGTTTAGTTTTACTTAAGAGTTTAGAATTTTAGCTTAGGGTCTCAGCTTAGAGTTTTTGCTAGAGTTCTAGTTTAGTTTAGTTTTAGTTAAGAGTTTAGTGTTTTTAGCTTAGAGTCTTAGTTTAGAGTTTTTGTTGAAGTTTAGTTTAGTTTTGGTTTAGAGTTTTAGCTTAGACTGAGAGTTTTAATTAGAGTTCTAGTTTAGTTTAGTTAGCTAAGAGTTTAGAGTTTTAGCTTAGAGTCATAGCTTAGAGTTTATGTTAGAGTTCTAGTTTAGTTTAGTTTTAGTTAAGAGTTTAGAGTTTTACCATAGAGTCTTAGCTTAGAGTTTTAGTTAGAGTTGAAGTTTAGTTTAGCTACTTTTAAGAATTTAGAGTTTTAGCTTAGAGTCATAGCTTAGAGTTTTACTTTAAGTTATAGTTTGGTTAAGTTTTAGTTAAGAGTTTCGAGTTTTGGCTGAGTCTTAGCTTAGAGTTTTTGTTAGAGTTCTAGTTTAGTTTAGTTTTAGTTAAGAGTTTAGAGTTTTACCTTAGAGTCCTAGCTTAGAGTTTTTGTTAGAGTTCTAGTTTAGTTTAATTTTAGTTAAGAATTTGATATTTTACCTTTGAGTTTCAGTTAGAGTTCTAGTTTAGTTTAATTTTAGTTAAGAGTTTAGCGTTTTACCTTGGAGTCTTAGCTTAGAGTTTTAGTTAGAGTTCTAGTTTTGTTTAGTTTTAGTTAAGAGTTTAGAATTTTAGCTTAGAGTCTTAGCTCAGAGTTTTTGTTAGAGTCCTAGTTTATTTTAGTTTTAGTTAATAGTTTAGAGTTTTACATTTGAGTTTCAGTTAGAGTTCTAGTTTTAGTTTAGTTTTAGTTAAGAGTTTAGAGTTTTTAGCTTAGAGTCTTAGCTTAGAGTTTTTGTTGAAGTTCTAGTTTAGTTTAGTTTTAGTTAATAGCTTAGAGTTTTTGTTAGAGTTCTAGTTTAGTTTAATTTTAGTTAAGAGTTTTATTTTTTTACCTTTGAGTTTCAATTAGAGTTCTAGTTTAGTTTTAGTTAAGAGTTTGGTGTTTTACCTTAAAGTTTCAGTTAGAGTTCTAGTTTAGTTTTAGTTAAGAGTTTGGTGTTTTACCTTAGAGTCTTAGCTTAGAGTTTTTTGTTAGGGTTCTAGTTTAGTTTAATTTTAGTTAAGAGTTTGATTTTGTACCTCTGAGTTTCAGTTAGAGTTCTAGTTTAGTTTTAGTTAAGAGTTTGGTGTTTTACCTTAGCTTAGAGTCTTAGCTTAGAGTTTTTAGTTAGAGTTCTAGTTTAGTTTAGTTTTGGTTAAGAATTTAGAATTTCAGCTTAGAGTCTTAGCTTAGAGTTTTTTTAGAGTTCTAGTTTATTTTAGTTTTAGTTAAGAGTTTAGTTTTTACCATAGAGTCTTAGCTTAGAGTTTTTGTTGAAGTTTTAGTTTATTTTAGTTTTAGTTAATAGTTTAGAGTTTTAGCTTAGAGTCTCAGCTTAGAGTTTTTGCTAGAGTTGAAGTTTAGTTTAGTAATAGTTAAGAGTTTGGTGTTTTTCCGTAGAGTCATAGCTTAGAGTTTTAGTTAGAGTTCTAGTTTAGTTTAGTTTTAGTTGAGAGTTTAGAATTTTAGCTTAGACTCTTAGCTTAGAGTTTTTGTTAGATTTCTAGTTTAGTTTAGTTTCAGTCAAGAGTTTAGAGTTTTTAGCTTAGATTCATAGCTTAGAGTTTTTGTTGAAGCTATAGTTTAGTTTAGTTTTAGTTAAGAGTTTATAGTTTTAGCTTAGATTCTTAGCTTAGAGTTTTTGTTAGAGTTTTAATTTAGTTTAGTTTTAGTCAAGAGTTTAGAGTTTTAGCTTAGAGTATTAGCTTAGAGTTATAGTTAGAGTTGAAGTTTAGTTTAGTTATAGTTAAGAATTTAGAGTTTTTTAGCTTAGAGTCGTAGTTTAGAGTTTTTGTTATAGTTCTAGTTTAGTTTAGTTAAGATTTTAGAGTTTTATCATAGAGTCATAGGTTAGAGTTTTTGTTGAAGTTGAAGTTTAGTTTAGTCATAGTTAAGAATTAAGTTAAGAAGTTCTAGTTAAGAAACTAAACTAGAACTTCGACAAAAACTCTAAGCTATGACTCTCAGCTAAAAACTCTAAGCTCTTAACTAAAACTAAAATAAACTAGAACTCTAACATAAAACTCTAAGCTAAGACTCTAAGCTAAAATTCTAAACTCTTAACTAAAACTAAACTAGAACTCTAACAAAAACTCTGAGATAAGACTCGAGGCTAAAACTCTAAAATCTTAACTAAAACTAAACTAAACTAAAGCTCTAAGCTAGGTCTCTAAGATAAAACTCTAAACTCTTGACTGAAACTAAACTAAACTAGAAATCTAACAAAAACTCTAAGCTAAGAGTCTAAGCTAAAATTCTAAACTCTCAACTAAAACTAAACTAAACTAGAACTCTAACTAAAACTCTAAGCTATGACTCTACGGAAAAACACCAAACTCTTAACTATTACTAAACTAAACTTCAACTCTAGCAAAAACTCTAAGCTGAGACTCTAAGCTAAAACTCTAAACTATTAACTAAAACTAAAATAAACTAAAACTTCAACAAAAACTCTAAGCTAAGACTCTATGGTAAAAACTAAACTCTTAACTAAAACTAAAATAAACTAGAACTCTAAAAAAACTCTAAGCTAAGACTCTAAGCTGAAATTCTAAATTCTTAACCAAAACTAAACTAAACTAGAACTCTAACTAAAAACTCTAAGCTAAGACTCTAAGCTAAGGTAAAACACCAAACTCTTAACTAAAACTAAACTAGAACTCTAACTGAAACTCAAAGGTACAAAATCAAACTCTTAACTAAAATTAAACTAAACTAGAACCCTAACAAAAAACTCTAAGCTAAGACTCTAAGGTAAAACACCAAACTCTTAACTAAAACTAAACTAGAACTCTAACTGAAACTCTAAGGTAAAACACCAAACTCTTAACTAAAACTAAACTAGAACTCTAATTGAAACTCAAAGGTAAAAAAATAAAACTCTTAACTAAAATTAAACTAAACTAGAACTCTAACAAAAACTCTAAGCTATTAACTAAAACTAAACTAAACTAGAAATTCAACAAAAACTCTAAGCTAAGACTCTAAGCTAAAAACTCTAAACTCTTAACTAAAACTAAACTAAAACTAGAACTCTAACTGAAACTCAAATGTAAAACTCTAAACTATTAACTAAAACTAAAATAAACTAGGACTCTAACAAAAACTCTGAGCTAAGACTCTAAGCTAAAATTCTAAACTCTTAACTAAAACTAAACAAAACTAGAACTCTAACTAAAACTCTAAGCTAAGACTCCAAGGTAAAACGCTAAACTCTTAACTAAAAGTAAACTAAACTAGAACTCTAACTGAAACTCAAAGGTAAAATATCAAATTCTTAACTAAAATTAAACTAAACTAGAACTCTAACAAAAACTCTAAGCTAGGACTCTAAGGTAAAACTCTAAACTCTTAACTAAAACTAAACTAAACTAGAACTCTAGCAAAAACTCTAAGCTAAGACTCAGCTAAAACTCGAAACTCTTAACTAAAACTTAACCAAACTATAACTTAAAGTAAAACTCTAAGCTATGACTCTAAGCTAAAACTCTAAATTCTTAAAAGTAGCTAAACTAAACTTCAACTCTAACTAAAACTCTAAGCTAAGACTCTATGGTAAAACTCTAAACTCTTAACTAAAACTAAACTAAACTAGAACTCTAACATAAACTCTAAGCTATGACTCTAAGCTAAAACTCTAAACTCTTAGCTAACTAAACTAAACTAGAACTCTAATTAAAACTCTCAGTCTAAGCTAAAACTCTAAACCAAAACTAAACTAAACTTCAACAAAAACTCTAAACTAAGACTCTAAGCTAAAAACACTAAACTCTTAACTAAAACTAAACTAAACTAGAACTCTAGCAAAAACTCTAAGCTGAGACCCTAAGCTAAAATTCTAAATTCTTAAGTAAAACTAAACTAGACTAAAACTCTAAGCTAAGTCTCTAGGGTAAAACACCAAACTCTTAACTAAAACTAAACTAAACTAGAACTCTAACAAAAACACTAAGCTAAGACTCTAAGCTAAAACTCTAAACTTTTAACTAAAACTAAACTAAACTAGAACTCTAATTAAAACTCTAAGTCTAAGCTAAAACTCTAAACTAAACTAGAACTTCAACAAAAAACTTTAAACTAAAACTCTAAGCTTAAAACACTAAACTTTTAACTAAAACTAAACTAAACTAGAACTCTAACAAAAACTCTGAGGTACAAAATCAAACTCTTAACTAAAACTAAACTAAACTAGAACTCTAACAAAAACTCTCTGCTAAGACTCTAAGCTAAAACTCTAAAATCTTAACTAAAACTAAACTAAACTAAAACTCTAAGCTAAGTCTCTATGGTAAAACACCAAACTCTTAACTATAACTAGACTAAACTAGAACTCTAACAAAAACTCTAAGCTAAGACTCCAAGCTAAAATTCTAAACTCTTAACTATTACTAAACTAAACTAAAATTCTAAGCTAGGTCTCTAAGGTAAAACTCCAAACTCTTAACTATATGTAAACTAAACAAGAACTCTAACAAAAACTCTAAGCTAAGACTCTATGCTAAAACTCTAAACTCTTAACTATTACTAAACTAAACTTCAACTCTAACAAAAACTCTAAGCTATGTCCCTAGGGTAAAACTCCAAAGTCTTAACTATATCTAAAGTAAACTAGAACTCTAACAAAAACTCTAAGCTAAGACTCTAAGCTAAAAACTGTAAGCTCTTAACTAATACTAAAATAAACTTCAACTCTAACAAAAAATCTGAGCTAAGACTCTAAGCTAAAACTCTAAACTCTTAACTAAAACTAAACTAAACTAGAACTTCGACAAAAACTCTAAGCTATGACTCTCAGCTAAAAACTCTAAGCTCTTAACTAAAACTAAATAAACTAGAACTCTAACATAAAACTCTAAGCTAAGACTCTAAGCTAAAATTCTAAACTCTTAACTAAAACTAAACTAGAACTCTAACAAAAACTCTGAGATAAGACTCTAGGCTAAAACTCTAAAATCTTAACTAAAACTAAACTAAACTAAAACTCTAAGCTAGGTCTCTAAGATAAAACTCTAAACTCTTAACTACATGTAAACTAAACTAGAACTCTAATAAAAACTCTAAGCTAAGACTTTATGCTAAAACTCTAAACTCTTAACTATTAATAAACTAAACTTCAACTCTAACAAAAACTCTAAGCTAAGACTCTAAGCTAAAACTCTAAACTATTAACTAAAACTAAAATAAACTAAAACTTCAACAAAAACTCTAAACTCTTAACTAAAACTAAACTAGAACTCTAACTGAAACTCAGAGGTAAAAAATCAGACTCTTAGCTAAAATTAAACTAAACTAGAACTCTAACATAAAACTCTAAGCTAAGACTCTAAGCTAAAATTCTAAACTCTTAACTAAAACTAAACTAGAACTCTAACAAAAACTCTGAGATAAGACTCTAGGCTAAAACTCTAAAATCTTAACTAAAACTAAACTAAACTAAAACTCTAAGCTAGGTCTCTAAGATAAAACTCTAAACTCTTAACTACATGTAAACTAAACTAGAACTCTAACAAAAACTCTAAGCTAAGACTTTATGTTAAAACTCTAAACTCTTATCTATTAATAAACTAAACTTCAACTCTAACAAAAACTCTAAGCTAAGACTCTAAGCTAAAACTCTAAACTATTAACTAAAACTAAAATAAACTAAAACTTCAACAAAAACTCTAAACTCTTAACTAAAACTAAAATAAACTAGAATTCTAAAAAAAAACTCTAAGCTAAGACTCTAAGCTAAAATTCTAAACTCTTAACCAAAACTAAACTAAACTAGAACTCTAACTAAAAACTCTAAGCTAAGACATTAAGGTAAAAAACCAAACTCTTAACTAAAACTAAACTAGAACTCTAACTGAAACTCAGAGGTAAAAAATCAGACTCTTAGCTAAAATTAAACTAAACTAGAACTCTAACAAAAAAACTCTAAGCTAAAATTCTAAAATCTTAACTAAAACTAAACTAAACTAGAACTCAAATTAAAACTCTAAGCTAAGACTCTAAGGTAAAACACCAAACTCTTAACTAAAACTAAACTAAAACTCTAACTGAAACTCAAAGGTAAAAAAATCAAACTCTTAACTAAAATTAAACTAAACTAGAACTCTAACAAAGAAACTCTAAGCTAAGACTAAGCTAAAACTCTAAACTCTTAACTAAAACTAAACTAAACAAAAACTCTAAGCTAAGACTCTAAGCTAAAACTCTAAACTATTAACTAAAACTAAACTAAACTAGAACTTCAACAAAAACTCTAAGCTACGACTCTAAGCTAAAAACTCTAAATTCTTAACTAAAACTAAACTAAACTAGAACTCTAACTGAAACTCAAAGGTAAAACATCAAACTCTTAACTAAAATTAAACTAAACTAGAACCCTAACAAAACTCTAAGCTAAGACTCTAAGCTAAAACTCAAAACTATTAACTAAAACTAAACTAAACTAGAACTATAACAAAAAACTCTAAGCTAAGACTCTAAGCTAAAATTCTAAACTCTTAACTAAAACTAAACTAGAACTCTAACTAAAACTCTAAGCTAAGACTCTAAGGTAAAACACCAAACTCTTAAGTAAAACTAAACTATAACTCTAACAAAAACTCTAAACTAAGACTCTAAGCTAAAAAACTCTAAGCTCTTAACTGTAACTAAACTAAACTAAAACTCTAAGCTAGGTCTCTAAGGTAAAACTCCAAACTCTTAACTAAAACTAAGCTAGAACTCTAACAAAAACTCTAAGCTAAGACTCTATGCTAAAACTCTAAACTCTTAAGTAAACTAAACTAAACTTCAACCCTAACTAAAACTCTAATCTAAGACTTTAAGGTAAAACTCAAAACTCTTAACTAAAACTAAACTAAACTAGAACTCTGAATAAAACTCTAAGCTAAGACTCTAAGCTAAAAATTCTATACTTTTAACTAAAACTAAACCAAACTAAAACTCTAAGCTAAGTCTCTAAGGTAGAACTTCAAACTCTTACCTATAACTAAGTTGCAGGTGAAAAGGATGGGTACTTCAACTTGTAAAATGGGTTTAGGAATAACATTATGAATGGAACTTGTTCTGAAAAGATATAATAAAGCCATCAAAAGTATTAAAAAATGGAGAGGGTACTCTTTGGGGGGGGGGGGGGGGCCGGGGAGGGTGTTTGGGGGACCCTTGGGGGTCGGTTGGCCCTTTGGGAACCCGGGGGACCTTTGAGGACCAGGGGAGGGCCTTTGGGGGTCTGAGGAGGGCGTTTGGGGGATAACATTTCGAAATTTTTACTTTTTAGTTTCCTTTTTTTTGCGGCGCATCCCTGCGGCGCATCATGCGGCGCTTTCCTGGCCCGCGGCGCATCCCTGCGGCGCTTCTCGGGCCCGCGGCGCTTCTCGGGCCCGGGGGGACCGTTGGGGACCGGGGGAGGGCCTTTGGGGCACAGGGAGAGCCTTTGGGGGTCTGGGGGGCACTTGAGGGCCGATTGGTCCTTTGGGAGCCCGGTGGACCTTTGGGGACCGGGTGAGGACCTCTGGGGGGTTGGGTATGGCCTTTTTGGGGTCTGGGGGTCCTTTGGGTGCCTGGGGGACCTTTGGGGACTGGGAGAGTGCCTTTGGGGACCGGTGGAGGGTCTTTGGGGGTCTGGTGGACCTTGGGAGCCCGGGGGGACCTTTGAGGACCGGAGAGGGCCTTTGGGGGCTCGGGAAGGGCCTTTGGGGGTCTGGGTGGCCCTTGAGTGCCGATTGGTCCTTTGGGAGCCCTGGGAGCCTGGTGAGGGCCTTTGGGGGTCTGGGAGACCTTTGCGGACTGGGATAGTGCCTTTGGGGACTGGTGGAGGGCCTTTGGGGGTCTGGTGGACCTTGGGAGCCCGGGGGACCTTTGAGGACCGGAGGGGGCCTTTGGGAGGCTCGGGAAGGGCCTTTGGGGGTCTGGGGGGCCCTTGAGTGCCGATTGGTCCTTTGGGAGCCCTGGGAGCCCGGTGAGGGCCTTTGGGGGTCTGGGGAACCTTTGAGGACCGGGGGAGGGCCTTTGGGGTCCGGGAGGGGGCCCTTTGGGGTCCGGTGGGGCAGTTGGGAGCCTGGAGGGCATTTGGGGACAGGATGATGGCCTTTGGGGGTCCGGGGGGTCCTTTGGAAGCCCAGAGAACCTTTGAGGACCGGGGGCTTCCTTCGGGGTTGGGGTAGGGGGATCGGAACCCTTTGGGGTTGGGGTAGAGCAATCGGGGCCCTTTGGGGTTGGGGTAGAGCAATCGGGGCCCTTGGGGTTGGGGTAGAGCAATCGGGGGCCCTTTGGGTTGGAGTAGAGGACCTCACAACACTGTTCAATTGAAACTTGTGTATTATAACGACCACACTCAAAACCTCCTCCAAAATTTCTTCAAAAATCATATTTTATAATGTCTCTAAGTGTTTTGCCGAAATAATTCCATAAAATAGCTAAAACGGTTTCGCCAAAATTACCCCCCAAACGGAATTTCAGCATGTTCCTTTTGTCTGGCATCTCTGCGCTAATGCATTTCAAATTATTTGGAAACTTTTTCGCGCGCTAAGATCAAAAACATCTGTCTCGGAAACGATTCTCTTGTTAGAACTCCAAATTAATTCCCCTTTCGTGAATCAATTCTCTTTAGAACAACAAATTAATTCCCCTTTCGTGTCAATCAATCAATCATGACATCATGTGTGATCTAACTGTTTCTCGGTGACAATTCTCTTTGGAAATGCAAGGACATTAATTAACTTGACGTCATCTGTCAGACATTAATTAACTGTTTCCGGGAACTCATAACATTTGGCTTGGAAACAACAATAACAAATACTGTTTCCCGGAAACTCATAACATCTGGCTTGAACAAGAAATATTGGAAACACGCGATCTCCCGGAAACTCATAACATCTGGCTTGAACAACAACAAGAAGGAAGTGACAAAGTTCCTGTTTTTCCATTCTCACTGACAAAAACCATAAAACCGTCAAATAATCAACACACATAAACATCCATAAAAACAGACATAAATGTGACAAACTTCCTGTTTTTTCATTCTCACTGAGAAAGTCCATAAAACCATACAAAAATGTGACAAAATTCCTGTTTTTCCATTCTCACTGACAAAATCCATAAAAACGTCAAATAATCAACACACATAAACATCCATAAAACCATCCATAAATGTGACAAACTTCCTGTTTTTTCATTCTCACTGAGAAAGTCCATAAAACCATACAAAAATGTGACAAAATTCCTGTTTTTTCATTCTCACTGACAAAAACAATAAACCACGTGGTAATCGTGGGACTCAATAAGGCATCTCTACTCCATTTTTCCCTAAACGCTTCCTCAGATGTTTATTACAATATCCTAAGCATTAGTGGTGCTCACTCCAGAAATAGTAGTTTTAGTGATAGTAGTGGTAGTAGTAGTAAGTGTGGTAGCAGTAGCAGCATTGGTAGTTGTAGTACTAGTAGCGTGCAAAATAATGTCGTTTTGGGCAATTGACCATCTCCCTTATCATTTCCTGAAAGCTCCAAATTAATATATTCAGTCATTCCTGAGTTACGCCGTTTTGACAACCCATATACACATACCATGTTTTGATATAGTTCAACACTCCCCTTAACATCCTCTAAAAAAGACTCACCTTAATGTCCTTCATATTTTAGGAAAGTAGATGTCAAACATGCATACCTTTACTCAATAACATATTCTATATTTAAACAATGAACAAATTGTCTAACTTACAGTCCTTGCCCTGAGGCATCGGGGATGGGAGGGGGGATAACATTCCTAAATGTAATATTAATGAACCTTTCAACAATGCTGAACAAAATAAATGTCTCAAAACTTTATTTGAATGTTTGTATCGGGAAATGGGTGTGGGGGGAGGGGCTGATGGCTCTCAAATACCTTTTGACTCTTAAAAAGGGCACTATAACTTCCAATTTCAAATCAAATAAGCCCCTGAACGACCATCCATTCCATAAAAAGCTTATATGCCCCCAGGGCATAACTTACAGACCTTGCTCCTGGGCTTTGGGGGGTTGTGTCAACCCTGGAGGTATTGTTATGTATTCTTTGGACTATTTTGATCAGAATTACTATCTCACAATTTGAATCAGATGCGTTTGGTGAAAAGAGGTGCAGTTATGGGGAAGGGGCTAGTTTCCGTCCATGATTTTTTACTCTTAAAAGGGAACTTAAAGTTCCAATTTTCCACCAAATGAGCCACCCCTAAAGTTTATACAACCATTCCTTCCATAAGAACCTTAAATGTCCCTGGGGCATAAATTACAACCCTTGCCCCAAGCCTCTGTTGGTTTGTATCAGACCCTACAGACTTGTTATATGATCTTTGGATTATTTTGAATAAAAAGGCTATCTCAAAATTTATATTGGATGTATTTCGGGAAAACATGACTTATGGGGGGGGGGAGGGTGGTAACTGCCCTCTAGCAATTTTGACTCTTAAAAAGGGCACTAGAACTTCTGATTACCGATCCAATGAGCCACCTGTGAAATAAATTCGACCACCCTTTCTATAAAGCCTTATATGCCCCCCAGGGCATAACTTACAGCCCTTTCTCTGAGGGCTATGGGGGGTTGTCACGCTCAAAGATATAATTTCCGAACCCTTCAACTATGCTGAACAAAATTGCTATCTCGAAATTTTGATTGGATGTGTTAGGGAAATGATGGGCGAGGTGGGTGGGATGGGTTGCTCAGAAATCAGTTTTGACTCGTTAAAATAAGCACTATAATTTTCAATTTGAAAGCAAATGAGCCCCATCCGAAGTTTATGCTACCATTTATTCAATAGAAACCTTACTTGCCCCCTGGGCATAATTTACAACCGTTGCTTCAGGGCTCTGGGGGGTTGTGTGGGCCGTGGAGGTATTGTTATATGTTCTTTGGACTTTTTTGAACATAACAGCTATCGCTAAATTTCAAAAAGATGCGTTTGGTGAAAACAGGGGTACTCGGGGGGAGGGCTAGTTGCCCTCCATCAGTTTTTACTTTTGAAAGTGAACTAGAACTTCCAATTTTCAAGCAAATGAGCCTACCCTAAAGTTTTTATAGCCGTCCCTTTCATAAAAACCTTAAATACCCCCGGGGGAATAGTTACAACCCTCGCCCCCAGTCTCTGGGTTTTTTTTTTCAACCCCAAAAGCCTTGTTATATGGTCTTTGGACTATTTTGAATAAAATAGGTATTTCAAAATTTCTTCTAGATGCATTTTTCTTAAAAGGGCCACTAAAACTTCTAATTACCAATCCAATGAGTCCCCTCTGAAGTTTATTGGACCACTCTTCCTATAAAAACCTTATATGCTCCCAGGGAATGACTTACAACCCTTGTCCTGAGGGCTGTGGGGGGGGGGGATTTAATCTTCGAAGACATAATTACTAGACCTTTCAACTACGCTGACCAAACCGGCTGTCTCCAAATTCGGATTGGATGTATTTTTGGAAATCATTGGCGATGGGGGAGGGGTCTGGATGCCCTCCAATCATTGTCTACTATTAAAAAGGGCACTAGAACTATTGTGCTGTCTATGATAAAAAAAAAAAAACCTTATAGATTAACAAAGAGCAACTTGCACAACTTACAGCCCTTGCACCGGGGAATATGGGGGGGGGGAGTATCAACCCGTAGGCATAACTATTTCACTCTTTGAATTATTTTGAACAAAATAGCTATCTCAAAATTTTGTCTCAATCAGCTATCTCAAATCGTAATAAGAAACCTTGTATATTAAGAATGAGCAACTTGCATATCTTACATTCCTTTTACCGAGGGTTGCGGGAGGGGGGAGGGGTTGTCAAGCGCGGAGGCATAGTTATTACACCTTTGAACTATTTTAAATGAAATGGTTATCTCAACATTTTGATAGGATGCATCTTGGGGAAAAAAGGGCTTGGTGGGGGGTAGTTGCCCTCCGATCACTTTTAATCTTCAAAAAGGCACTGGAACTTACGATTTCCTATTGAGTTAACCCCATCCAAAGTTTCTACGGCCAATCTTCTTGTAAAAACCTTATATCTTAGCAATGGGCAGCTTCCATAACTTACAGCCCTTGCTCCGGGGGATGAAAGGGGGCTTGTCAATCTTAAGGTCATTATTCGGTAGGGGGAGGACGCCTAGCAACATTCGTTTTCTCTCATTAGAATAGCTGTTTTGACTTTTAATCTCCCATAATGTTCCACCTGCACTAATAGGCAAGATCGACCCCTATACAAAATGCAAGAAAGACGCCCTGTCACCCCATCCCCTTGTAATCGCTTCTAGAACATCTACTTTCACCACACCCCCACCCAATCACTGCTAGTATATCTGCTTTTAGTGTTCAAATCAAAATTCTACAGTTAAATCGTGTTTTTGCGATATTTTTTCAATTATGTCCTTGACCTAGGATATACCATTGCATAATTAATTTATTTGCATAAGAGATGGAAGGCCCTAAGAATCCTAAAATGTTTACAAAAAAAAAAAAAAAAATCCTGTGAGACCGAAAATCATATGAAGCTTGTTATTCTCAATTTTCTAATGCAACTCACAGACAAACAGTTTCATTTTAAATGTATTCATAGATTTGTCGTTGTCGTTGAAATCTATGCAACGTGTCGTCGGGGAAACGACACGTTAGGGTCGTTTCCCCAAAAAATTCTTTGGAAATGCCTTAAATGTCTGAATCTGAATTAATAAAATATTTGAATAAAAATGTTTTGGGGCCAATTGTGTATGACGAGCCCATCTTCTCCAGAGATTTATAAAGAGTAATAATGTGAAATAGGCTTTATTCAGTAGCTTTGCTCCCTACTTCAGTGGCTATTCCGTTCATATTACCTGAGGACACTTTTAATTGTATGTTGACCCCTATACGTAAAATTTTACCCTAATGTCATGTTTGGTGCATTTCTAAGGCTCTAGTTGCTTTACGATCACTTTTGACTCTTCTATTCGAATGGTGTCCCTCGCCAAATCCAAGGACAACCGGTTTGTTGTAATCCCCGATGGTATAAAAAGGAAAAAAACAAACAAAAAGCAAATACACAAAGGTTCCATGGACAGTGTTGAGTTTAACATTTTCGTAGGTACGGGCTTGAAAATATGTCTAGAAAAGTTATTTGGAAAGTTCTTGGATATCCAGAAGCTAGTGGTGCAGTGGTCTCACTCGAAAATCGAGTGTTTTTCTCTTTTTCGAAAATTAGGCAACTTTGGATAGCTACATTCAAGCTTTCCATAGCTACCTTGGATAGCTACCTTCAATTGCACTGAATAAAACATAAATTATTTTATGTGTATTAAGTATTATTTCCAAACTTTCTTTTTGGAGTTTGGTTAACGTTGGCAAGGCTGGCTCTTTACTGACAATTCGTTACAGTGACCTGCTTGATAAGTAGAATAAACATGCGCAAACTGATAACTTTGTGCCTTATTTTAAAAGAAAGGTCATACCCCGGTAACCCGGGTAGTATTCATTTTAAACTAATTTTATTTTGAATAGTTTCCCATGCCCTTCATTAAGAAAAGAAAAACGATTCTTTAGAAGGTATACATTTCCATATTTCAAAATTAAAGAACATTTCAAAACTACCTAATTATTTCAAATAGGGTCAAAAGCAGAGGTTGACATTATTTCTCATGAATTTCACTCATTTCCATTTTGAGGTAAAGAGAGCGTGGGAGGGGGCGGTTAAATGTTAAAAGTGTGAGAAAAGAAACACTTTAAGGAATGATTTCATTTTGCCTTGAAGATAAAACAAAGTAATAGCTTCAATTAGAGGAGGAAATAGTTAAATAATTCTGTAGTTTTATCTCGCGTAGTTTCTCTGTCATTATCCTGAGGTTTTTTTTATGACTGTCTCTATTGGTTTAAAAAAAGTCAGAAACAGCGTTGCCAACGCTTTGAAGTAAGCTGTATCAGCTTTCGTATTAAAATTGTACCCAGGATATCAATTTGACTCACTACTGTGAGTAGTGACAACTCACTACCATTACTCACTACAAAACTCACTACTATTAGGAAGATTTGACCTTCAAAATGGTTCCCGAACAAGTGACAACCCTGCAAACGAAAGTCAGGATGAGGTCAAAGCTGGCAAGAGTCAACGGACTGCAGCTAAACTAGAAAATAAAAAAAAATCCATTACATGTATATGTTTCTTTGACCTGGTGCCATATATTGTACAAATGTTATTACTCTGGTAAATTTAATCAGAGGAAGTTAACCTGAGACGAATGACCTTTTCTTTCAAATAAAATATAGTCTTCATTTTTAATAGATCCGATTTATCCACTGATTGTAAAGTGGGGAATTACCTTTTTTGTAATATAGACATTCGTTTTTGTCTTGTTCAGTGAATAACAGCAGTTCTGGAAATGTATGGAATGTGAGTTGCATTTATTTGTTTTGCTTTTTAGTTGTCTTTTTTTCTGTCTCTCTCTCTCGTGAGTTTAGTTTGTCGTTTTTTAAGGAGATTTAATTTTATGAATTGTTTTTTCTTCTTTCAAGTTGTTTCTTTTTTGTTGAGAAAGGCTCCCAGACGTGGAGCCAAAATATTCTGATTTTCTTATTAATTATTTTTTTTTTTGGTTATTGTCCACTGCTTTATTTAATTTAAACCTGTTTTTTTCTCTTAATTTTTCGTAAATAGAAAAGCAGTGTGGTCTAAGAAATTATTTATTTTTCTCAAAGTACTAAGAAACTTTAGTGTCAAGAACGAGGTGTTGATGAGGGGGCAACCCCCTTCTTAAGCGTGATAATTTCTGTTCGTTTTAATGTTGCTTCTTACTTTCAGTTGAGAAAACTTTTTTTTCTTTTAATTTAATATAATACAGAGGACCGTGTAAACCTAGGAAGCGCCCGTTCGATTGGGCATTTTGAAATCTAGTGTACTTTTTTAGTATTGAAAGGAGTAGGAGTCAAACCAACCATCTCTCGATGCTCCATAGTGTCACATGGCATCCTGTTGTGCCAGATGACAGTGGAGGAAATTTTCAAAGGAGGTATTTTTAATCGCCATGGTTGAAAAGTTTAAAAAGATGCATCCAAAGGTGACATGATGATTGCGACTCAAGGGGCATGGGTGCCAACTTGTACAATTGATCCATTTGAAACTAAAGATTGTTCAAAACTGATCCATTTAAATGTAAGGGATGAGTACCTTGCGTAAATAATATCTGCAAAGTCTCTATTAACATCAAATTCCTACCATCTACATTAAATCTAAGTAAAAAATCAGCTAGATTTGATTTCTTCTATACGGCTTCAGTCAAAATCCGCTCAAATGATACAATTTATTGTTTGTAATTAAAATTTTTCCGCTAAATCACTCGAATTAAAATAATTTTTACTGATGTTACTACAATGTAATAACCAGTTTTGGCTTAGTAAATAGTAATGTTTCCCATGAATCATGTTTTTATCAGCCCAATCAAACAGTTCGTAGTAGCGAACTGTAAGTAAGGAGTGATGTGGCTCAATAGTAACCAAAATTGTGAGAAACAGTGTCTTGATAATAAGAGATACATCAAAAGAATTGAATTTTGGTGGTTATTTAAAATATGTAAAATTCATAAATTTTTTTTATTACCCATCAAAAGTTACGAGCCTTTGAAAATTCACCTAATTTTTGAATCAGAGAACTCTACTTTATAGGTTTCAAGCTCTTATATACAAACATGTGGAATATTGAGTTTTTTTGCCTGAAGCAAGATCATTGATGCGTGTCTATTTTTTTTTTTTTTTTTTAATTCCAGGGGTGAACCTATTGAACCAGTGATCCTAGAAAATGGATAGAGGGCTCATTTGATTGAGAATCAAAAGTTATAGTGTCCTCTTTAAGTGACCTAAAATATTGGAGGGCAGCTAGCCCCCTCCCATCCCCCTTTCTTACCCAAAATTGTCCGATCAAAATTTTGAGATATTTATTTTCCTCAGCATGGTCAAAAGATCTAATAACTATGTCTTTGAGGATGACTTGACCCCCTCCATAGTCCCTGGGGGGGAGGGCTGCAAGTTGTGAACTTTGCCCATTGCTTACATAAAGTATTGACTATTGGGAAGTATACAGATATTGGGGAGAAGGGATGGATTTTCTGGAGGGGGTGCTTACATGGGACGATCTTTCCATGTAGGAGTTTTCATTCGGGAAGGGAATATTTCCTAGAGGGGGGCTGGACTTCCTGGCATTAATTAAAAAACTGTCAGAAATTGAATTAAAAAAAAACAACAAGTTTTTCAACTGAAGATAAGGAGCAACATTAAAACTTAAAACGAACAGAAATTATTACGTATATGAGGTGGTTATCCCATCCTCAGTACCTCGCTCTTTACGCTAAAGTGTTTGTTGATTTTTTAAAAAAGCTTGTTATCGGAGGCAACGCTGTAGCGTTGCCTATAGTAAAGGCCATACAGCTCCAATGTTTTATTATTTATTTATTATTATTATTTTCCCAGAGGCACTTCATATGGAAGGGGTCGTCGTAGGAACTTCAAAGGGGTCTCATTCGATTGGAAATCGAGAGTTCTAGTGCCCTTTTTAATAGTCGAAAATGATTGGAGGGCAACTAGCCCCCCCCAAACCCATCATTCCCCCAACCATATCCTTGTTCCGTGTTATGTGCATATAATATTCTATATAATGTTATTTTGAGTTATACTTTTATCGCATTGTGTTCATTTTTAAGGGGTATAAAAATGATATCAAACGGGTACAAAATAGGATTTATGGGGGGGGGGGGAGCTGGTTACCCTCCAATATCTTTTGACGCTTAAAAGGTGAGCTAGAACTTTCAATTTCCAATCAAATAAGCCCTCTCTGAAGTTTATATGACAATGTTGTCTATACAAAACCTTATATGCCCCCAAGGCATAACTTACAACCCTTGCCCTGAGGGCCGTGGGGGAGTTGTCATCCTCAAAGACCTAATTTCCCGAACTTAAGCTACGTTTAATAAAATGGCTGTCTCAAAATTTTGATTGGATGTGTTTGGGGAAAAGGTGGGCGTGAGAAGTGGGGGGGGGGGGTATTTGTCCTCCAATCACTTTCTACTATGAAAACCACTTTCTACTATGAAAATGTGAGACTGGGGTTAGTTGCCCTCAAATCACTTTCGACTGTTAAAAAGGACACTAGCCCTTTGAATTTCCAATCGATTGAGCCTTTTTTGAAGTTCCTACGACACTGCCTTCTATAAAAACCTTATATACCCCCAGGGTATAACTTAAAACCCTTGTCTTAAGGGTTGTGGGTGAGTTTCCTCCTCAAAAACATATTTTCTGTCCAAAAATCAACTACGCTGAACAAAATGGCTATCTCAAAATTTTGATTGGATGTGTGTGGGGGAATGATGGGCGTGGGGGATCACTTTCGACTATTAAAGAGGGCGCTGGCCCTCTTTAAAAAGGGTGCTAGCCCTTTGAATTTCCAATGAAATGAGCCTGTTTTGAAGTTTCTACGACAACGCCTTCTATAAAAACCTTATATGCCCCCAGGGCATAACTTAAAACCCTTGCCCTGAGGGTTGTTGGGAGTGTCTTCCTAAAAAATATATTTTCTATCCGGAAATCAACTACGCTGAACAAAATGGCTATTTCAAAATTTTGATTGGATGTGTTTGGGGGAATAATGGGCGTGGGTGTTCGACTAGTTTCCCTCCAATGACTTTCGGCTATTAAAAAGGGCACTAGAACTCTCAATTTCCAATCGAATGAGCCCCTTTTGAAGTTTCTACGACAACACCTTCCATTTGAAGTGCCCTGCTCTAAAGAAAAAATGATAAATAGTACATTGTGCCAACATCGTTCTTATATGCACTCAGGGCATAACTTAAAACCCTTGCCCCGAGGGTTGTGAGGGAGTGTCCTCCTCAAAAATATATTTTCCATCTGGAAATCAACTACGCTGAACAAAATGGCTATCTCAAAAATTTGATAGGATGTGGTTGGGGGAATGATGGGCGTGAGGGGGGGGGGCTAGTTGCCCTCCAATCACTTTCGACTATTAAAAGGGCACTAGCCACTCCAATTTCCAATCGAATGAGCCCTTTTCGAAGTTTCTACGACATCTCCTTCGATACAAAGTGCCTGGGTATGGAGAAAAAAACACATTATGCCCAGATCGTTCTTTACTTAGGCAGCGCTAGCACGCTGCCTATGATATTTTCACTTATACATTGTGAGGAGACGACTGTATCATTATAAACATTCGATTTTGTTTATACGCCAGTGCATGGAAGTGTTATTTAATATGTGAGTTTTGATCCTATTTATTTATTTATATTTCTTTTCTTTTTTTTTCTCTTTGTGTGCTTAGTATGTTGTTTTTCGATGTAATTTAAGAATTTTTTTTTTCCGTTGAGAAAGGTTCCCGGATGTGCGGCTGAAATATTCGAAGTGTGTTTGTTTTAATTAAGTGTTTATATTGTTATAATTTTCCACTGCTCTATCAAAATTAAAACCCCGTTTTTCTTGCTTAATTTTTCTTTAAACTAAATTACTTGCTACAAATGTACTCATATAAAAGAAAACAGGTTTCTAAAATTTGGGGCACCTAGCCCCTATCTTAACATTATACGACGGACTTTTGTAATCGAAATATCCGTATTGCTTGGGCTGTCTTACCTCAATTGTTTACCAGCCAACAAATTTGACACTGCTTATAAGTAAATTTTTAAACTTCCTAGAGAGGGCATGCACTAAAAAAAGTTCATACAAGTCCGACCTTCAAAAGAGAGGGTGGGATGATTTTCTGTAAGAAATTGAATGCTCACACGCCAGAAATAATAAATTCCAGCAAAAAAATTTCTTTGGGTTTCTTTTAAGTGCGAGAAACAGTTCTGTACAATACTGTACACATTAAATATGTTAGTCAGCTTCCGTTTCTACGGTTTTTGCTTTTCCCAACACAGCAAAATAACCAAATTGTGGACAACCTTCTTTTTCCCAAATCTACACGTCTTTTAATTTTACAGCACTTTTTAATGGGTCCTTTTCAGTGGCATCGAGTGAGTGGAAGAGTGGCATTTCCATCTCCAAAATACTCCCTTTCCTATATTTTAGATGCCCTAGATTTTCTTAAGGGTATTTTCATTGAAAAAATCTGTTTTTGATTTTCATTCAAAAAATAAAAAACTGTTTTGGGTTTTCAGTAAAGTTGCGGTCTAGGACTTAAAATTATCGTTGAAGAAAAATGTGTTGAATCAAACAGTTTGTGATAACGAACTGTAAGTAAGGAGCGTCACGGCTCAATAGTAAGCAAAACTCTAAAAAAACGGAATTATGATACCAACGGGTATATCAAAAGAATTGGTTTATTATGCTGATTCCGAATATAAATTTTCATTAAGATTAGTATTGTCCATTATTGGCTACAAGCCTGAGAAAATTGGTCTGATTTTCGAAAAAACAGGGAAACACCTCTAAAAAGTCAAAGAATCAATGAAAATCACACCGTCAGATTCAGCATATCAGAAAACCCTACTATAGAGGTTTTAAGCTCTTATTTGCAAAAATATGGAATTTTGTGTTTTTGCCAAAAGAAAGATCACGGATGCATGTTTATTTGTTTTCCCCAGGGGTGTTCTAATGAACCGAGTGGGCCTAGAATATTGGAAAGGGCCTCATTCGAGCGGAAATTAAAAGTTCTAGTTCCCTTTTTAGGTGAACAAAAGGATTGGAGGGTAACTAGGCCCACTCCCACGCCACTTTTTTCCCGAAGTCGTCCGGTCAAAATTTTAAGATAGTTGTTTTGTTCAGCATAGTTGAAAGGCCCAATAACCATGTTTTTGGAGATGGCTTGACCCCCACAGCCCCTAGGAAAAGGTCTTTAAGCTATAAGATTTGCCCATTGTTTACGTATAGTATTTGTTGTTGGGAAGTATGCATACGTTTTTTGGGTGGGGAGGGGAGGACAAATTCTCTGCTGGGGGGATTTTGCGTGGGAAAAATTTGCCATGCAGAGAGAAGTTTCCAGGGGGTGAACTTTTTAGGAGAAGTTTAACACTGGAGGAGTTTGCCTGAATTCCTATACGAAATGTTTTTATGATAAAAAATAAATCGCGAAGAAAGGAAGAAAACGAGGACAATTAACAGCCAGTGAAAAAAATGAAAAATTATACAAATATTTCGGTCAAGACCTCCGCTTGACCGTCCTCAGTGCAGAATAAAACTGATAAAAATATAAAAAAAAAAAAACTTTAGAACAAAAAAACAAAACTAAAATTGGACGACCCTTTCTCAGTAACGGTGAAAGGGTAACCTTTCACCGTTACTGAGAAATGGTCCTTCAATTTTAGTTTTGTGTTTTTATTTTAAGGTTTGGTTTTTATATTTTTATCAGTTTTATTCTGCACTGAGGACAGTCAAGCAGAGGTCTTGACCGAAATATTTGCATAATCCTTTCACCGTTAGACCCATCATGTAATTGCGCTTTGAGATGTCTATGTTTTCAATTTGGTCATATAAGAGAAAAAGTGCTACATTCAATGTAGCACCTGCTACAGTGCTACACATGCTTAAATAGTGCTAAAATAGCACTTTCGTGCATCAGGTGTCAACCCTGTATATTACCAGCTCAAATTATGGTATAGCAGCAACGGGTAAAAAAGGTGGGGTTATTTGGCTTCCCTTTCTGACAAATACTTAAAAAGTGCTATGAGGGATGGACGACAATATGCCATAAAAATAATCTGATAGAATTTAAATACACTTACTAACGTGGAGGTATAGAGCGTTAACGTCTGTTTTTTTTCTTTTATATGCATATGTCTGCCTTTTAACCTTTACCCCAGTCTTGCCTCCATGCTTCTACAGGTGTACACAGATCAAGTCAGTATATACCTCCTTGGACTTGAGACATGCTGAAAAAATGCATTGAACTTTAATAACTTTTTATTGATCTTTCTTTTTTGAAAATGTTCTATTTCATTGAATCAGAACGAAGGAATAAGCGCTATTAAAAATTGACACGGTATTTGAAACTAATTGTTGGGCGTTCTTCTGTCTCTAAAAGCACGAAAACTATCATATGGCAAATTCCCGTGATATTTAGAACTCTATGATTAGCTATTAATTTTTAATGAACTGAATATTCAATTTTCATCAACTGAAGAGAAAAAGCTATTTCGGTGGTTATGCAACGTTGACGCTTGGAAGTGGCAATGAGAGAGGGTTTAAACTGGAAATGTAAAAATGATACCATGAAGTTTGTGGTCATTCAGTGATTACAAAATAGACCCACCCCTTCCACTTAAAAAACAGGGTCACTTAGGAAGGTCCCCCTGCTGAATATAGTGCTGACTTTTCTACTGAACATGGCCAAGAATAGCAAAGACCTAATAACTGGCTAAGCCAGAATCATGGTTGCTGCAGTAGGTGAAACCTAGTAAAGAGTAAACCCCGATCCACTGTAAACAAAACTTCAAAAAGTGGGAAATGAAACATCATGGATGTCCGCTTAATTGTTCATTTGAAAGCTAATTTTTATATCTGGTGCTATTTTTTTATAAATTTGACTTTATAACGCCATCATAGAGTACCATATGCTACACAAAAATGGCACAAGTGGTACAAAGAGTGAGGGGTTGAGGTGGGGGAAGCATCCCTGGTAAATAGAATATTTCTGTTCTTTTAATTTTAACGTTGCTCCTTGCTTTGAGCTGAAAAACTTGTTTTTTCTAATTTGAATTGCTGATTATTTTTTCAAACAATGCCGGGAAATCTGCCTCACTTGCTCATGGAAATTTCTCCCCCTCGAAAAATTCCTCAGTTGAAAGTTCTGTTCCTTATAAAATCCCTCCGAAAAATTCCCACTTGAAAAACACTTTTGACCCTTAGTAATACTTTAATGTTTGCATTAATATTACTCCTTACTTATTTGTATCAAAGTCATGGTTCGTTCAAAATCAGATATGAGAAAGCTATCATTCCCCAGCCCAATACTCTTTTTACTCAGATTTAACTTTGGTATATGAATGTTTCAACTATAAGTTCTTAAGTAGGCGCATTTGCTATGGTCAATAATAACATTTTCCTAAACTTAAGGTAGGTAGTCATCCCCATCAAACAACGCTCTTTACTCTTAAAAGTCCATTTCTAATCATAATGTTCACGTATTTACAGGCGGCTCAGTTGGCTTAGCGCTGCAATGACTTGTTGGTAGTACTAGTAGTAGTAGTAGTAGCAGTAGTAGTAATAATAGTAATAGTAGTAGTAGTAGTAGTAGTAGTAGTAGTAGTAGTAGTAGTAGTAGTAGTAGTAGTAGTAGTAGTAGTAGTAGTAGTAGTAGTAGTAGTAGTAGTAGTAGCAGCAGTAGCAGTAACAGTTTTAGTAGAAGCAGTAGTGGTATCAGTAGTAGTAGTAGTAGTAATAGTAGTAGCAGCAGCAGCAGCAGCAGTAGTAGCAGTAGTAGTAGTAGGAGAAGTAGAATTTACAGAACACTGTCCAAATTTATTCCTTAGATGAAGGAAGGTCAGAGCTTAACTATCCCCTCTATAATTATTTGAAGGACTTCCCTTTTTGAGGTTTAAGTACCTTAGACTCTGTAAAAAATATCCACTATCCCCAGTAGAAAGGGGGATGCTACTCCGAGCGGGGCTCCATATATGGGCATAGAATCCCTAGGGAGATGGTTTTCTCACTGAGAATGAAAAAAAAGAATTTTTCTCACTTGAAAAATGCATGACAAATGCATTTCTGAGAAATTGATTACATAATCAATAGAACCCTATCAGGAGGTCGTGACGGGGGTCCATATATGGATATAGAATGACGTAATCGACTAGGACAAATGGATTTCTGAGAAATTGATTACATAATCAGTAGAACCCTATCAGGAGGTCGTGACGGGGGTCCATATATGGATATAGAATGACATAATCGACTAGGACAAATGGATTTCTGAGAAATTGATTACATAATCGGTAGAACCCTATCAGAAGGTCATGACTGGACTCCAAGCAATACTTTTCAAAAGGCATTTCAGAACAAGTTCTTTTCTTAGTGACCGTCCTAAACCCATTTTACAATTGAAGTACCCATCCTTTTCACCCACAACTATACTTTACAGCTTTTTGGATACCTCACTCCCAAAAATACTTTTCAAAGACCATTTCAGAGCAAGTCACTTTCTTAATGTCCCACCTAAACCCATTTTCCAACTTGAAGTACTTATCTTTTTCACCCACAACTATACTTTACAGCTTTTTGGTTACCTCAACACCAAGAAATACTTTTCAAAGACCATTTCAGAGCAAGTTACTTTCTTAATGTCCCTCCTAAACCCATTTTCCAACTTGAAGTACTTATCTTTTTCACCCACAACCATACTTTACAGCTTTTTGGTTACCTCAACACCAAGAAGTACTTTTCAAAGTCCATTTCAGAGCAAGTTACTTTCTTAATGTCCCTCCTAAACCCATTTTCCAACTTGAAGTACTTATCTTTTTCATCCACAAACTATACTTTACAGCTTTTTGGATACCTCAACACCAAGAAATACTTTTCAAAGACCATTTCAGAGCAAGTTACTTTCTTAATGTCCCTCCTAAACCCATTTTCCAACTTGAAGTACTTATATTTTTCACCCACAACTATACTTTACAGCTTTTTGGTTACCTCAACACCAAGAAATACTTTTCAAAGACCACTTCAGAGCAAGTTACTTTCTTAATGTCCCTCCTAAACCCATTTTCCAACTTGAAGTACTTATCTTTTTCATCCACAACTATACTTTACAGCTTTTTGGATACCTCAACACCAAGAAATTCTTTTCAAAGACCATTTCAGAGCAAGTTACTTTCTTAATGTCCCTCCTAAACCCATTTTCCAACTTGAAGTACTTATCTTTTTCACCCACAACTATACTTTACAGCTTTTTGGTTACCTCAACACCAAGAAATACTTTTCAAAGACCATTTCAGAGCGAGTTACTTTCTTAATGTCCCTCCTAAACCCATTTTCCAACTTGAAGTACTTATCTTTTTCACCCACAACTATACTTTACAGCTTTTTGGATACCACAACACCAAGAAATACTTTTCAAAGACCATTTCAGAGCAAGTTACTTTCTTAATGTCCCTCCTAAACCCATTTTCCAACTTGAAGTACTTATCTTTTTCATCCACAACTATACTTTACAGCTTTTTGGATACCTCAACACCAAGAAATACTTTTCAAAGACCATTTCAGAGCAAGTTACTTTCTTAATGTCCCTCCTAAACCCATTTTCCAACTTGAAGTACTTATCTTTTTCACCCACAACTATACGTTACAGCTTTTTGGTTACCTCAACACCAAGAAATACTTTTCAAAGACCATTTCAGAGCAAGTTACTTTCTTAATGTCCCTCCTAAACCCATTTTTCAACTTGAAGTACTTATCTTTTTCACCCACAACTATACTTTACAGCTTTTTGGATACCTCAACACCAAGAAATACTTTTCAAAGACCATTTCAGAGCAAGTTACTTTCTTTATGTCCCTCCTAAACCATTTTCCAACTTGAAGTACTTATCTTTTTCACCCACAACTACACTTTACAGCTTTTTGGTTACCTCAACACCAAGAAATACTTTTCAAAGACCATTTCAGAGCAAGTTACTTTCTTAATGTCCCTCCTAAACCCATTTTCCAACTTGAAGTACTTATCTTTTTCATTCACAACTATACTTTACAGCTTTTTGGATACCTCAACACCAAGAAATACTTTTCAAAGACCATTTCAGAGCAAGTTACTTTCTTAATGTCCCTCCTAAACCCATTTTCCAGCTTGAAGTACTTATCTTTTTCACCCACAACTATACTTTACAGCTTTTTGGATACCTCAACACCAAAAAATACTTTCAAAGACCATTTCAGAGCAAGTTACTTTCTTAATGTCCCTCCTAAACCCATTTTCCAACTTGAAGTACTTATCTTTTTCACCCACAACTATACTTTACAGCTTTTTGGTTACCTCAACACCAAGAAATACTTTTCAAAGACCATTTCAGATAAAGTTACTTTCTTAATGTCCCTCCTAAACCCATTTTCCAACTTGAAGTACTTATCTTCTTCATCCACAACTATACTTTACAGCTTTTTGGATACCTCAACACCAAGAAATACTTTTCAAAGACCATTTCAGAGCAAGTTACTTTCTTAATGTCCCTCCTAAACCCATTTTCCAACTTGAAGTACTTATCTTTTTCACCCACAACTATACTTTACAGCTTTTTGGATACCTCAACACCAAGAAATACTTTTCAAAGATCTTTTCAGAGAAAGTTCCTTTCTTAATGTCCCTCCTAAACCCATTTTCCAATTTGAAGTACTTATCTTTTTCACCCACAAACTATACTTTACAGCTTTTTGGACACCTCAACACCAAGAAATACTTTTCAAAGACCATTTCAGAGCAAGTTACTTTCTTAATGTCCCTCCTAAACCCATTTTCCAACTTGAAGTACTTATCTTTTTCACCCACAACTATACTTTACAGCTTTTTGGATACCTCAACACCAAGAAATACTTTTCAAAGACCATTCCAGAGCAAGTTACTTTCTTAATGTCCCTCCTAAACCCAGTTTCCAACTTTTCACATAGAGATGAAAAAATTTAAAGTCCTGTTCCAAATTTTTCTTAGAAGATAGAAAAGTTCAAGTTCTCTTCTGAATTTTGCCAAAGAACACAATTCAATTCTAATTTCACCAGAGAAAATAAAAAGCTTCCACTTCAGCTTTAAGTTCACCAAGACATAAAAAATTTAAAGTTCAGTTCTAAATTTTTCCGTAGAAGATAGGAAAAGTTATACCATGATTGTGATTATTTTCTGTGAAGATAAAAAGTTTCACTTTAACTCTAAATTTTCTTAAATTCAATTCTGGCTTTTCTCAAAGAGATGAAAAAATTTAAAGTTCTGTTCCAAATATTTTCCCGGAAGAAGAAAAGTTCAACTTCGATTCTGAATTTTCTTAATGAAAATGAAATAAGTTATTGATCAATTCTTTTTTCCCAAAATAATATAAAAAGTTTCCACTTCAGTTCAGATTTTTCTCAAAGAGATGAAAAAATTTAAAATACTGTTCCAAATTTTTCATAGAAGATAGAAAAGTTCAAGTTCTCTTCTGAATTTTACCAAAGAACACAATTCAATTCTAATTTCACCAGAGAAAATAAAAAGCTTCCACTTCAGTTTTAAGTTCACCAAGACATAAAAAATTTAAAGTTCAGTTCTAAATTTTTCAGTAGAAGATAGGAAAAGTTATACCATGATTATGATTATTTTCTATGAAGATAAAAAGTTTCACTTTAATTCTAAATTTTCATAAATTCAGTTCCGACCTTTCTCAAAGAGATGAAAAAATTTAAAGTTCTGTTCCAAATATTTTCCCGGAAGAAGAAAAGTTCAACTTCGATTCTGAATTTTCTTAATGAAAATGAAATAAGTTATTGATCAATTCTATTTTCCCAAAATAATATAAAAATTTTCCACTTCAGTTCAGATTTTTCTCAAAGAGATGAAAAATTTAAAATACTTCCAAATTTTTCATAGAAGATAGAAAAGTTCAAGTTCTCTTCTGAATTTTACCAACGAACACAATTCAATTCTAATTTCTCCAGAGAAAATAAAAAGCTTCCACTTCAGTTTTAAGTTCACCAAGACATAAAAAATTTACAGTTCTGTTCTAAATTTTTCCGCAGAAGAAAGGAAAAGTTATACTATGATTGTGATTATTTTCCATGAAGATAAAAAGTTTCACTTTAATTCTAAATTTTCTTAAATTCAGTTCCGACTTTTCACATAGAGATGAAAAAATTTAAAGTTCTGTTCCAAATATTTTCCCGGAAGAAGAAAAGTTCAACTTCGATTCTGAATTTTCTTAATGAAAATGAAATAAGTTATTGATCAATTCTATTTTCCCAAAATAATATAAAAAATTTCCACTTCAGTTCAGATTTTTCTCAATGAGATGAAAAATTTAAAATACTTACAAATTTTTCATAGAAGATAGAAAAGTTCAAGTTCTCTTCTGAATTTTACCAACGAACACAATTCAATTCTAATTTCTCCAGAGAAAATAAAAAGCTTCCACTTCAGTTTTAAGTTCACCAAGACATAAAAAATTTAAAGTTCTGTTTTAAATTTTTCCGTAGAAGATAGGAAAAGTTATGCTATGATTGTGATTATTTTCAGTGAAGATAAAAAGTTTCACTTTAATTCTAAATTTTCTTAAATTCAGTTCCAACTTTTCACATAGAGATGAAAAAAATTTAAAGTTCTGTTCCAAATTTTTCATAGAAGATTGGAAGAGTTATACTTTGATCGTGAATATTCAAGTTCTCTTCTGAATTTTACCAAAGAACACAATTCAATTCTAATTTCTCCAAAGAAAATAAAAAGCTTCCACTTCAGTTTTAAGTTCACCATGACATTAAAAAATTTAAAGTTCAGTTCTAAATTTTTACATAGAAGATAGGAAAAGTTATACTATGATCGTGATTATTTTCCTATGAAGATTAAAAGTTTCACTTCAATTTTAAATTTTTCTCAAAGAAGTGAAGAAAAGTACAACTTCGATTCTGAATTTTCTCAATGAAAATGAAATAAGTTATTGATCATTTCTATTTTCCCAAAATAATATAAAAATTTTCCACTTCATTTCAGATTTTTCTCAAACAGATGAAAAAATTTAAAATACTGTTCCAAATTTTCCATAGAAGATAGAAAAGTTCAAGTTCTCTTCTGAATTTTACCAAAGAACATAATTCAATTCTAATTTCTCCAGAGAAAATAAAAAGCTTCCACATCAGTTTTAGGTTCACCAAGACGAAAAAAATTTAAAGTTCAGTTCTAAATTTTTCCATAGAAGATAGGAAAAGTTATACTATGATTGTGATTATTTTCCATGAAGATAAAAAGTTTCACTTTAATTCTAAATTTTCTTAAACTCAATTCCGACCTTTCTCAAAGAGATGAAAAAATTTAAAGTTCTGTTCCAAATATTTTCCCGGAAAAGAAAAGTTCAACTTCGATTCTGAATTTTCTCAATGAAAATGAAATAAGTAATTGATCAAGTCTATTTTCCTAAAATAATATAAATTTTCCACTTCAATTCAGATTTTTCTCAAAGAGATGACAAAATTTAAAATATTGTTCCAAATTTTTCATAGAAGATAGAAAAAGTTATACTTTGATTGTGAATATTCTTCATGAAGATATGGAGCTCCACTTTAATTCTAAGTTTTCTCGAAGAAGTGCAAAATGTACAAGTTCTCTTCTGAATTTTCTTAGAGAGGAGAAAAAAAGTTAGCTCAATTCTGAAATTTACCAATGAAAATGAAAAAGCTTCCATTTCAGTTCATAATTTCTCAAAGACATAAAAATTTAAAGTTCAATTCTAAATTTTTCCATAGAAGATAGGAGTGGCTATACTATGATTGTGATTATTTACCATGAAGATAAAGAGTTTCACTCTATTTCTAATTTTTCTTAAATTCAGTTCATTCATCTAAGCACCAAAAACAATAGGTTAGGTTAGGTATAAATAAATATTAATAAATAATTAGAAACATTTCTCCATGTTTAAGTTAGGCTAGGTTAGGTTAACTTTTCATGAGCGCTCATGATAAGCTAACCTAACCTAACTTAAAAATGGTAAAAAGATTAAATTAGGTTGGGTTAGGTTAGATTAAGTTAGGTCAGGTTAAGTTAGGTTAGGTTAGCCTACGTACGCGCGCGTACGTAGGCTAACCTAACCTAACCTAACTTAACCTGACCTACTTAATCTAACCTAACCTAACCTAATTTAATCTTTTTACCATGTTTAAGTTAGGTTAGGTAAGCTTATCATGAGCGCTCATGATAAGTTAACCTAACCTAGCCTAACTTAAACATGGAGAAATGTTTCTAATTATTTATTAATATTTATTTATACCTAAGCTAACCTAACCTATTGTTTTTGGTGGTTAGATGAATGAACTGAATTTAAGAAAAATTAGAAATAGAATGAAACTTTTTATCTTCATGGTAAATAATCACAATCATAGTATAGCCATTCCTATCTTCTATGTAAAAATTTAGAATTGAACTTTAAATTTTTATGTCTTTGAGAAATTATGAAGTGAAATGGAAGCTTTTTCATTTTCATTGGTAAATTTCAGAATTGTGCTAACTTTTTTTCTCCTCTCTAAGAAAATTCAGAAGAGAACTTGTACATTTTGCACTTCTTCGAAAAAACTTAGAATTAAAGTGGAGCTCCATATCTTCATGAAGAATATTCACAATCAAAGTATAACTTTTTCTATCTTCTATGAAAAATTTGGAACAATATTTTAAATTTTGTCATCTCTTTGAGAAAAATCTGAATTGAAGTGGAACATTTATATTATTTTAGGAAAATAGAATTGATCAATAACTTATTTCATTTTCATTGAGAAAATTCAGAATTGAAGTTGAACTTTTCTTTTCCGGGAAAATATTTGGATCAGAACTTTAAATTTTTTCATCTCTTTGAGAAAGGTCGGAATTGAATTTAAGAAAATTTAGAATTAAAATGAAACTTTTTATCTTCATGGAAAAAAATCTCAATCATAGTATAACTTTTCCTATCTTCTATGTAAAAATTTAGAACTGAACTTTAAATTTTTTATGTCATGGTGAACTTAAAACTGAAGTGGAAGCTTTTTATTTTCTCTGGAGAAATTAGAATTGAATTATGTTCTTTGGTAAAATTCAGAAGAGAACTTGAACTTTTCTATCTTCTATGGAAAATTTGGAACAGTATTTTTAATTTTTTCATCTGTTTGAGAAAATCTGAACTGAATTGGAAAATTTTTATATTATTTTGGGAAAATAGTAATGATCAATAACTTATTTCATTTTCATTGAAAAAATTCAGAATCGAAGTTGAACTTTTCTTCACTTCTTTGAGAAAAATTTAAAATTGAAGTGAAACTTTTAATCTTCATAGGAAAATAATCACGATCATAGTATAACTTTTCCTATCTTCTATGTAAAAATTTAGAACTGAACTTTAAATTTTTTATGTCATGGTGAACTTAAAACTGAAGTGGAAGCTTTTTATTTTCTCTGGAGAAATTAGAATTGAATTGTGTTCTTTGGTAAAATTCAGAAGAGAACTTGAATATTCACGATCAAAGTATAACTTTTCCAATCTTCTATGAAAAATTTGGAACAGAACTTTAAATTTTTTTTCATCTCTATGTGAAAAGTCGGAACTGAATTTAAGAAAATTTAGAATTAAAGTGAAACTTTTTATCTTCATGGAAAATAATCACAATCATAGTATAACTTTTCCTATCTTCTACGGAAAAATTTAAAACAGAACTTTAAATTTTTTATGTCTTGGTGAACTGAAAACTGAAGTGGAAGCTTTTTATTTTCTCTGGAGAAATTAGAATTGAATTGTGTTCGTTGGTAAAATTCAGAAGAGAACTTGAACTTCTCTATCTTCTATGAAAAATTTGGAAGTATTTTAAATTTTTCATCTCTTTGAGAAAAATCTGAACTGAAGTGGAAATTTTTATATTATTTTGGGAAAATAGAATTGATCAATAACTTATTTCATTTTCATTAAGAAAATTCAGAATCGAAGTTGAACTTTTCTTCTTCCGGGAAAATATTTGGAACAGAACTTTAAATTTTTTCATCTCTTTGAGAAAGGTCGGAACTGAATTTATGAAAAATTTAGAATTAAAGTGAAACTTTTTATCTTCATAGAAAATAATCATAATCATGGTATAACTTTTCCTATCTTCTATGGGAAAATTTAGAACTGAACTTTAAATTTTTTATGTCTTGGTGAACTTAAAACTGAAGTGGAAGCTTTTTATTTTCTCTGGTGAAATTAGAATTGAATTGTGTTCTTTGGTAAAATTCAGAAGAGAACTTGAACTTTTCTATCTTCTATGAAAAATTTGGAACAGTATTTTAAATTTTTTCATCTCTTTGAGAAAAATCTGAACTGAAGTGGAAACTTTTTATATTATTTGGAAAAATATAAATAATCAGTAACTTATTTCATTTTCATTAAGAAAATTCAGAATCGAAGTTGAACTTTTCTTCTTCCAGGAAAATATTTGGAACAGAACTTTAAATTTTTTCATCTCTTTGAGAAAAGCCAGAATTGAATTTAAGAAAATTTAGAATTAAAGTGAAACTTTTTATCGTCATAGAAAATAATCACAATCATGGTATAACTTTTCCTATCTTCTACGGAAAAATTTAGAACTGAACTTTAAATTTTTTATGTCTTGGTGAACTTAAAACTGAAGTGGAAGCTTTTTATTTTCTCTGGTGAAATTAGAATTGAATTGTGTTCTTTGGTAAAATTCAGAAGAGAACTTGAACTTTTCTATCTTCTATGAAAAATTTGGAACAGTATTTTAAATTTTTCATCTCTATTTGAAAAGTTGGAAAATGGGTTTAGGAGGGACATTAAGAAAGTAACTTGCTCTGAAATGGTCTTTGAAAAGTATTTCTTGGTGTTGAGGTATTCAAAAAGCTGTAAAGTATAGTTGTGGGTGAAAAAGATAAGTACTTCAAGTTGGAAAATGGGTATAGGAAGGACATTAAGAAAGTAACTTGCTCTGAAATGGTCTTTGAAAAGTATTTCTTGGTTTTGAGGTATCCAAAAAGCTGTAAAGTATAGTTGTGGGTGAAAAAGATAAGTACTTCAAGTTGGAAAATGGGTTTAGGAGGGACATTAAGAAAGTAACTTGCTCTGAAATGGTCTTTGAAAAGTATTTCTTGGTGTTGAGGTATCCAAAAAGCTGTAAAGTATAGTTGTGGATGAAAAAGATAAGTACTTCAAGTTGGAAAATGGGTTTAGGAGGGACATTAAGAAAGTAACTTCCTCTGAAATGGTCTTTGAAAAGTATTTCTTGGTGTTGAGGTAACCAAAAAGGTGTAAAGTATAGTTGTGGGTGAAAAAGATAAGTACTTCAAGTTGGAAAATGGGTTTAGGAGGGACATTAAGAAAGTAACTTGCTCTGAAATGGTCTTTGAAAAGTATTTCTTGGTGTTGAGGTATCCAAAAAGCTGTAAAGTATAGTTGTGGGTGAAAAAGATAAGTACTTCAAGTTGGAAAATGGGTTTAGGAGGGACATTAAGAAAGTAACTTGCTCTGAAATGGTCTTTGAAAAGTATTTCTTTGTGTTGAGGTATCCAAAAAGCTGTAAAGTATAGTTGTGAATGAAAAAGATAAGTACTTCAAGTTGGAAAATGGGTTTAGGAGGGACATTAAGAAAGTAACTTGCTCTGAAATGGTCTTTGAAAAGTATTTCTTGGTGTTGAGGTAACCAAAAAGCTGTAAAGTATAGTTGTGGGTGAAAAAGATAAGTACTTCAAGTTGGAAAATGGGTTTAGGAGGGATATTAAGAAAGTAACTTGCTCTGAAATGGTCTTTGAAAAGTATTTCTTGGTGTTGAGGTATCCAAAAAGCTGTAAAGTATAGTTGTGGGTGAAAAAGATAAGTACTTCAAGTTGAAAAATGGGCTTAGGAGGGACATTAAGAAAGTAACTTGCTCTGAAATTGTCTTTGAAAAGTATTTCTTGGTGTTGAGGTAACCAAAAAGCTGTAAAGTATAGTTTTGGGTGAAAAAGATAAGTACTTCAAGTTGGAAAATGGGTTTAGGAGGGACATTAAGAAAGTAACTTGCTCTGAAATGGTCTTTGAAAAGTATTTCTTGGTGTTGAGGTATCCAAAAAGCTGTAAAGTATAGTTGTGGATGAAAAAAGATAAGTACTTCAAGTTGGAAAATGGGTTTAGGAGGGACATTAAGAAAGTAACTTCCTCTGAAATGGTCTTTGAAAAGTATTTCTTGGTGTTGTGGTATCCAAAAAGCTGTAAAGTATAGTTGTGGGTGAAAAAGATAAGTACTTCAAGTTGGAAAATGGGTTTAGGAGGGACATTAAGAAAGTAACTTGCTCTGAAATGGTCTTTGAAAAGTATTTCTTGGTGTTGAGGTATCGAAAAAGCTGTAAAGTATAGTTGTGGATGAAAAAGATAAGTACTTCAAGTTGGAAAATGGGTTTAGGAGGGACATTAAGAAAGTAACTTGCTCTGAAATGGTCTTTGAAAAGTATTTCTTGGTGTTGAGGTAACCAAAAAGCTGTAAAGTATAGTTGTGGGTGAAAAAGATAAGTACTTCAAGTTGGAAAATGGGTTTAGGAGTGACATTAAGAAAGTAACTTGCTCTGAAATGGTCTTTGAAAAGTATTTCTTGGTGTTGAGGTATCCAAAAAGCTGTACAGTATAGTTGTGGATGAAAAAGATAAGTACTTCAAGTTGGAAAATGGGTTTAGGAGGGACATTAAGAAAGTAACTTGCTCTGAAATGGTCTTTGAAAAGTATTTCTTGGTGTTGAGGTAACCAAAAAGCTGTAAAGTATAGTTGTGGGTGAAAAATATAAGTACTTCAAGTTGGAAAATGGGTTTAGGTGGGACATTAAGAAAGTAACTTGCTCTGAAATGGTCTTTGAAAAGTATTTTTGGGAGTGAGGTATCCAAAAAGCTGTAAAGTATAGTTGTGGGTGAAAAGGATGGGTACTTCAATTGTAAAATGGGTTTAAGACGGTCACTAAGAAAAGAGCTTGTTCTGAAATGCCTTTTGAAAAGTATTGCTTGGAGTCCAGTCATGACCTTCTGATAGGGTTCTACCGATTATGTAATCAATTTCTCAGAAATCCATTTGTCCTATTCGATTACGTCATTCTATATCCATATATGGACCCCCGTCACGACCTCCTGATAGGGTTCTACTAATTATGTAATCAATTTCTCAGAAATCCATTTGTCCTAGTCGATTACGTCATTCTATATCCATATATGGACCCCCGTCACGACCTCCTGATAGGGTTCTACTGATTATGTAATCAATTTCTCAGAAATCCATTTGTCCTATTCGATTACGTCATTCTATGTCCATATATGGACCCCCGTCACGACCTCCTGATAGGGTTCTACCGATTATGTAATCAATTTCTCAGAAATCCATTTGTCCTAGTTCATTACGTCATTCTTATGTCATATGTCATGTGTCATGTGTCATTCGTCATGTTTCGTGTTATGTGTCATGTGTCATGTGTCATGTGTCATGGGTTGTGTCATGTGTCATGTGTCATGTGTCACGTGTCATGTGTCATGTGTCATGTGTCATGTATTACTCATAACCATCCAAAAAACATCCATCAAAGTGAGAAGAATCATGTTTTTCCATTTTCACTGACAAAAACCATAAAACATCCATCAAAGTGAGAACATCCAAGAAACATCCATCAAAGTGAGAAAAATACTGTTTTTCCATTCTCACTGACAAAAACTATAAAACAGACATAAATTGATGTTGACATCCATGAAAAAACCATAAAACATCCATCAAAGTGAGAACACCCAAGAAACATCCATCAAAGTGAGAAAAATACTGTTTTTCCATTCTCACTGACAAAAACCATAAAACAGACATAAATTGATGTTGACATCCATGAAAAACATCAAATAAATTGACCAACACTCATAACCGTCCAAGAAACATCCATAAAAGTGAGAAAATTCCTGTTTTTCAAGTGAGAAAAATTCTGTTTTTTCATTCTCAGTGAGAAAACCATCTCCCTAGGGACTCTATGCCCATATATGGAGCCCCGCTCGGAGTAGCCCTTTCTACTATCCACTCCCCTAATAGGGTTGCACAAATTTCAATGATGCAGACAACCATAAATTCGGTCTATAAAAATCACTCATTCCCATTATAATTATAAAGGCTTGTAATAACTATTCTCAGACTGCTAATTTTATTTAGGGACAAATGCGCTGCCCCTTTGCAGCTTCGGCTCTGAAGTCAAGGTTATAAATATAACTTTTTGGTAGTTCTAGGCCCTTTCGCTCTCTTAAAATTTTCTCCATGCTGTATTTTGGCCCTACTCAGGCCAAAATTGTTTCTGATTATAAGTGCCGAAATTGGCAGTCCCTAGTGTCGCGATCTCTTTTCAAACAGTTCGTGGTAACGAACTGTAAGTAAGGAGCAACCCGGCTCAATGGTAACCGAAACTCTAAAAAACGAAATTTTGATACCATTAGATATATCAAAAGAATTGCCGCTTTATACTGATTTCAAATACATAAATTTCATTAAGTTTAGTTTTACCCATCAAAGGTTACGAACCGGAGAAAATTTTCCTGATTTTCGAAAAAAGGGGGAAACACCCCCTAAACGTCAAGTGATCTTAATGAAAATCACACCATCAAATTCAGCGAATCATAGAACCCTATTGTAGAGGTTGTAGAGGTTTCAGTTCTAGTGCCCTTGTTAAAAGTTATCGGAGGGCAACTAGCAACCCCCCCCGCCTTCTTCCTCAAATGTATCCGATAAAAATCTTTAGATAGTCATATTATACTTTTCGTATTAATGAACTAAATCAAAAGGATGCAAGTGCATCTAAGTTTTCAAAATAGCATTGATACAATGTTTGATGAACAGAATAGGGTGTTGAGTTTTATTTTCCAAGGATAGCTGAGGTTTGAAACTAAGCCAAAATATACCATGTGTATCTACATTTTCAAAAAGACGTATATTATTAAAAAATCTGAAAAAATTTGTTGAACATATAAACAGCAAGCCAAAACCAAGGTTCTTATTGAGAAAAACCGAAAAAAAATCATAATAATATTTTCTTAAGCAATGAAAAAGAATATGTCAATTAAAAACAAACAGAAACTAATAAAAAAAAAACTTTTTCCAACAAAGAAGTTTTCAAAAAAGAGTAAAGAGCTACATTAAACCAGTTTCAAAGATGAGCAGATTGTTTTTTTTTTTCTTGTTTTGTTTTTTCAAGCCTGAAACTACCATAATTCATCGTCAATAAACAAAGGAAATCAAAAACAAACAGAAATTACGATAAATGACAGACCCAAACTCAAAACGAGTAGAAACTAAGATGACCAGGGCTGACGACCCATCTGCTTTCTAAAGATCAGGACATAATTCGCACTTTACTGAAAACAAAATACATTCTAAATGTTTTCACCTTTTTTAAATTTAATAAATACAAAATTATCAAGACTTTAAGAAGAATATCAGTATGTATATTAACCTCTCAATCCACATTCGTTAGATTTTTTTTATAAACTTGGCTATAATGGTGATTTAAACAGAAATATATAGCTTGAAATAAGGATTGTTTTTAGTAAAGTGAAAATTATGTTCTGTTCTTTAGAAGGCACAGGGGATGTCAGCTCTATTTGTCTTAGTCGCAGGTAGTCCTAGTTAAAGTTGCAAATAGTCACAATTGAAGTAGTCACAAGTAGTCAAAATTGCAGTCGCAAAATACCACTCTCAGTGTCACAACCAATCACAGTTACAGCTGCAGTCGTAGCGGTAGTAGCAATAGCAGCAGCAATAAAAGTTTCAAGCTAATACCCATTGACGTTCCTAAGATATTACAGATACGCCTTTTTTGAAAACTTGGATGCGCATATCGTTTTTTAACTTAGTGAACATCTCCCTCGCCATTCTTGGAAATCTTCGACTTAAAAACCTTAGCCATTCGTAAGACACTGGAGATGAACCATTTTGACAAAATGGATGCATTTTGCCATTTTGACAAGCAGGATGCACTTAAACGCTTTTGATCTAGCTCAATAGTCCTAGTTGCAGTGGAAATAGCAGCCGTATTTGCAGTCAAAGTCACAATCGCAGCATTAGTAGCATTACATTAGCAGTGTTCATAGTCGTAAATAGTAGCAATTGCAGTCACAAGTTGTCAAAGTCACAGTTGCAAGTAGTCGCAATCACAGTTGTAAGTAGTCAAAGTCAAAAGTTGCCGCAATAACAGCCAATAGTCGCAGTTGTTGTCACATTCACAAGTAGTTGTAGTTGCAGTCATAAGAAATTTCGGTTACAAGCAGTCACAGTCTTAAGTAGCTGCAGTCGGAAGTAGTCGTAGTCACAAGTAGCCAGGGTCAAAAGTGATTGGAGTCGCAAACAGTCACATTAGTAATCGCAAGTACCCTTATTCGCAGTCACAATTAGTCACAGTTTCTGGTTGCCATAGTTGCAAGTAGTCAAAGTCACAAGCAGTCGCAGTCGCGAGCAATTTCAATCGCAGTCGCAGCAGTCGTTGCAAAAAGTAGCGTTCATAGCTACTAAAATTCCTCACTTTCTAAATGATAAATACTGTATGGAAATAATGGACAAATTGCATAATTTATAACCCTATCTGTAGGGACTTTAGGGGGCATGTTATCCCTGAAGGTATGATTATTAGACCTTTTGACTATTTTGGATATATTTTGGCTATTTCACAATTTTGATCAGTATTTGAAAAGAGGCTTCTAAAAGGGACAATGGGAAAGGGACGGATCTAGACCGGTCCGTGCCCAGGACATGAATGGAATTGGATGCCTCCCGGTCAACAAACCAATTATATATATATATATATATATATATATATATATATATATATATATATATATATATATAATATATATATATATATATATATATATATATATATATATATATATATATATATATATATATATATATCAGATTACGTTCATCTTGCTACTCCAATGTTAATATGATTTCTTAGGTAAATCCTAAAAATGTAAAATAAAGTTCAAGAAAACTCTAGGATTCCACGTAACAACATTTCATTGGTGAGATGGTACACAAACAATTTAAATTATATACAACCAATCTTATCCTGTAGATTAAAACTCAACTTTACGGAGTTTCTTGAAGCAAAGTCTTTATAATGTCTTCATAAGAAAGCTTTGATGCCATATTATGTTCTATGTGGATTATACTCGAGTTTGTCAGCCGCTGCTTGGCTGTCCTGCTTCTAAAATAGTTTTTATTTAACTTTAGTTTGCTGAACCATCTTTCAAACAATTCGTGGTAACGAACTGACAATAAAAAACAACTCGGCCTAAGGCTCTGTAACCAAAACTCCAAAAATTGGAACACTGGTACAATAGATAGCTTATATCAAAAGATTTGGCATTTTATGCTACTTTGAAAAATAAAAAAAATCATAAAATTTATTGATACCCATCAATACCAACAAGCCTGAGAAAATTTGTCTGACTTTCAAAAAAGGGGAAAACACCCCAAAAAAGTCAAAGAATCTTAATGAAAACAACACCGTCAGATTCGAGGTATCAGAGAACCCTACTGTAGAGTTTTCAATTTCCTATCTGCAAAAAGGTGGAATTTTGTATTTTTTGCCAGAAGAAAATCCACGGATGCCTGTTTATTTTTTTAATATATCGTATTTTCCAGGGGTGATCGTGTTGAACTAATGATCCTACAAGACCAAGAGAGGGCTCACTCAAACGAAAATTGAAAGTTCTAGAGCCCTTTTTGCGTGACCGGAAAATTTGGTGTGGGGTTACTAGCCCCCCTCCAGTCGCTTTATTCCCTTAAGTCATCCGACCAAATTTTAAGATGAGCCATTTTGTTCAGCACGGTCCAATAACTATTCTTCTGGGGATGACATGACCCTCCCCTCCCGAGCCCTTGGGGCAGAATCTTTAAGCCATATACTTTAGAGGGTGAATTCTCCAAGGGAAGTATTACACAGGGGAATTTGCTAGAATTTCTAAACATTTTTTTTTATTTGTCTTACTTTCTCTTTGGCGACTTAATTTTAAATGTAAAGATGTTCAGGAAGAAATTGCAGGGATGACATTTTCAGTGGGTTCAAAATTGTCTGAAAAATCGGTACTTGTCAATTAAACGAAACACAGTCAAGAATTACGCGTAGACTAGACCCCAGAAAACCGGTTTCATAACCACAAACACAAGTGGCGGTTGATACAATGAATTGAGCTTGTTTAATTTGGGCTATAGGCTATATTTGCATATTATGGGCGGGGGTAAGGTTGAGTTAGGTTAGGAGTGCTGTCCAGATACTTTACCCACCCACCCCCTCCTAATGTGCAAATATATAACACAGATTATACTATTATAAAGACTAAAGGTTGTATGACGGTTATGATTCATTAGGATTAACTTCACTTCTCGGGTATGTTTCACTTAATTATCAAGTACCCTTTATTCAAATGAAAATAAGGAGAATTTTCTTCGTGAAATTGTTCACAGGAAATTTTCTGATGGTAATTTTCACCAAGTATGGAATTGTCTAGGTAAAACTTTCCGAGGGAAGGGGGGTTTACGTTTAAGAATTTCCTATGGAAAATTTTTTTGTGGGATTTTATATACGGAATAATTTCTATTTGTTTTGAGTTTTAGTGGTGGTCTATACTTTCAATTGAAAAACTTGTCCGTTTTTTTTTTAATTACATCATTAGAAGACACTGATAAAGGCATATTTATATACATCTTCAGGGCAAACGTTGGCATATTCTAAAGCCGAAAAACTAAAAATTTCATTTGATCAGATCAAAAAGTGCCTATCAATTCGGGGTTCCTACGAGCCAGCCCCCTGGGCTGGTTGCCCCCTTACCTCCTAGGTCCGTCCCTGAGATGGGATTCTTTTTCTCCAAGCAATTTTCAACATCCCAGTGACATACTCTGAAAGATTCAACTTAATACCCTAAACCGTTCCTGAGACACTTCTGATGCGTCCATTTGCAAACAGCATGCACAGAGACTGTTTTATTTTGGTCAACATACCCCTCAACATTTCTTGAAAGCAGTCACAAGTAGAAGTATTTACAGTCAGTGTCGCAAGTTGTCACATTCGCTGTCGAAAGTAGTGATAGTTGACGTCGCAACTACTTGCAGCTGCAGCCGCAGCCTTAGTGATAGTACTGGTCCTGACAAGTTCAAGTCAATGCCCTTGCTGTTCCTAAGATGTTTTAATTCTGCCCTTTGATAGCCCGGACGCACATTGCAGTTTTGATTTAGTTCAGTATTCCCCTCAATATTCTCCTAAGTTTCGCCTTAATACAATTACCTGTTCTGGACAATCCCATAATCTAACGTTCCCTCTTTCTCAATGATTGATTCTGTATGTAAACAATGGGCAAATTGAATAATTTACATCCTTTCTCCTTGGGGCTGTGGAGGGTTGAGCATCCCTGGAGGCATATTCGTTAAATCTTCTAAGTATTTTGAACAAAATGTTGTCCTCCAATTTCGGTCAGTATTGGGGAAGGGACATGTAAATATGGCAAGTGGGAGAGGGGTTTGTTGCCTTTTGATCACTTTCCAACATCCTCCTCAATATACTTTGAAAGTTCAAACTTGATACCCTCAGCTATTCCTGAGATATTGTTAATAAGCCCTTTTGACAACCAGCATACACATAGTCAATCAATCAATCAATCATATTATTAGTGTTTATTGATTTTTTTCAATATTCCCCTTAACATTTTTCAAAAGTAGCCACAAGCAAAAGTAGTTAGAGTCATCAGTAGTTGCAGCCACAGTCAAATCTAGTTGCAGTCACAGTTGTAAGTAGTCGTAGTCGATGTCACAAGTAGTCACAATTATAAGTAGTTGCCATCACAAGTAATCTCAGTTACAGTCGCAAGCAGTTGCAGTCACAGTCACACTTAGTCACTCTTGCAGGCACAGTAGCAGTAGCAGTAGTAGTGGCCCTGAAAATTTCAAATCAATAGCCTTACCCATGCCTAAGTTATTGCAAATACGACGTTTTGATAACTTGGATGCACATAGTGTCTTTTGCTTTAGATTAACACATCCCTCAAGATTACTCAAAATTTCACCTCAATACTACTTGCCTTTACAAATACACCCAGAATCAAACCTTAACCCTCTCCGAACGATAAACCATGAACAAAATGAGCAAATTGCATAATTTACAATCCTAGCACCAGGGGTTATGGGGGCATGGCACCCCTTAAGGCGAAATTTTAGACTTTTCTCCAACTTTGAGCAAATTGACTCTTCAAAATTTATCTCAGTATTCAAAAGAGGGGGTATAAAAAAGGACAAGAGGGGACTGATGGTCCTCTGGTCACTCTTCAACTTACCCCTTAACATGGCCTGAAAGCTTCAAATTGATACTCTCAGCTATTCCTTAAATAATGCTTAGAAGCCCTTTTGACGACCATTATGTTTAGTGTACTATGATTTCCTTTAGCATCCCCTTCAAGTCCAAGCTTTAGGTCTTTTCAATAAAGATATGACCTTTTAAAAAAATCTTCGTCTTTATGCAATCATATTGCAAACTTTATCCTTATGCAAAATAAAAAATAAAATAAAATAAATAACAATAGATCAGTGCTTCCATTTCTACTATATTTTGGAGTAAACTACTTCATTTTGAATGTTTCTCCTCTAATATTTTTAGACATACTTTAGTACTTTATTTCTACTTTAAATTTAGATTTTCCACTTTTTTCCTTGCCGAGCCTGTGAATTTTTTTTACGGAAATAGGAATTTTGAACATAACGGCGGGATTTCGGCAAAAGCGATTGACAAACGTTCTTGTTTTTGTCGGACTTGGATAGATCCGCAAAATTTGAAACAAAATAACCAACGAGGAAGGACTGAAGATTGATTTTTGGAACTGGGTGACATCCATCAAGACGTCAAGTGGAGCGCTAAAGTTCACTAGCGTTCTTCATGTCATTCGGTTTATTCTTGGACTTCCCTGCTCAAATATCGTTGTGGAAAAACTTTTCAGCGTTCTGAAAACAGTAAAAAATGAAAAGAGGAATAGGCTAAAAAACGTAACTTTGGCTGCGACGATTTCTGTCAAGTATGGGATGAAGCGTAAAGGCCTAAGTTCACCGAGAGTTTAAACAAAAAAAATGAAGTCTGTGAAATCCGATGCGACTGCGTCCCAATGCGTCGCTTTTTTAGGCATTGGGAAAGACGATGGGATGGCGACGAAAACGCTGACTCGGGGTATTAATCTTAATATTTGGTGTTTTCTCTTAAATCTTATTATTTGGTAATTCTCAATAAATTTTCTGAATACAAATTAAAGGGCGTCTACATTCGGCATTTTCTGGAAAACTGGGAGGCAGGTAGCAGTCTCCACTAGTTAACATCGAATAATTCAAAATATCACAATGCAGGCGCTGTCCTTAAACCAAGTTTTAAGTGATTCATTTTTGCTACTATAATCTGCTTCAAATTAACAACTCAATATAAAAAAAAGGTCAAAACAAAAATAATGCGTGAAAAAGCGACCGGTTGGATATCATTCATGCCGATCCTTCGTACCAATTCAAATAAAAACAAGGGTCTTGCAAAAGTAGTAATAGAGAAGGAAAAAATAATAGCAAAGAAATACGAATAAATAAAATATAATAATATGGTCCAGAATCTGAGATCTGGACCCAGAATCTATAAAACAAAACCGAACTTAACTAGTCGATAAATACAAAGCATTGTTTTAAACTTCAAAAGAAGATATTTTGGAACACGTAAAAGGTCTTGAGTTGCAAAATAAGTCGTCTTTAACAAATGCTAATAAAAGTTAGCCTAATAAGTCTTTCCTTGTAAGAAGTCAGAAAATGGGGAAACTTTTAGGAATTTTGGTATTGAGAATAGGGATTTTCCACCAGCCTTTTAGGGATTGAAAAAATTTGAAGTGGAAACACTGGTAATAATGCGTAAGAATCAATTTTGTTAACATTCCTGTCCAAATAGTAAGCACGATAACATACTTACTTCCGGATTGTGTCCTACTATAATTCTACTCTTTTTTTGGCACTTAAATACTTTATTCCCACATTAGTGGAATGGAAGCACTGCAATAGATTGTGTCTAAAAATGAGTCAACTTTCCATTTGACAGCCAAATTTTAAATCGTCTGATTAAAAAAGATCTTCAAGTGTACGAAAACTCGATTCGGTTTCTATTTGGAACAAAAGTTGACAAAGTCATTGTTCCGACCAGCAAAACTTTCGGCCAACAAAAAGAATTCGTGCTAATTTAATGAAAAAGTAAATTGTATCATAGGAAATGCAATTTACATCCTAATCCTAATGCTTCTGCTCATACTACTGCTTCTATTGCTGCTACTACTGGTAATACCACTACTGCTACTAAGGCTAAGGGCGTCAAGGCGAAACATTTTATGAATATTGAAACTGTGTTGAATTAAATCGAAACACACTATGTCCACACAGGTTGCCAAGAGGATGTATTCAGCGTGTGTTGAAGGAGATGCTGAAGAAAACCAAATGTGTTATGCGCATACTACTCCTAATACTACTACTGCTACTAGAATTTTTGCTACTATGCAAGCTATGGGTATTAAGGTGAAGTTTTCAAGGAATATTTAGGTGCATGTTCAACTACATGAAAACGAACTATGAGCATGTTGATTGTCAAAAGGGTGACAAAGCAATATCTCGAGAAAACGACTTACATTATTAGGTTAGACCTTTTAGGGTAAGCTGTTGCGGATTTTGAACTAGCCAGAAGGCACTACGTGTATATTACTAATAGTACTATTGCGATTGCTGTAACTAATGACGCTAAGGGTGTTAAGATGAAACTTTTAAGGAACGTTTAGGGGGAGTTTTAATAAAACGAAAAAATTATAGGCATGCAGGTTTTCTAAAGGGTATATAAGCAATTGCGTAGGCAACGCTGCTTATATTAGCTGGCAAAATCATTGAAACTTCTAAAGGAGCTAATTCGATTGGAAATTAGAATTTTTGTTCCCCTTTTAAGAGTCAAAAGTGATTGGAGCCCATTAATTCCTCCCAAGCTATTAATTTTCCAAGCACATCTAATCAAAGTTGTGAGACAACCATTTTGTTCAACATAGTTGAACTGTCCAGTAACAGTGTCTCTAAGATGTCCAGTAACAGTGTCCCCCCTAACGTAGCCTAAAGTAGTGTAATTGACTTAGTTAGAGCAAGTTTGCGTCAATTAAACTTGCTCCTAACGCAAGTCTATTGGATCAACCTATTTTGCCCCCCCCCCTAAAAAATCCTGGATCCGCCCCTGCTAACGATATTGGGTATGCCAAATCCGACAATTATGGAATTGGCCCATTATGCTTTAAAACTAAATCAAAAGGCGCTGTTTATATGCTGGATGTCAATAAGACATCTCACCAATATCCCAAGTAGCCTATGGCAGAGGGTATTAAGTTGAAACTTTCAGGGCCATTGCTATTACTACTCTTGCTCTTACAATTTAACTAAATCAAAAGAATGCAAGTGTATCTAGGTTGTCAAAAAGTAAAGATTTTTTGGGGAGGGGAGGGGGGAATTATATTAAGTTTTATATAACAGGTCAATTTAAGGAGGTAAAAAAGTAAAATAAACAATACAATTTTCTCAAGATTTTCAAAAGGGTGTTTGTTATTAAAATAGTTGCAAAAGTTTCTCAAACATACAAATAGCGAGCAAAACTATAGGTTCTTATGCAAAAGACCGAAATCATATAAAACATTATTTTCTTTTTCCATGAAAAAGACCATGTAAATAATAAGCGAAACGAAATTAATTAAAAAAAAACTTTTCCAAAAAATAAGTTTTTCAAAGAAAATTGAAGCGCTTCATGAAACCAAAAATGAGGAGAAATTAAGTCAAATAATCTTTCAAGCGTAAAACTGGCACAAATCATCATCATTAAATAAGTTAAATCCAAAACAAAAAGAAATTACAGCAAATAACCGAGTCAAACTCAAGACGAGCAAAAATTAACATGAGTAGGGCTGACAACCCCCATGCCTTCTCAAGACCAGAACATAGTTTGTACTTTACTGAAAACAAAATACATTTTAAATCTTTTATTTTGTTAACTTTAATAAATCAGAAATCATTAATCCCTTCAAGAATAAATATCAGTATAAGTATATTAAAATAACAGTCCACTTTCATTTGTTTTTGTTTTTTTTGTCTTTTGTTTTTTTTCAGAACATAATTTGCACTTTACTGAAACAAACAATTGAACGTGGATTGTCAGTATAATGTGTATGTACTAATATTTATTCCTGGAGGTCTCAATAATTTTTGATTTATGGAAGTTAATGAAGAGAAAACATTTAAGTTGTATTTTGTTTTCAGTAAAGTCCAAATTATGGTCTGGTCTTGAGAAGACATGGGGTTCGTCAGCTAAAAAACGCTAGAAAAAAAATTGTAGCTAAAAACGTGTTATGTTTCACTTCAGCACCATGATTTCACAAGGTCCAATCAGAGGCAACGCTATAGTGTTGCCTATAGTAAAGAGCATACGGCTCCTATGTTTTACTATTACTTTTTGACCCCCCCCCCCCCCCGCCCCGCCCCCAACCCTGGGGACATGGTTCTGAGTTATGAACTTGTTTATTGCTACTTTGACACTTTGTTTACTTCAATACTGGGATTTAGTGATTTACGTGGCAACTTCGATTTACGGTGCAAAGGCTGTAAGTTATGCAAGCTGCATATTGTTACTTTGATACCTTATTTGCTTTGATTCTTTCTTTACTTGTTTTTTTTTACTTTAATATTGTTACTTTGATACTATTTTTGATACTTTGATGAACATTTGATGTTGAAAAAAAAGTTTGACTTTGAAATAAAGAATTTTTTAAAACTTGAAACTTTTTGCAATCAAAAACGAACTAAAATTAATTAAAAAAAAAATCCGAAAAAGAAGTCATTCAAAGAAAAGTAAAGGCCATCTTAAACTTAATATCAGCAGATACAAATACATGTTAAAATTCAAAATTAAAAAGACCAGAAATCATAGGCAGCGCACTGCCTAAGTAAAGAAGGATGTTGGCACAGTGTAGTATTTTTTTTTCCTTAGACCAGGGCACTTCGTATCGAAGGAATTGTCATAGAAACTTCGAAAAAGACTCATTCTATTGAAAATTCGAATGGCTAGTGCCCTTTTTAACAGTCGAAAGTGATTGGAAGGCAACTAATACCCCTATCACGCCCACCATTTCCCCAAACACATCCAATCAAAATTTTGAGATATCCATTTTGTTCAGCGTAGTTGGTTTCCATATAGAAATTATGTTTTTGAGGAGGACACTTCCCCCACAGCCCTCAGGGCAAGAGTTGTAAGTTATGCCCTGGGGCATATAAGGTTCTTATAGAAAGCGTTGTCATAGAAACTTCAAAAAGGGCTCATTCGATTGGAAATTGACATGGCTAGTGCCTTTTCTAACAGTCGAAAGTGATTGGAAGGCAACTAATACCCCTATCACGCCCACTTTTTCCCCAAACACATCCAATCAAAATTTTGAGATAGCCATTTTGTTCAACGTAGTTGAAAGTTCTGGAAATTAGGTCTTTGAGGATGACAACCCCCCCCCCCCACAGCCCACAGCCCTATGGGTATGGGTTGTAAGTTATGCCCTCGGGGCATATAAGGTTTTTACAGAAAGCGTTGTCGTAGAAACTTCAAAAAGGGCTCATTCGATTGGAAATTGAAACGGCCAGTGCCCTTTTTAATAGTCGAAAGTGATTGGAAGGCAACTAACCCCCCTCTCACCCCCACCTTTTCCCCAAACACATCCAATCAAAATTTTGAAATGACCATTTTGTTCAACGCAGTTGAAAGTTCTGGAAATTATATTTTTCAGCAGGACACTCGCCTCACAGTCTTCAGGGCAAGGGTTATAAGTTATGCCCGGGGGGCATATAAGGTTTTTATTAAAAGCTTTGCCGTAGAAACTTGAAAAAGGGCTTATTCGAATGCAAATTCAAAGCGCTAGTGCCCTTATTAATAGTCAAAAGTGGTTTAAGGGCAACTAACCCCCTCTCATGCCCATCTTTTCCCCAAACACATCCAATCAAAAAATTTTTATAGCCATTTTGTTCAACGTAGTTGAAAGTTTGTAAATTAGGTCTTTAAGGATAACCCCCCCCCCACCACCACCCACGGGCAAGGGTTGTAGGTTATGCCCTGGGGGCATATAAGGTTTTTTATAAAAAGAGTTGTCGTAGAAACTTCAAGAAGGTCTCATTTGATTGGAAATTCAAAGGGCTAGTGCCTTTTTCATAGTCTAAAGTGTTTAAAGGGCTACTGACCCCCCTCTCACGCTCACTATTTCCTCAAACACATCCAATCAAAATTTTAAGATATTCTTTTTGTTCAACGTAGTTGAAAGTTCTGGAAATTAGATCTTTGAGGGTGACAAGCCTCCCCCCCCAAAGAAAAAACCTCAGGGCAAGGTTTGTAAGTTATGCTATGGGGGCATATAAGGTTTTTATAGAAAGTTTTGTCGTAGAAACTTCAAAAAGGGTTCGTTTGATTGGAAATTGAAAGGGCTAGTGCACTTTTTAATAGTCGAAAACGAATGGAAAGCAACTCACGCTCACCATTTCCCCAAACGCATTCAATCAAAGCTTTGAGATAGCCATTTTGTTCAACGTGGTTGAAAGTTCTGTATATTATATATTTGAGGATGAAAAACCCCCCAGAGCCCCCAGGGCAAAGGTTTTAAGTTATGCCCTATGGGCATATAAGGTTTTTATAGATAGTTTTGTCTTAGAAACTTCAAAAGGGGCTCATTCAATTGGAAATTGAGAAGGCTAGTGCCCTTTCCAATAGTCGAGAGTGATAGGAAGGTAACTAAACCCCCCCCCCCTCTCACGCCCACCATTTCCCCAAACACATCTAATCACCATTTTCAGATAGCCATTTTGTTCAACGTAGTTGAAAGTTCTGGAAATAAGGTCCTTGAGGATGACACTCCCCCCAGAGCCCTCAGGGCTAAGGTTGTAAGTTATGCCCTGGGGGCATATAAGGTTTTTATTGAAAGCTTTGTCCTAGAAACTTGAAAAAGAGCTCATTCGGTTGAAAATTCAAAGGGCTAGTGCCCTTTTTAATAGCCGAAAGTGATTGGAGGGCAGCCAAACCCCCTCTCATGGCTGTTTTGGGTATGCTTATTTTTTAATATAATTTGAATAAAACACGTTACAGTCAGTCATAACTAAAATAAAACATTCCAGTGTTCGAACCTTATTAATAGTCGAAAGTGATTGGAGGGCAGCTAACGCCCCTTTCACGCCCGCCATTTCCCCAAACACATTCAATCAGAATTTTGAGATAGACATTTTGTTTAACGTAGTTGAAAGTTCTGGAAATTAGGTATTTGACAGCGTTGTCGTTGAAGCTTTAAAAAGGACTCATTCAATTGTGAATTGAGATGGCAAGTGCCCTTATTAATAGTCAAAAGTGATCGGAGGGCGAATGCTCCCCCCCTACACCCATCATTTCCTCAAACATTTCCGATCAACATGTTTGACACAGCCATTTTGTTGAACGCAGTTAAAGGGTCCGGAAATTATGTTTTTGAGTATGACAACCCCCTAACAGCCCTCAGGGCTAGGGCTGTAAGTTATGCGCTGGGGGCATATAATCTTTTTATAGAAAGTGTGTACATTAAAAAGTATAATATAATTTGTACTTTATTGAAATTTTTTTAAATGTTTTCACTTTTATAACTTTAATAAATAAAAATCAATTAACATTTTAAGGGATAAATATCAGCAGATGTATATTAAACTGATAATGCACATTTTTTCCAGTAAATTCATTTGAATTTTTTCAGTAAAGTACAAATTATATTCTGGCTTTTAGAAAGCATAGGGTTTAGAACTAGTGTTGAGCGATATTTTGATTAATCGATATATCGATGTATCGATATTTTTACTTTCGATATATCGATATCGATGTTTCGGATCATTTTTTTGTTACCTCATGGATTTGCCGAAGTTCAGTAACGCAAATGGTAAATAAAGGGTATTTTGTATAACTTTTTTTCAAAATTCAAATTATATAAAATCAAACAATAGAAATAAACTTCGATTACGTAAATGAATATAATAAAAACCCAGATTTGGAATTATTCGGGTTCATGAAAAGAGAAAAATAAACTACTGGCTATTCAAAAACGGCAGCATGTCAATGTTTTTCCCTGAGAGTCGGTTTCGCCGTTCAGTGATTATCTGACCAGCCTTGGAAAAGACTCTTTCAGAAGGGACATGGGTAGCTGGCACAGGCATGAATTTCATGGCAATTTCGTACAAATGTTTTAGGGACCCCATAGCACGAGACTTCCACCACTTGAGTGGACAAGTTTCTCTTGAAACTGTTGACTCCTTATTGAAAGTTTGTAGATCCATGATATATTCGGCTGTCGAAGCATGTCCTCCATTGACTATAAGGACTTCATCGTGTAATCTTCTTCTTCTTCATGCACAAAGTGGCATGATTCTGATATGGCTGCGTCGCAGAGACTGCGATAGTACTTGTATCTTCTGATCGAGATTCAGCAGCCAGCAAGGCCAAATCTATCTCGTTTGCAATTTTGCTCTCAACTTGTTGAAGATCGTCAGGTGAAATATACATTGCCTTGAAACGCGGGTCAAGATAGGCGGCAATTGCGACGGGTGTAACTCGACCAAGACTTATAAGCCTACAATGCATTTTATTCAGCAAAGCCTTTCGAAGCTCATCAGCCACATCTGAGTATCCACCAAAATCTACCTGAACAAGGTGGCGTGTCAAAATCTTAGACAAAGGTAGGAGTTTCGAGATAGGGGATAGCATTTAGAAGTAAGCTCAATAGCTGCCTCTTCAAAAGGTATAAGCACCGCAATCACGCTTTGAATAACACCCCACTCACTATCAGTGAGTATGAGGTCCACTTTACCGAGAAGCGTAAGCAAGCTTGTTACAGACTCTTTCAAATCTTGTAGACTACGCAACACAGTGAGAAGCGAATTCCATCTAGTGGTCACATCAGGTTTTAGTTTTTTGGCACAAACGCTGTCAATAGAGATTGAACATGGCGCAACTTGTCGGTAGCTACAATACTACGTCTGAAAAAGCTGACAATATTTCTAGCCCTTTGGACGAGAGGCAACAATTCAGCAGTATCATTAATAGTACCCCCTCCCCCCCCAATCAAATCTAGAGTATGTGAGAAGCACGAAACATGTGTCCATCCTGTACCTACTTGGGATGCAGCATCCTTTACGGCCCGAACTACATTTGATCCATTATCAGTTTCTAGAGCAACAACCTTTTCCTTGATCCCCCACTCAGTGGCAATTTTCATAAGGTGAGCCTTAATAGCATCAACAGTATAAATATTTTTTCAGATTGAGAAAATTCACCCTATCTGATCGGCTAGTTTATCTTTGATAACATTCAAAATCCAAACTTTTCATTATAATATCGTTTGTTGTAAACTTTTCATTCTCAGTTGGTAATAATTCACACGTATCTGACTCGGGAGCCGAAAGTAAATTCTTGCGAAAAAGATGCCAGGGTAAGATGTCAAACCTGCAAAGATCTCGAAGATGTATGCTGAAAATTTGCAGAATTTTCATGTGGTGGATTTTCCGCGGGGAGTATAGGGGGTTAAATACCCCTAAAAAATATCGGTTTCGATAATTTGGTTTGAAATTCGATTCGATATCGATATATCAATATCGATATCAAATATCGCCCAACACTATTTAGAACCCTACTCAGATTAATTTCTGTTCGTTTTGAGCTTGACTTATTTTAATTTCTGTTTATTTTGGGTTTCATTTATTTATTGATACTGATTTGTGGTAGTTGTATGCTTGGTAGATTATTTGATTCTATTTTTGTTCATTTTTGGTTTAATGGAGTTCTTTACTTTTTTTTGAAAAACTTATTTTGTTCAAAGATTTTTTTTTGAGTAATTACTATTGAAAAATAAATGAAACCCAAAACGAACAGAAATTAAATAAACAATCAGAGCAAAATAACATACAACAAGTAATAATAAAAATGACTAAATAAATATTTACGCAAGTAATGCTTAAATTGAATATGCAAATCAAGCTTAAAAAGAAAAAAAAAATTTGCTATTGAAGTATAAATGAAACCCAAAACGAACAGAAATTGAATAAACGATCAATGCAAACAAACATACAGTAGATACTAATATAAATCAATAAATAAATCTTAAAACGAGTGAAATTTAAATTGAATATGCAAATCAAGTTTGAAACGAACAAAAATCATTACAAACAAGAGTTTGGGTATCGATTCCTTCTCTCACTGTAAAAGTTTAAAACCTAATGTGTCATTGGTGCTTTACTGAAAACAAATCATATTATATTTATCTTCTTTTGTACTTAATATTGAAAATAAACATTAAATTACAGCAAAATTTTGAACTGATGAGCTTTCAGCAATTAATATCATTATACATCAAATATTCAGTTTAATTTAAGAAGTTCTTTCTAAGATTGCTCAAGAAAAATGTAGTTTCACTACAAACAAGAATTTGGATCCTGTCCCTTTCCTTAAATGTAAAAATTTAGCCTACTGCGTCATTGGCACTTCACTGAAAACGAATTATTTTACAAACAGCATTGACATGAAAATAAAATTACGGTGAAATAAAATCTTGAACTGATGGATCTTCGTACAATTAATATCATTATATATCAAATATTCAATTTGTTTTTTTTATACTTTCCAAGACTGTTCAAGACACATATAGTTTTCAGTAAAGCGCCAATGACGCAGTAGGTTTTAGACTTCTACAGGGAGAGAAGAAGGCAATGCCCAAACTCTTGTTTGTAGTGATTTTTGTTCGTTTCAAGCTTGATTTGCATATTCAATTTAAGTTTCACTCGTTATAAGGTTTATTTATTCATTTATATTAGTATCTATTGTATGTTTTTTCGCTATGATTGTTTATTTAATTTCTGTTCGTTTTGGGTTTCATTTATTCTTTAATAGTAATTTCTGGTCGTTTTGAGTTTGAATTTTAATAGGTATTTGTATCTGCTGATCTTAAGTTTAAAAAGGCTTTTACTTTTCTTTGAAAAACTTCTTTTTGGAAGGTTTTTTTTTAATTAATCAAAAAAATGTCTTCAAGTGTGCTCGGTTTGATTCACTTCTGTTTTGAACAACAGTTGACAGACTCACTTTACTAACGATTTTCTTATTATTATTAATTCTGGTAAAAGAAGTCATATGGTTGCGCAACATTTAAAAAAATTTAGAATTATTGCTATTCTTTTTTATGTAGGGGTTCAAAAAGATCATTTTTTTTCTGAAAATTGCGGATGGAAAACTTCATAGAATTTTACTAGCAGTCAAACATATCAGACAGAACGTACAAGGTGTTGCCACTTGATCTTTTACTCTTGACAAAGTTTTTTTTTTCTTTGTCAGAGCTCCGTCCAAGATAAAAAAAAAATATAAGTGTAATATAATTTTTCTAAATTAAGCAACATAGTTAGTCAATTGTTACTTGCCAACACTGTCTAAAATAGTCTTCTTTTTTTCAGAAGAATGGAATCTTCGATCGGGATTATATTCTTTTGTGTTTTTATTGCCCATGTGCTCGGAGGAAGACTAAGTGAATGGAAGGATTTTAAGGAAAAACATGCGAAACAATACAAAAATAAACAGGAAGAAATGGCTTGTCGTTTAATATTTGAGAAAAATTTGGTGAAAATAAATTTGCATAACAATAGACCAGACAGTTCGTATACGCAAATACTAAACAAGTTTGCCGATTCAGACGAAATTGAGAAAAGTAAACTTAAGGGAGCTGTACTTAAAAATAATATTACAAATAATGCAGGAGTTGATGAGCTAGAAAGTCAAATACGGAACCTACCAAATGATTTTGATCTTCGATCATCATCCTGTGTGCCAAAAATTCATAATCAGGGTTCTTGTGTCTCCTGTTGGGAATTCTCAGCCACTATGCTAGACTATTATAACTGTAAGAGAACGGCGTCTTTTGAAGATCTAGGCGAGCAACATTTAGTAGATTGTTATACCTATGATGAAGGCTGCGACGATGGCTTCTATATTTATGCTTGGAATTGGGTCTCTGAAAACCCTGGGGTGGGCTCTGAAGCTGCGCATCCGTACAGTTCTGGACCCAGAGAAGAGACGGGCACTTGTAAAAATTGTTCTGCAAATGGCAACTCTACAGAATATAGATGGGTTACCACAGATGCCACGTCTATCTTGAATTCACTGACAACATTTGGTCCAGTCTCTGCAGCGCTGCATGTTAATGACAATTTTATAATGTACGGTAGTGGCATCTTTTCTGATTCAACTTGCAGCAAAAATGTCAATCATGCTGTCAACATAGTTGGCTATGGAGAGTCTGATGGGATGTTATATTGGATTGTTCGTAACTCCTGGGGTACTTCATGGGGTGATAATGGATACATTTTGATCGAACGTGGAGTCAATATGTGTGGCATTGAAGACTATGTTGCATATCCTACTGTTTGAGTTTTTTGCTGAACCTCAGTTTCATATAACAACCGTGATCATTTACTTGAAATTATTGAGACAAATACATTTTATTAAGATGTTCCAGTTTGTATTTCTTCGCCCTTTTTTTGTTTATGTGGGTGTTTGTTAAGATGGTTGCATTTGCGTAAAAAAGAAACTCTCAGGAGCTTGACCCCCTTTAAATGTTCTCTCTGGCTATTTTTCCCTGAGATAGGTATCTCTGGTGTTCTCTCCCTCCTTAAAGGGGATGTCAAATTTGATAGGGAGAATAAAGCTAACTTACTTAGCTAAAGAGTCACCTAAAATAAAAATCCTAAAGCCCTAGAAGTACTTTATTTTTTTGGAAGATCAATCATTTCGTAACCACCAGCACCACTTTTTTTGTTTCCCTCATTGTAACAAGCGTGTGGCAGGTTAAGTGCGCTTTTAGTAATCTAGCCTCATGTTTTAAACCAGCTAAATAATTTTTCTAAAGCAACAGGTTATTATTTTCAACCTATACTCCAACGTTCTACTTTGATACAGTCTTTCAACTTGGGCCCATCTACCACAAAAAAAATAATTTAATTATAGTTTTCCGGTAACAAATTACTCCGTTCTTCGTCCACAAAAGGAATTATTCAAAACCGGATTAGGAAATGTAATTAATTACTAGATCTAGCTTCAACCTCTACATTGATTAAATTAAATAGAAATAATTTTTAAAGAATAAAAGAAAATAGCAATATTAAAAGTGAAAAATAGCAGATATTTCTTATATTTGAGGACACTGTCATCCCTCGACTCTTCCATTTTCATGCTAATACTTGACTCCTGCTTTCATAAAAACAACTCCTGCTGGCAATAAACTCCTGCTGGCAATGCAACGCCTGCTGGAATGACTGCTGGCAAACAACGCCTGCTGGCAATGACTCCTGCTGGCAATAAATATTGCCAGTTATAATATTTTTTTTTTTTATTTTTCTTGCTTTTTTGCAAGAGCATTTGTCCTTGAAGTACCGAGGAAAAAAATCCTACTTTTCATATGTTAGCATTTTTACAGGGTACAGTTATGTATACTTTATATTAAATGTACTCTTAAATATTGACAAAAATTAAATACTTGAAAAGTTATTGGCCAGCCTATGTAGGTTTGTCCAGAAACACGTCGTTTACTCTGCTCAAGCTAATATTTTGAATCAGTAATTTGAAAGAGGTCCAAAACGTCCATATTTATGGATTTCAAAGGGGATGTTGAGAGAGCACATGCACTAAGACTGCACTTATTTTGGATAATTTTTTTTTTTTTTTTTTTTTTTAACTGCATCGGGATTTTATACAGTGGCTCTATTCCATCAAGAAATATCTGAGCAGGTGGATAAATGTGCTTTACAAAATCAGGAAGGGGATAATTCTTTTTTTCTCAATTCATTTTTTAATAGGAAAATGAAAAAGGATATTTTTCAATAAAATAGACATTTTTTTATTCTAGAGGGAGGCAAAAAAGCTAGGGGGGAAATACTCCCCTCTAAATTGGTACCACTTAGTATAGAAGGCCATATCTACTCTAGAGTAAACAAATCCCCCTGATTTAGCTAATTTAAAATTAAAAGCTCATATCATTTGTAGTTTTAGTTAAAAGAAGCGAGCTTTATTAGGTTTGCTTGGCGGCTACTGAAGATAATTATAAATATACTGCAACTTGAATCAGACACAGGTAATTAATCATTTATTTTTTACTAAGAACGAAGACCAGATTTACGCTAGTGATACCCTGAAGCCATAAAGACACCCAATTGCGAAAATTTATCTGACAAAAGTAGCATGTTCCTATAGTACGGTAAAATCGGCCATGGAGTCTCACAGAGTCACTGAATGTATTTTGGGTTTTATCGCAGCAAGCAGATGCATCAATGGGGGAGGGTTAGACAATATCACCCCTAGATTTGTCAACCAATTAGATTTAAAAATACTTTTCCACCTTTTTCGGTATTGTCATAAAAAAAATCGAAAAAGTAATAAAATAACCCGTCCCTAAATTTCAAAAAATTAGTTTTGCTTCCCCCCCCCCTAGATTTTTAAAATAAATTTCCCCTCCAGAATATTTTTTTTAAATAATGCCCCTGGCTATAAACTGAAATTTGACGTTGCCTTCATGTAAATATCTCTCCTAATTTTGGTAATTCAAACACAACGAAGTCATTAAATTTTTGAGTGAAAACTCAAAAATTAAGTTTTCCCTTTTAGAAAACTCAGACTTCCCATTAAGAAAACTCATTAAGTTTTTCCTTTTCCTGGAATCATTTGGTTCATTTTGAATTCGATCATAGCCCATCCCTACCCTTACTAAAAGTTAGAAAACTCACTGAACGCCTTTTTACAGAATTCAATGAAGCATCAAATGAATAAACCGTCAAACATCAAAAGATCAATTAAGGGTAGAAAATGCCATTTTCTTGTGTTATGATTTTTTTTGCCTAGTTAAAAAGGGTATTAGAACTTTCAATTTAATTTGAATATCATCCCTTTGTTGATACTTATCAAGAAGACTATCCGTATCAAGCAACAATTGGTACACTTGTAGATAGTGACTCCTATACTACCTATGCAATAGGGCCCTCTGACATATTGAAATTGATGGTGTAATTTCCATCACTCTGCTTCTTAGGGGTGTTTCAACCTTTTTCCAAAATTAGGCAATTTTTCTCAGGCTGATAACTTTGAATGGGTAGTTAACCAGCAAAAAAAAATGGTTCCTTTTATGTATATCTTTTATTTTTATTAAAATTTCATTTTAAAAGTTTCAGATACTATCAGTACGAGTCTCTCTTTACACTGTTTGATGAAGAAAAACACACAAAATGAGAGGATTTCTATGATAGTTTCTTCCTCAACTACTTTTTTATATTTTCCTTAGAGATTTATTTGACAAAAGTTTCCCAAGCATTGTTCTTTCATTACAGATAATTAATTCAAGTAATTTTATATCACACAGAAATTCCTGCCCAGTTTAAAATTTATTGCAAAACCCGTCCAAATCTTTTTGTTTTCTTTTGTAAGCATTTGTTAAGAATACTTATCTGCAAATACAAAATTTTAAATGTAAAACTTTTTGAGTACTCACATAGAGGAACAAAAGGTTATTTAAGTATTTGAGCATGCTCACATGAAATACCTAGAATAATAAAATTTAATTAATTAAATATATACGAAATCTATAGACAATTTTACGGGCTATAAAGCATTCTTATTATTTTCATATCCTTTTTCATATTCATATTCTAATTCATATTCATATTCATATTCTTATTATTTTCATATCATTATTTTCATATCATTATTTTCACTCAAGTACAATTGATAGCTATGTTACAACCAGAGAAACAAATATCAACTTTCATGTAGATTTCTAGTGGATAGTGCAACAAGAAAAAAAAACAACAAAAGCACCTTTTAGTAACTTGAGGTGATATTACAAGCATTTATTGAACTGAAATTTTGCCTCTTTTTCATGCCAACCTTTGACAAGTCCGTTTGTGTCCAATATTTTTTTTTCCTTGACCTCATCTTATAGAGCAGATGGATACAAAAACTTATGGAAGGGTTCCGTTGGTTGTAGACTTTTTAACGTTATACGTGTATTGCTATTACACACGTAAATTTTCATAATCTACTCGCGGAGTGAGTAAAATAAGGCCTACATTGGCTTTAATTATCATTATTTCTGCCTATGTAATAAGTGAGGCTGGCGCCGACAAACACACTGAGCTAGTCAATGGTCAGTAACAGTATCGTTCGGTTTCGTTGTTATTGGGGTCTGTTTGTGTTGTTCTATGAACGTTCTTCTTCTAACAGATAGGTGCAGAAGAGAACAAGACGTCTTTTTTGTATTTGTTTTTTTTTGTAAGTTTTTTTGTATTTTGAATAGCCCCCAAAAATGAACCCATGGCCACAAAAGGATTTTAAATGTAAATTCGTAGAAGTAGTGGTATACGTATGACGGAAAAGATTCTCGTTGTGAATAAATGTTCCAGTACCCATTTTAAGGGTTTAAACTGATTGGAGGCAGCCTGACACACTTTCAACATCAGGTACCTTGATAGCATTGGATCAAAACTTTTGGACTACATTAGTATTACGATCATCATAAAGCAAATAAAATTTGACTTCTGGGCCAAAATTATTCCTATTGTACCAGGGGGAAGACCCCAAATTTTAGGAACAGCCCACATAAGACGGTGGCTTGATAGAAAAATATTTATAGAAATATGGATTTGTCACACCAGACCTTTTAAAAATCCGAGTTATACAAAGATTTTGATATATGTATATGATTAAGGGGTCCAGTGTTAGGCCTTAGGTCCTTTCAGCTCTACCCATCTGTAAATCACCACTCAGGTTTTGTGCAATAAATAGTCGCAAAAGATTAGGAGTTTTCCTTCCAAAAATAAAATTATTTCAGAAGAACTATTCTTCTACGGATGAAGGATGACAGATTACCAAAGATCATCCTTGTTGGCCAACTATCTAGGGCCAAACAGAAAATAGGTCATTCCCGAATAGAGTGGGAGGTAGTCGTAAGGAAATATTTAAGGGAAATGGGAACAGCTTGGGAGGGTATAAAGAGGGAGGCTTTAAGTGGATTGAGAAGGAGGAGGAGCGTGCGTAGCTGTGTTGGCCTCAGGTGGCTTGGTGCTGCAGTGAGTTGCTAGTAGTAGCAGCAACAGTAGCATCTATAGTAGTATTCTACTTAGACTAGATCTTTGGCTGCATTCTGTCAGCATTATAAAAGAGCTTATACCACTTTTACAGATGTTGGTACTCCATGTTATCAAACTAAATGAGTAAATGGGTTTCTTATCTATTGTGTCTTTTCCATCAAGCTCTCTAAATAATCTCCCTCTCTTCAATAACCTCATTTTATTTCCTTTTCCCCTAATATAGTTTTATTCCCATTACGGGGCGATACAATTAGTCAGATATTATTAGTTATGCAAACCGACGAGGCTTTCAGCTATATAGCCCGTAAATAGGCGTGTTAGGAACGGGGGGTCACACTTCAACGCTTCAAGGCAATTTGGGAAACTACTTTTGATGTATAGTTCTTAATGCTGGAATAAGTAACAGGAAAAAGAGAGTAAGAGGGAAATTGGTTTAATCTCGTTTAAAAATCAATATACTTTCCAATATACTTTCAATATACTTTCAATATAAAGTCAATATACTTTCAATATAATTCCAGACATAAAAGTATTTAATTTATCGTGAGAAGTCAGAAAGTTGAAAAAGTCTAGGCTGCGCTTTAAACTGACTTACTTGACTGAAGACCCTTGCGTACATGAAGGACGTTTTGGGACCTCTTCTTTCCGCATACTATGGATGCAACTCCCATAAAAAGTTCTTTCTTCTGCCAGACGAAGATGGTGTGACACACTAATCAACGAAAAGTTATTTTTCTTTCTATTTAGGTGATGTAATATTCATCTTCTTGAGTTAAGGGTTTTCGATTATTCAGATTTCCTGATGAGTATATTTTTGTCTGATTAGCAGATAGATACAGTGGGGAAAAAACAAGATCAATTATAAATTGAAGTCTCTTATTGCTATAGCCCCGTGAAATTTTCTTGTGGGTATAAAAATGGATTTTAATTTAAACACAAATGTGTTAATTGTGTTAATTTGTGTTAATAGTGTTAATTTAAAGACAATTTAGACCAACACAAATGTTGGTCTTGCAAAGACGATCACAATCGAGTTCACAAAGATGAATGGAACAGAAGAGTAGCGAATTAAAACGATTTAGTTTGTTATACCTAAAGCAAGCTATTAAGCAGAAAAAAACTAAATCAACCTGCATAGCTGCGTTGCAAGGAGGCTGGTACTGTTTCTTATTGGACTGACCACAGTGTAACACTGCAAGTAAATTCTTATCCTCCTTTGCCATGGGTACCGCTCCATCTTTATACTTCCTTTTTGACATTATAAAGGAATTACTTAAACATAGAAATAACGTTGAAGGACCGGAGTAACCAAAAACGGAGCCGGACCATCTAACACAAAATTATTCCTTCGCTGCCTTTACACTAGACAAAGGAAAGCTATTATTGTAGATCTTTTTAGTGTCATTGGAATATATGTTCTTCTTTCTGTGTCCCTTCGGCACCTGGACCCTCGCAATTCACGAAAATGTTGGAGGAGGGGGTAAAATCTACTTTAAAATTGAGGGCAGAGCAGTTTTGCGATTTTTTTTCGATTTTTTCAATGAAAATACTAAAAAAAGGTATTTTTCAGTAAAAAGTTATTTTTCACGCAAAAAAGGGGCGATTGCTACTTCCTCTCCTCCCGGCAGTCGGCGCTGAGGATGAAACGTTTCCCTTTGTCTGCTTCCTCAGTCTGCAACCCTGATTATAATTCACTCTGAAATTAGTTGGTGTGATCACTTGCAGATTTGCAAGGTATAAAACAATAGGGCAAAGTTTTGTATGCTCTAGGTCTCACAGCAGTTCAAAATTTGTAAATTGTTATAACTGTTGTCGTTATATTAAGACTGCTGTTCATGCTTGTGGCCTGTTTATGACATTTATGGCGTATGAAACATGGCATGTTTATGGCTATCCCTGAGTTTTTGCTCCTTTTTTACTTGATAACTCTAAGTAAGTTTGCGAAACAGATAAATTTTGAAAATCGGTGGCTTGGTGTTCTATTTTCACATTAAATTTATCTAGATGTTCGTTTTATGGCCTTTTATTTTATTCTTCCTACCATCTCTTTTTCACATCAGGCCAGGATGAAAGTCCTAAACTCTTAATAGCCCTTTCTTTCCTAACGCTTAATAAACAGAAGCCTGAGAGCCGCTAAGAAATAGATACCTCTTTGATTCCCTTTGAGCCACTTCTTCAACATTGAAAGCCTATCTTTTTTTTTAATCCCTACAGAAGCAGCTGTAAAAAGGCTATTGCCAGCGCATTAGATCACTTTAAATAAATCGCTCCCCCTTTCTCTGTCTCTTTAAGCTGCATCTCTTGAATTATTTATTAAGTTACGTTAACACCACAACAAAGAGAAGTGTCAGCACTTGAGTGGGGATATTGGAAGTCGATTACAGAACCATCTATTATCGATTGCAAATTATCTAGGCATTAAGTGACATGGCTTTTGAATGGGGCTGATGTTATTTTAGAGTATAAAAGAATGAGTAGATGCAAATCTATTAGTTTGGTTATTGTGTTGAAAAGCTTGATTAATGAATGGCAGGCCAAAAGCCACCTGGTTTTTTCCACGTCGTAAAAAAGGGTTGATTTGACGGATCTTTATTTAGAACAAAACCTTCCCGTCGAAGGAACAGGTGCTTAAAAAGTGTTTTAGTTTTATTCAAATTAGTTGTCCTGATCAAAACAATGTTTTGTTTTGTTTTTGAGTGAGATGCGCCACTTAAGGGTGGCCACGAAGGCCATGCTGCATAAATAAGGAATGTAGATTTGAGGAGATGCCACCCTGCCCTTCTGTCCTGAGGCAAAACGTGTTTAACTGACAGTGACATCAGATGGTGGGGGAGGTATGCCCCTCAAATTCCCCCTAAATTTTGAAAGTACTTTTTTGTAGAAAGAGAGGGGTACTTCAATTGAAAAATACCTTTTCTGGTATTTGTATTAAAAAAAAAATTAAAAAATGGTATATCTGTTTCCCAGTATTTTAAAAATACAAATTGCCCTCATCCAGCCCCTAATTTCCGAGAGTTGAAAGCATTATTACCCTAGTAATCTAAAATTGCAATTTTTCAAAATGATTTTGTGTCTTTTGACTTTGAACTTTGTTAGTAAAATAGAACTCTTGGAGCACACGTTTGGACTCGGAAAGATAGGATAATTGCTCAAAAAGCCCCTTGCCCGAGGAAGCTTTTTGGATGAATACCTTGTAATTTTTGAAGAAGTCCATCCATGTAGATTAACCGAAAAAGTTCGAAGCTTCCCCTCCCCGCCAAAAAGGCTATGGTGATCCCCCTAATAAATTTGGACTCTTTGCTTCTACTCTTTTGGATTCTCTATAGTTTTTTTCCGGTGTAGTTATTTATATACCTTTGCAACATAAACTCAAATAATTTATAGATTATTCTGCACAACAGCAAAAAAGCCTTGCGTTACTTCCGGCCCGCTTTTTTAGTTCCAAAACCTTCCACCAGGGACTATCCTGGCGCTAGTGTCCTGTCATTACATTTCCTTGGGACCCTATATGGGAAGGAATGGCCATCGGCTAGCCATAACCCAAATACTGTCGTTTTGTGTCTAAGGAAAAATTATATGCGCCAAATCGCAGACTTCCTATAATATTCTTCTCGCATATCTACTAAGCTCTAACTTTTTCTTTCTAAACGACACTGTCATCAATCAAACCTAATAGTCTTAACTATCAATATTATATTCGCAATTTATTCATCAAAAGTGACAGACTAGTGTTCTTAACACTATTTGTAAGTATCCTCCGCATAGATATCCTTTGCGACTATCTAAACCTACAGGGACTTTCTGAAATATCTCCCAGTGATTCCCACTTCCTGTTTATGACTTTTCTATATTCGTCCCAGAAACAAATACCCTGTTTTTATGAATTTCCAAGTATCTCCGAGATTTTTTTTGCCACCTTAAAAATATTTAAAAAAAACCTTTTTTCTAAAAAAAACTTTTTTCTAAGAAAAATGAGTTTAAGCGATACTTAAGATCGTACAAATTTGACTCATTGTGTATAGTCAATAATCCAAGGGAAAATATAAAGGAGTTAAGAAGTGCCCTAGGGGTATTGCTTCAAAGAATAAAAAACGCAGAAAATACGAGTCTACGCATTCAGCTTGCCGCTCATGTTGTATTCTCTAAAGAGGGAAGAGAAAACCAAAAAGGGGTTTTAATATCCAAGATGGAAATTTTTCATAAAAAACGGGAATGTCCGGGAAGTTTTGCGTAGACTTTAGGCTTTCATCTCCCGTTTTGCGTAGACATAACACTTTACCTGAGTTAGTTTTATAAACTCGAGTTAATTAATTTAACTAAATAATTAACTGAATTAGCTTTATCTAACCTAGCAGTTTCACTTCACCTCGAGTTAAAGGAGGTTTAACATTTTTAAGGCCTGAATATCGGACCAGTAATTAAATTGGGGTTATTAAGTTTTTTTTTGTTATTGGAACTCCTATTATTTGGAAGATTGACTTATGTACTGTCATTTATGCACATCATTAACTCTTAGATAATTTCGGAGACCACACTGCCTTTCCATGACGATAAAATAAAAGTCCAAAATAGGGATAAAATCCTTTTTAATAGACAGTGTATAATAAATTTCACAAAAAATACCAGATATTTCGGTCACACATACAGTGACCGTCATCAGTAGTAAAACTTTAGTTTTACTACTGAGTCTTTAGTTTTTTGCAGGGGAATGCTATTAAAATCCTTTTTAATAGACAGTGTATAATAAATTTCATAAAAAATACCAGATATTTCGGTCACATATACAGTGGTCGTCATCACTAGTAAAACTTTAGGTTTACTAATCATCAGTAGTTTTACTAGTGATGACGGTCACTGTATATGTGACCGAAATATCTGGTATTTTTGTGAAATTTATTATGCACTGTCTATTAAAAAGGATTTTATCCCTATTTTGGACTTTTATTTTATCATCATTAACTCTTATTTCTTAATTATTAAATAGTGTAATTAACTGTTAATTTATTATATACTATTAACCATTTAACCATACAATTAATAATTTGAGGAGTGTTTTCAACCACTAATGTCAATTGCACATAGTTGTGCATAATTGCAATTATGGCGATTTTGTTCTTCCTTTGCCCATTTCTTTGATATCTTATAAATTGGTGCAACTTTTAGAGCTGTGTATAAAAAATGTGTGAGAGGTTATTAAAGCGTTTTTAGGTTTTGGATATCCATCGAAAGTGCGCATTATGATAGGCATCGGAGCCGAAAGAACCTATAACGAATTCTTAAAACAACGCACGGCAAGTAATTTCATTAGGGATGCACTAAAGCCGCAGTTTTGCAAGCTCCCTCCTATCCCCAATTAAATAAAAAAACAAGTTTTTTTAACTGGAAGTAAGGAGCAACATTAAAACTTAAGGCGAACAGAAACTATTATGTATATAAGGGGGTCGCCCCTCGTCAATACTTCGCTCTTTACGCTAAAGTACAAATTCTATCCCAATTCCATGAATCAAAAATACCGTTTGGTTAGAATAAATAGCTCTTTTAAAAGTACTAAAAGAACTTTAGCGTTTAAACTCCTCCTATCCCAAAAAATCATAATTTCCGGCTTTTTCATAATTTCAATAAATTTCTTTTTTTTACTTTTTGGTGTTTATTAAGACTCCCCCCCCCCACTCCCATCCCGGAAAATGTGTATCGAACTACCCAAGATACGATTTTCCTTATTTCGAAAAATCATAGGCCAAAATCACTGTCACAGGGGTTTACATTAAAATGCAGGGGTTTACAAACAGGAATGTATGCACTATTCAAGGAGATTCGCAACCATTAATTTGATAACACTCAATATTTTGTTATTCACACTAATATGCGCACTATTTGTGTCATTATAAGCATAAATATGTACGCACTTTATATTTGCCAAAGACAAGTATATCATACCTGTAATTTAGCTATGAATTATTATCATAGATGGTTTATATTAGGACTTCGTATTATTGTACATCGAAACATACTTTCATTGTATCTGAAAACTGACTCCCACTGAAAACCAAGGGCACCCATAAGGGGGGGAGGGGGGGGGGGGGCAGGGGTACATGCCCCCCCCGTCCTGGCTGAGTGATGCTGCCTTATTTTTATATTTTTGTTCTGAGATTTCTATTATATAGCATTAAAAGTGCCAATGCTGAAAACTATAAGGAACTTGAAGAGAGAAAAAAAAAAGAAAAAGCAGTGTTTTATGAAAAGACAACCAGAATTTCATGGGACCGTTGGTTCAAATGGTGGGATGGTTGGTACAATTTGTAAAACCTTCACAGTGCGCAAGCGCCCTGGTCAAAATTAGCCAGACCAGGTGGTTACTTTTTTAAAATGACTGTAAGACGTGTGGCCCGTATTCGCCACCCTGCTTTTATCAGATGTGTTCTATGGCTCTAAAATATTGCCATTAAGAATTAATTTAGGACTTTTGCATCCACTGTTTCGATCCAAACTGTTATTTTTACTAGGGGATCAGGAACATCAGATGTATCACACATGTAACTACACTTTACTGGCATAATATCACACGAGGCTCTCAGGTGCCATACTACACGTCTCATTTTACATGCTTGAATGCTCAGGGTCAAAGCCTTTGTTTGACTTTTAACTTTATGGAAGTAGCAAGAATATGATTTCTTTTATAGAGGGTTAGAGGTGTGATCAAAGTCATCACGGAACGGGGATCATGGTTCAAGAAATTGTTTGATACGACAGATAGTTGGTTTTGTGCCTTTTAAAAATTAGTTGCAGATTGAAAATTTAAGATTGTCCGATTTTTCTAGTCTGGATTCGTCACTTGCTGAGTCCTCACCGGGGCATGCTACTTTTGTGATGAGGGTAGTACTCATGCTAGTTCGCAGGGGAATTAACTATTCCCCTTTTCTCTAGAAAAGTCTAAGAGAAATTTAATACCAAAAAGTGACAATCTAATTTCGAGCACAAACTTTAAATAATTTTTTAAGGCTAATATGACAACTTTATTCTAAAATGCACTTCAAAATAATCTTATAATATATGTAATATATTCAATAGCCGTCTTCAGCTAAGAATATAACTAGATGAAAAATATAAGAAAACTTACAATCAAAAAGCACAATTCAAAACAAACGAGGTCGAGGCCGAAGGCCTTGACCGAGTCAGCAATAGCTCTTATTCTCAGATATAGCTACTTTGAAAATTTTTAGAGTGAATAAACTTAAAAGAGCGTCAGCGTTATCGCTCGGCAAACTCTTGGCTGTTGAACACATACCCAACATTCGAATAGGTCTTATTCTAGTTACTATCTTCGCAAAAAAGTTCCTTTTTAGCATAATTTTTTTGTTTTTGTATAGTAGACAGGCAAAGAGGTCTTCAGTCTTACTTGTTTCTCTTTAAAAGGCCGCCTGTGCTAGTTGAGAACGCTTACAGGAAAAAAACAAATCTTTCTTGTTTTGAAACCAAAGGGATGGCTCAAAACTTCAAATATAGGGTTCTCAACCACGAAAATTCCAATGGTTTGCTTTTTATTTCAGCCCAATCCATTTGTGAGGAGTTTTTAGGCTCTTTGTCAAAATCCCCAACAAATACATAGCAAACTCATGCTTTACTATTCAGATGAGCCTATGTAATAGTTTTAATTCCTGGTTGATTTTTAATAGATAAAAGTTTCTCACTAGACCTTTTTTTTTCAAAACAAATTTTAAATGATTTGATTCTATCGGCTGTAGTTCGCTCTTTTCTAGGTTGCATCTCCTGCTTCAATTACGATCGCAACTACTGCTGCAACTATGATTTCTGTTTGTGTGGATGACCAGCAATGGGGGTTTCGCCGTTGCTGCTGTTGCATCTCCTGCTTCAATTACGATCGCAACTACTGCTGCAACTATGATTTCTGTTTGTGTGGATGACCAGCAATGGGGGTTTCGCCGTTGCTGCTGTTGCATCTCCTGCTTCAATTACGATCGCAACTACTGCTGCAACTATGATTTCTGTTTGTGTGGATGACCAGCAATGGGGGTTTCGCCGTTGCTGCTGTTGCATCTCCTGCTTCAATTACGATCGCAACTACTGCTGCAACTATGATTTCTGTTTGTGTGGATGACCAGCAATGGGGGTTTCGCCGTTGCTGCTGTTACATCTCCTGCTTCAATTACGATCGCAACTATTGCTGCAACTATGATTTCTGTTTGTGTGGATGACCAGCAATGGGGGTTTCGCCGTTGCTGCTGTTGCATCTCCTGCTTCAATTACGATCGCAACTACTGCTGCAACTATGATTTCTGTTTGTGTGGATGACCAGCAATGGGGGTTTCGCCGTTGCTGGTGCTATTAAGGCATGTGTACTTTTCTTTTTGAACGGCAGTCCTTACTAGTTGAGAACCATATCAAAATGAAATAGTGCACATAAAATTATGCAAATCATTTTATGAAGCTTGAGCAACATACTTTCACTTGTCATTCAGCATGTAATTCAAATAGCTTATTAGTTTTAAATACAACCATAAATTATTTTAGCTTCAAGCCACACATGGCAATGACTAAATATAAAATTTCATTTCCTAAGATTTTCAGGTATGAGTATTTTCCCAGCATTTTGATAACTAACAGCTATAACCGCAAATTTTTAAGTTTGTTTTTTAGGCTAATATAACCAATTAATGAAAGCCTATGTTGCACGATATGTCAGTGTCACATCAGAACTAGAAAATTGTGGGAAAATGTTAAGTCTTTTTGTCCTGTAAATCTATCAAAGAAAATGAGTTTCTTTTATAGATACTTAAGGCTAATGTTGGTAAAATTTGTGTCTAGGCCACTTTATAGTCAAATGCGGGGATAGAATCAAGTTTATGCATAAATACAGCCAGGGCCGTATCCCGGATTTTTGTTCGGGGGGATCTGTTTGGTAGAAGGAGTTTAAAAAAAACTTTATAAAACGAATAAAATAATCTTTTATATGTGGTTTTGTTACTTTTTTACCATTCAGACAAAAATTTTAGGGGGGGGGGGGGGCAAAACTGGTTACCCCCTGGATACGGCCATTACTGCAACGCCAAGCAGTTGTCTCTTTCATAGTTTGCCAAATTGATGAATTTCAAACTCCAACGTAAAACTTATCATTGGCTAACCAGAGTAAACATATATGGTGTTTTTTTTTTTTTTTTTTTTTTTTTTTTTTAAGTTATAAACCTTTTTTGGTAAAACAAAAAAAAATCCAAGAACGAAAAAAGTAATTAACAAAATAAAGAAACCAAACGAGGGTGGTTTTCACCCAGTGAATAAAACGGAAAAATAAAGCAGACATCCGGAGATTTTCACTAAGCCATCCTCAGCGCAAAAGAAAAAAAAACTAACCTTCTGAAATAATTTCAACAGAAGGAACAAAACGATGAAAGACCATTGAAAAATCAAAGAAACTTTCAAAAAACCAATCCTCGTTTGGTTTTTTCTATTTCTTAATTATTTTTTTTGTACTTATGCATTATACGGGCCCACCGCTATATACTGTATAAGGAAACAAGACATGGAGACCCGTCAAACGGATATTTTCTATCTAAATTGATTGCAAAGCGTGGTTTCTTATCGAGTTTACAATATTTAAACGATTGTTTTTTGGGGTTTAGGGGGGGAAATACCTAGGTTAGGTTACGTATTCAATATATGCTATGCTTTGCCACCACCCCCACCCCCTAATGTGCAGATATTTAGCCCAAATTTGTTTCTAAACTATTATATATTCATCCTGTTCTATTTTATTTCATTAGCATTAACCAAACTTGACTTCTTTCGTGGGCCCGTATAATGCATAAGTGTCATTTTTTTCTTGTTGTAAACTTTTTGTTCTTTACTTTGTCTTCTTTTTTTTTGTCATACATCATGCATAGACGGTGTGTTCTCAGGACGTATTGATTGGAGCAGCAGCTTTGTAAATGAAAAACTTTCAAAAAAATCAAACCAACTTTTGAAAAACCAATCCTCGTTTGGTTTTGTCTATTTCTTATTTTTTTTTTCTTGTTGTACACTTTTGTGTTTTTTACTTTTTTTTGTCATACATCAAGCATAGACGTTGTGTTCTCAGGACGTGGTTGGAGCAGCAGCTTTCTAAACTGTAATATGAATCTGGCAAAGCATATTAAGACAAGGTATGTGTAACCTAGGTATGGTTCGGGCGTTAAACAGTAACAGTGGAATAAACTGAAGTTGAATAAAAATAACTGAAATAAAGCGAAACATATCAAGTGAAAATAACAAGAACATCCTAAACAGCGGAATAAACCAAAGGCTCAGGGGATGCTCCAAACCTACACACATGGAATACTTTTGGTAGCTTTCTAATTTACAGTATCAAAGACATTGAAATTAAGTCTGATTGTTTACATCGGTTAAGTGAACACTTACGCAACTAAATGTATCTTAAAAAATAATAACATCGCGATTTCAGTTTTTAATTAAAAAGATTTTCATATATAGCTATGAATTTTTGGTTTTAGTGTGCATCAATTTAAAAGACAGAACCCTGGTTAAAATTTAGCAAAAAATAAGCTAAAAACATACAGCACATTAAGATGGTATAGCTTTCATTTGAAGGTGTGGTTTTCTTTGGAAATCAACATATTGTTAATTTCTGATTTTCTAGGGATTAGAAGAGTTGTAAAACTTTCGTTTTAACGTACTGTAAGTAAGCAGCGATGCGGCTCAATAGTAACCGAAACTCTAAGATACAGACTCTTGGTAACAATAAATACATCAAAAGAATCAAATTTTGATACTTATTCAGAATTTAAAAAAATCACTAAGTTTAAAGTTACCCGTCAAAAGTTACGAGCCTGGTAAAATTTGCTCAAATTTTTAAAAAGGGGGAACTCACCCTCAAAACATCAAGAGATTAAAATGAAAATCAGATGACCAGATTCAGTATACCAGAGAACCTTACTATAGAGGTTTCAAGCTCCTATATAAAAAAATGTGGAATTTTATTATTTTTTTTTTTATTTTTTTTTTTGCCAGAAGCAAGATCACGCATGCGTGTTTATTTGTTGTTTTTTTTTTTTGATCTTTTTTTTTTTATTTGTTTGTTTTTCCCAGGGGTGATCGTATCGAGCCAGTTATCCTAGTAGATCGGGAGAGGGATCATTTAATCGGAAATTGAAAGTTCTAGAGCACTTTTAAGTGATCAAAATATTGGAGGCTAGCCCCCCTCCCACGCCCATTTTTCTCGAAGTCTTCTAATCAAAATTTGAAATAGCCATTTTTTCAGCATAGTCGAAAGATCTTATAATCATGTCTTTGAGGATCACTTGACCCATCTCCGCTCCCGGGAGAAGGTATGCAAGCTATGAAATTTACACATTGTTTACATATAGTATTGGCTATTGGGAAGTATATAGATACTTGGGGGGGGGATTTCTGGGAGGTACGTGAGAGAATTTTTCAGGGAGGAATTTTTCATAAGGGAAGGCATTTTCCATGGAGGGGAGAGCCGGATTTCCCGGAATTATTTAAAAAACGAACAGAAATTAAATAAAAAAAGCTTTTTTCAACTGAAAGCAAGGAGCAACAATAAAGTTTAAACCGAAGAGAGTTTATTAAGGATATGAGTGGGGTTTAACCCTCCTCAATACCTCACTCTTTACGCTAAATTTTTTTTTAACTTTAAAAAAAAACTCATTATTCGAATTAAACGGCCCTTGTGTTTCGTGAGTCATTCTTGAATAATTGGAACAAAAAGTCAAACTTTAGCGTTAAGAGTGAGGTACTGAGGAGGGGCCAACCCTCTTCATATTTGCAATGATTTCTGTCCGTTTTAAGTTTTAATGTTGCTCCTTACTTTCAGTCGAAAAAACTTATTTTCTTAAGTAATTAGATTCGCGTATTTATTTTCACGTTTCAATGTGGCAACACTGACAAAAATTTGACACTGTCCTGAAAACTTGGAATTATTTTTAAATAACCCAAGGGAAAATCTTAAAAGATCGTGGTTTTCAGGTATAAGTAAGACCTAAGATGAGTCCAGGGGGCAAAATATATTTTAGTTTTGGTTTCCTTGGTATTTTAACTTCGACAGATTTTGATTCCCCTCATCCAACTACTACATCCTTTAATGCTTATGAATTAGAAACTCAATTTTAGTTTTTTGCTTTTTTTTGTATGTACCATTAGCTACTATCATTTGTGACACTTAGTGACCATTATGAACTATAGTTGACAATGATAAGTCCGTGGCAATTTGCAAAAAGGGCATAAGTCCACTTTTCCTCATTTTGCTGGAGAGCACAATGAAAAAATGTTTCTTACAAATCAGAGTTTAAGAAACTTGAAACTTTAAAGACCGGTTCCAAGTTAATGTTTTGATCGAAATTCACTGGAAATGTCCAAATTGCTGGATTGTTCGCTACTTAGAAGATAAGGAACTTACGCCCTTTTTAACACCCTTTTGGAACAATTTGTTATTCGGTCAGAATTAAAGATAAGCCCATTTTAAAAAGAACAATCGATAGGTCTTTTCGAGTTCTTTCAAATCAAATGTTTAACACCTTTTCAGAATAAAGTGGACTTGGGCCCTTTATGCAAAACACCAGGGAAGTAGCTCGAAACAGAAATAGTAAGACAACGGGGGATTAATGCCTGTAGATTTCGAAGGTCGAGTAATATTAGGGTAGATTGTAGTGGAAATAGAAGAAGGATGGAATAGCTTCATAGATTCCAAATGTCGGTGAAATTACAATAAGAATAATGAGACAAGTTAAATTTCCATGGAGAACAAGCAGAGTAAACAAATTACTAAAAATTTGGAAAAGCAATCTTCATAAAGAAAAGATGGATGGATACTGCTTAAAGTAGAGCAATAATGCAAGGTTCTACAATCAAATAATGCAAGTTCTTTGCATTGACCAAATATTGTTTAAATATAGCTAGGTCTTTGCGTTGAGAAAAACAATGTATGTTTGACACTAATGTTAATATTGTGACACAATGAAAGTACATGGAATGATCAATATCTGTGATTTGGAGTTCATGCGGGAATTGATGTAAGAGGGGAGGGGAAGATAACTTCCGAAAAACGTGGTAAACAAGTATATTATGTGAAAAATATTACACATTATGATAAAATTGGAAAAAAAAACTTGGCATTTGTTGGGGAAAGGACATGGCCCAAATGTTATGACAAATGTAAGAATATTTTTGAAAAATATCTATATTGGGAGGGGGTAGGTTTATAATTTTTGACAGACTTACATGACGTAGACGATTAAGAATATTGATGAAAACCTCCAATTTGGTTTGTTTTATAGCATTTTGATTTGATTTAAGTTGGTTTTGTCCAATTATTCATAAATAAATGAAGGAATTGTACACACAAGATTGTTATATTCTAGATTTTTACAACATGCTCACAAGAAAAGAATTAAATTTCTCTCGACAATCTGTTCTTTTTCTGATTACTCTTATGAAGATTATTCAATTATTTTTCAAACTTACAGATTTCAGCCCTAGGGAAAGAACTGAGCGGAATCAGATAAGCTTTTTCAAATAAAATGCATTGTTTTTTTTTCGGCTTAGATTCCAAACTAAATGAAATAACAAATTTTTTCAACTGAAAACCCCGACATTATTCGTATTTGAGGGGGGTTGCCCCCCTCAATCCCTAATTCTTGATGCAAAAGTTTTAAGGTTTTTAAAAATGATTCTCATTCAAAATCAACAGCCCTTGTGTTTCAGGAGTCACTCTTAAACATTTGTAATAAAAAGTCAAACTTTAGTGTAAAGAGCAAGGGATTGAAGAGGAGGCAGCCCTTCTCATATACAGAACAATTGTTGTTCGTTTTAAGTTTTAATGTTGCTTCTTACTTTCAGTTGATAACACTTTTTTTTTAATTTAACTGCTGAACATTTTTCAAATCATACAAAGAAATTCCCAACCCCCTGTAAAATTCCACTCGGAAGCTCTCCTCCCGATGGAAAGTTCTCTCCTTGTAAAATTCCTCACCGCAGAAAATCCCAACCCCCAAAATTTTCAATATATTTCCAATAAGAAATGCCATATGCAAGCAATAGACAGATTGCATATCTTAGAGGCCTTTTCCCAGGGGCTCTGGGGAGTCCCTAGAGGCATAGTTATCAGACCTTTTAATTATTCTGAACGAAATGGCTATTTCAGAATTTTGATCAAATGTGTTTGGGGAAAAAAGGGTTACCGGGAGGCTATTTTCCCTCCCCGTAAAATAGGCACTATAAATTTTAATTTCCGTTCAAATGATTCCTCTCCCAATCTTCTAGGACCATTGGTTCGATACAATCACCCCAGGGAAATAAAAACAACACGTATTCGTGATCTCTTTTCTGGCAACAAATAAAAAAATTCTACATTTTTGTTGATAGAAGCGTGAGACCTTTACAGTAGAATTCTCTGATATGCTGAATCTGATAGTGCGATTTTCATTAAAATCGCTTGAAGTTTTGGGGGTTTTTCTCCCCTTTTCAAAAACTGGGCAGATTATTTTCAGGCTCGTAGCTTTTAAGGGTAATAATAGATTCATAAATTTTCTATATTTAGAATCAGCATAAAAAATCCAATTCTTATGATAAATTAATTGCTATCAAAGTTCCTTTTTTTAGTTTTGGTTACAATTGGTCCGAGTCAATCCTTACTTACAGTTCATTACCATGAACTGTATAGTACATAACGTTTTGCAGGCGATGCCTTACGAACTTTCAACCTGCCTCCAAATGCAACCCGAAGGGTATGTTTCAGTCTTTTGTTATTTGAAGAATCAAACGGATTTTTTGACAGAGTACAACCTTGTACCGGAGAACTTTTTAATTTAATAAATATTCAAGCCACTTTTTAATTTAGCCTACTTTCACTGAACTTCTATGTTGCTATGTTGATGTCTTAGTTTTAAGTCCCTTTAACTTTAATGGTGTGGCATCCAAAAAAAAGTTTGCAAATTTATGGCAATGTCCTATAAATTCAGGATATGTAAAATTTTAAAGAGGTCGTATATTTTGAAATAGCTATATTGCCCTCTCAATGGGCATATATGCCCCATTGAGACTTACTTTTTGGTTTAGCTTACTTTCACTTGATGTCTATGTTGCTATGTTGATGTCTTTGTTAAATCCCTTTAACTTTAATGGTGTGGCATCAAAAAAAAAAAAAGTTTGCGAATTTATGTCACTTTCCTATAAATTCCGGATGTGTAACATTTTTAAAGGGGTTGCATATTTTTAAATAGCGATATTGCCCTCTCAATGGGCATATATGCCCCCAACAAGTTACTATTTTCTAGACAAAAAAGAACGAATTTTAAAAGAAATAACGTGAAATACCAGACTAGCAACCATGTCACTAAGTCATTGGTGGCACCATACAGCTGACGTTAAAATAAAAGAGGAGGAACAGGCCATAACCTTTGAAGTAAGCTGTGAATAAGTGTGCTCCACAGATGCGAAGCTATAGTTTTATATTGTCTATCCTAACAAAAAATAAACTTGGTCTTACACAACATTGACCTCTTGAAGGGATAGAAAGAGGCCCGAGAGCAATTTTCAAGGAGGGGTTATTAAAATTTGAAAAATATGTATTTTATTAGGACGGTTTTCAAATTTCTCATGAAAAGGAAAGGGTCGTTAAGACCAATCTTAGGGGCATCCCTTCTCCACTTTTCCCGTGTGCTTGTACATTTTTAAGCATCCCGTTAGGTTTCAACCCCATACATGAAAGTACTTTTGCCTCTAAAAAGAAGTTTAACAACGGGTACTCGGTAGATTTGCACTTTTCTTACGAAGGGGAGTGGGTCGTAAAGACCAATCTTAGGGGGCTCCCCTGTCCTTTGTCCCTGTCCTTGTCTCCCCTGTCCTGTCTTTTCTAATGTGCTTATACATATTTAATTATCCCGTAAGATTTCAATCCAATGCATGAAAGTACAATTGCCTCTAAAGAAAGTTTAAAATTGGACACTTATAGTTCAATTAAACTTGAGGAAAGATTAAATGACAAATCAGCCTCATTAATTAGATTTAATTTCATTTTCTTGCTAGTGCACCATAAATTATTGAATTTCATCAACAACAAATTTTAATAGAAAACTAGCTGTGAATAAACTAAACTGTACAGATAAAATGGTAAGTGATTTTTCATGTTGAAATACGTAATTTATAAATCCAAAGGAAGGCCAAACAAGCTGGCCTACATTCTAAAATAAAACTTGACATTCAAATTCAGAATTCAGTCTGCAAAAAAGGCCTATGTGAGCTTGGGAAAGTCTTGGCAGGTTACGTAGACTATTTGGCTTTAATCTAGTGGGCCTACTAGTGTTTAAATTCTTTTTTTTTTTTTTTTTTTTTTTTTTTTTTTTTTTTTTTTTTTTTTTTTTTTTTTTTTTATACCGACCACTGAATTGTCAAGTTCCTAACATGACCAGCATGCACATATACGAAAATTGGGACAGGGGGCATTTACCTCTCTTAGATTACCACCCCATATTTTGGAAGATACCTTTTTCTCGGGTATTTTCAATTAAAAATTACTTGTCCTGGTAGTTTTTTGAAAGAATAGAAAAAATTGATCTAACTCGATTTTGATAAATAAATCCCTCCCCATTTCTAAATTTGTGTGAATTGGCACCAATTAGTACGCAGCGCCTAGGGTAGACTAAAAAGAAACAAAATCACAGAATTTCAAATGACGTTCGTGATTTTTTCTTCTTGAAATTTACACTAGTTTCCACTCTCATATTTTTTCCATACTCTCTGAGCTAGACTATCTATAGAAAAAGTTTTTTGGAAAGCTAAACTTCCTGGCTCTGCCCCTATTTCCGTTTGTAAAAATTCAAAAAATGAATCTTGAATGGTCTAGGGAAGGGTTTGCCAGTGGGGGATTAAAGCTCTCAACTTTATTGTAAAAGAATAAAGAACATCTTGAAGCTTATTGGAAATACGTACGTTGAATTAAGTTTTCGTTTAAAACACAAGAAAGATCTCTTCAGGAAATCTTCTATTTAAAAAAGAAAATGTCTTTAGGCAAATTGTTTCTTATTAGGTTTTTTTTAGTATATTAAAGACTAATATCGAAATCAGAGGATTTTCTTCCATAAATGAATGTTTATAAATAGGAAATATTTTTATATATTTAATTGTATATATTTAATATATATATATATATATATATATATATATATATATATATATATATATATATATATATATATATATATATATATATATATATATATATATATATATAATATATATATATATATATATATATATATATATATATATATATATTTAATTGTATATATACAGTTAATTATATATTTTTATATTAAATTAAATAATATATTATTTCATATATTAAATGAATATATTAAATGAACATATATATTAAATAAAAAAAAAAACAAGTTTTTTTAACTGAAAGTAAGGAACGACGTTGAAACTTTAAACGAACAGAAATTATTCCGTATATGAAAGGGGCTGTCCCCTCCTCAATGCCTCGCTCTTTACGCTAAACTTTTTCATTGTTAAAAAAAAAGAGTTGTGAGAAAGTAAAACTTTAGCGTAAAGAACTAGGCGTTGAGGAGGGGACAGCCCCTTTCATATACGGAATAATTTCTGTTCGTTTTAAGTTTCAACGTCGTTCCTTACTTTCTTTTAAAAAAAACTTGTTTTTTTTATTTAATTTTTGAACTTTTTTGAATTAATACAGGTTTTGATTTTGGGTCACCGTACATGAATAATTAAAACAAAATTTGAAAATTAATTTTACTTTTATTTAGTTAAATGGCTTTCTCGAAACTTGTTTAATTTTATTTACGATCTTTTTTATTAGTAATAAATATACGTAACTTACGAATTAACTTACGTAACGAACTTCTATATTCATATATTTTTTAATACGTATATTAGAGGGTTCGCCCCCTAGTCAATACCTTGCTCTTTAAGCTAAAGTTCGAATTTTGTTCCAATTCTTTAAAAATGACCCCTTAATCACAAATGCCGTTAATTAGAATAAATAGCTATGAAAGTACTAAAAAATCTTTGGCTTAAAGAGCGAGGTATTGACTAGGGGGTGGACCTAATCATATGCGTAATGTTTTCTGTCGTTTTAAGTTTTGATGTTGCTCCTTACTTTCAGTTGAAAAACTTGTTTTTTTTATATATATAATTTCCGATTTTTTTTTAATAATATTGGGAAATCCGGCACCCCCTTCATAGCAATGTCCCTTCCCCCATGAAAACTCCCTTCATGGAAAGATCCTCCCACATAGCCCCCGACCCCCCCCCCCCTTCAACGCCAGAAAAAATCCCCGTGAAAACGTCTGTATACTTCCCAATAACCAATACTATATGTTAACATTGGGTAAAGTTCATAACTTCCTGCCCTCCCCCCGGGGACTTCGGGGGATTAAGTCATCCTAAAAGACATAGTTATCATATTTTCGACCATGCAGAACAAAATGGCTATCTCAAAATTTTGATCGAGTGACTTTGGGAAAAAAAATGAGCGTGGGAGGGGGCCTAGTTGCCCTCCATTTTTTGGTCACTTGAAAAGAGCACTATAACTTTTAATTTCCGTTCCAATGAGCCCTCCCACGATATTCTAGGACCACTGGGTCGATACGATCACCCCTGGGGGAAAAAAACAAATAAACACGCATCCGTTATCTTTCTTCTGGTAAAAAATGCAAAATTCCACATTTTTGTAGATAGGAGCTCGAAACCTCTGCAGCAGGGTTCTCTGACACGCTGAATATGATGGTGTGATTTTCATTAAGGTTCTATAGCTTTTAGGGGGTGTTTCCCTCTTTTTTTGAAAATCAGCTAAATTTTCTCAGGCGCTTAGCTTTTGACGGGTAGCACTAAACTTGATGAAACTTACATATTTGAAATCAGCATTAAAATATGATTCACTAGATGTATCTATTGGTATCAAAGTTTCGTTTTCTAGAGTTTCGGTTACCATTGAGCCGGGTGACTTCACTGAATAAAGCCTCTTTTTGGTATATTCATTGAAAGAATAGTAAAAAAAAAAAAAAATTGCTTCAACAAAATTTTCAAAATACACCCTCTCCCATCTAGAATTCTATGAATCATAACCACATACTTGTCAGCGCTTATGGTAGCATAACATACTGTATTCCTAAGCATATAAACAGGCTCTCCTTTTATCCTGCTTAACAAAGAATAGATCAGCCTAATTTCTAAGCAGAAAAACCATACCTCACTTAGCTAGCACGTCTCATTCTTCCAGCCATGTGTAAATGGAAAGCTATAAACCCCCACTTTATGTCAATTAGAGGAAGGAATACTATTCCTGCTGTAAACACTTTATTGGCTTTTTCGGTAATTAACTCTCGAATGGAAAAATATCACAACGAATTATTCACTCTGATCAACTAAGCGCTCTAATGCCGGAGATAGAAGCGGGGAATAAAGCTTATACAAAATAAGCCCACTTCATCCCCCCTATCGAGCAATTGCTGAAAAAGAGTTCAACCAACTGGAACTTGGCAAATTGAGAGCTTTTGTATGAGGTTAACCGAAAACATTTTGTGTTTAAAATAACATTCAGAAAATATGGATAACAGGAAAATAGCATTGTCAGGCGAAAAATGGCACTTTCATTCTGAAACTGCCCAAACTGTAGGTTTATTGCCCAATTGTTTCTACTCACTAGATTTTTTTTTGGGGGGGGGGGAGAGTTCATAACTTACCATCCACAGCCTACGAATGTTCTACTAAGGACAATTAAGAATACCAAGGGTAACCATTAATATTCTGTTAAACACGAACATTCTTTTTCTTCTTTTTTTTCAGAAATGACAGTAAAGTGTGACATTAGAAGTAGCCTTAAGTTATTTAATTTTTTTGTAATCTTACAGTATCCAGGATATCAAAATAAAATTATTTTTTCTCCTCGGTCCCATCTAGGCACCATGGTCAATTTCTAAGGTTTTCTTTTAGATGTTTAAAAAAATTTGAAGTTTTGAGAGCAGCATGACATTTCCGTCAGTGTTTCCACATTGAACCATGAAAATGAATAAGCAGATCCAAGCTATTTGATGGTTCACTTTTCGTCTGTAATAAAAAAATAACTAAATAGTTTTGCTCATTTGTTTTGACAGTTTATCGTGGCAACACTGACAAAAATGGGTGGTATCCCAAAAATAATAATTTTGGAATAGCCAAAAAAAGAATTTTCACAAGGCTTTTTGTCTGCAATAATTAAAACATTGGCAATCCGCTGATTTCCGAAGACGGCTATACAATCAAAGGAGAGCCACACCCTCTTACGCTGTTCGATGTTATGTGTTCTAACTTATTTCTTTGTGGATTTCCATACGTTTCTTTTTTATTCCCTTGCTACCAAAATCTGCATAACAGTATACGGAGGTCATTTTCATTAAAAGTTGAATTCCCGATTCTTTCTAATTTTTTTTAAGATGTACACGGTTGTATTTTTTTTTCTATTTGCCATTCCGGATAATCAGACACTGTCCATCGTATTTTAAGCGCCGATTTTGGTGGAAAAAGATAATATATAAATTAATGTTTGAATCTGAAGTTGATAAATTATTTTTGAAACAAATATTGTTGCCTTTGCACCGTCTATATTTAGTTTTTCAAAAAGAACGAACATGTTATTTTCCTTGAGATAAAACGTAAATCTATTATCTATCAAATAAAAAAATGTTGTTTTCTTTTTGTGTTTTAATCAAATTTCTTTTTTGCTTTATTTATAAGAAATAATTTTTTTTTGGTGATTTTTCAAAAACATTTCTTTTTTTTTAATGTAGCGCCCGTTACAAACAAAAACAACCTAATTGTATACGAAGGTTTTTTTCATTAGAAATTCTATTTCCGATTTTTCCTAATTTACATGGTTGTGCTTCCACTTTGCCATTCAAAACAATCAGATTCCATTGTCACTGCTCTTGGTAATTTTAGTGATGATAGTGATGATACTATTCCATACAGTGATGATAGGAACAATAATGTAAAATCTAACGTTAGAATCAGCAGTAAAAATATTAATTTTTTTCTATTTAATATTGGATTCTTTACACTTTCTCGTCTATATTCAATGTTTATAAAATAAAATAAAAACTATTTACCTTAGTCTAAAACGTAAATCTATTTTATATTAAATAAAAAACAAACTATTTAAAATGAAAGTAAAGAGCGACATTTAACCTTAAAAAGAAACAGAATTTGCCGTGCATATGAGGTTGGATGCTTCATCCCTCTAGATTCCGCTCTTTCAGGTAAAATTTCGCTATTGCTCTTCTGAAAGCATTTTCAATGCAACATATTTAATACCAAAACACAATATAGGCTCTTTGTATAAGATTCTTGTTGTTACACCCTAAATTCCCACCCCCTAAATACCCTAAACTGTTACACCCTGAACACCTAATAACAAACCAAATACTGTTCTTCCCGTACCTGCTCAAAATTTTAAATACAATCTTCTAAAGTTTGTAAATACCCACGCATTTGTTTCGGTGGGCTGGGGGAGGAGTCAAAACTGAAAAAGAATTCTGTTTTTCCCCGTATTGGGGGGAAAACATATGAAACATAAGAAAAACAGTTCAAATCCTGCAATTTCAAAGAGCGTGAGTTTGAAGCCCCCCCCTGAGTTTGTGCCTGTTCTAGGATACGGCTTTGTCTTTCAAAATATATTGGTAAACAAGAGCCTGAGTAGAAACGGAATAGCCTATAAAAAGAAAACAACAATTAAGATAGATCATACATCTAATCTAGTTGGATTAAATTAAAAAAACAAAGTTTTTTAAGTTAAAACTAGCGCTTTACTGAAAACACAAAATTCAAGTATAAAAAGCAGGATTATTGATTTAAGAGTGAAAAGCGAGTATGTAGCCTGACAACACTAAATGAACCGATAAGGCATTTCATATTCTTACACCAGTGGTGACATCAGTAACTTTCAGTATACAATTAAAATTATCTTAAAAACATAAGCGTCAAAGTAAATATTTTTTTAATAACCGCAATGTAATTGAACAGCATACAGAAATATTGGATTGATTTATCATGCATCATTTTGGTCTCGCCAGCTATAATACCAATAGTGGGTAATATACAGTCTTAAATTGTAAGAAATAAGCTTTAGGATTAATTGAAATGAAGATCAAATAACACATAACATGAACTCTGGAAATCCGATTATTTCTTTCTATTAATTAAAAAAGTTTTTCCACAAAATAAGTTTTTCAAAGAAAAGTAAAGAACTCCATTTAACAAAAAATGAGCAAAAATAGAATCAAATAATCTACCAAGCGTGAAACTACCACAAATCAGCATCGATAAATAAATGAAACCCAAAACGAACAGGAATTACAATAAAAAAACCGAGTCAAACTCAAAAACGAGCAGAAATTAACACAAGTTGGGCGCAAAACCCCTATGCCTTCCCAAGGCAAGAACAAAATTTGTACTTTACTGAAAAAAATATAAATGTTTTTTACATTTATAACTTTAATAAATCAAATAATATTAACATTTTGATTACTAAATATCAGTATATGTATATTAAACTGACAATACACATTCGTTTGTATTTTTTCAGTAAAGTGCAAATTTATTATTTTTTTCAGTGAGGCAGCTCGCTAGCGCTGCCTCAGATACAAAAGTAAATTTCAAAGCTATGATACAAATTCTAAAGCTAGTCTATAGTCCTAATACTATCAAGATGGCTTTACTTCGAACTTGTGTACAAACTAATCATGACATGTCCTTTTCAGAACCAAAACGAGAGCCAGTCATTGAACTGAGCCATTGTGCAGAATTAATACCAAATTAAATGTAAAAAAATAAAGCAAAATCCTAATCTAGATTGTTACTTTATCTTAAAAGGGATTGATCCTAAAAGGGATTGATAATATTTGTATTCTGTAAAACGCGTCCTTAATTGATTTGCTTTTACTGTACCAAAACTCCTATATTATTTTGTGTTTTCAGTAAAGCGCTAGTTTTGTATAATCCTAAAAGCATAGGGAAACACAATTAGTTGGATTATTTGTACTAGTTTTATTGATATATGTTAGATAGGCTGTGAAGTAATAATTTTTGTTCGCTTTAAGTTTCAACTTCGCTCTTAATTTCCCTCGGAAAAACATTGTTTTAAAAAAATTAATCTTTGTTCGTTTTTGATTAAAATTTTATGTAGAAAACAACGTTGCCAAGATCTTTTTTATTTATACGGAATAATGCATGTTCGTTTTAAGTTTTAATGGCACTCCTTAGTTTCAGTTGAAAAACTTATTTTTAATGTAGTTACTAATTATCACCGATCTAGGGGATATAAGACACCTATAGAAAATACTGCAAACAACCTTGACAGCTACCAGAAACTTTCAGTCTATAAAATGAAGTTCATCATCCATACTTCACAAAAAATACATGTTTTTTCAGAAATGTTTGTTTTTCGATGAGCAAACAGCTGTTTTTACTCGGCCGACTTCCACTGAAAAGGCCATAATGAAGAAAGGGCTTTACAAATCACCTACTGACTAGCAGAAACTAGAAGGCTACTGTAACAAAAGAGAGCTATTTAAGGGCTCATTTAAAAGCTTATATTTATACCTAATCGCTTTTTATAAATTTGACTTGATAACACATTCCCATAAAGTGCACTTTCGGTTGTTTCCCCCATTTTTTTTAATGAAAAAAGTATCTTTTCCAATGAAATGACCAAAAAAAAAGATGTTTTTCAAAACCTAGGCAGGAGCAAAAACTAAGGGGGCAGGAACGTCCTTTCCTTTCAATTACCGCCGTTAGAACTAGCACACAGGCTTCATCGCAGATTGAAGTTTGAAGGTTCAATTCAAAACTGTTGATCATTCAAGCTTATTTTTTGGTGGATGTTTAGTTGAAAAGTTTTTAGTTTTAGTTAGTTTGCTTTCGCAATAATCTTTTACTTTTAACAAGACTAGATTTATGAAACTTATTTTTTGGTAGATTTTCAGTTGAAAAGTTTTTAGTTTTAGTTAATTTTTTTCGCAATAATCTTTTACTTTTAAGATGAGTTGTAAGTAAGTAAAGTATGACGGCACTAGATCCTTAAGGTCCAAACCGGTGGTGCTGATCTCCGTTTCGTGGCCCTTCAGCCAGGAAGTGCAATAGGGAGCTGGGGGCCAGCCATCCTATTAATCTTTTAAGATGAGTAGGAGATTTATGAAACTTACTAAGAGGGTCTGGAGGGGGATTATATGTAAGGGGTATATTGAACCTCCAGTTGGGGGCTTGGACCATAATTATTGCAATGGTACCGTTTTATGCTTCCAAACTCTTCCGAAAATAGCAACGAAGACCACACTGCCTTTCCATAACAAACAATAAAAAATAAAGCAAATTAATGGCTTAGCAATGGGCGCGCCCCTCTCCGGGTTACTGGCGAATATTTATGTGGAACATATTGAAAATTGGGCATTAGATTCGTATTTTTTGAAACATATCTTTTAGGGACGCTACATGGATGACGTAATTTCACTCTGGAACTATGGGGAAAATGAGCTTAAGGGTTTTTAGATCACCTTAATACATACGATAGAAATTTACAGTTTACTTTAGAAATCAAAATCGCAAATAAAATCCCATTCCTAGACGTGTTAGTTATTCGTAGCTTCGATAAACTCAATTTTACTATTTATAGAAAACCAACACAAAATAATAGATATTTGCATTTTAAATCAAACCACCCCCCACAAGTTAAAAGAGCAGTCGTAATAACCCTCGTCGATCGTGCCCTGAACATTTGTTCTGATTCCCACGTCACAGCAGAATTAAACTTTATCAAGGACATACTTTTTGGAAATGGGTATCCTATTTTATTTATTAATAGTGTAATTAATTGTAGACTGAAAAGACATTTCCGTAAAATTAATAATAGTTTACTATTTGAGATTTCTGACAAGCCCTTAAACATAATTTACCTCCCCTACATCCCAAAAATCACTACATATCTTAAAAAAGTTTGCACAGAAAATAATCTATATTAATATTCACAAATAGTTTTAAAATAATAAATTTTCTAAATTCTGGTAAAGATAAAAGCCCAGTTACTCGCCAAAGAGGGGTCTATCAAATACCATGCGATTGTGGCAAATATTATGTAGGCAGAACACACCAGAATTTAGAAAAGCGCAAACAACAGCATAACGATGATATAGTCAAAGCTCTAAATTCTAATATTTCCACTGTTTCATTTGATTCTGCATTAGGGAGCTATATTTTTGAAAATGCTTGCCACAATATACTTTTGGATGAATCCGTCCTTATTAGCAATGACCTAGGCATAAAGCAGGTAGTCCGAGAATCAATTGAAATCAGACTTAAAATTAATAATAACATTTCCTTAAATAGGGACTTGGGGGAATATACACTAAATGCTCTATACACAAATTTAATTAAAAATGATCTTACAAAATATTTTAAAAAACCAATAGACATTAACACAGAACCGGTCACGAAAAGACCTTTGAGGATAGCTGCCAAAAAGGCTGGATTAGCAATAAGAACGTGTTTTTAAATTATTTTTCTTTCATCTCATTGAAGCGCCTTGTTTTAACTTACTTTTCATCAGTCCTTGTTGAACTTCGCTGAAGTAAGGATGCTAGGACTGCTTTGAAAAATTTTTAATTTTTGGTTTTATGGGTCGTATGTTGCTGTGAGTCTTTTTTCTTTTATATATTTTTGTCTTGCTGAGGACGGCCCTTGGACATAGGGCCGAAATATTCATTCAAATTACCTCCACTGTCTTACCAAAAGATTTTCCTATTGTTCATCGTGCTTTTATTGTTTGCCCAACTCTTCCAATTAGGAAGTGGTACCAAAAGTGCCATTTTTAGTGCTATATGGCACTTTTGGATGATAAAATTGATAAAAAGCACGTAGATATGAGTAATAGGTATAAAATGGCCTTCCCGGGGTATGATTTTAAAAATGAGTGCATCATATTTGCAAAAATAGTAAATTATCTGAAAAGTAATCATAAGAAGGGACAAATCATGATCGAAAAAAAAAAAATCCAAGCTGGAATCGAACACATGATAATCTAATTTGAAGTCCAGCGCTGTACTAACTGAATCACGCCTCTAATAATGTAATTTAATATATTGGTGTTTTTAGGACTTTAATTTGGTAGCATTATAAGGGGGCATGGAGGAGGAATTTGTAGGAGGTGTTCTTGCAAACCTCCAGGTAAGGGCTTCGGTCCATAATTATTACAATGATACCATTTTATACTTTCAAGATTTTTCACTTAAGAAGTAGTACCAAAAGTGTTGTTTTCAGTGCTAAATCCCATTTACGAATGGTAGAATTGATAAAAAGCACGTAGATACGAGGAAAAGTTTTCAAATGAGCCATTAAACGTCACTCTAAAAAAATCTGGTAGCCCACTAGCCTCAGCTTTACCACTTGAGACATGGCACCAAAAGTGTTGTTTTTAGTGCCATTTGAAACTTGCAGATGGTGGAATTTATAGGAGGAACGTAAATATGAGCAATATTTTTTGTATGAGCCATCAAAAATCCATCTAAGATGTTCTGGTAGCCCGCTAACCCCACCACTAAAGAAATGGCATGAAAAGTGCCTCTTTTCGTGCCATATGGCACTTCCACACGGCAAAATTTATATAAACCACATACATATGATAAATAGCTTTTGAATGAGCTCTTAAGCATCTCTCTGTGATGTTCTAGTAACCCGCTAGGCCTGGAATAAAGAAGGAAAACGACCGTTTTAACTTTTAGTTACTATGCGCTGTGATTCGCTCTCTTTACTAGGTTGCAGCTAATGCTTCAACCATGACAGAGTTCATTGCGAATTCTCCAAAAAAACTAGTTAACATTAAAACCTGTGAAATCTAATAGATGGTAGAATTTTTAAAAGCCTAGTAAATATAAGCAATAGCTTACAATTGAGCCATTAAAATCTCTCTACGATGGTGGGGTAGCCTGCTAATGTTTCAGTAGCTTACTGTTGAGCAGACGATTTATGAAACTTACTAAGGGGGCTGAGAGGGGAGTGATCGGGAGGGGTTCTTATGAACCTCCAGTTAAGGGTTCTGGAACATTACTATTACAATGATACCTGTTATGTACTTCAGAGCTTTTCCACTTAAGAAGTGGCACCATAAGTTATTTTCAGTGCTATATCGCACTTACGAATGTAAAATTGATTAAAAAAAAGCATGTATATAAGAGTAATAGCTTTCAATTGAGACATTAAACATCACTTTTACAAGTTCTGCTAGCGTAATAGCCCCAGCTTTTCCACTTGAGAAACGACACCAAAAGTGCCGTTTTTAGTGCCATTTGGAACTTGATGATGGTGGAATTTATATGAAAGACGTAGATATGTGCAATATCTTTTATATGCTATAAGAGATCTGTCAACGATGTTCTGGTAGCGTGCTAGTACCACCCCTTGAGAAATAGCACAAAAAGCCATATGCCATTTTAGGGCCATATGACACTTGCAGATAGCAGAATTTATAAAAAGCACGTAGATATGAGAAATAGCTTTTGAAGAAGCCATTAATCATCTCTTTATGATGTTCTGGTAGCCCGCTAGGCCTGTTGAAAAAAAAAGAAAAAAAACAACAACAAAAACGGGAGACAGATCAGTGCTACCGATGCAAAAAAGTGACTTTACTTGTTTTTCATGGAGGGGGACTGTAGCTTCCCTGTAAAAGATTTTCGACCATGTTGATTCCAATGGTATACTTTTCATTTTGATCTGACTCCCTTTTTGACGGGTTCGAGGCTTTTTTTGAAACCACCATAAATTTCCTTTCGCAATTAACTTTTACTTTTAAGACAAACCGAAATAATAGTTAACATTCTTGAGTCAGTGTTAGATGAAAATTTTTTTCATTTGGCAGTTTTTTTCAAAGCACGTTTTTTAATTTTTGGTTACTTATGGGCTGTGGTTCGCTCTTTACTAGGTTGCAGCTACGGCTGCAACCATGATACCTTGCCGGGACATGCTTTAAAAAATGTGCCTAGAAAATAACTGAAAAAAATAAACAATGGACATCGATACCGATATTCACAATAAGATACCAATACGCCTGATACCACATACATCCCTTCCCCAGGGACTATGGAGGGCTATATCATCATCAAAACCAGTATGTTTTTCTGCTATGATTGTTTATTTAATTTCTGTTCGTTTTGGGTCTAATTTATTCTTTATATATTGGACCTTTGAACTATGTTAAACAAAATGGCTATTTCGAAATTTTGATTGGATGACTATGGGGGAGGGGGCCTGTAGGAAGGGGGTAGCTAGTTGACCCCCAATCTTTTTTGATCACTTAAAAAGGGCACCTACAAATTCAATTTCCTTTCAAATGAGCCATTAAACATCTTTCTATGATGTTCTGGTCATTCGCTAGCCCTGGTGGAAAAAAAAAAGAGAGACAGATCAGTGCTACTGATGCAAAAAAGCGATTTTCTTTGATGTTCAAGGAGGGGGACTATAATTTCCCTGTCTAAGGTTTTTGACCATGCTGATTCCAATGGTGTACTTTTCACTTCGATCTGACGCCATTTTCGAGGGGTTTCAGGCTTTTTTCGAAATCACCATAAATTTCTTTTCGCAATAAACTTTTACTTTTAAGACGAATCGAAATAATAGTTATCATTCCTGAGTCAGCGCCAGATGCCAATTTTTTTTCAGTAGACAGTTTTTTCAAAACGTATTTCTTAACTTTTGGTTACTATGGGCTGCGGTTCGCTCTTTACTAGGTTGCAGCTGCCGCTGCAACCATGATTAAGTTGTAATAGCGAGATTTAAGTGTTGTTTATCCAATTACGAGCCACACTTCAATAATTTGGAGACCAGAAATGCCTAGCATCTGCGAAAGGATGTAATAGTCAAATTTGGATAAAAGATAAAAGAAAAAAAATAGTAGGCTACTGTGTCTTAGCTTAGAGATGTAGGCCTACTTACAGTACATATTTCTCAGAAAAACGTTTGGCCTTGTCCCACTGACGTTATTTCTCTTCTTTTAGTACCTTTAAGTGTCAAGGATAGCTAAACTAAATTCTACTATTACTACTACTACTACTAACAACTCCTTGCAGCACCAAACCGGCTACGACCAACACAGCTACACAAACTCTTCCTCCATCTTTATCTATTCAAAGCTTCCCTCTTTGCTGCCTCCCAAGAGGTCCCAATTTCCTTTAAATCCCTTCTTACAACATCTCCTGTCACATTCGGGGACGACCAGCTTTTCGTTTGGTCCTAAATAGATGGCCAAAAAGGACGATCTTTGGCAATCCATTATCCTTCATCCGTAAAACGTGCCTTAGCCCTCCCTAACTTTCTCTCAGTATAGCCCTAGAAAGTGGAATGGACCAAATTTTTCGTAAGGCCTTTTTTGAATTTGTTAAGGTAAAATTCATACAACCATTTATGTCTTAAAAAATTAGAAAAAATCAGGAATTCAATTTTGAATGAGAAAGACCTGCATATGCATTTATGCAGTTTTAGCTAAAAAAAAAAAAGAAAAAAGAAAAAAAAAAGGAATAGATTATTGAATGGAAAGTCAATAAAAAAAAAGGAGCTAAAAGTATTTGAAGCCAAAAAGATTAAAAAGGTGTGGCTTTCCTTTGAAGGTGTATTTGTCTTTAGGAATCAGCAGATTATTTATGATTGAGTGTTTACGAACGAAACACGTTGTCAAATATAACTAATAATTTTGCTTATTTATTTTCACAGTTGAACGTGGCAACCCTGACGAAAAATGATATTATCCTAAAATTTCCGTAATGGTGAAGCAACCCAAAAAATGTTTATTTGAATATCACGAATTTCAGGTATGAATAGGCCGAAGATGGATCCAGGGAGACGAAAAATATTTTTAGTTTGACATTCTTGATACTTTATATAAGGTTTTCATGAAAAAAAAAAAATGTAAAATCTACAGTCTGAATTCGAAGCTGAAATGTCTTTCTGTAATACTATTTTAAGATTACTTTGATAGCGTCTAAGCACACACTATTTCAAGAACATGTCTAATGTTTTCTCTTTCCCCCTCCATCCAGGGTTTCCGAGTCCATGCCCTCCGTTAGATGACTGTTGCACGATAATATGATAGATATAATCCACCTTGATATGTATTTTAGAGATTTATTGTCACTACACCTGATTTAATAAGAATAAAATACATTTGTAAGTAACAAGTAATTGGACGGCTAGACAAAATTGAATTCTGTAACAAAAGTAATTGTTTTCAGTAATAGATGAAAATTAGCCTGACGCCGAAGGGAGCAATCTCTTAAGCAATATTCACACGACACTAGCTACTAAGTCGATCAAAAAAAGCAAATCTTTAGACCACCATGACGGGTAATTTAATATTTACTAATTACAAAACTTAGCATTTAGCTATTAAAGCATGGAAAAGGCTCCCGCGACGAGTAAAATGAATGCCTTTTATCATACGTCAGACGGTAGTTACTCCTATAGTTAATACATGGTTAATCTAATAATGCATGTTGGGTCTTTAATATAGGTTATGGGAACCGAAAAACCTCTTTTATTTTATAATATAAAAGAAAGTAATAAGCTATTTGTCTAAGCTATCTATCATGTTATTTTGCCAGTTAAGTCGTGAACGCTTTGTTATTTTGAAGTACCTTCTGCTGTCCGAGAAATTTGTAGGTATGACCTTTTGCCTGGAAATTATTGAGCCAATCAAAATTCTCTGAGGTATTTAAACAGGACGAAAGGAGTCGACAATAAGGAGGTCAATGGAAGAGATAAGATCAGAAGTGTACACAAGGGAAGGGGAAAACTTAATGGATGGAAATTATCCCCCCCCCCATATCAAAATGCAGATGCAAAATAAGGTTAAAAATGTGATAATTTCTTGTTTCAAAATTCTTATTTATCGAATTGACACAGGGGAAAAGGCAATACAATTCTGATTGTAACATGTGTGTTTTTGTGTCTATGATCGGAGCAGAATTTTGGATGTATAGATGGGTTGCATTAAGGCAGGGATATACGGAGGGAGGAGGTTCTGGGCCCGAACTCACCCCAAAAACCCTACATCTTTTTGAAATTCCGGGCCCTCCTTGTTCAAATTATAAAGTAAATTTTGTTTTATTGTTGCTCCCCCTAAAAACAAAATTATTATTCTTCCTCCCCCCCCCAAAAAAAAATATGTACGCAAAAAATATGTAGATGAATGGCACCTAAAAGAAGGTGCTAAGGAAACTGTAAAATGGTTTATGTATTAATAATATATCTTCCAGATTGACATGCGAGGATTGCAAAGTCCATGGAGCCTTGGTTTGAAGGGACATTGTAAATGACTTAATTTCTTTTTCATTTGTAGATATTTTACAAATTAACTTTTTAGACTTTATAGTCCACAGTTAATTATAGGGTAAGAAAAGGATAGTAAATAGCTTCAAAGCAATTAAAAATATTCTTTGATGGCAGGCCCATGAGAATTATTTACCAGCCCCTTCCCCACCACAGAAAGATTTACAGGCAATTGGTTCGCAACTATGCAAAGCTGTAACTAAACATAAGAAGCATAAAAATAATTTTCTATGAAAACCATTTATTTTATACAGATTGTATTTACGTTTAGGGATGAATTTCCCACTGCAGGGTAGTGAGGTATCTGGAATTGGCAAATTTCCACTAATCGCGTGACTTCGAAATTGTTGTTTGTGACAAATATGGATGAAATCAGAAATTGGATGCGGTATAATCTTTAGTGATTAAATTAGTCAGCAAGAACAAAAAACGAAATAGTATATAAATATTCCTGGAAACAACAACATATTTTATAGTCGTGATATTTCTGCTAAAATGGCACAATTTCAGCTAAAATGGCTCAATTTAAGCCAAAATTGTTGTTTTGTGGCAAAAAAGGAGAAACAGGAAATGGTGCGCGATTCCTTTTTCTCACTTAAAAAGGAAACTAGATATTGAACACAGACATGTGTTTAAGTAAGCCCCAGGTTTAATAATCTACGGTAATTATTTCAACAAAATCACCTTTGACGATTAAGAGACGGTAAGGAATAGCCATCGTTAGAAGGGCTTTCCTGTGGATAGCAGACTTCTTTACCAAGGAAAAGGCAAGTTTTGTGTTTTTATGGAATTTTTTTTATTACTATAAGGTGACGTGAAGTGTGTTCATTTCAGCCGCTAATCAATAAATAAAGTGTGAGTGACGTTTTAAGTTAAATTTAAATTCTTTTTATTTTTTTCAAATTTTCGGTTAACAAGAAAGATTTTTTGACAGACCTTGGTCTACCACAATTAAACCACGTACAATGTAAAAAAAAAAGTTGCCCCTTTTTTTTACTTTTTTTATGACTAGGGTCAATTTTCCGAACGGGTCTCCAATCAATTTTAGCGACTTGAGCAATGAAAAACCCAAACATAACTTGTCATTACTTTTTTCAGACCTGAAAAGTTTGACGTAAAACATAGATTTCACAACAGCGACAACTTTTTACCTTTTTATAAAAACATGTCATCATGTCGTTGAAAACGGTAGTTAGAAATATCGTTTTAAGTCATGCAAATTTTGTTTTAAAAAGCAATTAACTATTTTGTTAGCAATATTCAAAGTCGTGAAAATTTTGAAAAATTAATGTTTATCTGGATTTAAAACTTGTTAGTCTAAACTACCTATTAAGATGGCGTGTCTGAAAATCCGAAATAATCATTCATTGAGTATGGTTTTTGTTGAAATATCAGAAAAACATTCATGTTTGTTTCTACTTTTTATTTTTGTCAACTAAGTGCTTGAAAGGAGTTTTAACTGTTCTAATTGCAGTAGCTGCTGGAAAGGACAAAATTATAAAAACAAAATAGGGTATTATTTCATGTGGAATCAACGAGAGCTGATTATCGACATCTGATTGATTGACTGAAAAAAAAAAAAAAAAAAATAGAGGAGAAAATTGACAAAAGAGATGCACCGCTGGTTTGTATTATTATCAGAGTTGCCAACTGGACACATTTTATGTCAAAAGAGCACATTCCCATCTGTTAGAACAAAATGACATAAAAGGGCAAAAACCTGACTCATTTTAGAGATATGGAAAATAAAAGGGCTATAAAGGGACACACTTTGTAAATCCATGACATAAAACAAAACAAAAAATGACAAATTTATGAGATAAATCCATAAAAAGAACTCGACAATATTTTTTTATCCTAACAAATTCTCGTTAGGATCAGGTTTCATCGTGCCAAACAGTCGGCTTTTGTTGCTTATAACCGTAACAAAGAGAAAATAGAGATTACTGCTCTATATTTCTGTGTTAAAAGCGTGTTTTAATACCATTCAAGCTCGTATCCAGGGGATATTATACCGACTCAAGACATTTTCAATATTCCAACTCCGACTTTTGAAACATTAAACATAATTGCTCCGACTCCATCTCTGACACCGAGCAGTAATACTTCCCTTTTCGTGAAGGCCCCTTTTTTTCCCCTTTTCGTAAAAGGTACATATCTTTATCAAGTTCTTCTCTAAATATCAATTTAATAACTTGGTTAATAGCTAATATTCATCTTGTAAATTTTATATTCTGCAATGCCAGAATTGTTGTAGAGTGCAAAAGAGATATCTCTGTAATCTATTAAGTAGTTTCCTAACTTTTTGCATTTATATGTCATTTATTTGCAAATATTATATTTATATTTTTCAATAGTGATACAAATAATTGAATAAATTGTTTCTGTACTAGTACTGTAATACTATGGTGAAAAAAAAAAAATCTTACTCACTATAGTTAGCCTACAATTTTAATTTTTTTTTTTATTATTGCCATTTTTAGTAGTATTAATTAAAAAAAACCTTTTCCACAAAATAAGTTTTTCAAAGAAAAGTAAAGAACCCCATTAAACAAAAAATGAGCAAAAATAAAAATCAAATAATCTATCAAGCGTGAAACCACCACAAATCCGCATCGATAAATAAATGAAACCCAAAACGAACAGAAATTACAATAAATAACCGAGTCAAACTCAAAACAAGCAGAAAATAACATAAGCTGGACGCAAAACCCCTATGCCTTCCCAGGGCTAGAACAAAATTTGCACTTTACTGAAAAAATACAAATGAATGTGCATTGTCAGTTTAATATACATATACTGATATTTAGTAATCAAAATGTTAATATTATTTGATTTATTAAAGTTATAAAAGTAAAAACATCTATATTTTTTACTTAGTAGGTAATTTACTTAGTAGGTACTTACTTAGTTTTAAGTAGGTAATGACTTAACCACTCACAAGGAAAATCATCTATCGGGCAACAATACTACTTCGTTCAATTTGTTCAATTTTGTTTATGATAGCTTCTCTCTTTTTGTTGGCATTATTTTCGCAGCCTATCCTGGCAATCTTGGCTTTGAGTTTGCTGCTGATTAATTTTCTGTAATTTGATTGTTAAAAATACAATTTATTAGCCCACGGTCCACAAGAGCTTATAGGACGCTGAAATTAAAAATAATAATCGTACAGAAATATTAATAGGCACTCAAAGGAAAGCTGATTTAAAAACGTCTTCTCAATACTACTACTACTACTACTACTACTAAAAAGGCACTGCAGCACCAAGCCGCCTGAGGCCGAAACAACTACGCACGCTCCTCCCCTATCCCAATCTAAGCAAAGCCTCTATTTGCACCCTCCCCCCCCCAAGAGGTTCCTATTTCCCTTAAATATTTCCTTACGATATCCTCCAACCCTATTAGGGGACGATCTGCTTTTCATTAGGCCCTAGACGGTGGGCCGACAAGGAGAATCTTTGACAATCTGTCATCCTTCATCCGCTTTCTCTCATTATAGCCATAGAAAGCAGAATAGAACCATATTTTTTTCACAGCTTGATGTTTGTGATACGGTTTGTCAGAACCATCCGAAGATACCCAAAGCAATCTGTAGGCAGTTTCTATAGAAAACATCTAGCAAATCCTCCTCCGTTTTTGAGAGTGCCACTCTTTAGAACCATACTTGACCATTGTTATCAAGTAGCTTCCAATATTGTAATCTTGGTTCGCAGACATATCCTTCCAAACTTTTTTCAACTGTGAAAAACACCCTTGGCCTTAGCTATTCTACTTTTAACATCTTCATTTTACCCGCTTTCTTTACTAATTATACTACCTAGGTAATTGATGCAGTCCCCTTAATTGATCATCTCATTATCCAACATCGCTCCTTCACCTTCACTTATTCCTAGTCTTAATCACATAGTCCTATTAAAAATTTTTTTTAAACCTATCATTTTATTTTTGCTCATTTTTTGTTTAATGGAGTTCTTTACTTTTCTTTGAAAAACTTATTTTGCGGAAAAAGTTTTTTTTAATTAATAATCGGTAAAAGGAGGCTCGTTTGATGCTGTGTGTTCATTGGCTTGAAATTTTTCAGGGATCGTTTTTTTGGGTTATAAAATCCATTTTTTGTGGGAGGGGGATTAAGGTGCAAGGAAATTAGTAGTTTTTCTTTTATGTCTGATCAGTTTGAAACTTACAACCGTAAGTCCTTGGACCAAAAAGAAACAAACGCTGTCGCCCAGAACCAGACCAAACACTTTTTCTCGGTTGGCTGGAAGACTTGTATTCTTAAGTCCCTGGACTAAGGGGTGCCCAATTAAAAAGGAAAAAAACATTGATTCCCCCCAAAACCAGCCAAGACAATGGGAAAGACAATTTCTAAAAACAAAATTCCACACTTACTTCATGTGGGAGAGGTTGTCAGAAAAACTTAAAAGGGGCTAATGCAATTGAAGTTGAAAACTCTTGTGTGCTGTTTAAGGTTCTAAAGTAACTGGAGGACAAACGGCTTCCCTTCCATGATATTTTCGGCTAACCGTTCACCCTTAAATCTAATGAGATCGAACGAAAAATTTAAGACCATTGTTTTATTCAGAAACGTCTAAAGTCTAATAAGTATGCCTCCAAGGTCAGCATAACCCCCACAGCCCCAATGACAACAACCCTAAATCATATAAATTAGCCATTGTTCACAGACAGGACTTGGTAGAAACGGCTGCTATGTTTAGTCTTGATATTCAAGTCAGCTATAAGCTCTAGGGGATCACTCGCAGGGCCATATTCCCTGCGTTGGTCAAGGGTATAATCTGGAAACGATACATAAGCCTGAGTTAATCAAAAGACATCACGTGCACCAGAGGTTTTGAATTATCTGCAGGATCCTGGGAAGGGCCTTGGGGATCAAGTTGTAACTTCTGAGGTGCAGAGAAGTGGAGGACTAAAATGTTGACTTGGAAAAGCTGAGGTAAATCATTAGATAGTAAGTGTATCCAGGTAATCAAAATAGCATATCTATAATATCTTGAGAACGACTGGAGAGATACAGCTGAAACTCTTAGGTACTGTTTGGGAAAAGAAGGCGAAGGGTTGGTTAAGGGAATTTCACTTTTTAGGGGGGATGAGGAAAGTACTTGACAAAATTTGTCTCTAATCCACCCAAACATTTTTGTAATATAAGCAGCATGATCAAAACAGAGTAGGTGAAATGTCCTAGGAATAGATTTTAGGATCAGGTTGGAATTGGCATGGGGTTTTCGCGGGTGGCAATTGGATTTCAAACTTTGGCTTAGGAGAAGGGGGAAGGGAGAGGTAAAACGGCTTGGTCTCTAAAATTTTAAAATTTTGGCATAATGAGCTCCTGATGGACCAGAGTCTACTCTCGAAGAAATTGTGATGTAGACCGAAAGACACCACTTGTACCAAGGCTATTAGCCTAAAGTAATGCATCTGCATTAACTTAAGAAAAGCCTGGGGATCGATTTGAAATTTCTAAAGAGCATTAAGGGGTCAAATGAACCCCAAATTTACCTTGGTGTAGGTAAGTTGAAAGAAAATATGAGCCTAGGTTATACAATTGGCATTTCTGTAACACCTTGGAAACTAACAGTGCTGGGGGGGGGGCAAGGGGACTTCATATTTTGCGTTTGCAGGTAGAAGAAAAGGTGGGGAAAGAAAAAAATTATGTTTTGATCTTCCCAAAAATCGTTCAATGATCTAAAACCTCCCTTTTATATATTTGGTCAAGCAAAATATATAAAATTCATACTGTTCAGACCACTTACAAAGAATTATGAGCCTGAGAAAACTTGCGTAATTTAACTCAAAAAGGAGAAAACCGCTATTAAAAGGGATACGATCATCATCAAGTTCGTAGCATCATGTTCTCCTAAAAAGGTCAAATAACCTTTTCACGATTTCTTATATGCAAAAAGACAAAGTTTGGTGTTTATCCAAGAAAATTGATAACGGATATGTGTGTTGATTTTTACGATGTTTTCTTCCAGAAGCGATTACATCGAGATCAAAGCCTTCTAGATACCAACACTTCATTTATGCAAGAAACATATTTTAAACGTTTTCTTTTTTGCAACATTGATAAATCAAGAATTGCTGAGACTTTCACAAATGAATATCATTACACATTAAACTATCAGTCTACGTTCATTCGTCCTTTTCAGTAGTCTTGGCTATCTTACTGAATTCTTTCTTTTTTGTTTATGTTTTTGACAGACTAAAACACACATTTGGAAATAAAAATTGCTTACAGCAAATATTATATACCGTGTTAGTCTTTAGAAGGCTTAGGGAATTTAGCTCCCTAGCCCAAGAATTATTGGGGGTGTCAGATCCCTAAAAGTTTTGTAATTACATTTTTGTGCTTAATATAACAAAACTATATCATAAAAAAAATCAGTGAAGGAATAAGAGCGAACCGTTAAAACCTCAACCTTCAATTCTAGAGCTGTACCATCATCTACTACTACTACTACTACTAACAACTCATCGCAGCACCAAGCCGCCTGAGGCCAACACAGCTACGCACGCTCCTCCTCCACCCCAATCTATTCAAAGCCTCCCTTTTTACACCCGCCCACGAAGTTCCCATTTCCTTTAAATCTTTCTTTATGACGTCCTCCCAACCCAGACGGGGACGACCTACTAGGGTAATTCGAAAAGTCGTGACTATGCTAAGTCGAAAACTATGCATTTAACAGGATGAGACAAAAAGCCAAAATTCTCCTATTTTCCAACTGAAACTGTTATAATGAGCTGAAAACAGAAAATATTTTCCATTTACGCTTTTCTGTTTTCACAAGAGAGCTTTTTTCATTTACAGCCGGAACTGTTAAAATTAACAGAAAAGGTAATGAATAAAAGGGGATTATCGGCAGTGGCGTAATTTCGTCAAAATCCTGGTGGAGCAAAGTTGGATCCTTGAACCTAATTCCCCAAATCCAGTGAAAATGACAGTGGAAACTCAAAAATGAGCAAAAATTTTAACAAAAATGTTAGTAACAAAAATAGTAGCAAAAATGTTAGTAACAAAAATGTTAAGGATATACTAAAGAAAGCTGACCCGTTTCTGTGGATGCTTGAATTACGCAGGCTTATCTTAGTTTTGACAATATTTTTGGAGAAACTAAATCTCAGATGGGGGGGGGGGAGAACTGTAGTCAAGGGGGAGGGGGGCTAAATGAGGTCTGGGAGGGGCAGTTGTCCATGCTCCCCCTCCTGCCCCATAACAAATTACGTTCCTGATTACCAGCAGCTTGCCCTTCCATACCAAGGCAACAGCACTGTTTTGACAGAAGTAATTAAAAATGTATAATGTTATAAATAATAATTTTTGCAGGAGTTGATACGCTAAACATTTTTTTTTTGGGGGGGGGAGGAGGGGAGGGGGGTTGCAACTGAAACTGTTAAAAAGGACAACAAACTAAATGTATTTCCCCTTAACGAGATAAACGTCTGAATTTACAACTGAAACTGTTAAAACGGACAAGAAACAGAATTTATTTTTTTGTTTAACCCGATGTCTGAGATTACAACTGAAACTGTTAAGACGAATATGAAAAGTAATCTATTTCCTGTTTTAACGGGATAAATGTCTGAGTTTACAACTGAAAATGTTAAAAAAAAAACAATAAACGAAATCTACTTCCTGTTTTAACTAAAGAAATGTCTGAATTTACAATTGAAAATGTTAAAACGGACAAGAAACGGAATTTATTTCCCTTTTCAACGAGGTAAACTTCTGAATTTACAACTGAACCTGTTAAAACAGAAAAGAAACGTAAAAACAATTTCCCGCTTTAACGAAATAAATGCCCGAAGTTACAACTGAAAAAGTTAAAACAGACAAGAAACGGAACTTATTTCCCGTATAACGTGGTAAATACCCGGACTTACAACAGAAACTATTAAAACAGGCGGAAATGAATAAAAGGAGACTATCAATACCTCAGTCTTCAATGATCAGACTGCAGCATTGCGTCCACTGCGGGGATTCAAAGGGTGTTATGTAAAATGGACAGAAAACGAAAGCTTTTTCCACAAGGAAGCTGTTTCTATTTACAACTGAAACCGTTAGAACGGGCAGAAAGCAGAGAGACACAGAGAGTAGATAAGAGGTGACTATCAACCCCTCAACCTCCAATGCTAAACTTAACAGTTCAAAATTAACTCTGCTGTTGGCGTTCAAAAGTTGTTTTGCCAGAAACATACATTTTACCGAGACGTGGAAAAACTAAATAATGCATTCTGTGACTTGTTGTTAACAATCACGTGTTGTTATAATTTGATTCTGTGATTGTTGTTAACAACGGATTAAATGCAACGCTGTAAGGTTGTTTGTAGAAAAGAGCCACAAGTCTTCAATGCGTCATTAGTTTTTATTTTATTTTTCGTGAAGCCACTTCACATAGAAAGGGTGGTCGTAGTAACTTCGAAAAGAGCTCATTTCGTTGGAGATTGAAAGTTCTAGTATTTTTTTAAGGATTAAAAGCGATTAGGGGGCAAGCAGCCATGTACCTTTTTGCTACCCCTCCCCCTTGTAGCCTTCGAAGACACTCGATCAAAATTCTGAAATAGCCATTTTGTTCATAATAGTAGAAAGATCCAATAAACATACCTGCCGGGATGATATGACCCCATAGACTCTGGGTAAGGGCCATAAACAATTCAAACTAGCAATTGCTTAAGCATTAGAGTTTTATTGGGAAATGGGGTCTTATGCAGCATCTCAGGAGTGGCTAAGGGAATTAAGTTGAAACCTTCAGGTAATACTGACGGGGATTTTGAACTATATCAAAATGCACAATGTGCATCTAGGTTGTCAAAATGGCGTATCTGCAATGTCTCAGGAGCAGCTGAGGTTATTAAATTGAAACTTTCAGGGAATGTTGAGAGGGATATAAACTAAATCAAATTGGCTGACAGAGTGTAACTGCAATATCTCAGGAACTGACATCTGTATTAAGTTGAAACTGTCAGAGAATTTAGACCTAAATCAGAAGATGTTTTGCGCATCCAGGTCGTCAAAAAGGTGCATCTGCAATCACGAACGGCTATGAGTATCAAGCTGAAATTTTCAGGATTCTTAGGAGAATATTGTATCAAATCAAAAGATTCTATCCACATTCAGGTCATGAAAAGGGCGTATCTGCAATATATCGGGAACGGTTGAAGGTATTAAGTTGAAACTTTCAGGGAATATTGAGGAGGATATTGAATTAAATCAAAAGATGCTAGGTGTATCCAGGTTGTTAAAAAGAAATATCTGCAATATCTCAGGATCGACTGAGGGCATTAAATTTTAATTTTAATTCCAAAAAATGCGATTAAATATTTTGAACCCCTTTTCTCAAATGCTCCGTAGTCTTGTTAATAAAACTGTGTGAATTATAACTTTTTTTCGGCCGTTAGTGATTTTACCTTCTTTTTTTCAGCTCAAAACACCACCCTGAACTATGAAAAAAAAAACATTCCAATGCCTCTGGTTCTCGTTAAAACTAATTTTGAAATAATTAAATTAAAAAACAACCAATTCCTTTTTTGTTACTTTATTTTGGAAATTACTTATTCCGAAAATTTATATACCTAAAACAATCATACGAGTCAATCTACAAATTAAATAAGTGTTCTTAAAAAGGGCAGTAAAATTTAGTTGATTTTACTGTTTTTGTGTTATTAAGAGTAATCACAGAATAAAACAAACTTATCTGCAAGTCACGCTTCAAATATCTTTAAACTTCAAATAAGCTTAAAATTAGCCCATTTTCATCCAATTATTTTTCTTTTGAATTTAAGCTTTTAACAAGGTAAACATGATTTTTAATAAGCAGGAAATATAATTAACAAGCTTGCCAACTAACTTGACGAAATCGTCATCACCAGAAAAAAATATTAACTTTTGATATTTTTCTTTACATATTAATTTATCTATCTATGACCAACAAGAAGCAAATACAAAATACAAAACGCTGTGGAACAATAGAAGAAATAATAAATTTAATAAGAAAAAAAACTTAAAAGAAAAAATAGCTAAGGAAATAAACTTCCCAGAACAAAGGAAAGAGAAAACTAAGTTCTTCGCGTCTCTTCCTTTGTATTAAATAAAAAAAAACAAGTTTTTTAAACTGAAAGTAAGGAGCGACATTAAAACTTAAAACGAACAGAAATTATTCCGTATATGAAAGGGGCTGTTCCCTCCTCAACGCCTTGCTCTTTACGCTAAAGTTATTTATTGTTTTAAAAAATAAAGTTGTGAGACAGAGTCAAACTTTAGCGTAAAGAGCGAGGCGTTGAGGAGGGGACAGCCTCTTTCATATACGGAATAATTTCTGTTCGTTTTAAGTTTTAATGTCGCTCCTTACTTTCAGTTTAAAAAACTTGTTTTTTTATTTAATTTCTGATCGGTTTTTAGTCAATGCAGGTTTATTTTGGTTCACCGTCATTGAATAAGTACACAAAATTTTGTTCCAATTCTTTAAAAATGACCCCTTAATCACAAAGGCCGTTAATTAGAATAAATAGCTCTTATGAAAGTACTAAAAAATCTTTGGCTTAAAGAGCGAGGCATTGACTAGAAGGTGAACCCAATCATATAGCAAATATTTTCTTGTTCGTTTTAAGTTTTGATGTTGCTCCTTACTTTCAGGTGAAAAACTTGTTTTTTTATATTTAATTTCTGATTTGTTTGTTAAACGATGATGGGAATTCCGGCACCCCCTTCATAGCAATGTCCTTCCACCATGAAAACTTCCTCCATGGAAAGATCCTCCCACATAACCCCCGACCCCCCCCTCCTCTACCAGAAAAAAACCTTGAAAACGTCTGTATACTTTACAATGACCAATACTATATGTAAACATTGGGTAAAGTTCATAAGTTTCAGCCCTCCCCCTGGGGGCTTTGAGGGATTAAGTCATCCTAAAAGACATAGTTATAATATTTTCGACCATGTTGAACAAAATGGCTATCTCAAAATTTTGATCGGGTGACTTTGGGAAAAAATGAGCGTGGGAGGGGGTCTAGTTGCCCTCCATTTTTTTGGTCACTTAAAAAGGGCTCTAGAACTTTTAATTTCCGTTCCAATGAACCCTCCCACGATATTCTAGGACCACTGGGTCGATACGATCACCCCTGGGAAAAAAAACAAACAAACAAATAAACACGAATCCGTGATCTTTCTTCTGGCAAAAAAAATGCAAAATTCCACATTTTTGTAGATAGGAGCTTGAAACCTCTACAGTAGGATTCTCTGATACTCTGAATATGAGGGTGTGATTTTCATTAAGGTTCTATAACTTTTGGGGGGTTTTTCCCCCTTTTTTCGAAAATCAGCCAAATTTTCTCAGGCGCGTAACTTTTTATGGGTAAGATTAAACTTGATGAAACTTGTATATTTGAAATCAGAATTAAAATCTGATTCTTTTGATGTATCTATTGGTATCAAAATTCCGTCTTTTAGAGTTTCGGTTACCATTGAGCCGGGTCGCTCCTATTGGTATCAAAATTCCGTTTTATAGAGTTTCGGTTACCATTGAGCCGGGTCGCTTTTAAGATTAATTTAATGAAAATCGGACCTTCAGATTCAGCATAGCACAAAACCCTACTGTAGATGTTTCAAGCTCCTATCAGCAAAAATTTGTAATTTTGTATATTTTGCCAGAAGAAAGATCACGGATGCGTGTTTATTTAATTTTTTTCCAGGGGTCATCGCATCGATCCAGTAGTCGTAGAATATCGTGAGAGGGCTCATTCGAACGGGAATTAAAAGTTCTAGTACCCTTTTTAAGTGACCGAAAAAATTGGAGGGCAGCTTGGCCCCCTTTGTTACGTCGGAGGATATTTCCATGGAGGATGTTTCCTTGGGGGAAGGGACATTTCCAGGAAGGGGGTGCCATATTTCCCTAAAGTTTTTCATTGTTTGAAAAAAAATAGAGTTGTGAGAAAGTCAAACTTTAGCGTAAAGAGCGAGGCGCTGATGAGGGGACAGCCCCTTTCATATACGGAATAATTTCTGTTCCTTCTTAGGTTTTAACGTCGTTCCTTACTTTCAGTTAAAAAAACTTTTTTTTGAACGTTTTTGAATTAATGCAGGTTTTGATTTTGGCTCACCGCACATGAATAATTAAAAAAAAATTGAATATTAATTTTACTTTTATTTGGTTAAATGGCTTTCTCGAAACCTGTTTAATTTTATTTACGAACGTTTTTATTTGTAATAAATATACGTAACTTACGAATTAACTTACGTAACGAACCTCTATATTCTTATATTTTTAATACGTATATTAGAGGGTTCGCCCCCTAGTCAATACCTTGCTCTTTAAGCTAAAGTTCGAATTTTGTTCCAATTCTTTAAAAATGACCCCTTAATCACAAATGCCGTTAATTAGAATAAATAGCTCTTATGAAAGTACTAAATAATCTTTGGCTTAAAGAGCGAGGTATTGACTAGGGGATGAACCCAATCATGTACGTAATGTTTTCTGTCGTTTTAAGTTTTGATGTTGCTCCTTACTTTCAGTTAAAAAACTTGTTTTTTTATATATAATTTCTTATCTTTTTTTAAATAATGCTGGGAAATCCGGTGCCCCCTTCAAAGCAATGTCCCTTCTCCCATGAAAACTTCCTCCATGGATAGATCCTCCCACATAACCCCCGACCCACTCCCCCCCCCACTACCTGAAAAAAGTCCCTCTGAAAACGTCTGTATACTTCCCAATAACCAGTGCTATATGTTAACATTGGGTAAAGTTCATAACTTTCAGCCCTCCCCCCGGGGACTTTGGGGGATTAAGTCATCCTAAAAGACATAGTTATCATATTTTCGACCATGCTGAACAAATGGCTATCTCAAAATTTTGATCGGGTGACTTTGGGAAAAAAATGAGCCTGGGAGGGGGCCTAGTTGCCCTCCATTTTTTTTGGTCACTTAAAAAGGGCACTAGAACTTTTAATTTCCGTTCGAATGAGCCCTCCCACGATATTCTAGGACCACTTGGTCGATACGATCACCCCTGGGAAAAAAAACAAACAAAAAAACAAAAAAACAAATAAACACGCATCCGTGATCTTTCTTCTGGCAAAAAAATGCAAAATTCCACATTTTTGTAGAAAGGAGCTTGAAACCTCCGCAGTAGGGTTCTCTGATACGCTGAATATGATGGTGTGATTTTCATTAGGGTTCTATAGCTTTTAGGGGGTCTTTTCCCCTTTTTTTGGAAATCAGCCAAATTTTCGCAGGCGCGTAATTTTTGATAGGCAGGATTAAACTTGATAAAACTTATATATTTGAAATCAGCATTAAAATCTGATTCTTTTGATGTATTTATTGGTATCAAAATTCCGTTTTTTAGAGTTTCGGTTTCTACAGTTTCGGTTACCATTGAGCCGGGTCGCTCCTTACTTACAGTTCCGTTACCACGAACTGTTTGATTTACTCTTTTTTTTCTGTGTGTACGCTCCCCAAAGGTTCAAGACTCTGAATAGAACAGGACTTTTGAGCATTTTCCTGAAATGACAAAATAAAAGTTGGCGCATGTAGAGTAATAAAAAATCAAAGATAAAAAACAATAAAATAAGAATTACTTATGACCTATAAAGGGCCCCCCGAAAAACTACGACACACTCTGGAGTAACAAAAAAAAAGAGAAAATTCCTAAATAAAATTCAGTCCATCGTTTGGCATACAAGTCCAGTGGAAATTGTCCGTCATGTGTCAACCCAAAAATACCGATTATCCCTTATTTCTATGACTATCTACCTTAGTTCTGCCCTAGGATGGACGGCTGATAGACTATCTATCAACAAGTGAAAATGACATCATTCTTATACAATTCTGAAAAAGGGTTATGCCAGCTTTGCCTCTCACTCAGACTATCTTCATAAAAATAATTTTAAAAAAACTGCCCGACCCCTACATTTGGAAAGATAAATCTCCCCCTACCACTACATTTTCGTGAATTGATGCCACTGGGCTGTACAATGACGTTTATCATATTTGGATTCCCTCTTCCCCCAAACAATGTTTTCTTTCCCAGTTAAGTATACAAATTCTACCTGAGTAGGGGCAAACCTTAGAAAAAAAACACAAGAACAGGTTATTTATGTGAAAATGTAAGAAATTACTGTGAAGTTCGTAGAACTCTTCTGATTGTGTACGTTCTATTTCTCTTAAAACTTGAGTACCTTTCTCCAAGCAACTCTTGGAAGGAGGAGAGGGTAGCATAGATTATATCAGTATTGGACAATAAAACTTATTTAAAACCTTTACAGAATTCCATGGGAAATGGCGATGAAACTTTTTTGAGTTTTGGGTAAGAATTTCGGGGTTCAATCCCCAAAATGTGAAAATATTTAATGAAATACATGTAGAGTTTAATAATGGCTACAATAGGGCTTTTTCTATAGCTACACTGCCCACTTTCCCCTTCCAAAAAACGATGCAGTCCTCGTCAAACCTCTGTAAATAAAGCAGAGTGGAGGAATTTTTGACAAATTACTGGCCTCAAGTGACTCGACATTTTAAAGAACTTTTTAGGGTTAGTAGTTTGTACAAAGCATTAGTTTTACTAATGATTTTATTCAAAATGCATATTATGACATCAAAATAATACAAAGATGGGTTGAAGCAAATTTTGATTCGTCGTCTGATGGCATTTGCAAGAATTCACCTGTTCTTCACATCGTGGTGCTCATCTTCGGTGCCACTCATTCCACAAACCGCCACACCTACAGTTCCGCCACACCTTGCCTTTTCATAATAAAACATGGCAAAATTTCCACTACACGCGGTGCACTTCTGCCACGCACATACTACATGCTACACATGATATTGAAAGGGGGTAGCCCATGAAGTATTTAAAAAGACCAGAATTCGCTAAAAAATTCCTTATCACGAAAATTAACATTCGCGTATGCACCTTTTACCAAAGGTATAAATGAATAGCTACTTTCGTTTTAGATGATGTCATGATACGACAGTATAAACATTAAACGTGTCATCATGGGGTTAGTTCACATAATTTGCAAAAACCAACATTTAGGACATATATCTTCTTATTCATTAAACTAAATGATACAGCATTAGTTTCCCCCATTGTTAATTGAATTAAAAATGAGGAATGAATACTTTTTATACCATTTCTTATGTCATGGCTACTTAAATTGTTTGGTATTTGATAAACTTCATTAGTGTGGTTAAATTATGTTTTATACATTTTGGCTTCGGTACTAACAAAGGTTGCAAAACAGAGGCTCTTCTTATTCAAATGGACAGCTTCCTTGCTGATTGCCACTACAAGTTTGGATGACAAGTCAAATTTGGTGGAAATCCGTTACAGACATAAGTTTCTTTTTTGTTCAATGCTATACGCTATTTTATAAACTATAAATAAAAAAAGACTTACTCGTCACGTAATTTGGTTGCACAAACTTGAACCATTATCCATACAATCTAATTATTTTGATTCTGAATTGTCATCTACTTTCAATGCACAGTTGAGGATTCCTGTCAAAATCAAAATTAAGATATTAAATCTTTGGTGGTAGACAATTCGAATCTGATTTTATTACCATCGATGATGATAGTGGTAGTGGCTGCCAGGTTCTGTGGTGTGAGGTAATAGCCACACATACATGAGCGTACGGAGAGGAGAGCAGAGGGGGGCAGCTGCTCTCCCCTAGAACTTAATATTTACACAAGATATGGCTGAAAAAGCAGATGGTTGAAAAAACAATTGAAAAATTCAGCCAGTAGATGGCTGAAAAAGCAGTTGGTAAAAGGTAGATGGTTGAAAAAGTTGGAAATAAACAGCTGGAATGACGGAATAAAAGTCAAACAAGAAGCAATTATCCATAATGTCTTCAAATCCAAGAAGATTAATGCTGAAGCTTATTGATGATTTATGATTATTGGTGATTACTCATTAATAAAGATTTCATAGGTATGATAGAACTTGCTGGCAATGTAAGGTTTTGTGAATTGCCAATATAACTTCATCCCCCCCCCCACCCACCCTTACTCACAAAATCGGCTGCCCCCCTCTCCCTAGACAAGAGGCTACGTACATCTATGCACATATACCTTACTTTTGACATTGCTTGCTTTTACATTGCTACCACAGAGTCGCTGGTGTATCCAGACAATCACTCGTCAACAGTTGTATATATTTATTTGTTTCAATTCATTAATCTTTTTATTCGTTGCTGACTTTAAAGTTGTTTTTTTTCTTTAATTTGAATTTGGATTTATTTTATTCTTTCATAGATAGTTGGATATTACAATGTCTTAAGTTTTAGTCTGATTTGCCAGCCTGAGCATATTGATAACCTGCATGATTACTCGTCAAATGATAGGGCAGCATCCTGTTTGGCTTGAACAGGTTCGTGCCCCTGAAATGTTTGTCAACCCTGGCCACGGACATAACCAAGTTTTACCCACTACGCCCTTCCCTAAGCAGATACCTAGTATCATGTGTCGCCTCCGCAGCCTCACAAAATACCAGTTATTATCAGTCTGTCCAAGCGTGGCGATGTATCCATAAAATACACCACCTCATAGCCAGAAACTGGACAGGACGGCCAGTGGCTGGGGTGGCAACTGAAATTAGCAGTAGTATCCCCTTATTTGTTATTGGCAAAGTATGGCTTGGATTGGATGAAACGGCTGGTGAGGGGGGAGGGGGGTATTTTAAACTGAGGAAGAGCTCAAAGAAGAAACCACAACGCACTTCAAACAATTGTTGGTGAAATTTTATGAAGAGGGTACTACATAACTTTTTCGTAGATGTAACGAATGCCTCAATCATCAAGATTATTGCGCATAGAAGAAGAGATAGTGGATTATCATTATTATTGGAGGATTCACCAAGAGGAGGTGGCAGTGGAGATGGCAGCTACAAACGTTACCTTCTTTGATTGTACATTAATCTTGGCATTAAGATCATTTTTTTTTTTTTTTTTTTTTTTTTTTTTTTTTTTTTTTTTTTTTTTTTTTTTTTTTTTTTTTTTATCCGTCTTTCCTTTACAGATGATCAAACAACCTATGTATGATTTTCGTTCTCCTTTGGTAATGTATTTATTTTATTTTTTTACTTAGTTGACTCGAAAGAGCAAATTTCAGCACATTGCAGTGCAAAAAATTTTATGATAGTAAAATTTTCTTTTGAGAGTATATCTTCGTCTGTTCTCAAATAAAGTATATTTGTATTGCAAAACTAAAATTAATGAGATTTATTTTCCTCTTCTGATCTCCAGCGTGTGCTTAATGATTACCATACTAGCCTGTACATGATAAATACCGATTATTAATTGCAAATTTTCTTAAATGTTTAGTCAGAGAGGAATGTAAAAGTATTGAAGCTTGTCCAGTAGAAATGTATGTTTTTGCTGGCACGTTTTATTGCATCAACACAACAACATATACTTTTTCGTAATGTCAAATATACTTTCTCTACCATCTCTAAATATAATCAATGGAAACCCTTTCAGGGAAAAGCCTAGAGTTGAAACAGTGGCCTAACTAGCTGATTCTGGCCTAGCAGGCCAAAGTCTTATAAAATGCTGATACACTTTTCTCATTCTGTAGAATAACACATCTTCCGGTGAACACGGTAATGTTTGCCATACTGGAAAATAAATTTAAAAAAATGCCACTAAGCAGTATATTATTTGTTGTATCTGTCTCTTAAATACCTATTATAGACAAGTAGGTTCCCGTAAAAATTAACATGATATGATACGATTTATTAACAATAAAAGCGCTACTGGGCCATGGTTAATACACAATATACTTCAAAAATAATAAATTAAAATAACTTTATAATACTGTATATTATAATACTGTGCTGCAAATTGTCTAAGTTTTTAGGAAATCGTAGTTAGGAGCTGTCATTTTGCTTTTATTTGCCGACAGGTTTTCTGGCTTATTGCGCAAAAAAAACACTCAGGGGGAAATTGGCCCCTTTCCCCCTAATTACGCCACTGAGGCGGAAGAGGCCAGATATTTGGCTGAGGGTGCAATTTTCAAAATGGTAGGCTACTGGAAGGTGCTTCTAGTTTGATAAAAAATCCTAAAATCAACCTTTGTTTTAAAACAAGCATAATGTCATTTTCTGATGACGACTTGAATGTTAGAAGACATCTCTCTGGGTACCCTACGGAAAAAGGAAGCAAAGGAAGCATTAGGTGCAACTTCTGAAGAGCGTCTCTAAAGGCTAAGGGAGTTTCTGCCATGACATTTAAATATTATCTTAAAAGGAAGCACACAATTGATATGCACAAAGATAAAGTATACGCGGCTGGTGCAAAAAATAACAAACCCAAACCAACTAAAAAAATATATCAAGTCAGGCTGCTTCCCTTGAGAGAGCTACAGATAGTAAAGCAAGTGACACATAGGGCAATGGATAAGTGAAATCTGGAACAAGAAGAGCAGAGATACGATGGTTTTTTATTTCCAATCGATCAAAACAAGTTGGTATGCGGATGCTCTGCTGCAAAACTCTGTTTAAGGACAAATTGCCACTTTCTGTGTTTGATAAGCCAGATATAAAACAGCTTATTTAACAAAAAAAAAAAACAACAAAAACAGGGGGCTTGAAAGCACCATTTGGGGAACCGTCCATCGTCACATAAGTTTTGCTGCCAGAAAAAAAGAAGTTCAGAAGGCTGCTTTAAGATCTGCCACTGCAAAAGGATCTGGCTTTATAGGCATCACTGCCTATTACTGCAGGAAGATGAAAAATAAGCAGAGGTTGCACCCCTATCTTTCACATTTCAAGAGGCATAAGCATTCTCGTACAACTACTAACATCCTTTCAGCAATCCAAGTTGCAATCAGGAAGTTTTCAATGACAGATAAGATGTTCCACGTTGTGACTGATTCTGGGAACAATGTTATCGAAGCCTGAAGGATATGAGCCCTTTCCTGAACTTCATGTTTTTAACATTGTCTTCATTCATCTGTTGCACGCGTTCTTGGATTTTTGTTCACTCGAAGCTTAGCCAATGACATCCCTGAAGAAGATTGCTTGGAATCCTTTGATGAAGTCGAAGATGTCGATCCAACTGTTGAAAATGATTCAGACGGTCTTTCTGTTCCTTGTTCTGAAAACTCCGGAAATGAAGATACGCTTGCTGAAGAATCTGAATAAACTGATGCAGTGTCTAAAGAAGAGGGCGGTGAAAGTAATGGAGAAAAAGAGCGGGGAGCTGGGAGTCTGTCAAAAAATGAGGTTGCAACACAGGCTATCCGATCCGAAGACACGTTACACTTGCTCAAACATTGATAGTCGAGGTTGTCACTACCCCTTTTCCTTTGGGAATGGACCATGAAAACGTGAATGAAGCAAGTGTATGGGATGGAGAAAGTATATTCTGCCGCAAAGCGAAAGAAATTTTCGAAATAAGTTATCAAAAAGTGCATTTCATTTTACATATTTACTTAAGAATGAATTCGGTGGAGGGCCTAGAACATTATTTTCTAGCGCAAAGCGCCGTAAAAATATACAAAGTACCCTTAAACCATGAATTTTCCTTTTGATTTGTCTCTCACACAAATTGGCTAGGAAATAATTAATCTTAAAAAGATGTTTTAAGCTGCGAGGCAACGAAAATTTTTGACTTGGTGGTAAGAAGCGTCATTTTCCCGTGCATTTTTCTTCTTTCATACATTGTTTCAGATGGCTTCCAAACATCAGGATGGGGGAAGGGGAAAGCATGGCCTTGAGGGGGTGACTGTCCCCCGCCAAAGCAACTATGGGCTCTGCTTAAACATTAATGACTTTGAGCTGACTGCGCAATTTGACGACGAAAATTATTTTATTTTCAAAATGTATCAAATAATTAGTATGCATTTCTGAGAAGTTCGAGGAGATTCTGGATAGACATAAAAGCGCCTTTTTGGAAAAAGGAACGGGAAAATGGAAGAAAATAACCATAAAAAAGGATGGCGATGTTGTGTGCATAGACAGTTTTTCGTCCCTTTATTGAAAAACTTTTCTTTTTGGCAGAAAATGCTGCAATAGTACTGATAATAAACCAAAACTTATCATTTACAAATTGTTTCTTCTTTAAGCTTTAGGTGTTCGAAAAACAGCTGTTTAAACAGCTGTTTTTTGAACGAAAACAGCTGTTTTCTGTTTTTACCAAAAACAGAACAGAAACAGAAACAGGTCTTCTGTTTTTTTGTTGACCTGTTCTGTTTCTGTTCTGTTTCATTCAAGCCCTGTTTATTTTTTTCCTGTTTCTTCAGAAAAACAGAACAGTGCCCATGCTTACTTCCAACCAAAGCAGTAGTAGTTTTCTTCTGTCCCCTAACATCAGATGGAAAGTTAAGATGGCTTTGCTCAAGACCTGGGGCGTAATGCCCTGTAATACCCATGGTTGTTATATAATGGAATAATGTGTATTTTACAGGATTGCCTGAATAACTGATTTTAGTGACATCTATATTTTCATAAAGACTGAAAAGGTAGGGCTGTTAACCGACATCGAATGGTTTAATTTTTATTCACAGCTAATGCTTGTTTACTGCCGTCCGATTATTAATTATTGGGGGGCAGTTGTTCCTCCCCCAATAATTTTGAGAAAAAACTATTATATAGCCCATGCCACTTGATTCTTCAGATGTGGACCCTCTTGGCCCCCAATAAAAATGCTGGAGGTACAACCCTGTTAACTAAAACTGCCAGATAACGACTGTTGGCTAGTTCATGGAGAAAAAGCTGTTTGCTAACGAGAAAAAATGCTAGCCAACAAAGCTGAAATCCTAAAAATCGTGGCAAGTGGGTGGGAAACTAAAAAAGCAAAAGCTTGGAATAAAATTTAGCAATGCCTATTGAGCCAGCCTACAAGTAAACCTAGTAGGCTATAAACCTAGAAATGAAAAAGCAAGAATTGATTAGCTATAAGATATACTCACAGTCATATATTCTCGATCAGTGCTTATGGCATAGAAACTAGTCATCCAGCTTTCCTGCATCAGAGTTTTTTAATTATTGCAAATATTTATAAAATGATATTGCGATTTTTCAATATTTAATTATTGCAGTCTATGCAAGTGGTGACAGGAAGATTAAGAATAGAGGTGCACAAAAGTCCGTGGTCAATGTTTGACGTATGATGTATATACACGTTTGGCACTAATGCACAAATTTGGGCTTATATTAAATCCAAAGACCATTGGATGGTAGCTTGGTGAAAATTTCCTTCTTTGAAAATATTGACGATTCTCCACATCATGTATTATAATGTTGCAAACTTGGATATATACATTATGTTGGCAAGAAAGGAGTGGGAGTGCACTAGCCTACCAAAACACAATTCTGGATGATGAAGTCTTTTACTTTTTCTATTTTGCAAATTCCACTTACTTGAAAGAAAATAAAATAACAATTACTGAAATACACATTTAAAATTTTTGAAAACTTAACAGACTAAAATTTTTGGCTGTAATAGATTGAAAAGCCACGCAAAAACATCTTGAGAGGGCTTAAATCCCTCCCTCCTGTATGCACATTGATATACAAACAATGGGGGTGCGGATTAAAGTTTCATAGGGGCGAATCCTTTTACTTGACAGTGAAACAACAACAAAAAACCCTGGACACACATATACAGTGGCCGTCATTTTAGTTTATCTACTGAAGACGGCCACTCATCCAATGGATATTTGACCAAAATATCCAGAGATTTTTTGTTGTTCCACTGTCAGATAACATATAGGGAATGATTTGTTATAATGATTCTATAGGGAAGGATTTGTCTCTATTGAACTGTCATTTGTACGTCAAAGAAAGGATGTCTGGTCTTCGAAAATACCAACAATGAATACTACGAGAGAAGGGAAAAGAAGACTATTCCCCCAACGATATTGCCCCGAAGCAGGCATGCATGCAGATTTATGTGTAGAGGCGGTTACGAATAAATACAGCCACAATTATTGTTAAATTTGGTCTTTCTAAGCTATGTTTCTCTCTTCTTCGGTCTTGCAGAGCAACTAGGTATTTTCCACCTCATCTGACATTTGGAATTCAAACGTTACTTGGGAGTTCATTTAACCGTAAGCAAAAATGTTTGCTAATAAACTATGCTTACTTTCGTTAAACAACATTCGTCTCCAGTACTTACTGCATTGCTTTTTTAGAGTAGCCAAGTTAAGACATCGAAGTTGGAGTCAAGAATAAGTCTAGTTTTGCATTGTTAGTAAATTAAAATTACCGCAGGTTGGATTCATGTGTTTTCACTTAGGCAAACCTAATTTGGAGCATTTTTCAATATCGAGTTATATTTGACCAAAGACACATTAAACTATGTCGTGTGGTAGGCTATAGGAGAGACACAAAAGGATGAGGTGCATATTTGGTGACATTACAAATCGATGCACCCAAATTTCCCTCCTCCTCCCAGCGTACAGCAAACTTTATAAATTCTCATGAAATATCGATGAAGAAATGAGTGCTCCCAGAAATGTTTTGTCTGCTACGGCGTCCTCAGTTTCAAGCGACGAGATCCCGCCCAGGGGAATAGCGGCGGGATCGTTTACTGAGCGAGCTATTCCCTGTGAAATAATTCTACAGAAGGATGAAGTCCGAGTTTATAGCTGGAATGTCAGACCGGTGAAGCGAGAATTAAGAAGGCTAATAATGGCTGTGGTAATGAATCATTACCAAGCAGACGTTCTTTGTCTGTCAGAGACAAGATTGAATCTCTTATTTATTCCTAGACTCTGGTGCGTGTGAGGGATTCGTTGACCATGAAGTCGGCTTTATCTCTGGATGCCGTGTGCAAAAAGCTCTTCTTGCATGCGATTCAGTGAACCTCAGAATAGCCAGACTAAGATTGAAAGGAAGACAGTCCAATATCTCTATCATTGCTGTCTCGCATCAACGAGAGTGGCAACGGATACTGATCAGGACTCCTTCTACAGTGATTTGGAGACTACGATGCAGAAATGCCCCAAACTAGACTTCCTGATTTTAGCGGGTGATTGGAACTCCTGTGCTGGCCCATCAAACCCCCAGGTTCGTGATGTTGTTGGTCGGTTCACTTACGACCAGCGGTGCTCCAATGGGATAGACTACTCCAGTTCATGAGATTCCATAGCCTTACCATCACCAACACCATGTTCCAACACAAACCCTCTGAAAGGATAACTTGGAATACAAACGATGGCACCAGAGTTGCCCAAATTGAGAACTATATTCATCCGTCAGCTTTGGTACTCCTCAGTCATCGACTCTTAAGCTTACAGAGGAGCGTATGCAAGGGATCAAAATCTGGAAGTGATCATATGCTTGTAGGTCCAAGGATACTCCTGAAGCTGAGCGTGAGGAACAGAGAGCCCCAAAAAAGAAAGTTAGATGCGGAGAAACTAAAAATTCAAACAGTACAAGAAGACTTCTGCCGGAAGTTACAAAACCAGTTCGCAAGCCTGACAGACTATGATGGAGTTCTCACCACCAAGTGGTGGTGTTACCAATTCCTAACAATTCAGGGGCACCACTGAAACGGTGGTCGCTGAAGCTGTCGGCTATGCTCCTTCAAAGATGTCTCAGAGAAAATTATGTAAAAAATTATGTCTCAGAGAAAATTGTAAAACTAATTGAGGCAAGACGACAAGCATCAAACGCATCAGCCACAGTAAAAAAAAAGTCGCTACATAAACAGGTTAAAACCGGCTGACGTCAGAACTCCCAAAAATTCTGGGGTGAGGTTTTTTTAGAGATGGAAAAAGCAGCGAGAAATAATAACATGAGAAGGCTATATAGAACCCCCAAAGAAATAACCGGGGAAAAGTCACCTATCGTTGGTCCCTTAAAAGACTCTTAAGGAAATGTGGTTCCTAACATACAAGTTAAACTTTATCACTGGAAGAATCATAAGCAGCACAATAGTGCTGTCAATCCAAATCCATTTTTTCAGTAATTTTGGTTATGACTATGTTCTTTTTTTAATTGTTGTCTGATATTAGAGAAATAGAAATATTCAACATGAAATAAGAATTATTTTCAGTAAATTGCAAATTGCAAAGTATGTTCTGGTCGTCAGAAGGCATGGAGAGCGGCAGCCCTACTCATCTTACTTTCTGCTCGTTTTGAGTTTCACTCAATTATTTACTGTAATTCCTGTTCATTTGGGGTTTCAATTATTTATTGACGATGATTTATGATAGTTTTAAGCCTTTTCTTTGAAAAACTATTTTTGTGAAAAAAAGTTTTTTAAATTAGTCACCTTAAAGACCTGCTTAATCCAAAAACAGATGGGCAATATCCAACGCTGATTCTGCCACCAACAGCTGAAAAGGCACCTTATGAAATTAACATGGCACCACTTTCAACTTCAGAGATACTAAACGCGATCAAACAGTTAAAAAGTAATAAGTCACCTAGCAAAGCCGGTCTCCCTCTTGAGGTCTACAAAACCTCCCCACACATTCTAGTGGAGCAACTAGAATCCCTTTTCAGTCTGATAAGGGAGAAGAAGACCTTCCCGTCTGATTGGAAGACGTGAGTAATAATCCCAGCATTTAAAAAGGGGGACAAACTCGAAAGCCGCAACTACCGAGGGATATCACTAATGGATATGGCTACCAAAGTATTCGCAGTAATATCGCTCAAGAGGTTCGAGGGAGCAAGGGATGGGTGGACACGTGAAAATCAGTGCGGATTTCGAAAAGGGAGAAGGTACACTGACCAAATCTTCACTCTTCGTCTTATTCTCCAACAGTGCGAACGCTACAACCTCCCTATAATTAGCAGGTTTGTGGATCTTGTGCTGCTTTCAACTCTATGACCCGCAAGAACCTTTGGCGAATTATGGTAGAAGATGGTATGCCGGTTGAATTTAAAAAGCTGTTGAAGGCCTACTGTGAGCATTGCAAAGCAATTGTAATTGTCCTGGGTGAAGAAACTAAGCCCTTCAATTTGGATAGTGGTTTAAAAAAGGAATGCATATTGTCTCATGTTTTGTTTACCTTCTGTATATACTGGATTCTAGAAAGAGCCCCTCTTGAGTTTTGATAGTGTCGTTGTAGGATTAGACAGTAACGTGTCTAACCCGGACTACACGGACGATATTGGTGCTCTTGCCGCTGATCCAGCAACTGTCCAAGCAATGCTAAATGAAATAGTATATTTCTCTCAGCAACTAGGTATGAAGGTTAACACGGCCAAAACTAAAGTCAGGGGCCAAAATTTACATTCGGATTATCAGCTTGTTCTTTACGGACAAGAATTGGAAAAAGTCGTCAGCTTCACTTATCTTGGCTCACAAATAGACTCTTGTGGAGGTCATTTGTGAAACCAAGAGGAGATCAGTGTCAAGACAAAATGTGTGTCTATAAAGCTGCTGTAAGAGCTCATCTATGCAGTTGAGACTTGGTCATTGAAGGCACTTCATCTTAATGATCCAGAAGTCTTTGACCACCGCTGATTACAACAAATCCTGAGGATTCGATGGTTCGACGGAATTTCAAATGCTGATGTGTGCCACTGCTGCTGTAACATAGACCCCACCACCACGATAGTAAAACAGAAAAGACTGCAATGCCTTTGCCATGTCCTAAGAAGACCTAATGACCGCACAATCAAGCAAGTGCTTCTTTGCCAGATTGGCACATCCTCATGGTCAATTGAAGAACTGTTGGGCACCTGTCAAAAACTATCTCGACACCATTGGTGGATTTAGACAGTTTGGCAGGAAGTGGGAGAGCTTTGAGCTTTTGCTGATTTCCCTGTATTCTAGGCTTGTATGGCTACTCCTACAATACTCTACATTACACATATGCTTCGGGTCACCACGCCTTCCATCTACCAACATATCAACACACTATTATAATTATAATTCTGCTCGAGAGAAAAAAAAAAAAAAATCAAAACTCGTACTCATACAGGCAATGACGTCTCAACTGGCAACGGAAATCAGGCCTATCTAACTCATTTTTCAACAAAGAAGGCAACCCATTCCACAGCGCTGGAAGAGCATGGCGACTGGAAAATGCCGACCTTGTCAACACCCTCAGTGGTCTCCTATACTGGCTTACCTGTCTAGTTCCATAACTGTGAAGATCCGCAGCAGTAGAAAACATATTCCGAAAGCAAACCGAAACAATATGATTAATAATATCAAACATAAACAAAATCTTATAAAACTTACTTAATCCAGACAACGGCAGGATTTGGACGCAAGAATAGATGGATCTTACAGAAGTTCGGCTCTCAACCGCATATATCATCCTCATCGCTTGGTTTTGTAGTGACCGCAACTGCTTAAGATGGGTCGAAAATGCATTAGACCATATCGAACAATAATACAATAAATATGGATGGACTAGTGAAAAATAAAGCAGCCGTAACACTTTTTAAGGAAACTGGTATTTCAGTTTTATTAACAATCCTAAATTTCTTGCAATCTTCGAGGATATGCACTGAATGTGCTCTGAAAAACGCATTGTTTCATCAATCAGAACGCCTAAATATTTCACAACTTTCTTCGTGATATAACCAATTCTCCAATATCAAGTTCCTTCAGCCACGGATAACAGTTTGCCGATCTCCCAAAAACAACAAAGGTAGACTTGTTGTAATTAATTTTGAGCTTGTTATGTCTCATCCATCTCTCTATGCGGATCATATCTTCCTTCATTAAGAACGAAAGTTGACTCTCAGTGAGTGCCATAACTGAATGGTTGGTGTCGTCAGCAAAAAGAACAAGTGATCTTCTTGGTTTCGAATTTTCAGTCTCTCCGCTCAAATCTGTCATAAACTCAGAGAGTGCGCGACGAAGAGCAAAGGGCCAAGAGGGGAGCCTTGGGTACTCCACAATTTAATGGAAAATCTCCCGATCCAGCATCGTTCACTCGTTCATATAGTAATCGTCTCATCAAAAACGAAGCAAGAATCTTCAGGGCATTTACTCTGATTCCAGCATTTTCCAGTTTCTTCAACAGGATATCATGGTCTATGGTATCAAATGCTTTGAGGATATCCAGAAAAATAGTTGTAACTTTAAGCTTGTCATTAAGTGCATCATTTATTGTAGTTGTCAGAAACTATATAGCTTGCTCCGTTGAAAAACCTCTCCCAAATCCAAATTGGTTCTTGTAAAAGAAATTATTTTTTTCCTGAAATTCATTTATTTGTACATCACAGCTACGCACGCTCCTCCTCCATCCCAATCTACTCAAAGCCTCCTTTTTTCATCCTCCCATGAGGTTCCCTTTTCCTTTAAATCTTTCTTTATGACGTCCTCCCACCCCAGACGAGGACGACCTGCTTTCCGTTTAGCCCTAGACGGTTGGCCAAAAAGAACAATCTTCGGCAATATGTCATCCTTCATCCGCACAACGTGCCCTAGCCACCTCAACCTTTCTTTCATTATAGCCCTAGAGAGCGGTATTGAACCACATTTTTCGTACAACCTATTGTTTGAAATACGGCCAGTCAGCCGGGTACCTAGAACAATCCTTAAGCAATTTCTCTGGAAAACATCTAGCAAATCTTCATCCGCTTTTCGGTGCGCCCATGCTTCAGAGCCATGTTTGACAACTGTCATCACTGTAGCTTCTAATATTCTAATCTTGGTTAGCGGACTTATCTTCCTGTTCTTCTAAACTTTTTTCAACTGTGAAAAAAACACCCTGAGCCTTGGCTATTCTACTTTTAACACCTTCACTGCTCCCACCATCTTTACTAATAATACTACCAAGGTAAGCGAAGCTGCCCACCGGCATCTTCACTTACCAGGTGGTAAGTGGTTGATCAATCTATAAGGTGGGCCACCTATTTTTCATACCTATTCTAGCACCCTGAACTCGCAAAACCTCTAAAAGTTCATTCATTTTGCTCACACTTTCATCTAGGATGCTTAAATCATCAGCATAATCTAAGTCCAGGAGACTTTTTCCTCCCCATCTGATTCCGTGGTCTCCCGTTGCCTTTCCTGCGCTCCATAAGACAAAGTCCTTCAAAATAATCCATATAAAGGGGAATAGAACACAACCCCGCTTAACTCCTCATTTAATACAAAACCAGCTGCTAACCTCATTTCTACCTTAACCGCAGCAATGTTATTCTCGTACATAGCACTAATCACTTTAATGCATATATCTGGTATACCATACAAGGATAAAACTTTTACTAAAGCTCTTCTTTCAACAGAATTGAACACTTGCTCATAATCTATAAAACTGAGGACCAAAGCTGTTTGACAACTCAGGCATTTCTCAATTATTAACCTAAGACCTAAAATTTGGTCAAAACATCCTCTACCTTTTCTAAAACCACACTGTTCTTCTCTTAAAACTTTGTCTACAGCATCCCTCAGTCTAAAAAGTATCATATTACTAAGTAATTTGCTACATACAGAGACCAGACTAATGCCTCGATAATTACCACACTCATTTTTATCACCTTTCTTATAAAGTGGCTTAATTAAGGTTTTCCTAAAATCGTTAGGTACTTCTCCTTTTTCAAAAATCATATTCATAATCTTCAGTAACTTATTTCTAACCTCAGAGCCACCATATTTAAGAAACTCATTTACCACCCTATCAGCACCTGGAGCCTTATTATTTTTTAATCCTTTTTGTACTGTCGCTCGTTCTTCCTCACAAAACAAGTATTCCTTCACATCCGAGGTATCACAAACTTTTTCATTTTCCTTTATATCTTTTCCTGCAACTCTATATCGGTTTAGCAAATTCTTAAAATGTTCTGCCCATCTCTCTTTAATTCTTTCCTTGTCGCTAACTGTGGTCCCGTTTCTATAACTGGGCCAAGTCCAGATTGACTACTCCCTCTCAATTTATCAACAACATGCCAGTACAATATTTTACTATTATGCCGTCTAGCTGCATCTTCCAGATCCTCGGCAATTTTATACATGGCCTCCACTTCACACCACCTTAGTACATATTTTAATGCTTTCTCCACTTTCTTTACATTCCTTTTGTTTTCATATGATCTATCACTCAGATAATTATTGTACAAGTCCTTTCTCCTTTCTATTAAACATAAAGCTTTTTCACTAATATTCTTAGCTGCAGTTCTAGCTTTCTTCCCTAAGACACCTTCAGCAGGTTCAATAATTATTTTTCTAGTATGATTCCAACCATCTTCCACATTAGCAAATTTTAAACTCTTAAGTTTAGTATTCAACTGTTCCTGGAAAGTTTCTCTCAAATTCTCATCCTGGAGTTAACCAACATCATAACTTCCCGGGGAGTAGTTACCCTTCCGAAATTTCAGCTTTAAATTAACCCTTAACACTACTAGATGGTGATCTTTACTTTTAACATCAATAACAGCACTCCTATATACCCTAGTATCTTGTATTGATCCTGCCAGTCTTCGGTTTACTATAATATAATCAATAAGGTTTGCTGTCTTACCATCACGTGAATACCATGTTAATTTATTAGCCATTTTATGACCAAACATCGTATTGGTTATAACTAGATTGTTATACCTACAAAATTGCAAAAGTCTGTATTTATTACTGTTTTCTTTTCCTACACCAAATTTACCTAGGCTAGGATACCTCTATCCCTATTTCTACCGACCTGGGCGTTAAAATCTCCTAGTAAAAACATCATATTTTTACCTGGGACCCTGTCTATTTGCTCCTGTAACCGTAAGTAAAATTCATCTGAGTCACTAGTATCTCCGTCAGTCGGTTCTATAGGGGCACATACTATTACAACTGATACCTGAACTTTTTAGTCATAAAATGAGCAATTAGTATTCTATTATTAATACCTTCCCAGCCTAAACAAGACTTAGCAGCTTCCTTGTTCATCATGAGTCCTACTCCCTGTCTATGTACCCCATCCTTCCTGCCTGAGTCAACAAATTCTACATCACCTAATTTCATGCTTCCTACCCCTGGGATATGAGTTTCTTAAACTCCTAATAAGTCCAGTACGAATCGTCTGAATTCGTCAGTGAAAATGTCGATACGATGGTCATTTTTTAACGTCGTAACATTCCAAGTTCCAATTTTCATGTTCTTTAAATAATTGAAATTATTTTGGCCCCAGGAAAAGCGATGACCCCGTATACCAGTGCAGGACGGGGATCACATATCCCTGGGACCCCCCCATGAATGGAGACTTTTTGCAATCCTGGGCCCGTCTTGGTCACAACCGTTGGGAAGAAAATAAGAAGTATTTAGCGGGTTTTTTTCGGAGTAACGATTTTTTCTATTTTGTTTTGTGTGCTGGTGCCCTGTTGACCCAATAACTTAAGAATATTAACTTTGAACCGATAATGGAAAAAAAAATACTATGTTCCCAAATCAAGTCTTTATATTGAGTTTCTCTTGGGTTACAAGTTTGAAACTTGTACAACTAAAATTTTACGGAGGCCTGTAACCCCAAAATAAAATTCTTCTTGTACATTACGGTCCGCCTGGCCAGAGAGTTATGGTTTTATATTACAAACCGTCCAGAATTAGACAGTTTATTAGCCATTTTAGGACCCATTTTTCAGGCGAACCAGTATTTTATTTTATTCTTGAAGACGAATTGGAATCACTTTACTAAAAGACTTTTAGATACAAGTGTCAAGCCAATCGAAAAAACATTTTCTAGCCCCAATTTTTAGTTGTCCGTGCCCCCAACCTAATTTTACATGCGAGACGGTGTAAGTTCCAAACCGTTCGGAGAAAAAAAAAAGTGTTTTGCCCTTTTTTACGAGGGAACCAATATAGTTTTCTCTTTTTTCTAGTGCATTGGGATCCTTGTTTTAGAAGGAACATATAGCCCAAGCCCAGCTGCAGGATTAGCCCAGCTGCAAAGGAACATATATGAAGGAACATATAGCCCAGCTGAAGGATTGTCATTTCTAGCCCCAATTTTTAGTTGTCCGTGCCCCCAACCTAATTTTACATGCGAGACGGTGTAAGTTCCAAACCGTTCGGAGAAAAAAAAAAGTGTTTTGCCCTTTTTTACGAGGGAACCAATATAGTTTTCTCTTTTTTCTAGTGCATTGGGATCCTCTTGGCCCAAGGACTTAAGGATATAAAATTTGTGCCAATCAGAAAAAAGTTTTTGGCCCTTTTTTACATACATTTTAGTCGATCATAAGCTCAATTTTTTTTTCTTTTACATTAGGTTCTTCTCGGCCACGGGACTTGTGGATATAAGTTTCAAACCAATCAGGAACAAAATTAATTGTAACCCGTTTTCGAGCCAAGCTCTCTAACACGCTTCTTTTTCCAAACAAAATAATTTGTATTCTTAACTCAGGCAACGATTCTTGGAAGTTTCACACCAATCGAAAAAGAAAGATTTTTTCAGAAAAAAAGTGTGCCTTACTTGACCCTTTGTTGAGATATTTGGGGGAACATTTTTTTCCTTGTAAATTTGGGTCCACTTACCCCAAGGATTTGAGATAAAAGTTTTTAGTCAATCAGAACAAAAAGTTACAATCCATTTTTTTTTTTTTGGGGGGGGGGGTCGTGCCCTGAAATCAGTTTTTGCAAAATAGCTGCCCCGTGGCCCCTTGACTTTTGACAGTAAGTTTCGAACTGACCAGGGAAAAAATGTTTTGGTCAATTTTAGGCCCAATGCCCATGCCCTCTTCTATAAATTGTGTGTATAAACCCTTCTATAAAAAAAAGGCTAAGGAAAAAAAAGAAAATAATAAATATTATACGGATGGCAAATGGTTCTTTATTACTTGCAGTTTAGTAGCTTTTCTTTAGTATTTCTGCTTTGAACCCATCTTCCATGATGCTTCTTACATTTACGTGTTGTTTATGCTCTAATGAGGTTGTCTTTAATATTTTCTTGATTTGAATTTTCAATTTGGCTCATTGTACCTTCTATTACTCATTTTTGATAAAAACATTGTCTTATACGCGTGCAAGTGCATCAATTATTCTTAATGCACCTCCCAAAAATTGCATCTCCTATTCTTATTGCACCTCCCAGCCATGTAATCTGACTCACTGACGAATATTCTTCTATTCACCCTGTTAAAAGCTTGTGCAGCCACGCAAGAAATCTACTAAGATTTCGAACCATGTTATAATGTGAAGGTTTATGTTCCATACGTAATTTTTTGTAGGTCTTTTTTCCCCGCGGTCTACGAAAAAAGACAATTTTGTTATCATCCCACAGACGATATTCAACCCACTTGCTGAATTACCTTTTTGAAATTTAGTGTACTTGTTTCTCCAGATTGAAAATAGATGAGAATTTGTTGAAAATCATTGAGAAACGAGCAATTCCCCTATCTTTTAAGCAAGTTCTGAAGCTACCCCAAGAAAAAGTATAAGTAATATCATAATGGACCCCATGATACATTTGAGCAAGTTAAAGCTGCAGGATTGTCATGAAATTGCTTGTTTTAGAAGGAACATATAGCCCAAGTCCAGCTGCAGGATTAGCCCAGCTGCAAAGGAACATATATGAAGGAACATATAGCCCAGCTGAAGGATTGTCATGAAATTGCTTGTTTTAGAAGGAACATATAGCCCAAGCCCAGCTGCAGGATTAGCCCAGCTGCAAAGGAACATATATGAAGGAACATATAGCCCAGCTGAAGGATTGTCATGAAATTGCTTGTTTTAGAAGGAACATATAGCCCAAGCCCAGCTGCAGGATTAGCCCAGCTGCAAAGGAACATATATGAAGGAACATATAGCCCAGCTGAAGGATTGTCATGAAATTGCTTGTTTTAGAAGGAACATATACCTTAAGCAGCCCAAGACCCATTCTTTTTTTATGTCGTCTTGCAGAATATCCAGTCGAGCCATTCAAGTTACACGGTATTGTCCATTTGTAGTGAGTATATAAACCACCTCAACCTCTCTTCATCACACGTACATGTAGGAGGATTAAACAACTTCGCGCACTCGTCACTCAAATTCACAACGCCAGTCTGCAAATTCTATTTCAATAATGACCCGTTTCACATTGGCAATTTAGAGATTTGAGACAGGGGCGGTTTTACAGTGGAGAGGGGCATAAGGGGGACTTGCCCCGGGCACCTAAATTTCAGGGGGCGAACAATCTCTAACAAGTAAATTAACGTCTATAATCATTTTGTAATTTTAGAAATTTTGTCTATCAAAACAATGTTGGCAGACTAAAATTAAAAAACTTTAAATTTTTATGAGGCAGCAATAGAGATTAAAGCTGTGGACCGATTAAGTTAGTGAAAATAGAGATCGACTTATGAGTGATTCACTGGCATGCGGTACAAAAACGTGCATACATTATGATGTGTGTGCAGAAAGTAGGTTACGTCGTGCAAGAGAAATGAATCCAACAGACAAGCTTAGAAAAGCTACAGGCGTCTGTTCTGATCAAATAATCGTAGAAACCAACAACCATTTAGAAAAAAACTTCCAGATTTAAATACGAATTTCAGGTTTTTAATTAACATAGAAAAGTTATCTCAAGATGGCATGAATGTTGATAATATTCATTCGAATTGTCTCATTCTCAGTGAAAATTATTGCAATGATTTAAATCCCATTCAGTTGCTCCACAAACTCCAAGATATAAAAAAAATAATTCTATGCCAACACATTTCCTTAAATACCTATAGACGTGTTAGGATTAATTATTGAATATGGAGACGAAGGGGTCTTCGCAAACGCAAGAGTTGCCTATCAAATACTGCTGGCAATTGCAGTTTTGGTAGCCAGTAATGAGCGATCATCTACCATATTTAAAGTAATATTAACATACCTCGGATCTACTATGGGCCAGGAGTTGCTAAATTATTTAGAACGCGAAGAATTAGAATCAGTCCATTGGGATGACATAATTAATAATTTGACAGAGGCTAAAGTAAGAAAAGTCAGATTTAAATAAACGGAAAGTTTTGTTAATAAATGAAAATGTTGTCAATAAATGAAAATTTTTGTTAAAATATGGCCTGAAACGTTTTGAGAGACGGGGGGGGGGCACTAATCAAGATTTTGCGCCGGGCACAAGAGAGGCAAGAACCGCCAGTAATTTTAGATAAGAAACTTTGTAGAATCGGCCTGCTATATTTTGTCAAACGGAGACGCGCTTTGACCCTCTTGGTTCCAATATTGCTTAGATCCTTTTACTCTATCATATCCAAATTTGAGCCAAAACACCTTCTTCTATTATTAATGACCAATCATCACAAAAACATCTCATTTTAATTTCGATTAAACCATTAACTTAATACTTATTTTACTAAGTACTAAATTTAAAGAAAGGATACCAGTTAATAACAGTGATTTCAAGAATTTCGTTGCCATTAACTGTGAAATGGTCCGTGTATATCCCCAATTTAGGTTATTGAAGAGTCAGTGAAACCAGTTTAATCCTGGCTCAAACGTTATCAGTTATCACTTTCCATGGTTCGAGATAATTGCCTCATATGTTTAAAGATGATAAGAGAAAAAAAACATACCTACCTTTCTTCTAAAAAGCTGGCAATGAGAGGGGGAGGGGGTCGAAGGACAGCGGGGTCACTTCGTTTCTTCAGTCGTATAGATTGAGAATCCCCCTATTCATTATCATTAAAAGATTATACTTTGCTTTTATTATTTGACAGAATATAAAACAAACTTAAACCATTAACATGATATTTATTTTAAAAGACAGCAAATGAAAAAAAAAAACACCAATCACTGATAGTATAGCTCCAAATTCATTCCATCATGGATTTCGTAGTCATCAACTGTTATATGGTCCTTGTAAATTGTATACCACTTCTTCAACATAATCTTTTCTGGCTTTGTACCAGTTTGTGCTGCAATAAGCTTCTTCACATCTCCTATTGTGTCCTCAGGGTTACACTTGACCCGTACTTTTTTCCCCAGTCTATCATTGCAGGTTATTTCTATCATCCTAAAAAAAACAGTCTACATCCCCATTCCAGAGTCAATTGCATTATACAACTTCAAACTCATTCTACATTTCCATATCTTTTGTTGCAAATTATTTCTACCAGCCTAAGAAATAAAAAACTTTCAAATATTTATATTTCCTAGTCAATTTCATTTTGTGTTTCCATTACTTTCCTCGTTCCTACTTCCGAGCCTGTAAAAAAGAAGCAGTGACCAACATTTCTATTTTACAGGCTTGTTAATTCTATATTTCCATTGATTTCACAATTTTCATCCTGCAGTTTCAATTTTATCTTTTTCAAAATCTGAATCATTTATCTCAAAACAGCTTTTGCTGTCTTAAAAAAAAATTGTAAACTTAATGGCACTGTATTTTACAATCCTATTTCTAAGACATTTTATTAAAGGCACTAGCAAAAAATTACACGAATAAATTGTTAAACTGGTTAGTTCTGCAAGGCATTGGTACTAATTTGTTCTTCTTTCTGGCGTTCTGTTCTTCATCTGCTATGTTTACAGCATGACTAGAAGAAGTCATGCTATGGACTAGCAAGGAGAAATCGTCCAAAACACATTATCAACAGCAAAGGGCGATTTTCAAGGCTGTCAGCCTTTAAAGCCTCAAGAGCAGATTTTTAGTCCTTAATTCTGTCTTTACACATTATTTTTAGGCCTAAAAGAAAATAATACCCATTTCCGACTGCATTTACATGCCCGAATCTGTCTTTGCAAGTTATTCCTATCATCTTAAAAAAAAGAAATAAAAACATTAGCTTAAATTGGATTTTGACTGAAGTGATCTAAAAGTGTTTATGGGTCATTTTTCACAGACTGATATTTTTGTCGAATATGTTCTTAAATATGTTTGATGCCGAATATGTTTGATGTTCTTTCCGTTTCTTGGTTTGCTCAATGTTTTTCTCTATAAGTTTATGTGTTCTATCGAATATTAAACTTTCAAGAATGTTTACACAGCTATCCTGTGAAAACCTTTTGAAGTTCACTCCTTTCCTCCTGTTCAAAGAGCAAAGACCTCTGATAAACTTTTGTGTTATAAAAATGAGACTTTCAAAAATAGATTGAAAAGGCTGCAATGCTCATATCGTTGCTAAATTGTAATTTGTTAGGATTTAAAGAATTCAGAAACTTTTTTCTAAAATTTGAAAAAAAGTTATTGCTTAGCATCTTACTCAATTCATTAGTAGGCTATTGCGTTTTCAAAACCTAGAGTCAAAGAAAAGCAGGGTCAAATCAAAGTTAAGGAAAAATATAATTTAAAAAAAAAATAAAATATAATTTTTCCGAAGTTATGACAGGAGTAGAGGATCTATTCCTAAAAGCTTCCCAAGACAGTAAAGAAACCCTCGTCTCGAATTTCCTTTCTTTGTCAACAAGGATTTGCAAAAAAAATGTTTCAAAGATTCTAGAATTTTTTACAAATTTTGCCAATTCTAGAGCATGCAGAAAATATAAGAAAGATATTAACAACAAAAGCAAAATATAGTAGTTATAACATGAGTTAAAGTGAAAACAACCCAGAAAATGTCTATATGTGTATATGTATATATAATGTATATATATTATAAATTTTCTGAATATTATAAAGTTGAAAAATTTTAAATAGCAATCAACAGTATTAGAATTATGCTCCCCCCCCCCCCTAGTGCCAGGATAGAGCCCTAAGCTATATTCAAAGTTTATTTAAAAAAAAAATCTAATTGGAATTATGAACCGTCTCTTTCTGTCTGTTGGTAAGAAATGATTAGAAAGACAATGGAAACCAGCAAAATCAGCAAACTGTTGCAAACAGACTTGGACTCTTTCTGTCTGTTGGTAAGAAATGATTAGAAAGACAATGGAAACCAGCAAAATCAGCAAACTGTTGCAAACAGACTTGGACTCTTTCTGTCTGTTGGTAAGAAATGATTAGAAAGACAATGGAAACCAGCAAAATCAGCAAACTGTTGCAAACAGACTTGGACTCTTTCTGTCTGTTGGTAAGAAATGATTAGAAAGACAATGGAAACCAGCAAACTGTTGCAAACAGACTTGGACTCTTTCTATCTGTTGGTAAGAAATGATTAGAAAGACAATAGAAACCAGAAAAATCAGCAAACTGTTGCAAACAGACTTGGACTCTTTCTGTCTGTTGGTAAGAAATGATTAGAAAGACAATGGAAACCAGCAAAATCAGCAAACTGTTGCAAACAGACTTGGACTCTTTCTGTCTGTTGGTAAGAAATGATTAGAAAGACAATGGAAACCAGCAAAATGAGCAAACTGTTGCAAACAGACTTGGACTCTTTCTGTCTGTTGGTAAGAAATGATTAGAAAGACAATGGAAACCAGCAAAATCAGCAAACCGTAGCAAACAGACTTGGACTCTTTCTGTCTGTTGGTAAGAAATGATTAGAAAGACAATGGAAACCAGAAAAATCAGCAAACTGTTGCAAACAGACTTAGACTCTTTCTGTCTGTTGGTAAGAAATGATTAGAAAGACAATGGAAACCAGAAAAATCAGCAAAATGTTGCAAACAGACTTGGACTCTTTCTGTCTGTTGGTAAGAAATGATTAGAAAGACAATGGAAACCAGAAAAATCAGCAAACTGTTGCAAACAGACTTGGACTCTTTCTGTCTGTTGGTAAGAAATGATTAGAAAGACAATGGAAACCAGCAAAATCAGCAAACTGTTGCAAACAGACTTGGACTCTTTCTGTCTGTTGGTAAGAAATGATTAGAAAGACAATGGAAACCAGCAAAATCAGCCAACTGTTGCAAACAGACTGGGACTCTTTCTGTCTGTTGGTAAGAAATGATTAGAAAGACAATGGAAACCAGCAAAATCAGCAAACTGTTGCAAACAGACTTGGACTCTTTCTGTCTGTAGGTAAGAAATGATTAGAAAGACAATAGAAACCAGCAAAATCAGCAAACTGTTGCAAACAGACTTGGACTCTTTCTGTCTGTTGGTAAGAAATGATTAGAAAGACAATGGAAACCAGCAAAATCAGCAAACTGTTGCAAACAGACTTGGACTCTTTCTGTCTGTTGGTAAGAAATGATTAGAAAGACAATGGAAACCAGCAAAATCAGCAAACTGTTGCAAACAGACTTGGACTGCATCTAGGATTTATCAGGGCTGCTATGCAATGGCAACAGTAGTTGTTATTATATCAAAAAGAGCATTGAATAGCATATTCCTTCTTTTGCCACATGATTAGCTATGCCAATTTTTTTTTTATCAATTGTTTTTGTTTCTGCTAAACTGCCATGTTCAATCCAGGGTTTAAAATAAAATATAGCTAAGACCTTACAGGATGAAAAAAAATATGGTGGCATTGAGCATAACTGTGTACACTTCTTCAGTGTCAGTGGATCTCTTAGATATGAATTTTAGTTGATTAGCCTATGCCTTGTAAAGTGAATTTTGTGGGTAGCTTTGTTTCCAGAAAGACGTCAATTACAACCTTTAGACATAACAGCAGCAAAATCTACAAGAGTTAAACTGCCTGAAAGAATTTAAAGCCTGTCACTAGGATCATGTACTGTACTGTTTTGTTTTAGATCACAATGGAGGCCCAAGGAAAGGGTTTTGGTCATCATACCTTTGCTAAATCTTGTTTAATAAATTTTTAATTTATATAAATACACATAAATGTTAGCCGACAAGATCAATTTTCCTTTTTCTTGAAGCAGGGTAACCTGCTGTATTCTAGTGTCTTGACTGTAATTTGTTTTCATCAGTGTAATTGGGATTTTATTATATGGTTCCTAATTCTTAGTTGAAGGAAACTTTTGTTTCAAAGTTTGTCAGGTGTCAGAAAACACAGCATCCATCTTGTACAAATCTCGCAAAAGCCTGAAACTTGCAGCAGGTTCACCTGGCGAAATATAACTTCAATAAAATAAGAGCTAGTTAAGGATGGTAAGCTACTATCTGATAAAGGCACCTAATTGGCCTAGTGACACCATCTCTTTGTCAGACCCAGGTTTTTTCAGCCAATTCATCTATTTAGAGAATGTTCGTCATATATGCCTAGCTGCAATTTTTTTTTGTCAAGTCAAGATTCTTGTTTTACCCTGAAGTTTTCAGTGGCTTGTATTTTGTGTAAAGAATGTTGTCCCGAATGTTGATATGTAACAGAGCAAATGATCAATTCCTAATTGCAGTGAACAACCAACAGCCAAGACCAATTCCAGGAAAAATTTCCCTCCTCCACTTCTTATTCAAGGTATTATATTCTTCAGGATCACTGGTACCAAGTTACGAAAAAGTTGGGGGGGGGGGGAGCAAAGTATATTTTTAAATCTAGAGAGGATAGTTTCTTTAGTTCCCAATCAATGCCCCACTCCCAATTTGTACCACTGTATAGGCCTAGGATGCTCCAATGTCTCTTTGTCAGTCATATGTTTATCAAAGTTTGATATTCATTTTTTCTAAAGTCTACTGATTTCTTCAGGGCTTCCATTTTGATGTTATGTGATGTATGGTGTGTGATGATGTACGATGCACTGTGATTTTGGTGTATGAATATGAATTGAGCTTAAAATAGGCTGGAATTTTCGCTTGTTTTAGAAGGTCACAAGATGTGTTCCCTGTTGACAGAGATTGACAATCAAGTAAAATGTGATTGGCAAAGAAGATTTTTTGTAAAAAGTTACTTTTTAGGGGACAGGGGTTTGGAGAATGATGTGCTTCGGGGATTATGGAAGATTAGAAAGATAGTGAATCATCCTAGTGGTCTGCCTTTTTGTTTTTTCAACTTAATGTTAGTCTTTAATATTAATTGGAAACCAAATTGGAGAGGTTATACTCTTTCTGAATATTAATTTTAAAAAACAGTTTTTCTGAGGGAAGTAAAGAGCAAAGTTGAAATCTAAAATGGACAAAGATTATTACTTCACAGCCTATCTAATATATATCAATAAAACTAATACAGATAAACAAACTAATTATGTTTCCCTATGTTTCTAGGGTTATAGGAAACTAACGCTTTACTGAAAACACAAAAGTTAAGTATAAGAAACAGGAATATTGCTTTTGGAGTCAAAAGTGACTATGTAGCCTGACAACAATAAACTAATCTGTAAAGCTTTCCATAGTCTTACACCAATTGTGACATCAGTAACTTTCAGTATACAATTAAAATCATCTTAAAAACATCAGCGTAAAATTAAATATTTTTTTTCACAAAGTAACTGAACAGCATACAGAAATATTGGATTGATTTATCAGGTTGTATTTTGGTCTCACCAGCTATAATACCCAGAGTGAGTAGTATACAATCTTAAATTGTAATAAATAGGATTTAGTATTACTTGAAATGAGGATCAAATAAGACATAATATGAACTCTGGAAATCTGGTTATTTCTCTCTATACAACAGTGAATTTCAAGCTATGATACAAATTCTAAAGCTAGTCTATAGTCTAAATTCTAAAGCTAATACTATCAAGATAGTTTTACTTTGAACTTGTCTAAAAATTAAGCATGACTTGTTCTTTTCAGAGCCAAAACCAGAGCCAGTCATTGAACTGAGCCATTGTGCAGAAGTGATACCATATTTAAGAAAACAACAATCCTAAAATTGATTGTTGCTTTATGTTAAAAGGGATTGATAATATTTTTATTCTGTAAAAAGTGTCTTTAATTGGTTTGCTTTTATTGTACCAAAATCCTATATTATTTTGTGTTTTAAGTAAAGCGCTAGTTTCTATAATCCTAGAAACATAGGGAAACATAATTAGTTAGGCTGTGAAGTAATGATTTTTGTCTGTTTTAAATTTCAACTTTGCTCTTTACTTCCCTTGGAAAAACATTTTTTTTTTTTTTTTAATTAATCTCAGTTCGTTTTTGATTAAGATTTAATGTAGAAACAATGCTGCCATGATCTTTTTTTTATTTTTATGGAGTAATGTATGTTTGTTTTAAGTTTAAAGTCAGTCCTTAGTTTCAGTTGAAAACTTATTTTTAATATAATATCTAATTTACCAATCTAGGGAAGATAAGACATCTCTAGAAAATACTGTAGACAACCTTGACAGCTACGAAAAACTTTCAGTCTATAACATAAAGCTCATTATCCATGCTTCACAAAACAATACATTTTTTTCATGAAAGTTTGTTTTTTGATTAACAAAAAGCTGCTTTTACTCGGCCAACCTTGCCTAAAAAGCCATAATGAAGACAGGGCTTTATAAATCATCTACTAACTAGTAGAAACTAGAAGGCCACTGTAACAAAAGAAAGCTGTTTAAGGACTCATTTAAAAACCTTATATTTATACCTAATCACTTTTTATAAATTTGACTTGATAGCACATTCCCACAAAGTGCACTTTTGGTTGTTTCCCCCATTTTTTTCCCAATGAGAAACGTGCCTTTTCCAATGAAATGACCAAAAAAAGGTTTTTCAAAACTTAGGGAGGAGCAAAAACTAAGGGGGCAAGGACGTCCTTTCCCCTCAATTGCCGCCATTAAAACTAGCACAACTAAAATTAAACTAGCTTCATTGCAGAGTGAAGTTTGAAGGTTCAATTCAAAACTGTTGATCATTCAAGCTAAATTTTTGGTGGATTTCTAGTTGAAAAGTTTTTAGTTTTAGTTAATTCGTTTTCGCAATTATCTTTTACTTTTAAAATGAGTAGGTGATTTATGAAACTTACTTAGAGGCTCTTGAGGGGGAGTATACGTGAGGGTTCTTATAAACCTCCAGTTAAGGGCTTTAAACCAACATTATTGCAATGATACCGTTTTATGCTTCCAAACTCTTCCACTTAAGAAGTGGCACCAAAAGGGCCGTTTTTAGTGCTATATGGCACTTATGGATGATAAAATTGATAAAAAAAAAACACGTAGATATGAGTAATAAGTATAAAATAAGCCTTCCCAGGGTATGCTTTAAAAAATGAGTGCATACCATTTGCAAAAATAGTGGATTATCTGAAAAGTAATCAACAGAAGGGACAAACCATGACTGAAAAAAACACAAGCTGGAATCAAATGCATGATAATTTAATTTGAAGCCCAGTGTTGGACAAACAGATCCACGCCTCTAATAGTGTAATTTAATATATTAGTGTTTGTAGGACTTTAATTGCGTAGCTTATTAAGGGGGGCTGGAGGAGGAATTTGTGGGAGGTGTTCTTGCAAACCTCCAGGTAAGGGTTTTGGACCTTAATTATTACAATGATACTGTTTTATACTTCCAAGATTTTTCACTTAAGAAGTGGCACCAAAAGTATTGTTTTCAGTGCTCACTTACAAATGGTAGAATTGATAAAAAGCACGTAGATATGAGCAAAAACTTTCAAATGAGCCATTAGATATCACCCTAAAAAGTTTTGGTAGCCCACTAGCCCCAGCTTTTCCACTTGAGACATGGAACAAAAAGTGGCGTTTTTAGTGCCATTTGAAACTTGCAGATGGTGGAATTTATAGGAAGAATGTAACTATGAGCAATATTTTTTTATATGAGCTGTCAAAAATCTATCTATGATGTTCTGGTAGCCCGCCAGCCCCACTCCTTGAGAAACAGCATAAAAAGTGCCTTTTTTCGTGCCATATGGCACTTGCAGATGGCGGAATTTATATAAACCAAGTATATATGAGAAACAGCTTTTGAATGAGCTCTTAAGCATCTCTCTATGATGTTCTAGTAACCCGCTAGGCCTGGAAAAAAGAAGGAAAAAAGACCATTTTAATGTTTTTTTAACTTTTAGTTACTATGCGCTGTGGTTTGCTCTTTACTAGGTTGCAGCTAATGCTTCAACCATGAGAAACACATTGATTACATACTGCGAAGTACAAGCACAGACGGAATCCAGAGATACGCCTCAGTGATGTATACTTCGCTGACGACATTGCTGTCCTAGAATCATGCAAGCAAAGACTCCAAGAACTCCTTGACAAAGTGAGGGAGAGAGGTGGCCAGGTCGGCCTGAAAATAAATAATGAGAAAACAAAATTCATGGCTACCCCAGATTGACTCCTGAGCATCACTTGCGGAGACCAACACATAGAGCAAGTCGTCCATTTCAAATACTTGGGAAGCATAATAGAAAGCACCGGATCAACCACAAAAGAAGCGCTCACAAGAATCAGCCAAGCCAATGGGGCCTTCAATAGATTACGGAAAGTATGGCGGTCCCAAAGCTTCTCTATACGACTAAGGCAACGACTCTTCAATAGCAATGTTATGCCAGTGCTGCTCTATACAGCTGAAACCTGGCACCTGAACCAGGAACAAGAGAGAAGAATACTTGCTTTCGAAAACACATGTCTTAAAAGAATTCTCAACATCCGTTGGCAGCAGAGAATAACAAACCAATCCATCCGTGACAAGACTGGCCAGCCTCTTGTGACATATATCATAAGATACCTTGGCCACGTACTGCGTATGGACAATCTCCGACTACCAAATGCAGCGCTACATTGGCAGCCATCGGGTCCACGCCGCAGGGGCAGACCCAGAAACACCCTGCATCAAACGTACCAGACAGATCTCCGTAACCTGCACGCATCAATCCAACTTCAGTGGGAGGACATACTTGCAGCAGCAAACCTGCGGGAAGATTGGCGGCTCCTTCTTGATGCCCTGGGTGCCTCTGGAGGCACAGGCGGATCTAACGTCTATGGTAAGGTAAGGGGGCTAGGAGGGGGAGTGTACGGGAGGGGTTCTCGTAAACCTCCAGTTAAGGGTTCTGGAACATAACTATTATAATAGTACCTGTTTTGTACTTCAGAGCTTTTCCACTTAAGAAGTGGCACCAAAAGTGTTGTTTCAGTGCTATATCACAATTACAAATGGTAGAATTGATAAAAAAAAAAGCACATACATATGTGCAATAGCTTCAAATAAGCCATTAAACATAACTCTTATAAGTTCTGCCAGCCCAATAGCCCCAGTTTTTCCACTTGAGACATTGCACAAAAAGTGCCATTTTTAGTGCCATTTGGAACTTACAGATGGTGGATTTCGTGGGAAGAACGTAGATTTGAGCAATATCTTTTATATGAGCTATAAAAAATCTGTCTACAATGTTCTGGTAGCCTGCTAGTGGAACCCCTTGAGAAATGGCACAAAAAGTGCCATTTTAGTGCCAAATGGCGCTTGTAGATGGCGGAATACATAAAAAGCACGTAGATATTAGAAATAGCTTTTGAATGAGCTATTAAGTACCTCTCTATGATATTCTGGTAACCCACTAGGCCTGGAGAAAAAAAAAACTGAAAAAAAGGGAGACAGATCAGTGCTACCAATGCAAAAAGTGATTTTCCTTGTTTTTCAAGGAGGGGGACTGTAACTTCCCTATGTAAGGTTTTCGACCATGCTGATTCCAATGGTACACTTTTCATTTTGATCTGATATAATTTTTGAGGGGTTTCAGGCTTATTTTCGAAATCACCATAAATTTCTTTTTGCAATAAACTTTTACTTTTAAGACAAACCAAAATATCATTTACTATTCCTGAATCAATGTCACATGGCAATTTTTTCACAAGGTAGTTTTTTTCAAAACGCGTTTTTTAACTTTTGGTTACAATAGGCTATTGTTTGCTCTTTACTAGGTTGCAGCTGCTGCCGCAACCATGATTAAACTTCCTAAAACATCTTTTCAGAGACAGAAAGCAAAAACCGGTATTTTTGCAACTTCAAAAAATGTTTACCAAACTTCAAACAAGTATCAAAACCTGATACCTAAATCTTGGACATTGTTTCCATTGAATATTTCTTTATATCAGAAACAAAACAAGACTAATCAGGCAATGTAACCTGTTCATAGTGAAATACAGAACAATTGAATAGGTTCACAAGCATAGAGTGATGGTTGCACCCACTGGATGAATAAACTTAGGTCATTTTGCAAAGCTAGTGGATCACGAAAATTTGGCATAGGGTAGTAAACTTTCACATCATCAGCAATGGATTTCATATTACAACTCTTAATTGAAGAAGGCAGGTCATTAATAAAAAGGCGAAATAGTATGGGTCCTTGGCAACTATCTGAGGAACAACAATCAAAATATTAAGAGACATTTTGACAAACTGCAACACGTGGGTTCTACCAGATCATCCGATTGCTGATCTAGGTAATCAGCAATAATTAAAACAGCTCTAGGGCCTATATTACAAAAAGAAATATTGTTCCAGTAGTTTCAAAATGGGTAATTAAATCAAATGCCACCCATGTAGTCATCAGAAACAAGCATGAATATTAAAACAGTGTCTGTCCAAACATATTTGTACAGCCTACCAGATTACAAAATGATTTTTATAGGATGATGTGTTGAGAAGTCTATTCTTGATCAATTATACACAAGTTAATTTCTCTACATCTGATGGTAGGCTGTCCTACTCTTCAGTAACCCTATAAACAATTGAATTTTATACTGATTTTGCAGCATTGAAACTACAAACAAAACATTTGATAGCTGCTAGTGAGGTGGTTGTATTTTACATCCCTGATTTTGACCCAAAATTCTGCCTTGTTTCACTGAAATCCCCCAAATATTAGGGGCTTGTTTCCAAATTTTAAAACTGGGGGTAGAAGGACTGGAATTAGGCACAAAAGAATTCATATTCATTTTTGTAAGTGGGGTTAAGAGGACCAGAACATTTTTTGTCTCCACAATAATGATTCACCCAAAAAAGGGCCAGCATTTTTTTTTTGAAAAGCTAGAGGCTTATATTTAAGTCTCTGGATCAAGTGTACCCCTATGCACAAACATAAACTTAAAAACAATTCTATTTTTGCCCAATCATCCATAAGCATTCTTTAATTAGCCATGACTTTGTTCTTTGCTCAGTTCAAACCAATATTTTTGATCAGCCCAAATCAAAAGGATAGTGCATCTGGGGAGCTCATGGTCAAACAAATTCCCATGTAACATTCAAATTCAAACTTGTTAACACTTCACAAATTAATACTTCATTCAATAATTAATTAATAAAAAAAAATAAGCTCCATGCACAGCTTTATAAAAATTATGAGAAAAAAGGAGTAATTTAGATAAAAATTTCGTAAGTAAGGAGCAACCCGGCTCAATGGTAACCAACTCTAAAAAGCGGAATTTTGATACCAATAGATACATCAAAAGAATCAGATTTAAATTCTAACTTCAAATATATAAGTTTCATCAAGTTTAATCTTACCCATCAAATGTTACGCGCCTGAGAAAATGTGGCTGATTTTCGAAAAAAGGGGGAAAGACCCCCTAAATGTTATAGAACCTTGATGAAAATCATACCATCATATTCAGTGTATCAGAGAACCCTACTGTAGAGGTTTCAAGCTCCTATCTACAAAAATGTGGAATTTTCCATTTTTTGCCAGAAGAAAGATCATGGATGCATGTTTATTTGTTTTTTTGTTGTTTTTTTTTTCTTTTCCCCAGGGGTAATCGTATTGACACAGTGGTCCTAGAATATCGTAGGAGGGCTCATTGGAACGGAAATTAAAAGTTCTATTGCCCTTTTTAAGTGACCCAAACAAAATGGAGGGCAACTAGGCCCCCTCCCATGCTCTTTTTTTCTCAAAGTCGCCCAATTAAAATTTTGAGATAGCCATTTTGTTCAGCATAGTCGAAAATCTAATAAATATGTCTTTTAGGATGACTTAATCCCCCACAGTTCCCAGGGGAAGGGCTGCAAGTTATGAACTTTGCCCACTGCTTACATACTGTATTGGTTATTGGGAAGTATACAGACATTTTCAGGAAGGATTTTTTTCTGGTGGGGGGGGGGCTGGAGGAGGGGGCTACTCGGGAGAATCTTTCCGTGGAGGATGTTTTCTTTGGGGTAAGGGACATTTCAATGAAGGGGGCGCCGGATTTCCAAGCATTATTTAAAAAACGATAAGAAATTAAATAAAAAAAAAAACTAGTTTTTTCAACTGAAACTAAGAAGCAACATTAGAACTTAAAACGAACAGAAATTATTACGTATATGAGAGGGTTCTCCCCCAAGTCAATACCTCGCTCTTTACGCTACAGTTTTTTTTTTTAGTGCTTTCAAAAGAGCTATCTATTCTAATTAAACGGTCTTTGTGATTCAGGGGTTTGTGAATTAAAAAATGTTTTAACTTTTAACGTAAAGAGCGTGGTATTGACTAAGGGGAGAACCCCCTCATATACGTAATAACATATACGTAATAAAAACAACAATAAAAAAAAACAAGCGATATGGCTCAATAGTAATCGAAACTTTTAAAAACAGAATTTTGATGTCAATAAATATATCAAAAGAATGGGCTTATAATGCTGATTCCAAATATATAAATTTTATTAAGTTTAGTATTACTCATCAAAGGCTAGGAGCCTGAGAAAATTTACCTGATTTTTTAAAGAGGGGGGAAACATCCCCTACAAGTGAAAGAATTTTAATGAAAATCACACCGTCAGATTCAGTGTATCAGAAAACCCTATTACATAGGTTTCAAGCTCATATCTGCAAAAATCTGCAACTTTGTATTTTATGCCAGAAGAAAAATAAACGAATGTAGAAGTTCGTTACGTAAGTTAATCTGTAAATTACGTCAGAACCAAATTTAGAGACAGCCATTTAGCAAAAGAAAAGTACAATTTTTATGCAAATTTTGTTTACTTATTCAATGACGGTGAGCCAAAATAAAAGCTGCGTTAACTAAAACACGATCAGAAATTAAATAAAAAACAAGTTTTTTAAACTGAAAGTAAGGAGCGACATTAAAACTTAAAACGAACAGAAATTATTCCGTATATGAAAGGGGCTGTCCCCCCTCAACGTCTCGCTCTTTACGCTAAAGTTTGACTCTGTCTCACAACTTTATTTTTTAAAACAATAAAAAACTTTAGCATAAAGAGCGAGGCGTTGAGGAGGGGACAGCCCCTTTCATATACGGAATAATTTCTGTTCGTTTTAAGTTTTAATGTCGCTCCTTACTTTCAGTTTAAAAAACTTGTTTTTTTTTTTTATTTAATTCTCCAAAACATCAATAGGGTTTTTTATTTTATATGTACGGTATTCATTAAAAAAGTATTTGATTCAGATTTAAAAAAGCGGCAAAGAACTTAGCAAAATTAAAAAAGGTGTTTTTTACATGGACAATATTACTAATTCAAAAAAACAGGAGAAGCAATTAAAAAAGTAAAATCTGAGGCAAAGCGACAGTATTATATACCCAAGCTAGTGATTTTCGAGAAAGAAGACCACGAAGACAAATTACTGCCCTGAAACTAGACGCTATTCTACTTTTAACTGCTTTAGAAATAGAAGCACGGCATAGAGCTAAAGTTGGTCCATAACGCACACCAAGATATAAAAAAGATTCCAAAGGTTTTACAATACTATCATAAATACGAACAGAAATTTCTGAATTAACGAGATCATTAGCCTTAGGACCAAGAATTAAAAACTGCCACTTTTCAGGGCAAAAACGAAGTCCATGCTCACTAAAAATCTTTGCTAAAAATCTACATTTTGTTGAAATGACTGAAGTGATCGACTCAAAAGCGGTAAATCATCTGCATAAGCAATCCACGACAGAACATAACCTTTACCATAAATAAAAGTCAACTGAATTTGATCAAATGGTCCCAAAACAGTAATATTGAAAATCCAAGGAGAAATAATGCTTCCTTACCTCAGCCCCCTACATAACTTAACATTATAATCACTAAACTGATTCTTCCACTTAATACAAGTATGAGATGTGCCATACCACTTTTTTAAAACCAAAACTACTGGCAGTGGGACATTATTCTTCAGAAGCACAGTCATAGCCCAAGAATGGATAATTGAATCATACGCTGCCCCAAAATCTAACGCAAGTGTATAAACTCTATCCCATTGCTTACAAAAGGATATTATTCTTGGAAAAAGGGTATGAGCAAGATCCATGCTTAGCCCCTTATGGAACCCAATTTGATTCAGGCCTCGGTTACAATGTTTGTAGCCAATGTGAATCCCATGACACAAATAATGAGACTTAGCCATTGCCAAACAGAAGTATACGCAATATGATTTTGAAACACCAATGCGCTGTATCTCTTTGATACCTTGGTTAGAAGCACACACACTCTCTGGATCAATTGGGAAGTCCACTCATGATAATAAAGTGACAATTCTTGATTTGCAAACCTCAGTTTTACCAGCCTTTTCATTCAAACAGGCTTTCAAGTTTTTGGTGTTTTGTCTTTTTGTATGAATGACCCATTTCGGTTGCTGGGACCCTGATTCCTTAGAAAGTGAAATCTGCACTATACCATCAGCTCCATCCAACAATTTCAGAAAAGCATCATGCTTTAAGGGATCATCGCATTCTTGCAGCAGAGAATCCACTACAAGACCCACTGTTTCTGACTTGCTATTCAGCAGAGGCCAAGATTTATCATTAAGTTTTTCTTTATTAAAACAGCTCAAAACCTCACTCTGTACTCTGTCACAACACTCTTTCACCACAGCAGGAGTTTCTGCTACCTTACTTGTGATGTAATCAAGTTTATCAATAATGATAGAAAGATACCAGTCCCAGGTTTGAATGGCATGGCTAAAGTGAGCATTTTGAGTCACTTGCATCACTTGCAGTCATGACAAATTTCAGATTTGGCAAGCAAGGGGTTGCATCCTCAGAAATAAGGATGTCTAAAATATCCTGTAACAGGCTTTGCTTAGCAGAGGGACCACAATATACAAGGAGTCTATGCACGGGGTTCACTAGAGATGTTAGGAGGCTTCTAGCTTAGTCAAGATGATCAGTAGAATAGAAGTTTGCACATGCAGATCTACAGGAGGCAGACAAAATTCCTGACTGTAGACAGTGCAGGAAAAAGCTTAAAACTGGTGAATAAACAAGAGTCTCTGAAGGAGGCAGGATCTGCAGGGAAGCAGGTTTATCAGCAAATTTCTTGCAGCAGTCTGAGCACTGATATATTATAATACTGTCTTTCTCAATGCTCTGAAGAATTTCACAGCAGTTATGGCAGAGGCAACCACAACCCCCAGCAGATGTGTTGCAAATAACTGTTCCTCTGGTTGCAAGACTGAGGCTCTCTTTTCAAACTTTGTATCCTGTCTTATACAACTTTTCAGAAGCCACTGCAGCCATTTATCAATTAATAATAATAACACATAAACATCAACTTAGTTGATTTCCAGATAGTAAATATGTTTTTGAGGAGGACACTCCCCCACAACCCTCAGGGCAAGGGTTTCAAGTTATCCCCTGGGGGCATATAAGGTTTTTTATAGAAGGCGTTGTCACAGAAACTTCAAAACAGGCTCATTCGATCGGAAATTCGAAGGGGCTAGTACCCTTTTTAATAATTGAAAGTGATTGGAGGGCAACTAGCCCCCCCCCCCCCACGCCCATCATTCCCCCAAACACATCCAATCAAAATTTTGAGATAGTCATTTTGTTCAGCATAGTTGATTTCCAGATAGAATATATATTTTTGAGGAGGACACTGCCCCACAACCCTTGGGGCTAGGGTTTTAAGTTATGCCCTGAGGGCATATAAGAAAAATGCTGGCACAATGTACTATGTATTATGTTTTTTCCACTAGAGCAGGGCACTTCATATGGAAGGGGTCGTCATAGAAACTTCAAAAGGGGCTCATTCAATTCGAAATTGAGAGTTCTAGTGCCCTTTTTAATAGTTGAAAGTGATTGAAGGGCAACTAGCCCCCCCCCACCCATCATTCCCCGAACACATCCAATCAAAATTTTGAGATAGCCATTTATATAGAAAATATGTTTTTGAGGAGGACACTCCCCCACAACCCTCAGGGCAAGGGTTTTAAGTTATGCTCTGAGGCATATAAGGTTTTTATAGAAGGCATTGTTGTAGAAACTTCAAAACAGGCTCCTTTGATTGGAAATTCAAAGGGCTAGCACCCTTTTTACTAGTCAAAAGTGATTGGAGGGCAACTAGCCCCCCCCCCACGCCCATCATTCCCCCAAACACATCCAATCAAAATTTTGAGACACCGATTTTGTTCAGCATAGTTGATTTCCAGATAGAAAATATGTTTTTGAGGAGGACACTCCCCCACAACCCTCAGGGCAAGGGTTTTAAGTTATGCCCTGGGAGCATATAAGGTTTTTATAGAAGGCGTTGTCACAGAAACTTCAAAAAAGGCTCATTTGATTGGAAATTCAAAGAGCTAGTGCCCTTTTTAATAGTCGAAAGTGATTGGAGGGCAACTAGCCCCCCCCCCCCATGCCCATCATTCCCCCAAACACATCCAATTGAAATTTTGAGATAGCAATTTTGTTCAGCATAGTTGATTTCCAGATAGAAAATGTGTTGTTGAGGAGGACACTCCCCCATAACCCTCAGGGCAAGGGTTTTAAGTTATGCCCTGATGGCATATAAGGTTTTTATAGAAGGGGTCGTCATAGAAGCTTCAGAAGGGGTCGTCATAGAAGCTTCAGAAGGGGCTCATTTGATTGTAAATTGAGAGTTCTAGTGGCCTTTTTAATAGTCAAAAGTGATTGCAGGGCAACTAGCCCCCCCCCATGCCCATCATTCCCCCAAACACATCCAATCAAAATTTGAAATAGCCATTTTAGTCAGCATTGTTGATTTCCAGATAGAAAATATATTTTTGAGGAGGACACTCCCCCACAACCCTCAAGGCAAGGATTATAAGCTATGCCCTGGGGGGATATAAGGTTTTTATTGCAATCTTTGTTGTAGAAACTTGAAAAAGGGCTCATTTGATTTGAAATTCAAAGGGATAGTACCCTTTTTAATAGTCAAAAGTGATTTGAGGGCAACTAACCCCCCTCTCACGCCCACCTTTTCCCCAAACACATCCAATCAAAATTTTTAGACAGCCATTTTATTCAATGTAGTTGAAAGTTTTGGAAATTAGGTCTTTAAGGATGACAACCCCTCCCCCCAGAGCCTTCTGGGCAAGGGTTGTAAGTTATGCCCTGGGGCATATAAAGTTTTTATTGAAAGTGTTGTTGTAGAAACTTCAAAAGGGCTCATTCAAATGGAAATTCAAAGGGCTAGTGCCTTTTTTAATAGTTGAAAGTGATGGGATAGTGACTAACGCCACTCTCATGCCCACCATTTTCAAAATCACATCCAATCAAAATTTTGAGATATCCATTTTGTTCAACATAGTTGAACGTTCTAGATATTAGGTCTTTTAGTATGATAATCCCCTCAGAACCCTCAGTGCAAGGGTTGTAAGTTATGCCGTGGGGGCATAAAAGGTTGATATATAAAGTTTTTGAATAAATCATAAGCAGCAAGATTATGCTGCCTAAGTAAGGAATAGGGACACTCAAGAATAAAACACGAAACGGGGACTAAGTAAAGAGGAGGACACTCCCCCTCAACTCTCTGGGAGAGGGTTTTAATTTATGCCTTGGGGGCATATAAGAACAATGTATTATTTATTAATTTTTTCCTTTAGAGCAGGGAATGGGCATAGGCAGCATATTGTCTAGGGGGGCATTTGACAGTGTGATGGAGGGCCTTTTATCAACTGCTTTTCCAACCATATCTAATGTAAATTTGATGGTCTAGGTGGGGTAGCTGCCCCCCTCCCTATGCCCATGGAGCAGGGCACTTCATATCAAAGAAGTTGTCATAGAAACTTTGAAAAACACTCATTCAATTGGAAATTGGAGTGGCTTGTGCCCTTTTTAATAGTTGAAAGTGATTGGAAGGCAACTAACACCCTTCTCACGCCCACCATTTCCCCAAACACATCCAATTAAAATTTTGAGATAGCCATGTTGTTTAACATAATTAAAAGTTCTGGAAATTTGGTTTTAGAGGATGACAACCACCCTAACAGACCTTAGGGTAAGGGTAGCAATTTATGCCCTGGGGGCATATAATTTGTTTTTAGAAAGGGTTGCTGTTTCCAAAAGGGCTAATTTGATTGGAAATCAAAAGGCCTAGTGTCCTTTTTAATAGTTGAAAGTGATTGGAAGGCTTGACATTTTTATAGTAAAGATCGATGTGGGTATAATGTATTACTTTTTGTTGTTGTTGTTGTTTAGACCAGGGCACTTTGTATTGAAGGAGTTGTCATGGGAATCTCAAATAGGGCTCATTCAATTGAAAATAGAAAGGGCTGATGCCCTTTTTAATAGTCGAAAGTGATTTAAGGGCAACTAATCCCCCTTCCACTCCCACCCTCCCATTTCTGCTCTTAAAATTTAACCAAATCAAAATAGCATAAGTGTATCAAAGCTATCAAAGAAAGTAAACAGATTTTTTGTGAATGGTATCAAGTTTTCCATTTCAGGTCAACTAGAGGAGGTATGAAACTAAATTAAACAGTACTATTTGTGTCCAAATTTTTAAAAAGGTGTATGTTGTTAAAAATTGCTGAAAATTTTTCTCCAGATACAAATAGCAGGCCAAACTATAAAGTCTTAAAAAACGAAAAGATTTAAAGTATTATTTTCTTTTTCCCTGAAAAGACTATGTCAATATAAAATGAACAGAAATTAATTTAAAAAACCTTTTCCACAAAATAAGTTTTCCAAGGAAAAGTAAAGAACTCCATTAGACAAAATATGAGCAAAAAAAAAAAATCAAATAATCTACCAAGCATGAAACTACCACAAATCAGCATTGATAAATAAATGAAACCCAAAACAAAGTTAACTGAGTCAAGCTCAAAATGAGCAGAAATTAACACAAGTTGGGCACAAAATCCCTATGCCTTCCCAAGGCCAGAATAAAATTTGCACTTTACTGAAAAAGTACAAATGAATGTGCATTGTCAAAATAATATACATATACTGATATTTAGTTATCAAAATGTTAATATTCTTTGATTTATTAAAGTTATAAAAGTAAAAACGTTTATATTTTTTCAGTAAAGTGCAAATTTTGTTCTGGCCTTGGGAAGGCATAGGGGTTTTGTGCCCAACTTATGCTAATTTCTGCTTGTTTTGAGTTTGACTTTGTTAATTATTGTAATTTCTGTTCATTTTGGGTTTCATTTGTTCATCAATGCTGGTTTGTGGTAGTTTCACACTTGGTAGATCATTTGATTTTATTTTTGCTCATATTTTGTCTAATGGAGTTCTTTACTTTTCTTTGGAAAACTTATTTGTGGAAAAAGTTTTTTTAAATTAATACTAAGAAGACCATAACCAGGTTAGATGCAGCTAAGTACAAGAGCATGATGCAAAGTGTAGACTGGGAATGCATGAGGCTCAAAGATGATCACAATCAGCACAATCAGCTAAAACTAGTCACTGACATCATCAAAACAGCAGCTGCTTGCTGCTCAGTCACTAGCAAGAAAACAGTCTCCAAAACTCTACCAAAATTAGACCCCAATATGAAGTTACTGATTAACATTAAACAAAGGAAACTTAAGAAATTAAGAAAATTCAGGAGCAAGGAGAACAAAAAAGCATACTGACAAGCTAGCAACAAAGTCTGCAGTGAACCCAGAAAAGTTGAAAAGGACCAGGAACAGTATGTTGCTGGCAAGGCAAAAACCAACCCACAAATTTTTTGGAAACACGTCAACAAAAAGCTCACTAGTAGAACTGGAATCCCTAACCTGAAGCAAGAAAATGGCAATAAAGCCACCACCCCAGCTGAAAAAGCAGAATTACTGAGCCAGTTCTTTAGCTCAGTATATACTACCAAATCCCCAGAAGCCAGCACTACTACTGACAGCCCTGTAAGTCCAACAAATTGACCCCAGATGAAGGAAACCAAGGTTGGGCAAGGTGATGTGCTCAAACTACTCAGGGAAATAGATAAAAAAAAATCACCTGGGCCCCATGGTATAGCAGCCAGGTGGCTGAAGATTGCTGCTGAAGAACTTGCAGAGCCACTTACTCACCTGTTTGATACATCCCTACAGCATGGTATAGTCCCAGCTAAATGGAAACAAGCTAATGTTTTGCCCATACACAAGAAGGGGGACAAATGCAGTGCCTTCAACTACAGACCAATAAGCCTAACTTCCCAGCTCTCCAAGATTATGGAAAAATTAGTCTGCAACATGATTATGAATTTTGTATCTGAAAATCAACTGATTAGTGCAGAACAGTTCAGCTTCATGCCAAGAAGCAACTGCACAAATCAGCTCCTGGAAGTTTTGGACAAGTGGACAACAGCCCTGGAAAGTGGCCTGTGTATTCTGGTGGTTCTGTTTGATGTTGAAAAGACCTTTGACAAAGTCCCCCATAGCATCCTACTCTCATGACTTTGTACCTTTGGTATAAGTGAGCCAAAGATTTTGTGGAAATCTTCCTTTCTACTTGACTATAGCCAGATTGTCAAAGTGGAAGACACATTGTCATCAAAAGTGAGTGTATCAAGTGGCATTGTCCAGGGGAGTGTAATAGGGCCACTACTCTTCACCTTCCACATAAATAGCATAACTGAGGGTATCATCAGCTGTATCAAGCTCTTTACAAACAACACAAAGCTTTTCAGGCCAGTGGCAAAACAAGAAGATGTAACCATCCTGCAGAGCAACATTAACATGTTGAATAGGAATCTTGAGAGCCTAGGATTAAGCTTCAATGCTAAAAAGTGCAAGACCTTATGGATTGGACCCAAGCCAAAAAAACATCAATGACGCCCTTACATTAGCAAAAACAAACACTGTCTCAGTCATATCACATACTGATTGTGAAAGAGACTTGGGGATCTTTATAGAATCAGGGCTGAAATTCCACCAACACACAGATCTCATTGCAAATAAGGCAAGCAGGCTGGTTGGTCTAATCAGGCATTTAGACACTAAAACCTTCACCAGACTCTATTGCAATACTATCAAAATCAAAAAGGTGTCAGAGACATGCCACCAAACAACTCCCTGGACTAAAAGAAATGACATATGAAGAGTGCCTGAAACAAATGAAGCTGCCAAGCCTAAACTACAGAAGAAAAAGAGGGGACCTGATCCAGATTTTCAAATTAAGAAAGGATCTAGATAGAACCAAGTTTGACAAATTCTTCTGTAGTCAGACTAATGTCTATACTAGGGGTCATTCTGCAAAAATCTAGAAACAAACAGCATCAACTAGACAGAGATCTTCTTTTTGGTCAGTTAGAGCAGTTAAATACTGGAATGTGTTAGCCTACCCAAAGAAGTAGTGTCAGCACCAACTCTAAACAGCTTCAAAAGGTAAATATATACCAAATCATATTATTGAGTTAGGAATAAAGTGAATAGGCCTACATTATTTGATGCCTTTTTTTATGCTGATTACAAATATAATAATCATTTCTATTGGAAACAAATTTCAGCCCCCCCCCTAATATATGCCAACTCAGGGTATATATTTCTACATTAGGGGGGGGGGGCAAATTTTGTTTGTGATGTAAATGGGAGGTAAGTTTAAACTTTACCCCCACCCCCCTCCCCTAATGTAGAAATATACAGGCTAGCATACAAAAGTGATATGACTTTGTTCACTAGGCACACTATGTTGAGCCAAGATTAGAGAGTGCCACAACAGGATATAATATCCTAGTAAGAGGCACTATTCCTGTAAGTTTCTGTGGGTATGTTCACTTTATTTGTAAATAAATAATATGAACATAATATTCATCAATTTCCCTTTGTCCATTCTAGCCTATATGCCTTTTTAGTTAATTTACTTTTTGTTAATACAAATAGCATTATTCAACTTATTCTCATTTATAAGCTATTAGTCCAATACATCAGCTAGTACCTTGTTCTTCAACTAATATTGTAGTGCGCAAATTCACTTCTTTATAGGCTAGGCCTAATTAAGTGTAGATAGTAAATTCCTCGTGGGGACTTAAATAAAATCAGGCGCCAACCAATAACGGCAGTGTTGCCAAAACGTGAAATAAAAAACAGTTTTTAGGGCTATAATGAGAGAAAGGTTGAGATGGATAGGACAAGCTCTGTGGATGAGGGATGACAGTTTGCCTTCCTATTTGCCCAAATGAAAAGCAAATTGTCTCCGAAAAGGGTGGGGGAATTTTGGAAGGAAAGATATCAGGTGAATAGGAATTTTTTGGAAGAGTGTAATGAGGGAAGCTTTTATAGACTGAAATGGAGGAAGGGCTTACGTAGCTGTGTTGGTCACTGGTAACTTGGTTCTGCAATGGGTTGTTAATATTACTAGAAGTAGTGGGCTTAGAGAAGTCTCTAAAACATACTGAGCGTTTCCTCCAATTGGCGCTTTAGTTTACTGAGCCGAAGTGATAATTCGGCTCGAGACCTGATGATATTGTCTGAAATATGGTACAGCTAATTTTAATAAATATAACGGTGGTGTTTCTATATTGGAATGCAGTATAAGTGTCAATGAGCTAACCGATAATAGGATCCTTCTTATGACTTGACTTCAAGATGTAAAAAGGATTGTCTAGCTCCTAAAATCTGCTTTTTCTTGTAGAAGTCGCAGCTAATTGCCCTCAAATCGTTCTTTCATTTGCTAAGCTTTTCACCGGTTGCAGCAATATTTTTATCTTGGTACAACTGCGGCAGGTAGTTCAAAAGTCTGCACTTGTATAATCATACTTCATTTACCTTGAGCCTCAAACACATACAAAGAAATAATAGTCAATTTATAACCAATTTGGTATCATAAATTATTTACTTGGTCTACAGCATTAAATTTGACCTAGAAAGATGATCCAATTAGATCCAAAATGAGTTCTATTGGTTTTCTCCTTGAGCAAGTAATAAAAAAAACCTAGTGGCTAAGTGCTAGTTGCGTTATTCTGATGTTATCTTTTAATAGGGATTATTTTTGGTTATGAAAAGTGTAATACCAATAACAAGAAGATACTAGGGAAAATAGAACACATAATTGTAATCATACCATACCAGGACTATCAAGCTGAAACAAAAATTAATCAGCAAGAGAATATAGAATTTGTGTTACCGGCACTGGCTTCTAAATGTGGCTGAGGGGGGTCAGGGGCGTTCCGAGGCTCGTTTTATTCGGGGAGCGATCTTCGTAAATTTTACTGAACCGCTACCTGATTTATGCCGAATTTTCTGTAGAAATCAAGAATTTCGCTAAATTTCGGCCGCTTTTGCATAATTTCTTCCGAAATTTTTGCCAACGGCGAAAATTCTACAGAATGCCAAAAATGTTGGGGGGGGGGGGCACCCCAAGGCTCGTTTTATTCGGGGAGCGATCTTCGTAAATTTTACCGCACCTGATTTATGAGGAATTTTCTGTAGAAATCAAGAATTTCGCTAAATTTCGGCCGCTTTTGCAAAATTTCTTCCGAAATTTTCACTGACGGCGCAAATTCTACCGAATGCCAAAAATGTTGGGGGGGCACCCCAATTCACCAACTGGCGTCAGTGCTTATGAAACTCCCAATGACAATCAATAATTGGTGAATCTTAGCTTTTACTCAACTTTCATAATTGTGTATTTTCAGAAATCGCAATTAGAAACTTTTCACTACACCAACTTTTCCAGTTACACTACTTTCACTTAATTATTAATCTAAAAATGTGAATAAACCCCAAGTGCTGCATGGCGCTGGTGATTTTATTGTTAAGACTAGTGCATGTTTTAACTCTTGATAATTATCAATGCTCTATAGTTCTGTCTACATAGAATGACTTGTTCCAAGGAACGTCTGAAATCGGACAAGAGGAGATTCCTCGCCCAGTTTCAAGTAGGACTGCTTTTTTAGTTGCATCTAGAGACTAAGCCTTGGAATTAGACCCCGAAGCCGCGCCAAAAAGTCGGCGGCGCGCCGCCGAAAAAAAAACGGTGGCGCGCCGCCGAGCTTGCATCAGCGCGCTGACGCCGTCGCTGATACTATCGCCGGCGGCGTCACTAATACGCCGCCGTTTTTTTTTCTCTCTTTTTTGGTTATCGATATCGACCTCCGGGCTTCAACCGTCATCCCGGCTAATCTGTTTCTTAAAGATAAATGCTGTCATCTTGGGCTCGCTATGCATATCGGTTCGTAGGAAGGCGAAGAAGAAATTTTTCTTGAAACAAAAATTCTACCTTCCACTTTAAAATTCTGTTCATTTGTTTTCTGGTTTTTCGGATGAAAAGAGGTAGGTAAAAGAGCATTAGGCAATCCAGAATGTTATCATAGGCAGCGCAATCGAGCTGCCTAAGCAAATAACAATGTTGGCACAAAATTTGTGGTATATTTTTGTGGTATTTTTTTATTTTTTTTCCATACCAGGGCAATTCGTATCGAAGGAGTTGTCGTAGAAACTTTGAAAAGAGCTCATTCGATAGGAAATTGGAATAGCTAGTGCCCCTTTTAATAGTCGAAAGTGATTGGAAGGCAGCTAACACCCCTTCCACGCCCACCATTTCCCCAAACACATCCAATCAAAATTTTGATATAGCCATTTTGTTCAGAGTAATTGATTTCCAGAGAGAAAATATGTTTTTTGAGGAGGTAACTCCCCCACAACCAAAAAAAGGGTTTTAGGGAAAGGGTTTTAAGTTATGCCCTGGGGGTATATAAGAACGATGTTGGCACAATATATTATTTATTATTTTTTCCTTTAGACCAGGGCACTTCATATCGAAGAAGTTGTTGTAGAAACTTCGAAATGGCTCATTCAATTAGAGATTGGAGTGGCTTGTGCCCTTTTTAATAGTCGAAAATGATAGGAAGGCAACTAAAATCCCTTCCACGCCCACCATTTCCCGAAACACTTCCAATCAAAATTTTGATATAGCCATTTTGTTTAACGTAGTTGAAAGTTCTGGAAATTAGGTCTTAAAGGATGACAACCACCCTCACAGCCCTTAGGGTAAGGGTTGTAATTTGTGCCCTGGGGGCATATGCGGTGTTTATAGAAAGCGTTTTCGTAGAAACTCAAAAAGGGATCATTCGATTGGAAATCGAAAAGCCTAGTGCCCTTTTTAATAATCGAAAGTGATTGGAAAGCTTGACATTTTTATAGTAGAGATCGATGTGGGTATGATGTATCTTTTTTTTTTTGTTGTTGTTGTTGTTTAGACCAGGGCACTTCGTATCGAAGGAGTTGTCGTAGGAACTTCGAAAAGGGCTCAATCGAGTGAAAATAGAAAGGGCTGATGTCCATTTTAGTAGTCGAAAGTGATTGGAGGGAAACTAATCCGCCTCCCACGCACACCCTCCCATTTGCCTTTATGTTTAAAAAGTAAATGTTGCCTTAAGATTAAATAAAAATGCACTGTGTTAATGCTAATTCCCAATAAGGCATCTAAGCAGTATCTCAAGAACGACTGAGGGTATTATGTTCAAACTTTCGGGGCTTCTTCTGCTCTTAAAATTTGACCAAATCAAAATAGCGTAAGTGTATCCAAGCTATCAAAGAAAGTAAAAAAAAAAATTTGTGAATGTTAAAAAGTTTTCCATTTCAGATCAGCTAGAGGAGGTATGAAACTAAATTAAACACTGGTATTTGTGTCCAGATTTTTAAAAGGGTCTATGTTGTTAAAAATTGCTGAAATTTTTTTCCAGCATACGAATAGCAGGTCAAACTATAATTTCTTTTAAAAAAAACGAATAGATTTAGAGTATTATTTCCTTTTTCCCTGAAAAGATTTTGTCAATACAAAACGAACAGAAATTAATTAAAAAAAAAATGTTTCCACAAAATAAGTTTTTCGAAGAAAAGTAAAGAACTCCATTAAACAAAAAATGAGCAAAATTAAAATCAAATAATCTACCAACCGTGAAACTACCACAAATTATCATCGATAAATAAATGAAACCCAAAACGAACAGAAATTACAATAAATAACCGAGTCAAACTCAAAACGAGCAGAAATTAACATAAGTTGGGCTCAAAACCCCTATGCCTTCCCAAGGCCAGAATATAATTTGCAGTTTACTGAAAAAAATACAAATGAATGTGAATTGTCAGTTTACTAAAAATATACTGATATTTAGTAATCAAAATGTTAATATTATCTGATTTATTAAAGTTATAAAAGTAAAAACATTTATATTTTTTCAGTATGTTAATTTCTGATCGTTTTGAGTTTGACTCGGTTATTTATTGTAATTTCTGTTCGTTTATGGTTTCATTTATTTATCGATGCTGATTTGTGTTCTTCTCCCGCTTGGTAGATTATCTACTTCTTCTTCTATTTAACAGCAGGCGGGCTTTTCAGTGGTACTATTTAGCCCTTTTCCTTTTGCTTCGCTCTGTGGGCTACAGGGCTACTGGCTTGATTGCCTCATATTTAATGGATATTTTCAGATATCTTTCAGTAGATCTTTTGACTCTAGGAGTTCAATTATGAGATGGTAGATGTCGATTTCTATGCTTTGTGTGCAGGTATAGTTGGCTAGGCTCTTGGCTGATAGTGAGATTTTGTGGTGCTTGAAGCATTTTAACACTTTACAAACCATGGTATGTTGTGCAGACGTCAGCATATTACATTCAAATAGGCAATGGTCAATTGTTTCCTTATTCATATTACAATGCCTGCAAAGAGGGGACAGGGGAATTGAACCACTTGAATTAGAAAACTTATACGAGAATGCAAGAAAATTTAGTCCATTTTCTCCAGAACGAATTCTATGGTAAATTTTAGAAAAATACTTATTGGGAAAGGGGGAAAGGATAGGATTATTCTTATTAAAATTAATATCTGATAGCCTCCATCGGTAAATATCTCTAATCGGGATTGGTCTCCCACTTGGCTGGTCAATATTTATAGCATTTTTTGCTATTTCATCAACCTGGTGATTACCACTTATGCCAGAGTGGCTAGGAATATACTGAAAATAAGTTCTTATGCCACTTAAAGCAAGTTTGTCTATAATACTGAGACAATGATAAGTGTCAATGTCCAACTTATACTGAGAAGCTGAGGCCAGCAACTCAAGGCTTGATAAAGAGTCGGAGTATACTATAATATTATTTGAATTTGCAATCAAACGTTGGTTTTCCTTAAGGTGTTCTAATGCCATGATTATGACATTTAACTCAGCAGACATTATAGATACATTAGTATATAATCTCTCGCCCATTGCAATTTTCAGGTGAGGAAGGAATACACCACTTGCTACCTTCTCATTCATTTTTGACCCATCAACAAATATTAGGAAGTGGTTTTTATAAGTACTTGTATTAAGTTCAGCAAATTTTTTCTGGACAAAAGCAATGGGGGTTAGATCTTTATTCCACTTTGAGAAATCAGTATTTATTATGGGAATTGACCAATTCCATGGAGGGGATTGGGGGAAAGTAGGTGCAATAGACTTTGCTGGTACAGGGAACTTCTTCTGAATATTGGCATACTCATCTGCAATGCCTCTATACATGGCTGGATTTCTTAACCAATTATGTAGGGTGTGTGAGCTATTTGATTCAATTTTTGTAAGATGTTTTGTCAAGAGAAAGCTAGGTCTGTCCCTTATTGTTGTTAATCCACTCTCCATAAGCAGAAAATTGGTGCTTGTGGGTTTCCTAAGACCAAATATCAGACGTATTATATCATTTTGTGTTGTTTCAATTTTTGCATCTGGGTCTTTGCACATGCACCATAGACGATGAGCCCATAGTCAATATGGGGTCTTATATGTGATTTGTAAAAACTGGAGTAAGGTTTTATCCTTACAGCCCCAGGGTGTGGAAAAAAGTCTTTTTAGTATATTTGTTTTTCTATAACATTTTTTTATTGTGTTTGAAATGTGGAGGTGGAAATTTAGTTTTTGGTCAAGCATGAGACCTAGGTAATTAATATGATTATCTTCTGCAATAGTTGTTCCATTTAGAGTTAGTTTTGCATTAAAATGGTTCCGCTTTCGGTGAAACTGGAAAATTTTTGACTTGGTAGGTGCAATGGGTAAATCTGAATGTTGAGAGAATTTTTCAAACTGGAAAAGTGACTTTTGCAGATTTGAATGTGCTATCTCAAAGGTTTTGCCAGATGATCATAGCACCAGATCGTCAGCATATTGTAGATTCGTGTGGGGGAGGTTCATGTCCCAGAGATATAGGGCAAAAAGGAGGCAACTGAGGACTGCTCCCTGAGGTAGGCCTTTGGTTATTGTCTTTTGGGATGAAAAGGCTGAACCAACACAAACAATGAAACTTTGCACTTCTATGAAAGATTTTATAAAAGATACTAGCTTGGGGGGCAGTCCAAGGTTTGCAAGTTTGTTTAAAAGGGTTTGGTGGTTCACATTGTCATATGCCCCTTCAAAATCTAAGAAAGCTGCAAATAGGACATTATTTTTTGAGAATGATTCATTTATTGCATTTGTTAGCAAAATTAAAGCATCTGTTGAGGAGTGGTGTTTCCTGAATCCAGTTTGAGTGTGAGGGATCATATTATTTTTTTTCAACAAACCAGAGGAGTCTGTAATAGATCATTTTCTCCATTATTTTCTCCATCACAGGAGTAATCATTATGGGCCTATAGGATTCAGGGTTATCTTTAGGTTTATTTTTCTTTAGGATTAGTAGGAGGGACGAACATTTCCATATATTGGGGAACATAGAAGATGCCCAAGCGTGACTATAACAGTTTAGCAGTTCCTGTTTGTATGAAAGGGTGAGATTCTTTATCCATGTAGGGTGTATATTGTCATAGCTGCCGCTGGTTTTGGTCCTAATATGATGTATTGCATTATTCATTTCCTGGATTGAAAATGGACTAGTTATATACTCGGATCCTGGGCGTGGTTGGTAACTTGGGTTCATAGGAAGTGGGGATATTTTTCTTTCGATTATTTAATGTTAGCTTATTAACAAATAGAGTTGCAAATAGCTTAGCTTTTTCATTATCATTGTCATAATGGGTATTATTATGCATAAGCTCATACAGGAGTGGGTTGGGGGAAGTCTTTTTCCCACAGATGTGGCTTATGACTTTATGTATAATTGGCTCATGTGTCTCTCTGGAGAGATTATTTGCAAAATTATTCCAGTATTTATATTTAGCATCTATTATAGTCCCTTTTAGATTAGACTTGGCTTGTAATTTTTTTAAATATGTAGTAGGTGATGGTTTTTTTTATGAATGCTCTCCTAGCTGCCTTTTTTATTCCCCATTTATTTTGGCACTCATTTGTCCACCATGCTTTGGGAATGTGTTTAGGGAAGGTTTTTTTGGGTGTTGTCCTGAGGATAGCATGATTAGCTGTATTTATTAGTAAAGATGCCAAGACTTCAGCATGTGTGTCAACTGTTGTGTTTGAAATGCATGAATTTTGGGTGAAACTTGTAATTTCATCATTTAGCTTATTTTGGAACATAGACCAATTTGCTTTAGTGTTGATATATTTTGAGGTGTGTGATCGGGGTTCAGCAGGTTCATTTAGGGAGCAAACTATAGCAAAGTGGTCAGTACATAGACTGTCAATTTTATTTATACAAATTTTATTCAAAATATTTAAAGACACAATTTGTAGGTCAATTGTAGAGAATCTGCCACTTTTGGGGTTGAAATATGTATTCAGGTTTGGAGGGGTAGCAACAGCTAATTCAATATTATTTGAAGTCATATTCTCAATCAATTTACCAGCTTTATTTGCTGGTTAATTCCCCCACAAAAGGCTGTGGGCATTGAAATCTCCGCAAATAATGATATTTTTTAACATATTAGAATTATTTATATAATTAAAGAAATCCATGGCATCTGTAGTTTGGCCATTAGGGTTATTAAAGCTTATTATGTAGGTTTTTGTATTATTCAGCCAGACATTGATACCAATTGCATCAACATCATTTGCAAAATCTGGAAAGTTGATGCCGCAGAATTTTATATTATTTTTAACTATTAAAGCTAATCCACCTCCTTTTCTCTCTGATGATCTATCCTTTCTCAGGATAGTATATCCCAGAGACTTAATTTGTTTATTTTGGGTTAAATGAGTTTCCTGGAGGCAAGCAATATTAACGGAATTATTATTCATAAAAGATATTAGTTCATTTAGCTTATTTTCTGTGAGTGATCTTACGTTCCACTGGAGTATTGATATGTGTTGTGTTGTTGATTTATTTTTCATATGACTGTGTATAATGTTCAGCTTTGTTAAAAGTAAAGCAAGATCTTTTTTTTGCTTGAATGAGCATATCATCAGGGATGTAGATTTTTGCCAATTCTGCAATGATTTTTGTTTTCTGTAGTTGATGTATGTTCATGGCCTGAACTGCATTACAGTTTAGAAGGAATAAGCATATATTTGGGGATTGCATGTTTGGTTGTGCATCCTGTTTGTCAGTTAAGGGATTAATTCCTGGCAGTGTTTCTGGTTTGTTTCTTCTTGAGAGGGGGGGCCAGGCTGACCTCATCTCACCGGGCAAGGAGGCTTGTTGACTTGGTGATTCCTTCTGATAGGAATGTGAGCTAGGGGGCTTAGAGGATGGTGTTTTATATGGGGTACTTGATGCATTGGGGGCGTTTGACTTGGGGGTTTTGGTTGGTTTCATTACGGGCTTTATGTGGTATTGTTGGGCAGCATTTGCTTCCATTGCTGCAAAGGGATATGGAATGGCCTTCTCTGTTGCTATTTGGAGTGTTAGTGCTCTTTTCTTATATGCAGGGCATAGTGATTTATTGGTAGATTCATGTGGGCCTTTGCAATTGATACATGTAGGCTGAGTGTTGTTTCAAGTTGTCAACTCTTTAGGATGGAATGCTTTACAATTACTACACTCTAGGAGAATTTCATTGCATTTGTTTGTTGTGTGTCCCAGTTTGAGACACTTCTGACACTGGATAGGCTTTGGTTTGTATTCCTTGTGCGGTTTGATTTGCCCAAATAGGAATAACTTTTCTGGGATATTAATTTTTTCCTTCAGTGTAAATAAGAAGGATCTACTTGTTTTTAGGCCATTAGAGTTAGGTTTACCAAGCTGGGTAACATCCTCAACTGGGATTGTGTTGCTAGCCCTATCTGAGAGCCCTTCTTTTAACTCCTGAATGGGTATTTCTGGGGGAACATCATAAACTACTATTTTTGTTGGGGATTCTTTTGGGTTCCATTTAGATGCATTAATTGGGGTATTCAGAAGGGATTTTAGATTAATTATTGTGTCTGCTGATTTTTGATCTTGGACAGCTATTAGCAGAGATCCACCACGGTGAATATTATTAGAGAACATTGATTATATCAGTTTGAAAATTGCAACTCTTATTGCAGTGATCTTTTTTATTGCAAAGGAGGTAATAGGAGAAATTTTAAGGTAAATTCCTAAGTTTTGGGAGGGAGGATATTGGGCAGGGAGAGGGGAAATGCTTTTGATTGGGGAGATTTTTTTTCCTTTTTTTAGAGCTTCTAGAAAGGACCTCTTGAAACCCATTATCATCATTTATAGTGACATTAGCCCCTACACTGATCATTGTCCTATTCTTAGTAGTGGAGCTATCATGTGAACTTTGTGATAGTGAGCTTGACCAGCCAATATGGGTATCAGTTTCACTGGTATTTGAGGTGGGATCTGGGAAGACTTTTTTTTGGAGGACTTCTAATCATTGCCTATTGCCTATTGGAAAAAGCTTTAAACTAAAACAAAACTAAAACAAGAAAGGGTAATACAATGATAACAAACCGTCTGCACTCTACTATGGGGAAAGTTTCAGGATCAAAAGAAACACCACAGTATGGCCCTGAGGAGGATTTGAGCACGATTCGTTCGGTACAACTACTGATTAATTGAGATAATAATTTGCAAGAAATTTAGTTTAAATTTCTTTAAATGTTGCTGCTGTGAATTGAGCTAGTATATTGAGCTAGTATACTGTGAGTATCTAGAGCTAGTATAGAAATATATCTATAGAAATGAATTACATTTTTTTTTTGCACAGTGAGCAGAGCACACTGAAGTTGAAGTAGCCTTAAACTTTGACTTGAAACGTCATAGCTTGACCACCTCTTTCAGAAAAGAATTTTGGAGGGTTATTCCGTGTTGATAAGAAAAGAGGGTAAAGGTGCAGTTTAGTTCTTCCTGTAGTGTAGGGCGCAGGAGCCCTATGGTAAAGGTGCAGGTTTGTTCTCCCTTATAAAAACAACTTATTTCAGCAGATACAAAGAAGAAGCCCATTTTCGACATTCTGTGGGACCCCAAGGTCCAATGCTAGTATCAGATCCCGCGAGTGGCATTTTACGCTCGTCAAGTTCTGGCTGTACCGGCCACAAGTGCCCAAGCTAGACGGCTTTTTAGCACGACAGGACTGATAGTGACTGCAAAAAGATCAATGGCTCCAGGCAGAGTGAACAAACTCACTTTTGTTACATCAATTGTAAATGAAGTGATGTAACCGCTGATTTAAAATTGTTAGTGTTGTTAAGCCATGGTATCTGACTTGTATACAGTGTTTTTTCGATGTTGTTATTTGTTTTTTTCACTTCCTTTTCGTATGTATTTGATGAACAGGAGATGTTTGAACTTCAAACTTTGAAAGTTACACACACATTAGCCCAAAACATTGACAAGAAGGAAATGACTAAACACGGAATTTTATAGGAACAATACGATGTTAAACATAAACACAACATAGGTTTCCCTGGGTATAGTGGCTAAAAATGAGAATTCTACTTGGTCTGATCGACGGTGAACATAAACACTTTCCGCACGGCCCAACAAATTCCTGTTTTGTCATATTGTTCTTGTATGTTTTTAGCCAACCATTTAAAAAGCCTTACTAAAATCGAGGTTGAACGTGCTTGGTGGAATGGAATTTTTATTATTATTCTAATCAGAAAAATCGGCGCGCCGTGGCGCGCCGCCGGTCCAAAATCGGCGGCGCGCCGCCGCCGATACTAAATCACACATTCGCCGCCGTGATGTCGGCGTGGCGCGGCTTCGGGGACTACTTGGAATAGCTACATGTGGGGTTGCTGTGTAAATACGCTTTTGAAACATGTTGGGATTGATTGGAAACAAAATGACAACAATTTACTGGCAAAAAGATAATTTATTGAAGTGTTTGTAATTATTATCAAATTATAAACATTTTTGTCTCGCGATCATGATATTTTGTAGATTTATTGTGTGTTTGTTTGAAACGTTTATATAAGTATGTTTTTGATATACGATTTAACCCTTCTACTCTTTACATCATATTTTTGTTGACATTTTTCTTTTTGTTAGCAGCACAGCCTCACAAGTGATGCTTTTGTTGTCCTACTAATTGTTTTTGTTTTAGTTTTTTTTAAAGTAAATTATTATTACTACATAAAATAAAATTTTGTACTACTAGACCGTTCAAATTACGTAAAATAAATTTCACTTTAGGTAAAACAAATCTCAGAACTTGGAAATCCGATGAGAAACAGCTTCCTTTGAGACTGATTCAGGGTTGTCAACAAAAAAAAAATATAGGGAGGGGAGGAGGGCAGAATTTATTAAAAGACAGCAGTTCAATTTAGGTATTCCGCAGTTTTTTCAATAGAAATAGCAAAAAAAACTCTTTCAATGAAAATACTAAAAATATATTTCTAAAATCTAAAGAGGATTGTCATTGCCCCTTATAGTCTTATAGTTTGGACAGAAGGCTGCAATTCCACACTCCTTATCTAATTTTTTGGATGTTTTGATAAGCTTAGTATATGTAAGGGAGTCTCAAAATGCTATTGATACAGGGGTTCTACAAACCAGAAACGGTCTATGCGTCATGTTGCTCGAGTAAATGGCCTTAATATACCTGCTATTTTAATTATAATAACTATTTATTTTGATAAATTTCTAGTTTAATATTTGATATGAAGGTGAGAAATGTTCAACTTAGTTTTATTTTCCTATTATATCTTTCTTATATATGTAATACAGTCTATCTATCAATTATTGTAGTAAGAAAATATTAGGCAAATTAGTAGCCCCTAGAAATGCAGCATTACAGATGCCTCTGCCTTATAAGTTATGTTTGAAGAAAAAGTTGAATATTTAAGTAAGCGGAAAACTTTTTTGATGGAGAGTGAAGGATCAGAACGTAGTCCAGTGACTGAGAATTTAGGTCAATTTGAATCCCCAAACCCCAGTAGAGACATTTTAGTTGAAGGAATACTCGGCTTAGTTGCCCCTGTTGTTGATAAGCTTAATCTTGCTGTTTCATCTACAAGGTAAGTTTTACATTAGATCCCTTAATAGCCTTTTTGTTCAGAGTAGGCTAGCCTAAGCAAAAGTTGTTGACAAAAGAATTTTTTCTATTTTATAAAATAGTCGTACTAGGAGGAATACAATATTCAAAATGAATTTACAGCCTAAATTATGCCCTTGGAAGGTGTTTCCATGCTCCTATCTAGCTTAGTCTATGACATTGGGTGCCTGCTCAGTACTGGTCTTGAAACCTTCTTTCAACTAGTGTTATAACAAGCTTGAACTGAACAGGAACCATTTATTTTGATAGAACCAAAAGTTGCAGTTGCACTTTCCTAGAAATTAAAACAAACTGATTTTGCTTGCATTAATTAATCTTAGAAGATTGTTGAATAAAATTTCCCACCATTTTAACTTAAAAACTGAGGTAAATATATACCAAATCATATTATTGAGTTAGGAATAAAATGAATACACCATTCAATGCCTTTTTTATGCTGATTACAAATATAATAATCATTTCTATTAGAAATGAATTTTAGCCCCCCCTACATATGCCAATTCAGGGTATATATTTCTACATTAGGAGGTAAGGGGGGGGGGTGGGGGTAAAGTTTAAACTTACCTCCCTTTTACATCAGAAACAAAATTTGCCCCCCCCCTAATGTAGAAATATATACCCTGAATTGGCATATATAGAGGTGGGGCTGAAATTCATTTCCAATAGAAATGATTATTATGTTTGTAATCAGCATAAAAAAAGGCATCAAGTGGTATAGGCTATTCACTTTAAGCATAAGTCAATAATATGATTTGGTAGAAATTTACTGAAATGATTATTATATTCATAATCAGCATAAATAAAGGCATCAAATGGTGTATTCACTTTATTCCTAACTCAATAATACGATTTTTACCTTAAAATTACCTTAAATTGCAGCTTGGAGCAATTTGGTATATATTTACCAAAACTGATTTAATTATTTAGTGATTCCTAGCTTTTTTAAAAAAATCCCTGTAAATTTGTTTTCAAAAATAAAATTTTACTATTAAGACTAAGGAAAATAGCCTAATATTTACCATTCCTGAATCATCTAGCCTATGGTAAAATTCTACTTAAGCTAGGCTACTTTTGGCTGTCTTGGAAAGGGGTTAGGTTAGGAAAATGAAAGTTTCAGGGATGAGCCTACAGGCTAAAGTATGTTTTGGGAAGGTATTTTGAAGTACCTAGGCTTCCTCCACTCCTTCTCCCTCTAGAGGGTCCTGAAATTTGCCCACATGATAGGTCTATACATATTGAAATTTTGACCAAACAGCATTTTACCTTAATTTTCTGTCATAAGTTTCTTTTTCTCTGGCTTTAGTTCTGAAAATGTGATTCCTGTTATTTGAGTAGAATTTTAAGCCATATCAATGTTTTTTTGTTTTTTTTTTATTTATTTAGGAAATGTATTTGCATAACTTTAAGACCTTTAAATTGGGATTGAGCAATGTTGTGAAGCTGAAAATAATTTTGTTGTACTTCATTTAAGCAGAAGATCCATTTTGCAAGTTTTCACTTTTATAGCATGCATATTTTTAAAGGTCAGGACCCTCTAGTAAGAGAAGGAGTGGAGGTAGGTATTTCAAAATACCTTCCCAGGACATACCTCAGCCTTTAGACCCATCCCTGAAAGTTTCATTTTCCTAACCTAGCCCATTCCAAAGATAGGCAAAAGATCTTCTAGCAACTATGGTTGAAGAACCTGTAGATGTTGCCAGATAATGTTGACTTGATAATCTTCATGTCACAGTTGGATTATCACTATTTACTTATATACAGGACAACAGTTCATAACACAATTCATAACAACAGGACAATTAATATAATTTTCATATCTACAAGACAGTTTGTTTTTTTGTTGGGTTCACTATATGTTTTGGGAGCTGGGTATACTTGGGGGTTAAAGGGGGCAGGTGGCATCTATAGATGCCTACTCCATGATGCTGGTTTGTCCCACTGTGTCTTCAATGACTTGCCACTCCAATCACAGTCAACACCAACCTTGAAGCTTTCAACTGATCTGGCCGACATGGTAGATTTGCTAAGTGAATTCCACAATGGAACAATGCAATTGGTGAAGAAGTTGAACTTCTATTGATTTCTGCTAAATTTTTGATGCAGTTTTATGGGATTTCCTTGTGTTCTGGTGTATTCAATGTGATCAAAAATGGGCTTGATGGTGTCACTGGTCATCATCTTAAATGCAAGGATGACATCTCTCTCTCTATAGTACTTTAGGGTAGGTAGGTCAAGCTTTTCTAGTTGTTGCTTGTAGGAGATTTGTTTTTTCACAAGAGGGAGCTTGCTTGCTTTACACTGGACCTTCTCAAGAATCTCCATGTCACACTTAAAGTGGGGGTTGGCAACTGACATACCAAACTCAAGATGGGGACAAACAAGGGCTGTGTAAAGCTTCTTGATTGGTGACTTGTTACTGCATGCTTGATCAAACCAAGGACCTTGTTTGCCTTAGCTGCTTGGTTCTGACAGTGACTATGAAACTTAAGCTTATCATCAATTAATACCCCAAGATCATGCTCTTCCTCAGCACTCTGAATGGGCATATTGTGGCCTGCAGAGTCAATCATGTGATAACTTTGGCAGGGATTGTTAGGACCAAGATGAAGGACTTTGCATTTGTGTGAGTTGAACTCAAGCATCCAGGCTGTTGCCCACAGACAGAGGTTGTTGAGATCTTCTTGCAGAGAAGAGCAATTTTCTATAGAGGCTGCTGGACCAAAGAGTTTGGAATTGTCTGCATAAAGTACCAAGCCATTCTTGACCACCTCAGGAGCATCATTTATGTAAAGGTTAAACAATGTTGGGCCTGGTTTGGTCCCTTGGGGGACACCACTCTTAACGTGAACTGGTGTGGAATAGATGAGGTCACCTCTTTCATTATATACAGCAACAATCTGGATTCTGTTGGATAAGAAGCTTTGAATCCACTGGGCAACATCATTATCTATCTGATATACTGACAGCTTGATCATCAGGTAGCAGTGAGACAATTTATCAAAGGCCTTAGCCTGATCCAGTAGGAACACATTGACTGGGAAACCCTGCTCCAGCAGATCAGTTACAGATTTGTAAGCTAGTATAAGATTTGTTTCAATAGACATGCCTTTCGTGAAACCATGCTGGCCATAAAAAAGAAAGCCATTCTTGGTCATATGCACTATACTTGCATCATTGACTATCCCTTCAATAAGTTTGGCCACAACTGAGGTCAGGCTAATAGGTCAATAATTTTCAGGCTGGGTTCTAGATTCTTTCTTGAATATTGGAGTAATTGTGGCTGTCCACCAATCTGCAGGCAGGCTACTAGTCTGAAGAGACAGCTTGAATAGCAAACAGAGTGGCTCTGCTACTATATCCACAAGTTCTTTAAGGAGCCTGGGATGTATACCACCTGGACCTTTAGCTGTGTTGGGGTCTAGTTTACTCAGCCTTTTCTTAATCTTGTCCATTGTGATGTAAATTTTTGGCATAGGGTGCTTGATCATCCTGGGGGGCAGGGGATGGTGGCTTGTCAGTGGGGTCCACTGAGAAATTGGATGCAAATGTGTTGTTCAGCAAATTTGCAATGTCCTCCAGATCTTCCAGCTTTTTTCCTTCAGGGTTGAGCAGGAATGGCATAGTTTGTCTACTCTTATCTTTAGCAGATATGTATCTCCAGAACCTCTTTGGGTTGTCATTTAATGCCAAGTTATCTTCATAGTCAGCTATGAAGTGTCTAGTCAGTTGCCTCAGTTTATTCCTTGCTCTTGCAAAACGATCCCAGTGGTGTGTGCATTTGCATTTCTTATATTTTGAAAAAGCCTTCTTCTTATGGTTCATAGCCCTTTTAATAGGCTGGTTCAGATGTGGGAGTGTTTTTGGTGCCTTCACAAATGAAAATGAAGTACATGTCCTCTCAGCTTGGAGCAGAGTATTCTTAAAATTTTGCCAGGCTAGCTCAATGTCTCCCTTGACAATCACTAGGCTGTATTATCTCCCTGATTTTGCTGTAGTTGTTGTAAGTTCATTTAGTGCAATTGTTTTTCTTTTGACTAAGCAGCAAGTCATGGCATATACAGACGTGATTGCTGGCACCAATAGGGGAGAGGAACTCAGTGTTCACTAACAATCCTGGATTGTCAAATCTAGAAGGGATGGCGTTTGGTAATTTTTATACTGGGTTGATTGGTCTATTACCTGATATAAGCTATTGCTACCCAAATATTCAACAAAAGGGTTACTAACATAGGAGCTTTGTTGATAACCCAATCCTTCAGCACATTTGACATCTGGTAGATTCAGGTCTCCAAGAAGAATTAAGTCCTGATTATCATTATTGGATGCTTGTTCAGCCAACTGAATTAGAGCTTGGTAAGATGCATGGGCATCTGGACAACTGGGGCTTCTATATATACAACCTATCAGTAATGGTTTTCCCTCATTAATAATACTGACAAAAACACTCTCAACCCAAGGGGAATAATCATGATTGAAAGATAAATCTCTAACCTGTAATTCTTCCTTTGTGTAAATGGTGATGCCTCTCCTGGGGTTAATAGACAAATTTGAGAACAGGCTATATCTGGGTATCCTGGTATGGTTTTCTGCCAGTATGAAGTTAGAACTGTTTTCTTTACCCATTTCTTTCTCAACAGTCCCAATTCTAGGCTTATACCAGTGATGTTTTTATTGTGACAATTGTTTCCCAGCTCCCTTTATGAGGCTAGAAATAGTCTTTGGTTACCTTTGTACAAAGCTTTGTTAAAAAAAAGGGACCTAGGATCCTTTCTTTTCACAAGGCCCTAGCTTCATCCTTACTGTCTCAAAGGCTACTCTCTGTGCTTGAAAGCCTGCAGTGGCATCAATTAAGAGTACAACATGGGCAGCTCCCCGTGGATTTTGAACTTTTTGGGGTTACTTTCATTGAAAAATGCCTTTTGGCTCCATGTGAGTAATAGTAATTCTGAAGAGTTGTTGTGTTACTGGCCTAGTGGCACACTTTAAGAGGTTTTCTGGAGAGATGCAATTTTCCCACTTAAGGTAGTCATATGGAGAGATGTAAAGATAGCCATATGGTAGGTTTAGTTCCAACAAACAGTTCTCCAGTGGTTTACAGCTGACATCACCACAAAACAGCAACTTCAAACAGAGTATGCAAGATGGTGTCTTGGAGATCTGGCATTACTTGCTAAGAAAGGCAGACTGCCTGACTTATCCTTTGAGGGCTTTTTATTTTGCTCTCTCTTAAGTCTTGACTTGAATCATGCAGTCACTGTTTCAGCTTGTAGGCTATTCCAGTTATCAACAACACACTTTGTGCAAAAGTATTGGTGTGTTCTAGTATTTACTGCTTGTTTTGCTAATTCATGTAAGTATCCTATAGTATGGTGCTGATTTGCATAATGATTAAGGTATGTGTTGTTTGGAACGCTATTATGTTTGTAGGTCAGCACCATGTCGCCTTGGCAAAGTTTTAGTCTGGTGTCAAGCTTGTAGGAGAAGGGGCTTGGACATGCATCAAAATCAAACTAGTCTGAGAGAAACTTATTGTATATTTCAGCACAATGAGACTTTGAGTTACCTTTTGACACCAATTGTTGCCAGTGCCCATGGAAATTAAGCTGCTAATCAATATGTATTACCAAATCCCTTTCTTCATGACTGGTTCAAAGTTGAATATCAGATTATGGGTTCTGGTTGCATATTGGTATACCGGTGGTGAAGGTTGCTTCTGCTAATATTGAGGATTCTGTATTAGTTGATATTGAACTTGAGTTGCCATTCATTGGTCCACTTCTAGATTCCCTGGAGGTCTTTTTTGTAGCCTTTGTTTATCAGTTGGTCCTTAAACCTTGGAGTTGTCTGTGTAGAATCTGATTTTATTATAGAAATGAGAAAGAGGTTGGATCCTGAGGTATTCCATTGATTATATCACATTGTTTGGAGAATACTTTATTGCCATCATCAGTGAAAAATCCAACTTGCTGATTTTGGCCTATGAGGAAATTCATGACCTATTCTAGTATATCCACATGGATTCCAACTGTTGATAGTTAGGCCCTAAAGCATCTTTCAGGCATCTTACCAGACACTTTGGCAAGGTCAAGGAAAATCAGATCAACAGGTGCTCCCTTCTACAGTAATTTGGTGATGACATTACAAATTTGGAGCAGATTGGTCTCCACTGACTTTTGTGGAGTGAAATCATGTTGTTCTAGTGACAATACACTGGTGGACAGAAGATATGTCAGAATATTAGCAGTCACAATATGTTCCAGAGTGTTTGCTACAGCTGAAGTTAAACTAATTTGCTGGTGATTTTTAACTTTGATCTTGTCTTGTTTCTTGAATTCTTCTGTAATGCAAAAGTTCTTAGTCTGGAGGTTCAATCTTTGAGTTGAGGGACTTCTGAAATATTTGAGTCAGTGGTGACAGAATTTCATTTGACAGTTCTTTCAGGGGCCTTGTCTAAATATTCTCTAGCCCTGCTGACTTTTTAGTACCTTGTGTTCCAAGTTTCTTCTTGATGGACTCAAAAGAAATCATGATAGGTGGCACAGGGTTTGGTACATCATTAGCTAGACCCTTAGGGAGGGGACTGTCACGCTTATTGGTAAACACTGTTACAAATTGCTGATTGAGTAATTTAGCAATTTAAATTGCTGATTGAGTAATAGGTCAGCAACTTTATTGCCATCAGGTTTCTTCAGATTCATTATTCAATGTCTGCAATGATCTTTGCTAGATATGTAGCTCCAGAACTATTTGGGAGTTTCCTTGCTATTATCTGCAAGCTTGAGCTCAAGATGTGAAGAAAATTGTTAAGCAAGATTTGTAGTTTATTTTGTTTTGAGCCCTTGCCAACTTCTCATAGTGATTGTCTTTCCCCTTTTTATTGTACTTGTTCCAATATTTACTTTTTTGGTTTTGTTCTCTACATGTCTGAGGGATGATGTATGGGAGTATTTTGTGCTTTGCCAAAATGTTGAAAGATATGTGTTTTTTTCTGAAGTTCTGTAAGCTCCTCTGTGAAACTGGCCTATTATTGATCTGTATCCTCCAGGACAAGCAATCTCTATTAAACTCTGTTCTAATTGATGTGTAGTTGGTGTAAATTTCTTGGCATATTTGTTTTCCTTATATGTGCTTTTTTGTGTATTTTCTGATAATTTATTGTTGAATAAAGGAAGACTGAACTCTTCTTGTGATCTTGTGGAAGGCTAAATTGACTTCAATCACAAGGTGATCACTTTAACCAAGAGGAAGATGGTAGCTAATGTTTTATAGCTGTTCATGACGCCTGAGGAGTGCTAAGTTGAGGAAGGCCTTGACTAGAAAAGTCTAAAAGCCTGGCTGGCTTTCCAACCATCTAAGGTAGAGCCAGATCATAAAAGCTTTTGTGGAAGGGGTTGTGTGAGCCTTTATTCAGCTGAGAGGGGTGAAATGGGAAACCATTCCTCCTGTGAAGGGTGTAGAAATTAATGTTGCCAGCTATCAGTAAGTTCCCTTTGAAGTTCAATGTTGTGCTGTGAGAACATAATAGTGACTACTCTTTTAATTTCTTACAAACATCTGTTTTTGTTTCATTTAAGTGCAAATAATATTGTTGCAGCTACAAGAAGGTGCTTGTCATCACAGCTCTCTGTTAGACAGGGTAATTGCAGCTTTTTTAAAGTTCCAGTCTTACGCCTAACCTCCATGTCCTTTGAAGCTTAGCTTGGTTCTCATCAAAACCTGTTGGGCTGTAGGCCTACATAAAACCTGTTAAGGCGATATGGTACCTTAAAAGTCACTTTACAAGCTTTAGCAACAGCTGACCATCAAAAAGACCCAGGGACTGTCAGCAAAGTCTCCCAGGGGATTAACCATTAGCAAGAGCTGTCAAGAATTTGTAATTTGACTGTGAAATTTTACATCACCTTTGTTAGAGAGCTTGCCAATAGTGAGTGACATCACAGGGAGCTCCTACTGCAGTAAAATTGCTCAAATAGTAATTCCTTTGAGCTGATTTTTGCGTTGTTCTTTCAAGTATGCTAAAACATTTTTGGAACTCCCTTTTCCTTTACTTTACAAAAAAATTCTGCTCCATCTTAGCAAAAAAACAAAATTCCCACTCTCTGATGATTTTTGCTTCCTTAAAACTGAATATTTGTATCTACAGCACAAAACACGAGAAATTAAAGTGTTTCTGAAGATTTCGGGAAAGTATCAGCTTTCTATCTTATCCAAGCTCTACAATTTATGACAAGACTGCCCAATCAATTCTAAATAGTTAGGCCACACAAACTGAAAATAATGTTATGGACGAAATTGGGTGATCCTTTAAGGCACCTTGTTGCCTTTAGCATATGTCTTTAAAGCAATGAAGACCAAGTGTTTTTTTTACCTTTAACTATATGGCTGAGATTTGATGGAGCCTGTGTTGGCTGAGATAAAAAAAATGATTATGATAATAAATAAGACAAGTCCTAGTTTTATCATTATTTATTTGATATCCTGTAACTCTCAATTATATGAAGCTAATTATATTTGGCCGTTGCATGAACTAAATTTGGCGACCCCTCAAAGTCCTTAAATTGCGTAAACTGTAGTCCTTTTTGCAAAAAAAAATTGGCATGCTTAATGCATTAGCGTATTGTTACGTGTATTATTTCGATGATGTTGACCAATCATCTGCATTGCAAAAAAACCTGTATGTCCTGTGCTGATGTGAGTTGACGTGGTTTTTGGCCTCCATTTTTGAAAGATTGTCAAGAAGGGTCATTGCACGGTTTGTTATATAATCTTTGATGATTTAGGTTAATTAATAATTTGGATAGGGGGGAATCCCCCTACCCCGCCGTGGCTTTATCATAGTCTTCTGTGTTACAACAGTATGGGCAGTGACTGCTTTAAGTAGTAGGCTTGTAAAAATGCTAGTATTGAAAGCAAATATACAAAGACAATTGGTCCAGTGGCGGATCCAGGGGGGGGGGGGGTGCGCCCCCCCCCCTAGCGTAGTCTAAAGCAGTGTAATTTACTTAATTAACTCAAGTTTGCGTTAATTAAACTTGCTCATAACGCAAGTTTATCAGATCAACCTATTTTGCCCCCCCCCTAATTTTTTTTTGATCAACCTATTTTGCACCCCCCCCCCCCCTCAAAAAAAATTCCTGGATCCGTCCCTGCGTACGTCCTTTATATTCAGGGACGTGTGCAGATTTGGGTGTTGGCGCCCCCTAGAATCCAAATTTTTTTTCTGATCTGTGGACGCTCCTTATTCAAATTATCATTTAGAACCTGTGTTTTGCTTTACTATTGCCCCCGACCCTCGAAAAACTCCTGCCTACTTGTATGCAAGGCCATATCCAGAGGTGGGGGATTGACCCCCCCCCCCCCCGAAATAGTGTTTGTCCGACTCATAAAAACGTAACAAAAATGAATACAAGCAAATTGTTGATGGATTTTTAAAGTTTTTTGTACCCCCTCCCCAAACAAATCCTGGATACGTTCTTGCTTCTATGCATTATTAACTACGATTTAAATTCCGCACCCAATGGACCACCGAGGCTCTTCTCGGAACCCCACCACATGAATTCTCTGCCTCTTCTGTAAGAGTTGGACCTCTTGGCACCTAACTTGTGTCGGGAGTTCTAGTTTTCCTCGCGAGGATTCTTATTCTAGGTATTCTGTTAGTTTAAGTCGGTTTAAGTAGATAAAAGACTATTAAAAAAAAATGCTCAATTTTTCCCGGGTGAAGTTCAGACGTTTCAATATTTTCGCCAAAGAGAAAAAGAAGATGGAAATAGCATTTCTAAGTATATTGAACCCACTTCATGAAACATTTAAGAAAGGTGACCGAAAAATTCAATTCTCCTTTAATATACTCCGCCCCATAACCCGTTAGCATGAATCTCCTGCCCTTTCTTCGTCATAATAGCTTAACCCGTGGGCACCTAACTTGTGTTGTGAGTTTTAGTTTCCTTCACGTGGGTTCTGATTCTGTAACTGTGTTTATGAAGACAAATCAATTGAAAAATGCTCCAATATTTTTAATATTTGAAGTCGCATGTTATATTAAAAGTCACACCTGATATTTTCACACGTCTGAGGTAATTGCCGAGAACCGTTTACTAAGCTGTTCTCAAATGGAAGGTCAGTGGTATTATGTAGATCAGGAGTGTCGAAGGAGTAATACACTGTCCTATTGATCCTCCCTTAGAATGCAGCTAAAAAAGCTGGCTGTGGAAATTATTTCAGAATTTTGAAAATGTCAGATGTGACCAGTAGGCGTAATTCTGACGTTATGTAATAAAAATTCAGACGTTTCAATATTTTGAACATAGGACAAATAAAAAAAAATTATAAGTGAACGGAAATGAAGTTTTGGCTTGTAAGTGCTCTGGTGACAATTTCGATAATTATAGAACTATAGTATAGAAAATATTATCCACCTTTCTCTTTTTATATTAAACTCCATTTGCCATTTGTATTAACAACGGGTCAAATAAATTCAGTTCAATATGCACTGTTTTTCCTTTTTCAGTTATTCTGTTCGATCAAAGCTTTGGCTTTAGTGAACTGTTTTTTTTTCAGCATTAATTGACTCAAGCATGAAAATAAATTGATTAAATTTTACAATGGTTTACTGTTTTAACGACTTGTTCTTCTATTTAGTCATGAATTTTGTAGGCCACGATGATCACGAATTCCAACTAATGACGAATGGACATTTTCCTAAATTCTCTCATAAGATCGTCTGCTGAACCACATAAACACAGATAGTTTACTTTTAAAAATCTTGTAACAAAAGATTTTTGTTCTTTCTACTGGCTGCTTCTCACAAAAGAGCCAATCAAATTTTTTAAAAGGTTGAGTTATTTGTTCCGCTAGGAGTCGCTAACCTTGTTTTGAAAAGGCTTAGCTAGTTTTTTCTCCAGAAATAAACACTAATGGGATTTGGGAGTTTAAACAGACTACCCTTCTTTATATGCATATTCGGAAATACTAAGTGAGAACTTAGTAACGATTTGGGAAGGGGCGAAGACAAAGACCATTCAGATCAGATCCTATGAAATCGATTTGAAATTTTGTTTCGAGAAATTCTTCTAATTTTGGATACGATCTAACGACAATGGAATGATATTATACCGGAAATAAAAAGCTGTTCAACACAAATGTCTGTATATTTTTTCGATTTTCAGCACAAGAGAAATATGTTTTGGGATTTGGGAGTTCAAATAGGCTAACTTTCTTATGCCCAATGTGCAGATTACTTAGACATAGACTTAGATTTTCAGACAATTAGTGGCGCATAGGGCAGTAATGGTTGACCTCCACGTCGGACAGTCCTGAACCAGAGACCACAACTCATTGAGTGAGGGATGATCATAAAACTCTTGCCTCATCTTCAAGGGAACGGGCTTTACTGATCCGTCGCCTACCACTCTTCTGGAGGGGCCCAGAACCAGTAGCGGATCCAGGGAGGCGAGGGGGTTGCCCCCCCCCCCGTAGCGTAGTCTAAAGTAGTGTAATTTACTCAATTCAAGTTTACGTTAATTAAACTTGCTCATAACGCAAGTTTATCGAATCAACCTATTTTACGCCCCCCTAATTTTTTTTCTGATCAACCTATTCCCCCCCCCCTAAAAAATCCTGGATCCGCCCCTGCCCAGCACCAAACGTCATAAAGAAGTCGTCCTTGTCCCATTCGAGTCATGTGGTCCTAGTATCGCCACCTTCTATGTCAGATTTGGTCGGTCATTTGAGGTTGTTTCAGTTTGGTGAGGAGCCTTATCCGCGTGTGCAAATTTAAATCCTGTGAAATTGATTTGAAATCGCATTCTAAGAATTTCTTCTATTTTTGGATGCGACACTGAAATGTTGTTTTACGACAATGGAATTATATTATGGAGAAATCAGTTTGAAATTTTGCCGATCCATCGCAATTTTTTTTCGCAATACCTATCACCGAAGTCAGTTATCATATTAATTTTAATTATTGACAATTACAAAGGTCACGTACTAAAAGTATGATATGAATGTATCTTATCTTCAAATTGCCGTCAGTAAGTAGATTCTGAGGGATTTGGCAATTCTTGCATCATTTGCCAAAACTAATTTTTAAGAACTTATGAAGAACATATCCTACCTGGGAAAAGCTTCTACAGAGAAAATTGGTTTATAACTAAATTCCAGAAGTCAAATGGGTTGTATCAGGGATTTCTGTTCGGGAGGAGGGGGAGGGCTTATAAAACAGACCGGAGGAGGAGGGTTACAAAAGAAATATAGTGATTATCACGGTTTCTGTGTGCTAAAATTCGTTTACATGTATTTTTGTTACTTTTGTATGGGTAGAAAAAAAATTGGAGGAGGGAGAGGGGGGGGGGGTCAAGTCAGGTAACACCCTCCCCCGGATGCGGTCATTCTAACTGTTCATTATTTTTTTGATGAAACTAATCTAAGAAAAGAAGTCAAAAGTCCAAATATATCTGGAGACATTACCGTAAGTGTTAGGCTGGCAATTTCGCAAACAAATTTTATTTGGGGGGGGGTAAAGGCTAATGAGAACTGCCGTATTCGTATCGAATGCCAGAGAAATATGCACCTTGACAAACAGCAAAAGCACGAAGAACAATAGGGAAATCTCGCAAAAAGATTTCCCTATTGTTCTTCGTGCTTTTGTTGTTTGTTATGGAAAGGCAGTGTGGTCTTCGTCGCTATTTTAATATGCACCTTCTTGTATATTTTTTTTTATTGAAGCATGAGTATGTTCTATCTGGCCCTCCTCCTTTGTGCGGGGCCTAGACAGCGGCTGGGAATCTTCATTTAAACAAAAAAAAAATCCCAAGAGTGAATTTTTTAATTATCTTTTTATTTTGCGGCGGGGGGGGGGGAATTAGTCAGTCAAGACTGTAAATAGTGCCTTAATGATTGGCTGTTTGAATTATCATGCAATAATACTATCATGGATGCACGTATACAGAAAAGCGGAGTGTTCGAACCCGTGTCCTCACCGAAAAGTCATTATGATAAAAAAATAAAAGTTCAAATAAGGATCAAATCCTTTTAATAGACAGTTATTTTCACAAACAGTGATAAAATTTCACAAAAATACTAGATATTTTGGTCACATATGCAGTGACCGTCATCAGTAGTAACCGTTATCAGAAGTAAAACTAAACTAAAGCAATTGAAGACAATAGTTTATATACGAAATAAAATAAAACTACATATTGTTGAATAATCTAATTCTTTTCAAAGCAGAAGCGGAAGCTAGTCTCTGTGACCTTCTTGGAACCAGTTCATTAGCGTTGAATGAACTAACACTTGGACAGAGGTTAACTACATTGTGTGAATTGAACTTTACTCTATCAGATTTTAATAAATTATCGTAGATAGAGTTCAAACCAAATTCACCTGTATTAAGATTTAAAGTTATATTCTTGAATAAAATTTTCTTAATTTCAAGAGAATCTTGCTTTAAAGTCGATGTAATAGAATGTTTATGCTGTATTGATCTCATTTCCAAATTCTGGTTAGTACGTCCCCATCATACAGTGGCGGATCCAGGGGGACGAGGGCGCCCCCCCCCCTAGCGTAGTCTAAAGTAGTGTAATTTACTTAATTAACTCAAGTTTGCGGCAATTAAACTTGCTCATAACGCAAGTTTATCGGATCAATCTATTTTGCGCCCCCCCCCTAAAAATCACTGTATATGTGACCAAAATATCTAGTATTTTTGTGAAATTCACTGTTTCACAAATGATTTTCACTGTTTGTGAAAATCACTATCTATTAAAAGGATTTGATCCCTATTTGAACTTTTATTTATTTATCGTCATGGAAAGGCAGTGTGGTCTCCGAAATTATCTAACGTCATTATTTTTACTTTTGTCTCCCGTCTTTTATATAAATTGCTTCTTGTGTTTTTTTTTTTTTTTAAATATCTCTCCTTCCTCCCTCTAAAAGAACATGACTACTGGGGTTATTATATTAAATTATTATATTATATTAAAATTATTATTATTATATTATATTATATTTGGGGTTATTATATTATATTAAAAGAAAATTTGTTTTCTAAACTAGCTACAATTATAAGAAGGGTCTCTTTTCTGCCAGACTTGCTTCATGTTCTTTTGTAGGCGAATGATTGGAGAGGTCACTCTCTCTCTCAGAACTGCCACTCTCTCTCTCTCTCTCTCTCAGTTGTACAACAGGTGGCACGTGTCAAGCGTTTTGCCTGTTGCTGTGGGGACGGTGCCTAGCGTGGCGGATCTGTGCGACACATGTGGCGTTTGGACTTATACACAAGCGGGCGGGAAGTCAGCGCCCCTCGAATGAGGGGCGCTGCATTGGTTTTGCAGCATACTATAAAATTTTAACATTCTTCGATCCATTTCCCCACATGGCCCTCCATTGTTTTTTTTTTTTTTTTTTTTTTTTTTTTTTTTTTTTTTTTTTTTTTTTTTTTTTTTTTTTTTTTTATAAAATAACAGTGTATCATTTTTGGCACAAACTTTTTAAAAGCGAGGCATGTTCAAAGTCAATAGAAAAAGATAACTTGGAAGTTAATTTTGATCAACTAAAAGAAGTCGGATTTGAAAGAGCTTTTACAGCTCAGGTCAATGGAGTCGGTTAGTAATATATGGTCAGAATTTTTTGTTTTAAAATTTCTAGTTTAGAAAGGGAATGACCTGTAAGATTATGATGATTTGACTGCACTATTTTTATATTTATTACTAACGACCAGAATTGCTGTATTATTTAGTTTTTTATATCCTTGAACTTCCAGTATTTATTTCGCCAAAGGTGACTTGGAAGACCAATTGAAAGAGCAATATGCTGAAACTCGTCAAATCACAAGAAAAATAAAATACGCTCTGTTCTGCGACAATGGACTTGACTCTTTTTGTGTTTGAATTATTTCAAGGAACATTTTACGGCATGTATTACTCGTATGGAAGACAAATCGCGACCCTAAGGTCGCGATCTCGTATGGAAGACTCTAAAGCGAAATTATCCTGATGTTCGAACACTCATTATGAAATAATCATGTTTTTAACGTTTTTTCCAATACTCCATAGTCCATAACTAAATTGGGTACTTGTATGATATACGCCCTACCTCTCAAGTTTTTCATTCATTGACGCATTTTAGAACCTTTTTTTTCTTTAGTTTCTTTCAGCTTAGTGTGAGACAAGATTAAGAGAAGTGACAAAATAGATGGAAAATAAATAATTTGGGCTATATATTTGCACATTAGGGAGTGAGAGTAAAGTATTTGGACAGTGTGAAGTCAGAAAACAATTCGTACCGTATAATATGCAGAATAATTGTACCTAACACATTAGGCATGCAGACCCGCAATACTTTACCGCACCCACCCCTAATTTGCAAATATATAGCCAAAGTTTGCTTCTTAAGTATTATATCTTTATCTTATTTTGGTATATTTCATTAGAATTGAGCGTCAGAGAAACATATTAGAAGAACATTAGGTAGGGGGTATATTATACAAGTATCTAAAATTGTATCAGCTTAATTTTTTTTTCGGCCGTTAATGATAGTAGAAACAGATAAGAAAGATAGGAAAGTTTCGCCTGTAGGATAATTTCACTGCCAGGAGAAGTCCTGACAAAACTAAATTTTCGGTCACTAAGCAACAGTGGATAAAGTCTGTCATTCCCCAAAACACATCCAATCAAAATTTTAAGAGAACTATTTTGTTCAGCATTATTGAGAGGTCCAGTAATTATGTCTTTAGGGATGTTAACCTCCCCACAGTCTTCAGGTTAAGGCCTGTAAGTTAGGCAATTCACTTGAATGTTCGGGGAGCACTGTACTTTTCAAGCACTTCACTATATCCCCCAATCCTCCATGAGGAAGCACTATCTGACACATTCTTCCGATAATTTTAGCTTTGTACAAGTGTATTCTTAACCATATCTGTACAAGTAGATAAAAGGCCCTTATTCCTGAGCTTCGCCCAGAAAACACTTCTGGGAGAATTCTAGCCTAATATGCTGTTTGCCCTGATTTGAACCCTCTCTCTTTTCAGAAAATTTGTTCCCCTCCCTCCCCAATAAAGATCCGGCGTGACCTACACCTATGTTACGAGCTGTACCTGTGCGCAGGGTGATAGGGAAACTGTATCTTCAGACAGACCCAGAGCCTCTCTTGAAAAATGCTCTGGTACTCCCCCCCTACGGTCGTATCCAGGATTTTTGTTCGGGGGGGGGGGGGTAGAAAAGGATTTTTTCGTGGGGATTTAAAAAACGTCAAAAAAGCGTCAAAAAATTGTTTATATTCATTTTTGTTACATTTTTACGAGTCGGACAAACATTTCGGGGGGGGGAGGAGGTTCAAACCCCCTAACCCCTCCCTTAGATACGGCCTTGTCCCCCTTAATGTTCGGGCACGTCCGAACCTTTGCTCCTTGGTATTTCCAATTTTCTCGTTAGCGAAGGTTATTCCTTTTTTCTAGAATGAACCCTTGTCTTATGTTTCCTCATAAATTTCCATCTCAACGCGTTTTCTCGTTAACCCAAATTGAGGAACTCTTAGAAACTGGTTACTCCTCTTAACGCTGGTGTTTTCACACTCTTTTTCTCTCTAATGGAATTGTTTTCTTTTAAGATTAGTATGTTTCTTGTCTGTATATTTAAAAAGAGCGGCTTTTGAAGGTTTCCGTTCCCTCAGAGGCTTGAGCGCATTTTGTTTTTTTCCGAAGAACTTTCTGACTTCAAAATTTTGTCTCAGTCATGGATCTGAGTTTGAGATGATCAAACCAGCTATAAAATTCAATTTTCGATCGGTTTTGGATATTGTTAAATTATGTGATTTTTAATGGTATGTTTTTTTTGTCTAATTTTAGGATTTAACTTAATGCTTTTTTTTTATAAGACAAACATCTAAGGTTTGTATTGAAAGGAGGACTCAGATTTAGTCCCCTTTAAATGGAGCTTGTAATGTTGGATCCGTTGATTTTTGTATTAAAATCAAGTTGTTGGACTTTGATGTAAAAAGTTAAGACCCATGGCTAATTGGAGAAAAAGCCAAGACAGATAGTCTGAGTGAGAGGCAAAGCTGGCATAAAACTTTTTCAGAATTGTATAAAAATGATATACATTATTTCTCATGTACTTTTCCGGTTCTTGATTTCGTCACAGTTGATTCAATTTACGGGTTGAAACAAGAGTGACGCATGGCTAAATGCAAGGGGAACATATAATTTGGGCCAGTGGTGCACTCAGAAAATAATTATAGGGTGGGGGGCTGACCCGGGGTCCCTGGGCCAACCAACGGAAAACGGTAAAATTCTACTTTAGCTACTTTTGAATATCTTGGAAAGGGGTTAGGTTGGGAAAATGAAACTTTCAGGGATGGGTATACATGCTAAAGTGTGTCCCGGAAAGGTATTTTGAACTACCTACTATTCTCCTCCCTCTAGTGGGTCCTGACCTTTGATGACCTTTAAAAATATGTGTTATAAAAGTGAAACCATGTAAAATGAATTACAACACAATTGTTTTTAGCTTCACAACTTTGCTCAATCCCAATTTATAAGGTTTTAAAGATATTCAAATACATTTCCTAAATTTTGGAAAAAAAAAAACTCCATTAAAATGGCTTTAAATTCTACTCAAAAACAGAAATTGCATTTTCAGAACTAAAGCCAGAGAAAAAGAAACTGATAACTGAAAATTAAGGTAAAATGTTGTTTGACAAAGTTTCAATGGGTAGACCTGTCATGTAGGGAAATTTCAGGACATTCTAGAGGGAGAAGGAGTGGAGGTAGGTACTTCAAAATTCCTTCCCAGGACATACTTTAGCATGTAGACCCATTCCTGAAAGTTTCATTTTCCCAACCTAACCCCTTTCCAAGATAGTCAGAAGTAGCTAAAGTAGAATTTTACCCGGACAACCTTAAAAATTCCCTAGAAAAACCGATATTTTAAGGCATTACTTACATTAACAGAATGTTTTTTAGGGAGGGGGTGGAGCCCGTTTAGGGCCCCCCCGTCGGTGCACGCTTGATTTGGGCTATATATTTGCATATTTTGGGGGAATGGGGGTAAAGTATAGTGAATCTGCAGTCAAAATATGCTAACTACAATTATTCTTCATATTTGAAGTAACAATTGTTTTTATAAAATGTTTCCTTCTCAGCAGCCCCGATTCTCGACTTATACCAAAGAAATATACCATCAAATTTATAATATATTAACCTTTCTAAATATACCGACCATTACCATTACATCTAAATCCAAGCCCTCGTACCCCCTCTAATGCCTGGTAATAATCTTATTGTATAGACACAAGTTTGCTGATTTTGTTAGTTGACATTTTCCGGTACTGGTGCATTATGCGGGCACCGCTGTATACTGTATGTGGAATGTCAAACGGGAAATGCTACAGTCAAACGGGAGACAGATACCCGGTACTAAAATAGTTGTTAGCGAGGAATTGATCTAATATGAATCTTAAAATTACAATTTGGGATTTGCCAAAGACAGAAAAAGAGGCGGTTGAATTTTTACAGGATAAGGGGTTATTGCCCAAGACAAAAGAGTGCGAAAATGGACACACCATGACTTTATACTTGTATGAGAAGCATATTAGACAATATTGGAGGTGTTGTGTACGGCAACGTAAGCAAAAAGTCGGTTTGCGTGTCAATGCGTGGTTTGCTTATAGTAAAATATCATTTCTTACTACAGTTCGAAAAAATATATATTGGGTTGAAACCATTATAACCGGGTATCTGTCTCTCCCGTTTGACATTCCACATACTGTATACAGCGGTGCCCGCATAATGCACCAGTACCCATTATTCTTTTGTTCCTATTTCTCATGTGCTTGCTCATAATGCCAATTTGAAAATAAATACAAACTTTTGTTTATAGTCTAGGGTTATATTAAGGTAGGGGGGAGGGGGGGCAGGGATACAATTGTGACAGTTGCAATTACAATATTTAATAGAACCGTTGAATTGGGTATCAAGTGGGTACTTATGTATTATAGCGACCCCACTCAAGAAGTGAAGTTAGGTTATTATTAACAAAATATATCAAAATATGATGATGATATAATACTTTATTAACAGAATTATGGAAACTACGACAAAGAATTGTGGAAAGCAAGCCGCCCAGATCGTATTATATTCAATACCTAACATAACCTAACCAGTATGTACATACATATATATATATATATATATATATATATATATATATATATATATATATATATATATTATATATATATATATATATATATATATATATATATATATATATTATATATATATATATATATATATATATATATATATATATATTGATACTTTCCCATTATGTGGTCACCTATAAAAAGTCAAGTTTGGTTAATGCTAATGAAATAAAACAAAATAGGATGAATATATAGTAGCTTATAATCAAATTTGGGCTATATATTTGCACATTAGGGGAGGTGGGGGTAAAGCATTGCATATATTAAATACGTAACCTAACCTAGGTACCTTTTCCTCCCTAAACCCCAAAAAACAACAGTTTAAATATTGTAAATTCAATGAGAAACCACGCTCTTCGATCAATTAAGATAACAATTACCCGCTTTACGAGTCTCCATCCCTGCATTCATTCGACTGTCTATAGCCGAGGTGTTCCACATAATGGGAAAGTACCTATATATTAAATATTTAATGAATATATGCGTACAACGTAGTTTTTCCACTGAGCCTAAGCTAATTGTCTCTGAATACAGACAGGTAAACCGGTATTACTCAGATCTACTCAGATCAAGAACTTAAGTGGGGTCGCTATAGTACAAAGCCTAAGTACCAATTGGTGTATTATCTCTTCGCTATATAATTTCTCTGTTATAACAAAATATTACCCTCTCTATATTTCGCTCTTCAGTCCGTGGCTAAAGCGTCTTTGAGTGAGCCTTTCCATTTTTCTTCCAAAACAACCTTGTTAAACCTCGAAGTTGAAAATAGTTCACTTTTCGTAAAGCTCAAAAAGTGAAAACAGTGCTATGAGCTCTTGATATTCCCGACATTGTTCTGATCCTCAATGGTATGGATTATTCTTCTGACCATACGTGTTTTGAACTGTATGGTCTAGGGCATTTAGTTTTTTATGATTAGAATGCATTTATGTACTGATAATAAAATTGTTAAAGCGTCTCAGGAATATATGCTGAGGACGCGTTAGAGTAAGCTCCCCCACTCTGTTTCAGTTTTTCTCTTAAACTTGGATCTATAAAGTTGCTTGGATTTATGCATGTTTTATTAATATTTTTTTCAAGAAACGCAAATTCGACAAAATTTGCTTGTGAAAGTTATTTTAGGAATAATATTTTTGCCTGATCTTGTAAAAAATCAGATTTTAGTGAACTTAAATTTTTTCTTAATGCAACGTTTTCAAACCTTTTCGGGGGGGGGGGGTCTAGTTTTCTATCATCCATGTTGCAGAAGTCTAGTACTCTAAAATTTTATTTGTCGCCCCAGATTATTGCAGGAAATATAAAAGAGCCAAAATTAACGCTAATGTCGAAAGAAATATTAGCATTGCCGTCTAGTGTTTGGACAATTGGTTTGACCATAGAATTTTGTGTGCTTGTCCTTATTATAACGTAGAGGAGGGTTGAAAAAACAGAATTTTGTCACCAGAAAGCCTGTCTGCTTATAATCACTTGCCTACTTAACCTTCCAAGCTAACTTAGGTCTACTTTGCGTAGACTAGATTTTGGCCTAAAATTTTTCTTGAAAACAAAGTATGTTACCACTCAGGGAAATTCAGATTTAACGCAATAATGTTGCAATTTTTCAAACTTTCTTTGAAGATTTCTTCTTTTGTTGTGAACTATTAGTTTCAATCCCTATTTTCAAAACAAATTCCATGCAGAAAGTATGTTTTTTGCTATTTTAGTTTAAAGTTACGAGGATGCCTGAATATGAAAGCAAGTTCTTAGTAAGCACGAGCAAGGATATATTGGAAAAAGAAAATATCCCCCAATCTTGTACTCTTATTACCAACCAACAGGAGTTATTATCTTATAAAATGTGTATTGGTTCAAAAGCCGGTTTTATAACAAACGTGTTTTGGCCGACTCTTCAATTGACATAAACACAATTTTGTAAACTCGAATGCTTTTTAAAATGGAATAATTTTATATGAGCCGAGCCTAAAGCGATGGCAACATATTTTGAAGAGATAGAGAATTTGAAAAAAAAAGAAAGGAAAATTGCTAGTTACTCTGGAAGTAAATTGACCTGTTTACCTTCAAACAGGCTCGGAAGGCGCCAATTCTTAGTACCGGCTGCTGTATTAAAGTTTTGTTGAAGAAAAGTCTTATTTGTATGCATAATTTATGTATTTATTTGACACATGTAGAAGAATGGCGTCACCACAATTAAAATTATTTAAGGGGGTGTAAATTTTCAAATAGGTAGAAGGCTATATATTACTGAAAATAATGGATAGCTAAAGCAGATCCTATATAATAGGTATTATGGCCCGGCTGCTGTAGATTGCAGAATATTATTTTTGACACATGAGGTTAAATTTGGTTGTTGAGTAGCCGATTTGTCAATTACTATTATAATGGTTCATCCTAGCGCCAAGGTCCCTTAGGAAGGGGCGTCCAATTGGGGAGGGCTTTCCCCCCTAGAATTTGAAACATATATTTTTTTGTATATTCACTAACAAGAGAATAAAAACACACCCCCTCTCCTACATGTTTGTAGGTTGGCGACCTTGCTCCTCAGCCCGACACAGCTGCCCACACTTCCCTATCCTCCATTATTTCTGAGCTTAACTCTACTTCCTCCCTTGAATATCCTACTTCCTTTAATTATTTTCTTATGAATTATTCCGGTTCTTTCTAGAGTGTTCTTTATCAGAGGTGGATCCAGGGAGAAAGGGGGATCCCGGGTCCCAATGGTTTTTCTAGCGCCCTTATTCTGTTCCTTTTTCTTATTTTTACTCTTTTTTTTATAAATCTATGAATTTGGTCAGTTATTGACGCCCTTGTCACAACCCCCTCCCCAAGATTTTGCTCCAGATTTGCTGGTTTTCTTTTTTCCTTTTTTGCCTCAGCATGATTGCAGAAGCCATGATTTTCTAGTCTGAAAAATATAGGGGTTGAGCTTGGTAAATGAAACTGCAAATATTCTCAGGAATTGACGTCTGATCCAATTTTTGAAAGTTTTATTCTCATTATGGCACAGGTGGCTGAAAACGAGAAGGCTGAAACTGAGAAGGAAGAAGTCTGGTGTGGCAGAAGTTTGTCACGCATGGTGGATCAAATTTTTATTCGTGATTCACACTTGGTTGCTGAGAGTAACCCCTTCGATTGTATTTTGCAGTCAAATTTATTTCATAGCCGTAGGAGGGGCTATTGCAAGTACAAAATATATGCCAGTACCTGTCACTCAATAGTACCTAACACAAATTATGTTTACTATTTATAAAAATACATTATTGAGGTACTCTGTAATTCTTTTAAATTAGGTACTCGAACGAATTATGAAAAGCATCAAGTTCTTATTTCTGCTTCAACTTAAAGTATAAGTTGAGGAAGACATGACAGATTTGTACAAAACTTTGCAAAATATTGGATCAGTTGTACTAGGACGCTCATATCCCAGTACCATTTATTGGATTTGTTACCGCCGAGGGTGCGTCTACTTTTAGAAATCATCTAAGCCAGATGGCGCGTGCCAAGCGTGACGGAATTGTGCGGCACTTATGGCGTTCTAAGATGTACAGCAGTTAGCGGAAAGTGGGTGTCCCTCTGTTACTACGAGCTATTGGAAACTGTTCGTGAATGTTAGGCCTTTTCATGGTTGCAGCGGTAGCCACAAACCAGTAAAGGCCGAACCACGGCCCCTAGTAACCAAAAATTAGAAAACGCATTAAAAAACTGACTTGTGAGAAAAAATTGTATTCTTAGAAGCTATTTTTTTTTATTGAGTGCTCAAACTAACACTATCTTTTCCAATATATTTCTTGAAGGAGAAAATATAAGCGATATCAACATTGTTAGAGTCAGTTTTGATTCTGAGAAAAGAGGAAATGCCTATTAATTCTTGCATTGTTCGTTCTCATCAGTGAAAGTACTGTGTGTAAGCATTGTTGAATTTGTAGGCCTACACTGAGTCTGCATATCTTGTCATGTTAATTACTGAACCGAAACAATAGATTGCATTAACATTCCCGCAAGGGTTATATCACTCAATGTACTAGGTATGCTCGTGTCTCTTGTGCAAGGTTGCCCCCAAAAATGTATCAAATGCCTGTTCTGCCATCTGAAATGAAATGTGCTTTGACAAGCTTTGTCATAGAAGCGGTAATTTGTCAAAGTTTATGTCTTTTATAGTATACTCGCCCCTCCCCCCCCAAAAAAAAAACAACAACAAAACAATTAACTCATGTTGTTGCATATGTCACTGCTGAATCTAAGCCACTGTATAAAGATAATATAATTATTTATTATTTATATCTATTATTTATATACTGTGACCTCAGCTATCAGAGAAACTTTCTCTGACAGGTATTGCTTTTTCAAAGCAGAAGAAGTTAAATTGTCATGAAGCCTACATGAGGCTTTAATGTAGGCTAGTTTGAACCAGAAACTGTTATCTAGTGTGGCTAATTATGCAAGTGAAGAACTGTGAACCCGAGCCTGCGAACTACTTCGGAACTTTCTGAAATATAAATATTATTTTTAGATATGGATTCTAAGTTCATAAATGATCCACTATACCTCAACAATCTTTTTGTTTCAGCGAAAATACTAAACTTAAAAAAAATTCAGTAGCCTTCATGCTTAAATATGCTTTTGGGGTATTATAAATCAAAATTTATTCAAACCACACAATGTACAGTATTTGGTATCGCTATTCCTGCGAGTTTGGCTCTTTCTTTTCTGAGATGTATACCGTTTTATGTCCTTCCTATAGTTTTTTTTTTTGTCCAAGTGACTGTAATATATCTAGTGCCTTTAGACATTTTATTTAAGTTGACAAATGATTCTCTATTCTTCTTCAGCAATCTTTTTGTTACGATGAAAATACTCAAAAACTCAAAGGTCAAAAAGTGGGTTTGGGTTTTAATACATCAAAATATACCCAAAGCACACAATATGCAGCATTTGATATCACTATTCCTGTGCATATGGCCCTTTCTCGTCTAAGATTGTATCCCTTTTTTTTGTCCTTCCTCTGTTTTTTGTCCAAGTGACAGAAATACATCTTGTGTTTTTAGCGATGTTATTTAATTTGACGGATTATTTTCTATTCTTCACCAGACTTTTTGTTTTAATCAAAATCACCCTGACCCTTTTGAATATCATCGCTGCCACTCCTAAAGGTCGCATTTGATATTGTGGCACTTGTGGGATAATTGCCAAAAATCATTCGCCAAGTTGTTTTGAAAGAGATAACCAGCTGCTGGTTATCTCTGCTGGTTATTGTCCTGCTGCAGGACAATGCAGATCGGAGGATCAAAGTTTGACTCAACCTAGATTCTCTGAGGATCAAATGGCAGCTTGGCAAATGGTATGTGGAAATTATGCCAGAAGCTCATAATTTCGGATACGACCTTTAGATGGACATTGGTGATCTGCAACAAAGCGTTATCTAGTTACGTCCTTTCTCTGGTTTTTGGTCCTGGCATCAGTACCTGGTGTATTACAAGGCAACTTAGTGTGCAACCCTTTATAGCTTCCTATTTAGGATACTACCGGCTGTTAAATTTGTACCGAAAATTGTGCGTAATCCATATGCATGGCTGCGTGTCAAGAATAATTCATTTTCGCTAATTTGATGCGCTAGTGCGGTAGTATGTTTTTAATTTCTTATGCTTCTGAACTTCTGCTGTGTTTTAAAAGGAATTTTACAGATTCAGATGTTTTTACGTATATGGTCAGACTCTTTAGGTGGTAAGTGGCGTTTTCAATTTTTTTTTGGGAGACAATGTAAACTCGATTTGACGTTGCGCGTGCTGTCGTCATCACGAGTTTTGTAGCCAGATCGTCAGATTAGAGGGGTTGTACCTCTCGAATAAAGAAAAAAAGTGTAAAATTTTTGTATTTGTAAGATCGAAGCGTAAGATTCGGATTTGATCCTCTAAACCGTCAAAGCTAAATAAAAGTGTTTACTGCGTGAGTTTTTTGTTGGGTTGTTTTTTGCCAAGGAGCAAAAAAGGCGCAAATCAGTAGAAATTATGCCTTGTAGCTGGATAATCTAACTTCATTTTAGTTGAAGATGCACAAAATTGTATATATATATATATATATATATATATATATATATATATATATATACATATATATATATATATATATATATATATATATATATATATATATATATTTATATATTATCTAGAGTTGGTGGAAAAAGAGAGTTAATAGTTATTTTGAAAGATCATTTCCTTGCAATTATCCTATTTAATTTGATATTTTTCTATTTTGTTGTTGATTTTTTTTTGCATTTGAATTTATGATAAGTTATTGTTCTACAAATAATATTTCCAGACACATTTTTTGTCCCATTTCTAACTATTTCTCCTTACCTTCTTCCAAGAAAAGTGGCACAAATATGAAGGGTGGATATAAAGAGCGGAAAGAACAACATTTCCCACTTTCTAATTTGCTATAAAAAAAAGTGTGATATATTGGCCTACCCTTTTATTTGGGGCGTAACAATATTGTGTTGCTAAAGACCTTTCCTTTGTTAAACTCTGCTCGAAAAGAAGCTCGGCTTTTTCTGAAATGTCTTGTGGGTAAGGCTCTCGTTAAGTCGTGTGCTGAAGAATTTCTTGGCGAGTGCCAAGTTGATGAGTGAGTTACAAAGTTTTTGGTGTTATCTTTTAGAATTATACAAACTTGTTATACAACGGAATTTCTTGTCCGCACCGAGTGCTCGTAATTTGGATTCTCCATTTAGGAGCAGTTTTTTTATGAGCGCCATACTCATAAAACTGTAATTTGGTGCAAAAATATAAGGGCGTGCTCTCCAAGCCTGAGGGTCTGAAGCGTTGCCATTTTTTACTATATCTTAGGCTACAAAAAAAACAACGGTACTGTTGCGCTTAATGGTACACACGAAAGAAGTCAAGTTTGGTTAATGCTAATAAAAAAAATATAATGAATATATAATAGCTTAGAAACAAATTTGGGCTATATATTTGCACATTAGGGGGGTGGGGGGGGGTAAAGCATAGCATATATTAAATACGTAACCTAACCTAGGTACCTTCCCATCCCCTAAACCCCAAAAAACAACAGTTTAAATGTTGTAAATTCAATGAGAAACCACGCTCTTCGATCAATTTAGATAGCAGCTACCCGCTTTACGGGTCTCCATTACTGCATTCCTTCGACAGTCTATAGCGCTGTGCACCATTAAGCACAACTGTAACAAAACAACAAAGTATATAAAAAATGAATTTCTTTTGTGGCTGTTTAGAAAGAAATGGTTTTTTGCTCATTGTGATAAATTGTTATTTAAAAAGTCTAATGCATGAGACATAACCCGCTCTCCTGGAAGTTCAAAAAATTGTAAAGATGTGTTTATATGTAGTTTTGATACTGACTTCTAGTCTTCTTTTATTTAGAATATGTCTTTTTGGTAAAAGTTGATAGTGTGGAGAAAATCGAAAGTGCATTATTTTGTGGGTGCAGATGGATGAAGAAAATGATTAAAAAGGAACTAGGTTCTTTTCTCCTCGTAAACGAGTTTTGCCAGAGTTGTAGTTTTGCCAAGTCTACATTTTTTATACCACGAGTGAGGAATGGAGTTGACTTTCATGAAGAGTTTGTTTGGGGGAGGGGGGAGTTTTTACTGAGTGTTTTCATTAGTAACCTGGCTCCTTATTCGCCATCGGCAACTCCGATATTGTAGGTTGGTCAATAACTAGCCTTCCATCACTTGTTTGCTTTCGTTTCGATGCTGTTCGTTATCTAAAGCATTCCAGCTCATTCGGCTTAATTGATATCTTTGTTATGATCCATCTTCAATCTGATAACTGATCCTAGAAACGAGCCGTATCATCAATCCTTTGAGCATGATAACACAACCAAATTTTGAATCGATAAATCAAAATTAATCCCCTGACTGAAGCACATTCGCATCGTGCTTTTACATGAATGCCATTTCTATACTTGTAAGATTTGTTGAAATTCTCTGCTTTTTCATGGGCCTGATTGTCCAGTTGCGGTACCTGTAAGGCAGGGCGGCTGTTCAAGATCTAAACGTGTCACACGTTTAAAGCATTGCATATATGTTAAAGCATTGCATATATTGAATACGTAACCTAACCTAGGTACCTTTTTCTCCCCCTAAACCCCCAAAAAACAACAGTTTAAATATTGTAAATTCAGTGAGAAACCACGCTCTACGATCAATTTAGATAACACTTACCCGCTTTACGAGTCTCCATCACCGCATTCATTCGACTGTCTATTATAGCCGAGGTGTCCACATAATGGGAAAGTACCAAAAAATGATAGCAAATGTTATGTTCCGAAACAAAAAAATATCCTTGGCATTCATTTGTTCTCGACAAAAAAAAAATCATCACTAATAATGCATTCCGTAGCGATGTTCAACTTCCAATTGCAACTTTAATGATTCGCCAAACTGAGTAAAGGTATTTTGTTCTGATATAAACATGGAAGCTCGGAATAGCCGGTTTTCGATCAGCATGCTGAATCTGCAAACAAATAAAAAGACAGAGTAGTCCATTTATTGAAAGTACTTCGAAACGATTTTAAGATACAAATTTTGCTACCAAATTCTTCCTCATTTTAGTGTTCCCCTTTAGTGGCTCAATCAGGGTTGCCAGCTCTAGTGATCTATCATTATTTCTAGTCATTTTTATATTGCCTAAAAAAGCAAATAACTAAATCAGCACATAAATCACTGGATTATTGAAGAAAATCACTAAAATAATGATTTTTTTCACTAGGTGGCAACCCTGGGTTCAAGTGTCACGCTTAAGTCAGCAGTGAATATGGACCATTCAAAAATCTTTGCTTATATATTGACAATTGTGTCTTAGGCATAAGTTAAAAGATGATGTCTGTTTTTGATCGAATTTTGAGCTGGTGAAAAATTTCTAGTCTTGACTGAGAAAACTGTACAAGTCTCACTATAGTTTGGCTCGGCCAAGAGTAAAAACAAAAAACATTTGTTTTCTATTTGAATTTTGAACTGCTGAAAAACTATCTACTCTCTCACGTCACGAAGGATATCCGTCAGATTTATTTCAAAAATAATAATTTAATAATAACTTTTATGAGCTTTGACATTTGGGTGCTTTTTTATTGATTTATCTTAAAAAAACAAAAAAAACAAAAAACAACTGAATATATAGCCCTATTTCAAAAGAATATGATTGAGTGCATATGCGTTTTATCAGTAGTAATTTCATTTAAATTTTTTGCTAGACTAATAAATTATAGACACCATCTGGTTTTTATCAGGCAATTAGATTTTGTGCTGAGATAAATGCAAATTTTATTTTTTACGCATTAAACGTTTGAGGAAACAATAAAATAGCTTCACAGGTTTTTTGCTTTGTAGATGAAAATATATAAACGGATAATCTCGATGCTTACTACATAGCAAGATGATATTCATTTCGTTCTGGAGTGCCAATGGGGGGGGGGGGGGCTGGGGGATTTCGCCCTAGATGGTCAATCATTTTGATCAACAATTTCCGTCATTCCATTGACGTGTGCTTCAATCGACCCTTCAATCTGCCCTTCAGTCTCGACCAAAGCTAATAACACACTGCTTTTGATCAAAATGATTGAGTCATTCAAACTTTCTATCGATCACCCTCAACGCTTGACTCAAGCGTCAAACAGGTCTCTAGACGGTCAATCATGCTTGAGTCAGTCGATGGACGGAAGCTTTTGATCAAAATTATTGACCGTCTAGGGCCTCCTTAAGACCTTTAGAAACGAGGGAAAAGAATTTCTTTCCACATGATATAACTTAGCTCAATATCAGCGGCGTTAATTCGCGAAAACAAAGGGGGGAAGGGCAAAATATATTTTTCACAGCCCAGGGAGGCATTTATGCTATTTTTAAATGACAATACCAAAAAGGGTATTTTTGAAAATCTAGGGGATGGAAATGTCCCCCTCCCCCTTGTGCTCCCCAATTGACGTCCCTGGTAAACATCATTTGTATGTTTACAGCATGACGACGATGGTTCATATTACTAGACTGGAGTGTTTAGAATTTAATATTGGCCAACCAACATACAACCCAACATAATGCCCAAATTACACCACTATACCCAAATTACCGCGTGTCTTTTTAATATTTTAAAATCTAAATTCTATAAAGACACATTCTATTCTTTTTGAGGGTTTTTCCATATTATTGATGATAATACAGCATACAGCCCTCTCTCTGAGCCTTGTAAGGGGTATCATTAAAATACCAGATGCTTCCTGTTGGCCTAATAACCCCCGCTGATAACTTCCCCCTTTCATCCGGATTCTTTCTATAATTAAGAATTATGGGATAACCTTAGTCTCTTTCTTTTCCTAAGCCATCAAAAGTACCTACATATTATGTACGAGTCAGACTGGCGGCACATCTGTGGATAAAAAGAAATAGCTACCACAACAGCAACTAATGTTAGGCTCTGGGCCAAGCGAATTCTGGATTAGTCCATGGATGTGACTTCCGTTAGACTTGAAAATTATTCTGAGAAATTGCGGCTCAATTTATATTAGTTTACAGCAAGGCCGTACCCAAGATTTAAAGTGCATCGAGCGTCGCCAGGGAGTTTTCTAGGGAGTCGGGCAAGTGCTACCTGGAGCCTTGGTTTTGCCAAGATTTAAACGGAAATATTTTTCATGTCCATAGTTGTTAAGCATTTTATTATGCAGTGTCTTCTCCTTTTCCAGGAGCATTGCTTCCTGCCCCTTACTGTCACCAATTAATAGTACTATTTTTGTGAAAAATGGGAAGAAAATTTTCCGTGGATACTGTAAACTTGTTTTTTGGCCCAGGTCAGCAGCATCGGGAGAGCGCCCTAATGTATGTCTATACTCATACCTATACTCCGGGAAGAGAGACTGTTGGTTTTCCCAACATCAGTCAGCGGCATCAATTGGGAGGGGGGATCTTTTGTCTCTCCTAGACTTTGAAAAATACCCTTTTGTGGGTATTTTTTTTGAAAATGCCTTTTTGCTACCGTATTTTCGTTACAATAACTGAAAAAAGACAAATTTGCTCCTCTCCTAGATTGTGAAAAAATACATTTTGCCCCCTCCAAATTTTTTGTCGATTGACGCCAATGATAATATCAGTCTGAAGTATCCCGTGGAAAATTGGCAAATTGAGGCCTCATTATGTAGTTTTTGTACATTAGTTTCCTTGGACTTTTCCCACTTGTTTCTGTCCTTAATAGTTTTTTTTTTTATCTTGGCGTTTGCACCCATGTCAATTTCCTTTTGACGAAATAGGCTACTATTTTTCGCATCCATAAAAGTTTTCAAGCTGGAATATTTTATTCGTGTATGGCTTCAGTATGGTTGTTTAATAAGATGTGAAATGTCCTTGAACTTTTTTCCTCGTTTCTGAGGTGTCAAATATTGAATATGGGTAAAAAAAAAACAAAAAAAATATCACCGTGTAAATATCCGAAGCTCTCTTGTATTCGGTTGGAAATGGGTCTCATTAGTTTGTATTATTTTAGGAATGAAATATAAAAGATGAAACGACGAGAGAACACTTTCTATCTCCAAAGGCACTAAACAGTAAAAAAAAAAAAAAAAAAAAAAAAAAAAAAAAAAAAAAAAAAAAAAAAAAAAAATCCAGACATCGTACTTAAAACACTGAAATTTTATAAAACTAAGAGGAAGATGCGAGGGGAAGGAGTTTCAACATTAAGTAATCATTGTTATTTGTAACTTATAACTTAATGTCGTGACCTAGTAATAATCTTATAGCAGTTCAAATAGGGTTAAATCCTTTTATTAGACAGTGACAACAATGACAAAATCTTTGGATGTTTCGATCACATACACAGTGATCAACATCAGACTTCATCAAAATTCTGGTGTAACCAGAATTTTTGTTCGTTGGTGGGGGGGGGGGGGGTACAAACGAACATTTTTTTTTGGGGGGGGGTACAAAAAGCGATTCTCTTCTAAAATCCAGGACACATGCGAAAAGGGAAATTTGGTTAATGCTAATGAAATAAAACAAAATAGGATGAAAACATAATAGTTTATGAACAAATTTGGGCTTTATATTTGCACATTAGGGGTGGGGTTTCCTAATTAGTTTATTAGTTTATGGATTCTAATGATAGCCATTGATGGTAAAAAAGAAAAGGGAAAAGGACATGCAACAAAATTTTGAAGTGAAAGCTTGAGGGACGCTATTATAGTGACTCTTTTATATATAAGTCTAACGGTGGCCGGCGTTTACCCCCCCCCCCCCCCCGGCGATCACCCTCGGAAAATATCCCCCCGAAAAATACCCCTCGCGAAAAATACTCCCCCCCCGTGGAAAATAAGGCTTTCTAAATTTGAGAATTTTATTTGAGTTTTATTTTTTAATTTCCGTAGGGGGAAGGAATTTTGGTACTTGTGTATTATGCGACACTTACTCAAGTTTACGCTGTGTAGAATTCGAGAACAAACCTGTTTTTTTGTTAGTTTCTTCGTTACTTTAGACATAAATTTGGGCTATAGATTAGCACATTAGGGGGGGGGGAGGTAAAGTATAGCGGGTCTGCATGCAAAATGTGTTTGGTACAATTATTCTGCATATTAGATAGATAGATAAATAAGTTCAGTTATGTTATTTTACGGTGTTCATGCCCGTATATTTGGCTTTAAAATACACTTATTTATCTATCTATCTAATATGCAGAATAATTGTAGTCTATGTGTAATATAAGTCTAGTATAGAAAGAGTCTTTTATGAACTGATACATCTACGCCCATAGATTAAAATTTGGTCCAATTTCTCGTCTATGCATTTTATCACCAGGGTGTATTCCATTTCATTTCCTTTGGTTGATATTCGATTTGTTTGTTGACATTAGAGCTCTTGGTCTTTTTGTCGAGAAACAAATATCGATTTGGAATGAGGATTTCCTTCGAAATTAAATGTGGAATGTGTCCTATGAACTTTTTATTCCCCGAGGAAATTACTGATTTGCGTGGAAAACGTTTCGGTACTATGACATGATAACGTCATTTGAATTTTTTTGTGTTGCTTTCTCTCTTTTCTGTCAAGAAAAGAAATTAGTTTTTCTTGATCTTTTAAGATTAACTACTTGTGAAGTGAAAGTAAATGATTAATAATGAGCAGGATTTTCCGAATTTGCCCCCAGGAAGTTATAAAGTAAAAAAATGTGTTATCATTTCTTCTACAGTTTTTTCTACAGTTTTTACTCCCCCTCCCCAGGTTTGGTTTGAGCCCACTTAGAAACAGAGCAGTCATTGTTACGTTTTAGTAGAAAGGGGAGCGTTATTATCCTTCGTTGCAATTAGAATCATGTGAGGACTCTGGGTGAGGCCTTCCTTAGGTTCTGTCATTTGCCTGTGACTCCCAAAGTTCTATTTGCCCAGTTCTAGTAATTACGCTGATAAATGATTTTTTTTTTACTATTCTTTTATGACGGACACAAATTGTGTTAGACTTGTTTTATCTCTAAAACTGAATTTGTCTATAATGACAACCTTTTCCTGGGCAATGCTATAGGTTTTGATACTATAACATTTTCGTCCACAAAGTAATTATTTTTTCTTACTTCGATGTGCCAGCTTTCAATAATTTCCCAATATTTACTCTAGTTTTTGAATAGAGTGACACAAAGTGCATGTCACTCTGTTCAGGAAACATAATGCCAATCAAATAATATATATATATATATATATATATATATATATATATAGATATATATATATATATATATATATATAATATATATATATATATATATATATATATATATATATATATATATATGTATATATATATATATGTACAAATATATATATATATATATATATATATTATATATATATATATATATATATATATAATATATATATATATATATATATATATATATATATATATATATATAATATATATATATAGCAATATATATATATTATATATATATATATATATATATATATATATATATATATATATATGTATATATATATATATATATATATATATATATATATATATATATATATATATATATATATATATATATTATATAATATATATATATATATATATATATATATATTAATAACAATACTAGTTAAGAGTAAATCTGAGACTTTGAATGAAGTCTCAATCATAATTCCTGACCAAAACTATTTTTGTATGGCAATTGATAAATCAAGAGTGAACAGTCTGCTTGTACCTCCTCTGTTAAAAATGTTGCCTCTAGTAACGAGTGGCGACTCCTATCTCGGGCCCACCTCTAAACTATCTTGCCTTTTTTGTTTTTGCCTAGCGGGTACTGAGTAGTGGCGCTGTTAAGGGGGGAAGGGCAGTCTCCCCCCAATAATTTTGAAAAAAACTATAATTTATTAAATAGCTTTAAATTTTTAAAAGCTCGTTTTAAGTTTAAAACTTCCAAAAGTGGAAAGGAATATACTTTTTACATCTGCAAATAGGACAAAATAATGAATCTTTGAAGAACAAGAAGGTAGATATACAGTGAATATAATCTTCTGAATGAAAAAGAAATCATTGAAAAAGAAAATAAGACTTGCTGCTTTTTATATTGATATTCGTACTATAGCTAGATAGATCTAATCGGTTGTAATTTGTTCATGGAATTTGGTGGAGGGGGATCCGCTCCAGGAATCATTTAGTTGTTTCAATTTTTATTTCCAGTATTTAATTGAAACTCCGATTTTCTTACCTGTCATTGAAATGCCTAATAAGTGCTGATAACGTCCTATTCCTTACGTTGCGGATTCACATACTAACCCATAAATGTAGAACTGCCTCCATTTTCGCTTTTCTAAATATTTCTTTTAATCAGCTCTAAATATAAAATTGGCATAAATTTGCTAAGAAGCATGACTGAAATTTGTCACATTTCACACAACGCCAGCGTTACTTGTGCATGGGACATCATGCATCAGCATGCTGAACGAAATGTCTGCTGAGAATAAAATAAAGCGAATTTAAACAAATTATGTATATTTTTCTCACGACTTAGATTTTTTTTTGAACGTATAAGCGATACCAACCCATTCTTTTTCTATTGTTATCAGTTTTATCAGGCAGCACTAGGATACCGAGCTTTGCTTGTATTAAATAAAAAAAAAATTTTAACTGAAAGTAAGGAGCGACATTAAAACTTAAAACAAACAGAAATTATTCCATATATGAAAGGGACTATCCCCTCCTCAACGCCACGCTCTTTACGCTAAAGTTTTTTATTGTTTTAAAAAGTAGAGTTGTGAGAAAGAGTCAAACTTTAGCGTAAAGAGCGTAGCGTTGATTTAAGAGCGTGGCGTACCCTGATTTAAACAAGAAAAACTTCTGTTTAATTTTTATAGAATTTGTTTTTTTAAAGCAAAGATACAAGGGGAAGGTAATTTTCAAGCCCTAGCATCTGTGGTAATTTTCTGTTAATTTAAGGTTTCTGCCGCAATGATGACAAGAATTATTCAGATTTTCTGGATTTTCTTTGTCAAACAATACCCAAGGAATAAGTTGATGATTCTAACTTTATTTTTCGAATAATTTTAAATTCAAAATACAGCCGCTATTTGAATATGGGGAATATGTCACAATATAATGTTACGCAATCTGTGGTAATACTTCACTTATCCTGTATATGTGTCTTGGCTTAGAAAGCGCTATTGATTTTTGTTTCGGTATGGTTTTTGTTATGTGGCCCCCTGATATCAATGCTATTTATTAATACAAGTTGGCGAACCCTCAAAAAATCAATTTAATAAAAAATTATAATTAATATTTCAATAAATCAGATATATTAAAAGTTTAGTACAACAAATTAAATCTTACTGAGTCAAAATCCATCCAAAATTACAGGCAAATGAATAGCGCGATACCTGGGGCTATTAGAATAGAGCTTGGTTCAGTTATGAGATTGTGCATCCTGTGCTGGGCGGGGGGGGGGGGTTGGGAGAAGTGGAGGAGGGATATGTACAGCACCGTTAGTGGTGAATCTGGCTGAAAATAGCCGAGTGTGTATGACATTTACCTTCGCCCACCCGAAAGCTTGTTTATGCTATACTACTGTCGTCTGCAGCAGCTCGTTGCTGACTGTTTGAGTAAAAGCCGGCCACCAGCACTTATATTTATGATTGTTTATTGTGTGTTTATTGTTTATACATAGTGATTTTAAATTCACCAAGTAGCGTATTGGTTAAATAGTTAACTTTTCTCAACTACCGCTTGAATAGCACCTACTTCAATAGCACCCCTCACCCAGTAAAAAAAATGTAGCTACGTTCCTGGTACTCAGTCACTGTTGGGTTCTGCTGGGTTTTTTCTACCCACGTTTTGTGAAGTCACCATTTCAAAATAAATAAAACTGTTTAGAAGTTCATCCCTTTTAAGTGTCGGCATTCGCTCAACTGCCATGCTTGTGCATGATTTATTAATGGGAGCCACGGGTTATTACTTCAACTAGAAAGAGCCACGAGTATCGTTACCCTGGAAATATGAGGTTTTCCCTTTAGCATTTGGTCTGACATGAAACTGAAATATGCATTGAGCTACCATGAGCTGTAACTTCTCTTCAGTTTATCTGATAATTATCACTGTTCCTCCGCCTTTCTTCTCCTAAATTTTGCAATGACTGTCAAAGACATTATACTACCTTAAAGACACACTATAAGGTCTTCAATGCTGACGAATACTTCTAAAACTGCTATTAACAACTCATAGAACGACCAAGCTCCTAGAGGCAGACACAGCTGCACGCTTCTCCTTCACCTTAACCTGTTCAAAGCATTCTTCTTTACCCCTTCTATGAATATGTCTTTTGAGCTCTTATCATCCCATATGAGGACGACCTGATTTTCATTTGGCTCTAAAGATATAGCCAAAAAGTTCACTCTTCAGCTATCTATGATGCTTCTCCCGTAATTGTGTAGCCGTTTTAACCTTTTTTGAATTGAGACCCCAAAAAGTCGGATCCAGCCACATTTTGTACGCCTTGTTGTTCTATATAGGATCAGTGAAGCGCGTGCCTTAAATTATCCTTAGACAGTTCCTTTGGAAAACATTTAAGATATACCTTTCCTCAACCTTTTGAAGCACCCGCGTTTAGAGCCATGTTTGGCCACTGTCATTAATGGGTATGCTCATGGAGAACCAACACCTGACGAAGATAGAAGTGATGTTATGGTAACAAAGTCGAAGTGCTATATTCTTAAAGCTAATCATTACGTAATTTTCTAATTTGCGTTTTGTATCTTCCTTAGTAAAAGTTTTTTCTGACTTCAGCTATGGACACGTCGACGACTTGTCATTGCTACATCAGTGAATTGACGCTGCCACATCAGCGGCTATGAATTCATTTGGCAAACTAGCCCTGAGGGTGAAGAAAAGAGTCTAAGTTTTGTGCCAAAAAAGCTGGTTAGTACAATCAAAGAGGCAAAGTATCCTTTGCCAGATCCGATTCTTGGCGCAAGGGGGGTAAAGCCAGAAAAGAAAAAGGCCATCTTAGAAAAACTTGTACCTTTTATGAATGAGAATCGCCGTACATTTTGGCGCACTATGCCTTCATCAACAGCTTCTGTCGATTTGCTGAAGCACGGCTGTGTTTCTTAGCTGCCTGCAGTATTTCAGTGATTTCTTTTTATTTTTTTTATTTTTTAACTTCTAATTATTTGAATAAAAAAATGACTTGTTGTACATGCTTCATACGTGGTTTTACCTTCGGTATACGTCATAGATACGGGGTTTTGGGCAGAGTAGGGGTGCGTTTTATGTTTTATACAGACTTTTACCTTTGGGACTTCATTCGAATTCGAGTCTCGAGTCAAGGGTAAAGGTGCGTATATGTCATATACGCACTTTTACCTTTTGAGAGCGCCTCTTTATATGAGTAACGGTCCAATGGTAAAAGTACGTATCTACTGTTTCAGGCTTCGGGGCAGTAATAATAGAAAATTTTACTTAAAAATATGAAATCCCCATATTTGTTTACCTATTTAACTAATTTCCAGAATTAGCCAGTGTCCAGTTTCACCGTAAACCGTATTTGAAGCTCTCAAAAGTACTCAAACTTTGAGCCGTGATTTATCGAAATAATGAAAAGTGTAGATACGTACTTTTACCTTTGGAGGGCCGAGGAGGTCATACCCAAACTCTTGTTTGTGGTGGTTTTTGTTCGTTTCGGGCTTGATTTGCATATTCAATTTGTGTTTCACTCGTTTTGGGATTTGGGATTTGTTTATTAGTTTGCATTGGTATCTGTTGTATGTTTGTTTGCATTTGTTGTTTATTTGATTTCTTTTTGTTTTGGGTTTCATTTATACTTCAGTGGGAAGGTATTTTTTTTCATTTTGGGCTTGACATTCGTATTCGATCTAGGCATTACTTGCTTTAAATCAACAAAAGAAAGCATGAAGCCCAGTAACCCGGGCTTGTATTGCCACTCCAAAAAAAAACAGCAATAATTTACATCAGTGTATTCGTGGTTCCCATTCCACAACAATTTGATTAATACATTTTGAAAACAAATGGTGAATTTCTAGGTGGACCTATGGTTTGGCTAGGATGAGGGTGAAACCATCATTTGTTTCCTTTTTTGTGCTCTTTCATAGTACAATAATCGCTTTGAGGGATCCCTTAAAGGGACCCCAAAGGTATTCATTTTTGTAGCCACACAAAGAAGTTATAACCTAACCTATATATATGTATATATGGTTTTTGGTTTTGGTTTTTAGATTTATAAAAATTTTCAATTTTGTAAAGTTGTTAATTTAGATAAGTTTTCCTTGGTATCCCTAAAGTAACTTTTCTTTCTAGACAAGGCAAATATGTTATTTCATTGCAGATAACCAGCTGTAAGTTTACCAAGCTAAGTAAAAGACCTGTGATGCATAGAATCTTTTTAGGTCCTAAAAATAAAGAAAAAGGTAGAAATAGTAGCTTGGCAATGCCTTTAAAGGTTATATTTTTGGTCATAGATTTACTTTTGCAAGTTATATTTGCATAACTCTTTTACTTCTCAAGATAGTAAGAATCCTGATATAACTTAGATAGGCCTAGTCAGTGAGTTACACATATTTATAAGTAGTAGGTTAAATATGTCACTGAGTTATATATTTCTGTATATAACTTATATGCCTAGTCAGTGAGTTACACATATTTATAAGCAGTAGGCTAAATATGTCACTCAGTTATATATTTCTGTATATAACTTATATAGGCCTAGTCAGTGAGTTACACATATTTTAAGTAGTAGGCTAAATATGTCACTCAGTTATATATTTCTGTATATAACTTAGATAGGCCTAGTCAGTGAGTTACACATATTTATAAGTAGTAGGTTAAATATGTCACTGAGTTATATATTTCTGTATATAACTTATATGCCTAGTCTGTGAGTTACACATATTTATAAGCAGTAGGCTAAATATGTCACTCAGTTATATATTTTTGTATATAACTTATATAGGCCTAGTCAGTGAGTTATACATATTTTAAGTAGTAGGCTAAATTTGTCACTCAGTTATATATTTCTGTATATAACTTAAATAGGCCTAGTCAGTGAGTTACACATATTTATAAGTAGTAGGTTAAATATGTCACTGAGTTATATATTTATGTATATAACTTGTATGCCTAGTCATTGAGTTACACATATTTATAAGCAGTAGGATAAATATGTCACTCAGTTATATATTTCTGTATATAACTTATATAGGCCTAGTCAGTGAGTTACACATATTTATAAGTAGTAGGCTAAATATGTCACTCAGTTATATATTTCTGTATATAACTTAGATAGGCCTAGTCAGTGAGTTACACATATTTATAAGTAGTAGGCTAAATTTGTCACTGAGTTATATATTTCTGTATATAACTTATATAGGCCTAGTCAGTGAGTTACACATATTTTAAGTAGTAGGCTAAATATGTCACTGAGTTATATATTTCTGTATATAACTTATATGCCTAGTCAGTCAGTTACACATATTTATAAGTAGTAGGCTAAATATGTCACTCAGTTATATATTTCTGTATATAACATATATAGGCCTAGTCTGTGAGTTACACATATTTATAAGTAGTAGGTTTAATGTGTCACTGAGTTATATATTTCTGTATATAACTAATATAGGCCTAGTCAGTGAGTTATGTATATTTATAAGTAGTAGGTTAAATATGTCACTGAGTTATTGCCTTTGCAAAACAAAAGTGATCCGTTTATCTGGCCTCCCCCAGGCCATTCAGCATGTCCCCAGGTGGCGATAGGGGAACACTCTACAGATATGTAGGGTACCTCCATAGGAGGCATGGACCAAGGGGGGACCTTGTCCCTGGGGGTCCATAATAGAATCTGGGGCACCCTTGCCCGGGGTCATAAATACAGGCGGAGGAGGAAGAAGGCCCCTCAAATGTACACTCAAAAGGGCCCACTTGTTTATCCACAAGTTCCATGAGTTGCAAACCTTCTCCCAGCAATGGGTTAAATTGCATGGTGATGCAGAACACCATCGCGGGAGGATCCTCTATAGGAGGACAACTGTGGCAGGGCGTAAGATCCAGATCTATGGACAACGGCCTCTGCAAAGGGCTGCCTCGACCTTTTCGGGGTACCTGCAAGACTGGGGACCTTGCGGTCAACTCTATTCCCACTTGAGGAGTGGCGCCCCTCGAGGAAATTATAGCCTAGTAAACGACACAGCATTCGCACGGGATTCTGACTAATGGACAATTCTTCTGGGATTGGTATGTTTTGATGGGCGTCTTTGGGCTGAAAAACCTCTTCCTAGCTAATTTATCTATTACGGGTTGCCTCCCCGTAGTAGCATAATATTTGTAGGCATGAATATATAATGAGTCGGAGGTAATAGGCTTGAGATTGTCTGTGCAGGATTTCGACTCTTGTTGATAGAAGAGCATCGCCAAGCGCTGAAAACCATGTTGTGACCAAGATGGGCCCAGGATTGCACAAAGCCTCCATTCATGGAGGTCCCAGGGACTTCTTGCTGTCCGGTTCTAAGCCGGCTTAAGCACTTCGGTGTAGACTTGAGAAGATATGTGATCCCCGTCCTGCACTGGTATCCGGGATCATTGCTTTTCCTGAGGCGAAAAAAATTTCAATGATTTAAAGAACATGAAAATTGGAACTTGGAATGTTACGACATTAAAAAATGACTATCGTATCGACATTTTGACTGACGAATTCAGACGATTCGAACTGGATCTATTAGGAGTTTCAGAAACTCATATCCCAGGGGTAGGAAGCATGAAATTAGGTGATATAGAATTTGTTTACTCAGGCAGGAAGGATGGGTTACATAGACAGGGAGTAGGGCTCATGATGAATAAGGAAGCTGCTAAGTCTTGTTTAGGCTGGGAAGGTATTAATAATAGAATACTAATAGCTCATTTTATGACTAGAAAGTTCAAGGTATCAGTTATAGTAGTATACGCCCCTGTAGAACCGACTGATGGAGATACTAGTGACTCAGATGAATTTTACTTACAGTTACAGGAGCAAATAGACAAGGTCCCAGGTAGAAATATGATGTTATTGCTGGGAGATTTTAACGCCCAGGTTGGTAGAAATATGGATAGATGGTATCCCAGCTTAGGTAAATTTGGTGTAGGAAAAGAAAACAGTAATGGATACAGACTTTTGCAATTTTGTAGGTATAACAATCTAGTTATAACCAATACGGTGTTTGGTCATAAAATGGCTCATAAGCTAACATGGTATTCACGTGATGGTAAGACAGCAAACCTTGTTGATTATGTTATAGTAAATCGAAGACTGGCAGGATCAATACAAGATACTAGGGTATATAGGAGTGCTGTTATTGATGTTAAAAGTAAAGATCACCATCTAGTAGTGTCAAGGGTTAATTTAAAGCTGAAATATCGGAAGGGTAATTACCTCCCGGGAAGTTATGATGTTAGTAGACTCCAGGATGAGAATTTGAGAGAAACTTTCCAGGAACAGTTGAATACTAAACTTGAGAGCTTAAAATTTGATAATGTGGAAGATGGTTGGAATAATTTTAGAAAAATAATTTGTGAAGTTGCTGAAGGTGTATTAGGGAAGAAAGCTAGAACTGCAGCTAAGAATATTAGTGAAAAAGCTTTAAGTTTAATAGAAAGGAGAAAGGACTTGTACAAGAATTATCTGAGTGATAGATCACATGAAAACAAAAGAAATGTAAAGAAAGTGGAGAAAGCATTGAAATATGAACTAAGGAGGTGTGAAGTGGAGGCCATGGATAAAATTGCCGAGGATTTAGAAGATGCAGCTAGACGGCATAATAGTAAAATATTGTACTGGCACGTTAACAAATTGAGAGGTAGTAGTCAATCCGGACTTGTCCCAGTTAAAGATAGGAATGGGGTGGCAATTAGCGATAAGACAAAAGCTAAAGCGAGATGGGCCGAACATTTTGAGAATTTGCTTAACCGAGATAGAGTTGCAGGAAAAAATATAGAGGAAAATGAAAAAGTTTGTGATACCTTGGATGTGAAGGAAGATTTGTTTTGTGAGGAGGAATTAGAAACAGTACTAAAAGGATTAAAGAATAATAAGGCTCCAGGTGCTGATAGGGTAGTAAATGAGTTTCTTAAATATGGTGGCTCTGAGGTTAGAAATAAGTTATTGGAGATTATGAATATGATTTTTGAAAAAGGGGAAGTACCTAATGATTTTAGGAAAACCTTAATTAAGCCACTTTATAAGAAAGGTGATAAAAGTGAGTGTGGTAATTATCGAGGCATTAGTCTGGTCTCTGTAGGTAGCAAATTGCTTAGTAATATGATACTTTTTAGACTGAGAGATGCCGTAGACAAAGTTTTAAGAGAAGAGCAGTGCGGTTTTAGAAAAGGTAGAGGATGTGTTGACCAAATTTTCACTCTTAGGTTAATAATTGAGAAGTGCCTAAGTTTTCAAACACCTTTGGTCCTTAGTTTTATAGATTATGAGCAAGCGTTCGATTCTGTTGATAGAGGAGCTTTAGTAAAGGTTTTATCCTTGTATGGTATACCAGACAAATACATTAAAGTGATTAGTGCTATGTACGAGAATAACACTGCTGCGGTTAAGGTAGGAAATGAGGTTAGCAGCTGGTTTTGTATTAAATCAGGAGTTAAGCAGGGTTGTGTTCTATCCCCCTTTATATGGATTATTTTGATGGACTTTGTTTTAAGGAGCACAGGAAAGGCAATGGGAGACCACGGAATCAAATGGGGAGGAAAAAGTCTCCTGGACTTGGATTATGCTGATGATTTAAGCATCCTAGATGAAAGTGTGAGCAAAATGAATGAAGTTTTAGAGGTTTTGCGAGTTCAGGGTGCTAGTATTGGTTTGAAAATTAATGTTAGGAAGACCAAGTCACTAAGGCTAGGAATAAGTGAAGATGAAAAGGTGACGTTGGGTAATGAAAAGATTGATCAGGTGGGCAGTTTCACTTACCTTGGTAGTATTATTAGTAAAGATGGTGGGAGCAGTGAAGATGTTAAAAATAGAATAGCCAAGGCTCAGGGTGTTTTTTCACAGTTAAAAAAAGTCTGGAAGAATAGGAAGATAAGTCTGCAAACCAAGATTAGAATCTTAGAAGCTACAGTGATGACAGTGGTCAAATATGGCTCTGAAGCATGGACGCTCCGAAAAGCGGATGAAGATTTGCTAGATGTTTTCCAGAGAAATTGCTTAAGGATTGTTCTGGGTACCCGGCTGACTGACCGTATTTCAAACAATAGGCTATACGAAAAATGTGGTTCAATACCACTTTCTAGGTCTATAATGAAAGAAAGGTTGAGGTGGTTAGGGCATGTTGTTCGGATGAAGGATGACAGATTGCCGAAGATTGTTCTTTTCGGCCAACCATCTAGGGCTAAACGGAAAGCAGGTCGTCCCCGTCTGGGTTGGGAGGACGTCATAAAGAAAGATTTAAAGGAAATGGGAACTTCGTGGGCGGGTGTAAAAAGGGAGGCTTTGAATAGATTGGGGTGGAGGAGGAGCGTGCGTAGCTGTGTTGGCCTCAGGCGGCTTGGTGCTGCGATGAGTTGTTAGTAGTAGTAGTAGTAATAGGAGAAAGCGACAATTTTGCTCATCTTTCTTAATGATAACTTGTTATCAAAAAATATCTACATGTTGTTTTTTTTCCGGTTGTAGGAATGAAAACGATGACGACTTGAAGCGTCAGTGAATCTGTTTCGTTTTTTCAATGTGAGAGCGTGACAATTTTCTGGCAAGTGTTTTTCACCTTGCTCTCATATCTGCGGCTGTGGAGTCGTTGGTGACATGACCCATCGCAAGATTTGCCATCGGCGGGCAGCATGAGAATTTAATCATCTTTCGCCTGGCGTTTCTCATCCATGACTTGCTTCTGGTAAATTACTTTCAGATTTTTTCCCCTGCAACTAGAGGTGTTAACCCATCAGTGGATATATGTTCAGTGGCATTTAGCTGAACACGAAGGTTCACAATTGGGACGTTACAAGGATTGCATTTCATAATTGTCCAACTAACGGAAAGGGCTTTATTGGTTCAAAAAAGATTGGTAACCTTTGATAATTTGGGGATAGGGTGTTAAATTCTAGAACCTCCTTTTCTAATTATGTAATGGGTGGCAAAACGTGCTATCCAATGCCATATTCACTTGCACAAGCCATGTACGCCACTCCAGTCAATACCTTTCCATGTTGGATCTTCAGACGTAAATATAGTTTATTATGTTTAAGTTTATTATTGACCGCTAGCTGTTAGGTTGATACTGGCTATATCTGTTTGCGTTAGAAGTACTAAACAAATATTGTGTAGGTATGTATGTACTAAACCAAGCTATTTAGAAATTTCTTGGATAGAAATTACTTATTCGCTGTTTAGATATATTGGTACCTTGTCACATTATGTAAATTTACAATCTCTAAGTTTTACTTAATTAGGTTTTTCGTCACTAAAGCACAGCAAGTTGTGTGGAACAATTGGAAGAAGAGAATTAGCTGTTGTAGATATTAGCCCTGATACATTGCAACTTATACTGTTGTAGATATTAGCCCTGATACATTGCAATGCTGTATATTTAAAATGCTGATTTAACTTCAAAATATATATCGTGGCCTGAGAGCAAAATTATCCTATTCCATAATATTCTGCCTTTTTGGAATACTTTTTCCTGTTTTTTTTTTCAATGATCTCCGTAGGGACTTTGTACGACCCTCAGTTATTTTTTTTTTTAACTTTTTGTGCTTTGGAGCGTTCGAAAGGGATTGATTAAAATCTTTAACCGTTTTTTTTCTCGTAATGAGTTTTTCGTGCGGTAGGATAATTTCGCTCTCAGGTCGCGGTATGTTGGTGGTAATGTATCTAAGAAAACCAAATTCCGAGATAAGTTTTTCCATCACTTATTTTTTTTTTTTATTCACTGAGCTGTCGAGCTAGAGCCAGCCTAAAAAAAAAACAAAGAGAAAGGCTCAAAAAAGCTCTAGCGAGTTTGAGTGCCTGAAATAATATACCATTGTTTGGAATACTTCGTATATATGATATATTATAGTCGAATTCAAGTCAGTTTAGTTAATTTTAGTCAATTCGATTTAATTCAAGTACTTGAATTAAAATCAAGTAGTTGTGGGAATGAATCCTTGGCTAATTGTAGAAAAAGCCAAGACAGATATGCCGAATGAGTGAGAGGCGAATCAGGTATAAGTCCATCTTACTTCAATCCTGCTTTATTTGTGTTCGTTTCAGAGGGGCTGGTGATCCTACCCGATGAGGTTGACCGTGGCAGCTACCGTAAAATACCAGTTCCAGATATCAATATTTGCAACCAGTGGTGCCAATTCGCAAAAATAAAGGGGGAGGGGGTAAATTTTCCAAAATCTAGGGTGCCAATTTTTTGTTACTTTTTTAACGGAAAAAACACAAAAAAGGCATTTTTCAAAGTCTTTGGGAGGGAGAATTTTTTTTTGTTTTCAATGAAAGTACCCAAAACCGAAATAGTAAAATGCCAAATTTAAAAAAAAGTCGAAATTTAGGAGGGTCTTTTTCGATTTCTTTTAAACAAAATATAAAAAAATGATAGATTCTACCCAAGTCTTTTAGTAGATATATAGGCTCTTCCTAAGTTTTAATTTACTTTTTTTTCACATTTGATAGAGTATTGCAGCAATATGAACAGTCACTTCTCTGTCTTTTCACTTAGGGTTTGTGCACTGTCTGTTGTATGCATACACAGCATTTTGCCCTACCCGAGTTTTTTTAGCCTACATTACATTTAAGTCTAAAGTTGTCTGCCCTAGTCCTTAACTTTTATGTGTACAGAGTGGACTAGCGTGCAACACCTTCACTGCATTATTCTTTGAGGCTATATAATGATGTAATTATTGTCGTCATCACTTCCATCATCTTGCCAGCCACAGCCTTAAGATAGAAATGAAGACATCGTAAAGATCACGTTTTCAGGTTGCCGATGAGTCAAAGTTGACTTTTTTTCGTTTAAGAGAAGTTTCCGGTCTAACGCACTTAAAATGTTCTGAGATTGTGTAAGCTGCCAAATTGAAAGCACTTCTAGAGACGATGGCCAAAATATGTTGTTATTCTTACCACACTGTCCTTTTTTATTTTTTTTTCCTTTTCATTCTCTTTTTTTTTATTTTAAGTCCACTTTCTTAATTTAAAAGAAGTTTCCGGTTTGACGCACTTATAATGTTCTAAGTTTGAATTAGCTGCCAAATTGAAATAAGCTTAAGAGAAGTTGCCAAAATTTAGTGTTATTTTTACCACTCTGTTAATACTCTTCATTTTTTCTTTTTTTATTCTTCTTAATATGTGTATGTTTTGACTCTTAAAGTTTGTTTTATCTAATGCAAAGAAAAATATGTTTCCCATTACTAAGAGGAGTAGAATAGCGGGAGGTCGCTAGAGAAAAAAATCGAATTGGCCATGTGTCCATGATTAATTGTGTTTGTCTAAACATGTTTATATTTTTTGACTTTTCACTAGCAACGACATTGCTAAACAAGTTTTTTTTTTCTGCAAGATAAACTGCGCCCTCGCCAAATATACTAGCTTAAAAATACATCTTTTCATTTTATTTAAAAGCATTATATTTTGCTATAGAATTCAAAGCCTTTTTTTATTGAGAAAATCCTCTGGAATAAGCAGAAATGTGCTCACTTTTTCTAAAGTTTAACAGACATTATTTTCCGGCAAAGTATAAACTTTAAACAAAAGAATAAACTTAAAGAATAAACATTATTTTCCGGCATTAGTTTTTTTACAACATTATTTTCCAGCAAACAGCAATGCCATGCCATGTATATTGCAATGCCAATTAGTAAGGGCATAAACAGAGTCGTATCCAGCACTTTTTCGGGGGAGGGGAGGGTTACAAAAAAGTATCGAAAATTTGTTTATATTCATTTTTGTTACGTTTTTACGAGTCGGACTAACATTTTTTTTTGGGGGGGGAGGTCAAACCCTTTAACCCGCCCCGTGGATACGGCCTTGGACATAAACACAAAATAAATAAATAAGAATAATTGTGTTTGTACTTTGAACTTTGTTAGAATTGAGAAAGAATAGAATATGATGTAACTTCATTAGTAAACTGAACAAGTTTAACGGATTCTTATGCATTAGTTTCATAAAACTTTGAAATTTTAAAAATTGAATTGCCGTTTCTCCAGTTTTCATTAAAACAGCTACGGTCTTTTCAACAAATTATAAACGATTATTTAAAAAAAAACAGAAATAGATAATAAATCGTTGGCAATGCCAACTAATTGGCAATGCCAATGAGTAAGGGCATAAACAGAGTCGTATCCATCACTTTTTCGGGGGAGGGGAGGGTTACAAAAAAGTATCAAAAATTTGTTTATATTCATTTTTGTTACGTTTTTACGAGTCGGACGAACATTTTTTTTTGGGGGGGGGAGGTCAAATCCTTTAACCCGCCCCCTGGATACGGCCTTGGGCATAAACACAAAATAAATAAATAAGAATAATTGTGTTTGTACTTTGAACTTTGTTAGAATTGAGAAAGAATAGAATATGATGTAACTTCATTAGTAAACTGAACAAGTTTAACGGATTCTTATGCATTAGTTTCATAAAACTTTGAAACTTTAAAAATTGAATTGCCGTTTCTCTCAGTTTTCATTAAAACAGCTACGGTCTTTTCAACAAATTATAAACGATTATTTAAAAAAAAAACAGAAAAAAGATAATAAATCGTTATATTTACTCTCTAGGGGCACATAATTTCACCTTATTTCAAATATTTTGCTAATAATCTGATTAAATTTTTTTTTTCTTCCAGTTGTTAAATTAGAAGCGTGTCTGACCAACGATTTGACATCAAAATGATCTTCAGAATTTCGCTATTTCTACTGATCTCAGTTACGCTAGCAGCTAATATTAACGATGACATTAGTTTTGACGATGGTGATGAAATAAGTGTAACAAAGTGGTCAGCTAATATCCTGACCAGGCCTAAACGGCAAGTAGAAGGTTCTGGTGTGGCTGGAAGTGATGATGATGGTGATGATGATTATTATGAGGACTATTCTGAAGAAGAGGACGAGGCTCCTGAAGAGAAGCCGATTCTTGACCTAGTGTCCCCCGTGTTCGATTTGCCGTCAGTTACCCCAACTGTTAGCGTTGTTGAACCTTCACCAGTGGTTATTGAACCATCATCTGTATTCCCTAAACAGAGAGGACATAGTGGGGATGGTCCTATTATAGAAGAAGAGGAAGAAATAACATCATCCACAATTCAATCGACTATCGCAGCCATGGTCGTAACGACGGAATCCACACCGACATTACCTCCCCTACCACCCTCTAATTCTCCTCCAGTTGTGCAAAAGCGTCTTGAAAAACTAGCTGTGAATGCTGGAAGTGTATTTATTTACGAAATTCCGAGTGAAACTTTCCGTGATTTCGAAGATGGCGATAGTAGGCTACTTCGCCTAGTGCTTAAAACCGAAGACGATTCTGAATTGAATGATGATTCTTGGATTGGATTTGATCCTATTAAACAATCTATTAGTGCAATGCCCTTAGATAAAGATATTGGGAAGTATAAATTCATCCTTGAAGCGACCGATAGCAGTGGCGCTAAAGCGAAGGAAATAGTTGATCTTGTTGTTCGACAAGATCCTGTATCGCGCACTTTCCATCATAAATTTGTGATGAGATTCACTGTTGACCCTGATAGCACTGAAGGGTTTAATAAAGAGCATGATTTACTTTTACATACTATAAAACAAATTACAAAATATTTTGAAACCCAAGAATCAATTGGTAAACATATGTATATTCACGATTATAGTTTTGAACCCCTTTCGCTGACATGGACAAATCGGAGTTTAAATCGACAAATGTGTCCTGCAGATGAAATAGAAGATATTATGGAAATGATAATTGATGTGGATGGTGAAGTGGTACCTGAACTAGAGGAATTGATGGCACCCCAGTTGCATTTGAAGTCGGCAAATGTGGTGTATTTTGGAGTGTGTCAAACAGTTGGCACGACGACCAGGGCGCCAGAAAACACACCGCCAGAAAAAAGAAACGAAGTGGATGAGATAATAATTGCTGCTGGAGAATTATTAAGATATCAAGTCCCTGGTGATACTTTTTATGATGCCCAAGATGGTGGCACTCGAACCTGAAATTATCCTTGCAAACAATGGATCGTGATCCCTTAGATCATTCAAATTGGTTACAATTTGATGTTGCCAATCAAGAATTCTACGGCGTACCTTTGCTAAAAGACACTGGCAGGAGTGAGTATCTCCTTGTTTGTACTGATTCTCAGGGCTTGTCTGTTGTTGACAGTATGATCGTTGTAGTTGAAGAGAGGCCGAAAGATGAGCGATTTAATGTCGAGTTTTTGATCAATTTAGATGTACCGTATGAAGACTTTAGTAGGAATGCCCATGGCAAGGTGAGATTTGTTGAGACATTGGCAAGAGCGTTTGGAGATACTAATACGTCTAGCATTGTTCTCAAATCCGTCAAGAAAAGCACCCCAGACTTCCACGAGTCCAAGGGACAAACTTCAGTCACCTGGTTGAATAAAACACTTTCTTACGACCCTTGCCCATACGAAGAAATTGAAGTGCTAAGAAGTATTCTGTTGAAAAATGATGGACAGTTGACGAAAAATTTGAGTGACGTTTTCTTCAATCAAGAATTTACTCCTCTATCAGCTAGCCTTAAGCCAACGTATACTTGCTTAGGTATGACAACCCCAACCTATAGAGGTATTCCAATCGACGAGTCTACGCAAGATCCTCCAGCAGGCCCTGTAGGATCTTTAGTTGAAGATTATCTGTTTACATTTATTGTTCCTGGTTTAATAATAGCTGGCATGTTAATAATTGCGTTTATTATAGCATGTGTTTTATATCGACGACAAAGATCTGGGAAGATGTATATTGAAGAGCATCAGACATTTATTTCTAAAGGCATTCCGGTGATCTTTGCTGAAGAACTAGATGATAAGCAAGAGCCTCCGGCTAAATTAATCCTCCGTGATGAGATGAGAGCAACTCTCCCTCCAGGATATAAAAGATCCGGTACACCGAAACATTCGTCAGTGAGTCCCACTCCAGAGCAGAGGGAGTTGTTGCCCCGAAACGGGGCAAGTGATAGATATCCTACTTTTAAAGCACTCTAGTCTTTGTGAGTAAACACATATTGCGGCACTTTCATATCTCACTGCCTTTACTTTATAAGTCTTTATAAGTCTGTATTGATTTTTAATAAGTTTATTTGAATCGAGATATCCTATTTGAATGTAAGTTGCTGTGTCTGTGTCTTATTCAGTATTTACAAGAAGCGACCGGTGTTGCCACTTCCATTTGCTAAAAATTTTCGCTATTCCTCAGAAAACCCTGGAAATCCCCATCAAAGAAACCTACAGCCCTAATAATTCGCAGTTAAAAAAAAAGGTGAATTCTTAGAATAATGACGCATGAACAAAGAAAAAAATAAATAAATGAGAAATAGAATCAAATAGCCGAGAAAAACGAGGGTAATGTCAGCCAGTGGAACATTATGAAGCAAAAATAAGCAGATATTTCGACAAGGACCTCAGTCAAGTCGTCCGTAGTGCTAAGAAAAAATAATATAACGAAAAAATTTAGCCTTTTGAAGTTAGATTTTCAAAATGTCTTACAATGAATGGTATTTCCTTGTTGAAATATCTGCTTATTTTCGCTTCATATTGTTCCACTGGCTGACACTACCCTCGTTTTCTCGACTATTTGATTTTATTTCTCATTTATAATTTTTTCTTCGTTGTTTTCATACGTCATGTATAGACAATGTGGTCTTAGAATGTATCTTAGCATAATACCTTTCGAATCTTCTATGTTGCTATGGAGTTGGTGTCGCTACAGTGCCGAAAATTAAAGAGTCTTACATTTATTGTCTTATCTCACTATCCTTAAAAAAAACCAAAAGGCCATATTCTTGAAAAGGTTTCCACTCGAAGTGGAAACCTTGCTAATAACGATTTCATTTGAAAAAAAAAAAATTTGTTTTTGATTCTCTTCTATCAGTTATTTAGTCTGATTATTTCGTTATAGTTCTCTGTGTTTTTATATCACTTATTGGCTCCTCTCGGAACTGAAATACGCCTTTTCAATCTCCAAATGGTTCTTTCATTGCGACTCTGATTTGATTTTAATGAACATAGGGCTATATGTGCAAAAAATTGGATATATGTGATAAAAACATCCTTTTGAAACCCCCCTCCTATTAACTATAAAGTCATCTCAGTATCACCCTGAAAATTTCTGCTATACGGGCAGCTAGGATTGAATTACATATACCGTCTCATCCCGCAAAATTGCAAAGACCATCGTTTCCAATTGGCGCCAACGTGATAGAGACGATTCTGTTATAAAGAAAGCTTTGTCGTAGAAATGATACCAAGGGGTCATCCACTTTCAAAAATCATATACATGCGACAGATGTGTGCCATGCGTTCCACGAAGAAGCACGGTATGGCGGAACAGGCGGTGCTTGGAGATGTGTACCTGCTGACGGAGGGTGAGCTGCCTCTTGAATCTTAGAGAAAAATGAGGGCCGAAAACAGCTAGATTTAAAGGTGGGATTGGGTAGAAACAGTGGCATTAATTGGAGGGGGAGTATGTACTCCCCCTTAATCTCACACCCTCCCTATATTTGGATTTTTTTATATTTTCATTGGAAAATGCCCTTTTTTTGTATTTTCGTTGGAAAAATTGAACAAAGCAAGATCCCCCCCCCCCCCTAGATTTTGAGAAAAGACATTTTGTGCCCCTCCTCTATTTTCGTGAATTGACGGCACTGGGTGGCAGCATTTGGTTTTGTTACAAGTCGGTTTTTCTGTAACCTGAAGGTCTTTGGGTGGGGTCCTACCTTTAGCTTCCTCCCCAAAAAGACAACCCTCTGGGACACATGGCTATAAACACATTACCAATATATCAGTATCTAATTTGGCAGCCATAAATTGTGTTAATTGTTATTTTGATTATCGTTGTGTTGCAGCATACATTTTTAGTGGAGCTAATAGACATCTTTTGAAACTTTTGGTGATTAGATTTCCCCTCCCTGTCTCGAGTTCCAAAGAAGTGCTAATGAAACTTTTTGTTTGACTGTTTATGCAGCGTTTTGTTTTTTATGATTGAGTGAAATTCTTTTAGTCTTGCGAATTAAGTTTATAGTGTAATTTTATCATTGTAAATTGTGTTTCTTTTTATTAAAAGGCCTGGGGGTGATTTATTTAAGAAAGCCTAAAAAGTGTTTTACAGAATTTTAAAATTTGTATTTAGTACAGTGGTGGTTCTGGCCTATCTTTCCCCCGGGGCAAAATTTTGATTAGCTCCCCCCCCCCCCTGTCTGCCAAAGATTTGTAGGCCAAAATTTTCATTTATTCACACAATTTTGGCAACTCCGCCCTCTATTGTATTTTAATAGAAATGAAATTTCAAAAATTACAAAATTATTGTAACCGTTTGATTATTTGTTTTAAATTTTACTTCCCTAAAATTTCCCGCCTTTGATTTAGTATCAATTTCAAAATGGTGGGCCCTCGTCCCTGAGAATAAGATCTGGACTCCATGGTTATGAATCAACATAAGGAGCCGCTACATCTGTTATCTTAATAATGACTGTAGTGATGGCCCGGGGAAGCTTTGCATGCATTCTTAATTTGGTATGCCAGCAATTGTCTGCTCACAATTTTACGGGAAAAATATAATAAATATAATAAAATAGGATTTGGAAAATGGTATGTGTTGATTTTTACTAATTTGCACATGAAACAAATTGCTGCAAAAGATCTAATCAGTTTTGTTAACATTAAAAGACTCTGTGTTACCAGTTCACGAAATGTAGGGGGGGGGGTGAGTATTTTTCGTTTTAATGAAGCCAAAGAATATGTGTTAGCCAAAATCTAGAGGGAGGGGCATTTTAGTTAAGGGGACAAAGGGTGGGAGAATTTCACCTCTTCCCAGTGGGTGCCACTACAAAGACTTCCCACTTTTTGACTAATTCATCGGATTCTTTAAGGTTGAAAATGCCTAGAAGTTTAATATCAGACTCGAAACATGCAGCCATGGATATTCGCATTCTTTGTATTTGGCGACACAATTATTCTGGAATATTTGTTGACTGACAGAATATTGCAACAGAAAAAACGGTTAGTAATAAAAATGATTGGAAATTTGTAATAATCTGCTTGACAGCTTACTGGGGTATGATTGGTATAAAATACGTGAGTGAATACATTTAGTTTCTGCGTAGTCTATTGTGTAGTGAAGCCATAAATAATCGAGATGATTTTGATTTTTACTAATTAATTTGGATTAATCCTAACAAAATACCTTTCGGCGACCACACTGTTCTTGATCTGTAATGAAACCGGTTGTCTGTGTCCACTCGGATATAATTAGCTTAGCCTAAGCGAGAAAAACTACTTTGCTGGTATATTTTGATTAAATATTTATTTAATTAAATAGCTATTTATTTAATCAAATAGTTGGTTAGGTTAGGTATTTGATACAATATATTCTGGGTGGCCTGATTTCCATAATTCTCTGTTGTATTTCCCATAATTTTGTTACTAAAGTATTATATTTTCATCATATTTTGGTATATTTCATCAGGACTAAACTAACTTCACTTCTTTGGTGTTGTCGCGATAACACGCAAGTACCTACCTTTCATAGGATTTTTAAAAGTGTGTTACTTTGGTGGATTTTTCCTCTGGAATTTTTTAGAGGTGTGTAGAAACCATCAAACGAGAAAACCTAGGTCATAGAAGAAAAATGAGGTAATTCATAGCCAGTAAAAAAAAAGAAGAAAATGAGAACAAAAAGCGAAGGTCTTGGCTGAAATATCTACAATTTTTTCTTTGGTCAAGGCGGGAATAGCCTCGTTGTCCTATATTTTCTCGTTTTCTCATGTTTAGCCAATGTGACCTCAGAAATGATCAAAGCAGAAATTGAAAGGTCGAAAACTTACAAGTTTGACTGAGTGAGTGGCAAATATAAATTAAAAAAGTTCGGTTTTAAATTTTGAATGTTTCAAGAAAACGAGATTGGCTATCTATTTCTTGGAAGAAAAAACTCTTCAGGTACAAGATGAACGCAATTTTGGATTTTTTTTTTTTTTTTAGAAAAGCTTAGTTTTTTTTATTGTCAGTTGGACACATCTCCATTTTGGCAAAATTCCACAGGCGAGGAAGAAATTTTTCTTTTTTGTAATGCTGAATTACAATCGTTTGAACGGAGAATTCAAAGCTAATTTAATTCTTCTTGTCTCAAAATGGAGATACGAGTTTCTAATGGCCTAATAACACTAATGATTTACTATATAAATATGAAAACAATCAGGTATTTAGCTATATTGAGCAACATAGCTCATGCTATTGGCAGAAAAGTAAAAAAGACTAACAGAACTTATGAAACATACCAGGAAATAAGATACCAGGAATACCAGAAACATACCAGGAATACCAGAAACATACCAGGAATAAGATAAATTATGTATTTGATAGGCCACCCTGTTGCAAGAAAAAAAACGGAATAAGGATTAAAAAAATAGGTTTAACTACCCATAGCGAAGCAACTTGGGAACCAAATAGTTTATATTTTTTTGCCTAATTGACCAATTAAAAAGTAATAGTTATTCCGGTGGTAAGGGTGCCCACTGCGAGAGAATGGAGGGGAAGGCGGCCCCCATTCCACTAATATATAAACAAAACTAATGGCAATATATAAACAACAACAATAAACATAAGGTGCGCAATGTTGCAATATTCTAAAAATACGGCTATTTATAATAAAACAACCTTTTTTTTACCCTTGGAAGAACTTTTGGAGTTAGCCCCCTCCCCTGCAAAATATTTTGTGGTCTCCCTTCATCATTGAATGCCTCCACTGTAAAAGTACCTGTATTCTGGACTATTTAAACCACTATGTTGATTAAAAGAGTCAAAAGTAAATATTTTTTCCTTTTTTTAAAACAAAAATATGTTGTTTGTTTTTTTAATTTTATTTTCGCATGAAAATAAAGAATATAAGTATATCTGCCAGAAAAACGATGTGCTCCCGTATTAGGATTTCACAATTCTCAACATTGTTATTCCTTTGCACGTTTGGCGGCTGTTGATCATACCAATATGATTCTACCCTTTTCCCCTTTTTATCAGATTAGATGGAATATGAAATAACTACATTTTTTCAATATGAAAATCTGGTAGTTTTTAGAGCATTAGAAATGTTTTAAGTGCGAGTTTTAAACATGATTTACACGGTTTGCTCTAATTTTTACTAAAATCGGATGCTAGTATTCCTTATATTTTGGTTTTAGCTGTATTTCAAGGCAATTCGTTGGTTATCGTACGAATTTTCATATCTTATTCCTTTTAAGTATAAGGAATAATATTCTTATCACTACATATAATGTTAAATGCCATCAAGGCTGTATCCAGGATTTTTGTTGGGGGGGGGAGGTACACAAAGAAAACTTTAAAAACACATCATAAATTTATTTATATGATTTTTGTTGCGTTTTTAGGAGTCGGAAAGATAATTCGTGGGAGGTGATTCACCCCCCCCCCCTTCCTTGGATACGGCCTTGTTTGCTAATAGTGCTGATTTGTTTACCTAATCTTAGTGTTTTTGGAGTTTTATTTAAAGGTAGTTGACTTTATTTCAGACATGTTTTGAATTTTTGGCATGTTTTGTTTTTAATTGTTGTTTTACAGTATACTCGCTTAAATAATAAATGGTCGTTTTTTTAAAACCTTTAGTGCTAACTGCGTTTTATGGTTGTTTTTTTTAGACCTTTATTTTCGGTTTAGATCTTGACAATGTAGAAGATGAATGAAATAGTTCTAGGAAAATATCTTGCGTTAGAAGGCCTGCAAGGAATATTAGCGGAACGCCTTTAGAGTGGCGGAAGATAAATTTGTACAAGAAGTTCCTTAGTGATAGATATCATGAAAATAAGAGGAAAGAAAGGGGAATAGAGAAGGCATTTAAATGTGAATTAAGGTGTGAAAGGGAGGCTATGGATAAAATTGTCGAGGATCTAAAAGATGGGGCTAGTCGTCACGTTAAGAAATTGAGAGGAAGTATGTCAGTCTGGACCTGTCCCAGTAAAAGATGGAAACAATGCCTCAATTAGTGATGAGGAAAGCGTTAATGAGAGATGCGCTGAAAAATTTAAAAATGTGTTAATCCGTACTAGAGCTGTAGGAAATGATATAGAAAAGAATGAAAAAATATTCGACAGTTTAGAAGCGAGGAGTTATGGACAGTATTAAAAGGATTAAAAAATATTAAGCCTTTAGGCAGGGGCGTCGTTTGGGGGTGGCAAGGGGGGGCAGTTGCCCCCCAATAATGTGATAAAAATTATTATACATCCCATGCCCTTTGACTATCTGGATATGGACCTCTCTTGTTGCCCCCCCCCCCCCCCCCGCCCCCCCCCCCCCGAATAAAAATGCTGGAGATTCGCCCCTGCCTTTAGGTGCTAATACTGTGATGAATGAGTTATTGAAATATGGTGGTTGCAGAGTTAAATTTAAATTACCAAAGGTTATGAATAGAATTATTGATAAAGGGAAGTGCTTAGCGAGTTTAGGAAAGCTTAAAAAGAAAGCTGATAACTGTGATCATTGAAAGCTGAAAGAAAGCTGATCATTGACACAGGTGTTAGATTTGGTTTCTGTGGGAAGCAAATTACAGAGGATAGATGATACATGTAGATAAAAAACATAAAGATGATACGTGTAGATACATGTAGATAAAAAGATGATACGTGTAGATACATGTAGATAAACGATGATGGAGACCAATTTCTAAGAAAAGGGTTGGAATTGCGAAGAGGTCCCTTTTGTCCTCGGTTTTATAGATTTTGAACATGCATTTGATTAAGCAAATAGAAAAGCTTTGGTGAAGGTCCTATCCTTGTATGGTATAGCTTCCAAGACAAGTACATTAGGGTGATTGGTGTTATGTACTTCGCTGTGTTTTGCTATACTACGGAACGCTGCAAAGGTTATGGGAGAGCATGGTAACAAGTGGGTAGGTAAAACCCTTCTAGGCTTAGATTTTGCAGGTGATTTGAATGCACTAGATAAAAATATTAGTGAAGTGAATGGATTTCGAATGTATATTTTGCATATAATGCAAGAATAAGTTTGAAAGCTAATGTAAAGAAGGGTAAGTTGCTTGGATTAAGAATAAATGAGGATGAAAAGGGGTGTTAGGTGACAAGAAAATTGATCAAGTGAATAGCCTCACCTACATACTAGTATTATTAGTAAAGATGGTGGATACCGTGAAGATGTTAAAAGTGGAATATCTAAGAACCAGGGTATTTTTCACAGTTAAAAAAAAGTTTGGAAGAAGAGGAAAATAAGGCTTCTAGCCAAGGCTCAATTATTGGGAGCCACAGTAATGAAAGAGGTCAGGCGTGGCTCCGAAATGCGGGCGTTTCGAAAGGGTGAGAAAGATGTGTTAAGTGTATTGCTGAGGAATTGTCTAAGGATAGTGTAAAGTCTCGCTTGACTTTGAGTTATATTGAAAGAAAGATTAGGATAACAGGGTCAGGTTTAACGGAAAACGATGACAGACTGTCAAAGATTGTGCTGTGTGTCGATCTGTCTGGGCTGAACCAAACAGGTGTCCCCCTAATGGGGCGGAGGAGGTCACAAGAAACAATTAAAGGAATTTGAAACTACCTGAGAGCTGCATAGAATAAAGCTCTGAACAGATTGGGGTCGGGGGAGAGTGTGCAGCCGTGTTAGCCTCAGGTGGCGTTATGCTGCAATGGGTTGTCGGTAGCAGCAAGCGTAGTAGGATTGGATGTAGGAAAGAATCGGGGTTGAAATCTATTGCTGGAAACTTTTCCTGGGTAGTTATTTCTATCTTTGTGTGCCACCATGAGGCTGGTTTTTATTAGAATGAACATTTTTCTCGGTGTCAGGGCCATCGAGAGTCCTTTGTATGACCCTTTGCTTTGTTTAAGGACTAGTTTTAGTGTAGCCATTCAACCTTCACTTGAATGAATCTACAGGTGCTTAAGAGACTGCACAGCTGTGTTAGCCTGATGCGGCTTCGTCTTTCTTTTGTTTCTTATGTAGATCTATTTAAATTTCGTTAATGTCGCAGTGGCTACCGTCTATGATTGAGTTTATTTTTACTATTTATTATTCATTTTTTTAGTTTTTTTTATTATTTTTACCGGAAATAACTGACGTGTTTTTCGTTTATTATTCATGTGTAGTGTTACGTGCTGCCAATGAGCTTCAAACATCTACTGAATTGTGTTTTTGAAATTTACTTTATTTTTTTTTCTAATTCACTTTTTCTTTTATTTTAGATTGCAAAATACGTCAGAATCTTGTACAAATTCCAAAATTTCTCTTTTTTTAAGTTTTGATTAATTTCTAAGAAAAAATCGGTACTTTTCAGCTATCCCGACGACACTCATGTTCTTGATTTCAGCAAAACTGGTTTCTCTGTCTTCATTCGGAGATAATTCGCTTAGTCTCAGTGAGATAAACTACTTATACACGTGTATTTTAACTATATATTTGATGTGTAGAGTTGATTAGGTTAGATATTTAATATAATGCGTTCTGGGCAGTCTACTTTCCATAATTTTCTATTGTAGTTTCCATAATTTTGGTACTAAAGTATTATTCTTCATCATATTTAATTATATTTCATTCTGATTAACCTAGCTTCACTTCTTGAGTGGTGTGACACGTGAGTATTTTAATGTGTTCTGGGCAGCCAACTTTTCATAATTCATTGATGTAAGTTCCATAATATTGTTACTAAAGTATTATATTTTCATCAAATTTTTTTATAATTCATTATGATTAAACTAACTTCCCTTCTTGAGTGTGGTCTCTATCATATGAAAGTACTTATTGATTGACTAACTTTTTAACATTGTAACATTCCAGGTTGCAATTTTCATATATTTTAAATCATTGCAATTATTTTGGCCTCAGGAAAAGCAATGGTTGCAAAACCGTTGTCAGACATGGACTGACATATCCTCTCAAGTACCTAAGCTGGCTTAGAACCAGACAACAAGAAGTCCATGGGACCTCTAGTTGAATGGAGGTTTTGTCTTGGTCACAACATAATTTTCCGAACTCAGTGATACTCTTCTATCAAAAAGATTCAAAAGACTATCTCAAGAGTAAGAGACTATCTTGAGTCTATTATCTCCAACTTTATTATATATTAATGTCTACAAATATTTTTCTACTGCAGGGAGGCAACCCATAATAGTTAAATTTGTTAGGAAAAGGTTTTCTTACCCGAACAAGCTCTATTATTCCATTGCAAAAATGAGCCCTTAGAGCAAAACAGGAGGGAAAGACCAGAGGGTATTGAAAACATGTAGGCCTAATTATGCTTGTCAAAGCACTCAAACATTCTACTGTAGACAATTTGAAACATTGAATTAATTTTTCTTTCATAACAATTTTCTTTTTAGTTTTCTTTTTAGCATGCTTTGCCACCCCTGAGGTGCTTACTTTCCCCCATAGATCTGACCCTGTTTGAACCCCTTTAAGGGCTCAAAATGGAATTTACCCCAGAAGCAAGTGGCCTATTGAATTTTGAAAGAGCATAAAGTCTTTCATGAATCGATTCACTTTCTTCTAACCTAAATTATGTAAATATGTATAAATTTGTCCTTTTATTTTGCTTACATAATACCTTTAAAATAGACCCTGCCATAAAATGTTACTTTAAATTCTAACATTTCCTTCAGAAGAATCCACAAAAGTGTTACTTAAAAAACCTGGTGGGAAAATTATAGTTTAACAACTTTTTGCTATCTTAGAAAGGGGTTAGGTTAGGAAAATGAGACTTTCAGTAATGAATCTAGGGTCAAAAACACTTAGTGAAAGTAATGCCAAGGTTACATGCAGGGGCGTAGCTACAGTATTTTATTGGGGGGGGCAAGAGGGGGCGCTATCGAAATAGGTGCTATTCAAACGGTAGTGAAGAAAAGTAACTATATAACAAACTCGCTTAGTTCTTACCCTAGTTCTAACCTTAGTTCTGCCCTAGGATGGATGGATGGATGATAGACTATCTATCAACAATTGAAAATTACATCATTTTTATGCAACACTGAAAAAGGCTTATGCCAGCTTTGACTCTCGCTCAGACTATCTGTATTGGCCTAATTTCCAATTAGCCATGGTTCGATGGCAACTTGATTTTAATTCAAAAATCGACGATGAGTTTAAAAATAGTAGGCAATGCATGATAAACAATAAGAATACTTTAAACAATCATAACAACATAAGTGTTGTCTTTTACTAAAATTGTTAGCAATGAGCTGCTGCAGACGAAATTAGTAGAACGTAAACAAGCTTTCGGCTGGGCGAAGGTGAATTCGTATGCACCGCTTTTATAGCCAGATTCACCACTATTGCTGCAGTACATATCCCCCCTCCACTTCTAGCACAGGAAGCTCAATCTCATAATTGAACCAAGCTCTATTCTAATAGCCCCTTAAATCGTGCTATTCATTTGCTCGTAATTTTGAATAGATTTTGCCTCTGTAAGATTTAATTTGTTGCAATAAACTTTTAATATTCATGATTTGTTTAAATATTATTTATGATTTTTCATTAAGTTGATTTTTTTAGGGTTTGCCGATATATTAGTATACAGCAGTAATATCGGCGGGCCTCATAAAAATTGCCAGGGATGCCAATTGGAAGGGAAAATTGACTCCTAGAGTTTGAAAATGACCTTCCCCTTTGTATTCCCTTCGCAAGTAAAGCTTGGTCTCCTAGTGCTGCATGATAAAACTGATAACAACAGAAAAATATTTGAAAAGATATTTTTGGTATATTTCGTTATGATTAGCCTAACTTCACTTCTTGAGTCTGGTCGGGATATTTAACAAGTACCAAAACAATCTAAGTAATAACATAATTCTGGCTTGATAGCTGAAAATTGACAAATCCAATTATGCATAAATGTCTTGTACTTTTGTTACAAGTTACTGAAGATGGCTTGTCGCAAAATTGCCTGTTGCAAAGTGATCATGGCAACAGTGAATTGCCTGCAACAGTGAATCGCCTGTTGCAAAGCTTCTGAGTAAAAAAGAAAAAAACTCAGTTGTAAACTGAAATTTGCTCAAACAAACTAGTCATGATAGCCTTCCGACCAATTTGATCAGGTGTGCGGGCAGTAAGTACGTAGATCCGAAATTCAAACTCAGTTGTAGACTGAAATTCCTTTAAACAAATCAGTCTTGATTGCCTTCTGAGCAATTTGATCAGGTGCAGAGGCAAATCTCCAGCATTTTCATCGGGGGGGGGGGCAAGAGGGGTCTATATCCAGATAGTCAAAGGGCATGTGATATTTGATAATTTTTTTCCACATTGTTGGGGGGGGGGGTAATTTCCTGCCCTCGACCCCCCCCCCCCCCCCCCATTGACGTCCCTGATCAGGTGTTTGTGCAGTGAGTAGGCACGTAGATCCGAAATATGCTTCCAGTTCTTACAGCAATAATGTTTCTATAAATCAGACATTTTCTTAAATTTTGGGAGAATAGGAACACGAGTCTTAGAACTAAGATTAGGATACTAGAAGCCTTGGTAATGATGGTAGAGAAGCATGGTTCTCGAACGTGGGCGTTTCAAAATGCAGAAGAAGACATGTTAGATGTTCAGAGGAATTATCTAAGAACAGGTTTAGTCGAACCACTCGTTCCTGTGTCAAACATCTCCATAAGCTGGAAAACATTACAATACCTAACTTACTTACCAATCAAGGCCCTGAAATGAACGGGAAAGAAGAGTAAAAAAAAAAATATTGCCAAGTTTTCTAAATTAAGAGACATTTTTGATACCGGAAAGATATTAATAATTTAGCGTCCTTTATTAATATTAAATAAAAAAAAACAAGTTTTTTTAACTGAAAGTAAGGAACGACGTTAAAACTTAAAACGAACAGAAATTATTCCGTATATGAAAGGGGCTGTCCCCTCCTCAACGCCTCGCTCTTTACGCTAAAGTTTGGCTCTGTCTCACAGCTTTATTTTTTAAAACAATAAAAAACTTTAGCGTAAAGAGCGAGGCGTTGTGGAGGGGAAAGCCCCTTTCATATACCGAATAATTTCTGTTCGTTTTAAGTTTTAACGTCGTTCCTTACTTTCAGTTAAAAAAACTTTTTTAATTTAATTTGTGAACGTTTTTGAATTAATGCAGGTTTTGATTTTGGCTCACTGTGCATGACTAATTAAAAAAAAATTGCATATTAATTTTACTTTTATTTGGTTAAATGGCTTTCTCGAAACTTGTTTAATTTTATTTACGAACGTTTTTATTAGTAATAAATATACGTAACTTACGAATTAACTTACGTAACGAACTTCTATATTCATATATTTTTTAAACGTATATTAGGGGGTTCGCCCCCTAGTCAATACCTTGCTCTTTAAGCTAAAGTTCGAATTTTGTTCAGATTCTTTAAAAATGACCGCTTAATCAAAAAGGCCGTTACTTAGAATAAATAGCTCTTATGAAAGTACTAAAAAATCTTTGGCTTAAAGAGCGAGGTTTTGACTAGGGGGTGAACCCAATCATATATGTAATATTTTCTGTTCGTTTAAAGTTTTGATGTTGCTGCTGTTGCAGCTGAAAAACTTGTTTTTTTTATATTTAATTTATGATCTTTTTTTAAATAATGCTGGGATGTCCTGCGTCCCCTTCATAGCAATGTCCCTTCCCCCATGAAAACTTCCTTCATGGAAAGATCCTCCCACATAACCCCTGACCAACGTTAACATATAGTATTGGTTATTGGAAAGTATATAGACGTTATCAGGGGAGATTTTTTCTGGTAGTGGGGGGTTGTCTGTATACTTCGCAATAACCTATACTATATGTAAACAATGGGCAAAGTTCGAAACTTGCAGCCCTTCCACTTGGGACTGTGGGGGGTTAAGTCATCCCTAGAGACATAGTTTTTACATTTTTCGTGTAGGCTGAAACAAATGGCTATCTCAAAATTTCTAGCTGCCCTCCAGTTTTTTGCTCACTTAGAATTTTTAATTTCCGTTCGAATGAGCCCTCTCACAATATCCTATGACCACTGGGTCGAAGCGATCACCCCTGAAAAAAAAAAAACACGCATCGTGATCTTTCTTCGAGCAAAAAATGCAAATTTCCACCTTTTTGCAGATAGGAGCGTGAAACTTCTTTAATAAGGTTCTCTGATAAGCTGAATGTGATGGTGTAATTTTCGTTAAAGTTAATTAAAAATGCAAAATTCCACATTTTTGCAGATAGGAGTTTGAAACTTCTTTAATAGTGTTCTTTGATAAGCTGAATCTGATGGTGTGATTTTCGTTAAAGTTAATTAAAAAAATGCAATTAAAACAAAAGTTTATTGTTAAAAAAAATTGAGTTGTGAGAAAGTCAAACGAGCTTAAAGAGTGAGGCGTTGAAGAGGGGACAGCCCCTTTCATATACGGACTAATTTCTGTTCGTTTTAAGTTTTAACGTCGTTCTTTACTTTCAGTTAAAAAAAACTTGTTTTTTTTTTATTTAATTTGTGAACGTTTTTGAATTAATGCAGATTTTGATTTTGGCTCACCGTGCATGAATAATTAAAACAAAATTTGCATATTAATTTTACTTTTATTTGGTTAAACGGCTTTCTCGAAACTTGTTTAATTTTATTTACGAACGTTTTTATTAGTAATAAATATACGTAACTTACGAATTAACTTACGTAACGAACTTCTATGTTCATATATTTTTAATACGTATATTAGGGGGTTTGCCCCCTAGTCAATACCTTGCTCTTTAAGCTAAAGTTCGAATTTTGTTCAGATTCTTTAAAAATGACCGCTTAATCAAAAAGGCCGTTACTTAGAATAAATAACTCTTATGAAAGTACTAAAAAATCTTTGGCTTAAAGAGCGAGGTATTGACTAGGTGGTGAACCCAATCATATATGTAATATTTTCTGTTCGTTTAAAGTTTTGATGTTGCTGCTGTTGCAGCTGAAAAAACTTGTTTTTTTTATATTTAATTTATGATCTTTTTTTAAATAATGCTGGGAAGTCCGGCGTCCCCTTCATAGCAATGTCCCTTCCTCCAGGAAAACTTCCTTCATGGAAAGATCCTCCCACATAACCCCTGACCAACCCCCCCCCCCACTACCAGAAAAAATCTCCCCTGATAACGTCTGTATACTTCCCAATAACCAATACTATATGTTAACATTGGGTAAAGTTCATAACTTTCAGCCATCCCCCTGGGAACTTCGGGCTATTAAGTCATCCTAAAAGACATACTTATAATATTTTCGAACATGCTGAAAAAATGGCTATCTAAAAATTTTGATCGGGTGACTTTGGGAAAAAATGAGCGTGGGAGGGGGCCTAGTTGCCCTCCATTTTTTTGGTCACTTAAAAAGGGCACTAGAACTTTTAATTTCCATTCCAATGAGCCCTCCCACGATATTCTAGGACCACTGGGTCGATACGATCACCCCTGGGAAAAAGAAAAAAAAAAGAAAAAAAAAACAAACAAAAGAATAAACACGCACCCGTGATCTTTCTTCTGGCAAAAAATGCAAAATTCCACATTTTTGTAGGTAAGAGCTTGAAACCTCTATAGTAGGGTTCTCTGATACGCTGAATATGATGGTGTGATTTTCATTAAGGTTCTATAACTTCTAGGGGGTCTTTCCCCTTTTTCTCAGGCGCGTAACTTTTGATGGGTAGGACTAAACTTGATGAAACTTATATATTTGAAATCAGCATTAAAATCTAATTCTTTTGATGTATCTATTTGTATCAAAATACCGTTTTCTAGTGTTTCGGTTACCATTGAGCCGGTTCGCTCCTTACTTACAGTTCGTTACCACGAACTGTTTGATCGGTAAAGCAGTGTTCACACTACGTACGTAATTTTCAATGCTAAGTCGCTGTACGTCTCGTCAGATACAACATTTCCCACTTACGTGTTTCACACCGATGTATAATCATCATGATTATCGTCTAAAATCATCACAATTGCCATAAGCAAGGCCATATCCACGGGGGGAAGGGGGGGGGGGGTTGTAAGGGGGTTGGAACCCCCCACCTCCGAAATGTTTGTTCGACTCGTAACAACTTAACAAAAATGAATATAAACAAATTTTTGATGCGTTTTTTTAAAGCTTTTTTGTAACCCCCCCCCCCAAAAAAAAGTCCTTTGTACTCCCCCCTCCCAAAAAAAAATTCAGATTTGACCCTGGTCATAAGCAATCTATTCAAGATTAAAAATGCAGAATGGAGATGGACATCTAAGCTCTGAACAAGTACGAAATTTTGCTAAGAAAATGTATTAATTTATTTTCAAAATTTATTTTACTCATCCATAAATTCAATTTTGTTGCTGCTATATGGATTTTTCCAATCTCGAGTCTACTTGATACTACCTACCTTACGGACAAAATTTGCTCCGTAAGGTTACATAAGGTAACGCAAAGCCTTAATTTATACTAGTGTGAAAGGTATTACGGCGTACTGTGAAAGAGCCATAAGCTTGCCCAGGTTGTAGGAAATTCTCATGCTTAGTATACTCATCTGGTTGACCAGGATACAACAATTGGAGATTCGCCTTGGATATCAGAGACATCTATAAATCTGAAGTTGCGTGAATAGTTCTGTGTAATACCTGCTTTTTCGAAAAACTTTATTACTGCAAGTGCTGGCAGAAGTGCTTGTACATAGCTTTTTAGATATATTTTATCTAAAAATATTTTTATATTTTATCTAAGATATATCTAAAAATATTTAGAGCTATATTTTGGTTGTTTGTTTTTTCACAGCTGCAAGGCCGTGTCCAGAGGGGGGAGGGGGGTTTGAACCCCCTCTGAATATAAAAAAATTGTGTATGCGTTTTTGAGTTTTTCTGTGTCCCTCCCTGAAAAAAAATCTTTGAGTAAAACCCCTTCCGAAAAAAAAATCCTGGGTACGGCCTTGCACAGCTGTTGGCAGGATGGTTTCTACCGAGTTTTCGTTTTCTATTCGTTTCGTCGCCATGGTTAGCCATTATTCATGTCTTATATTACACTTGGAGGAGTAATAGAGTGGTGTAACCTTGTCAAAATCTTGGGGGGGGGGCAAAGTTGGAGCGAATTTTCCCAAATCAAGTGAAAATGACTGTAAAAACGGAAAAATGAGCCATTTGGTACCATAGAGGTACTATATAGTACTATAAAAGTTGACACTTGAATTATGTAGTTGATACTGCTGATACTTGAATTATGCAGGCTAATCTTAGTTTTGACAAGATTTTTGAAGAAACTATATTTCAGCTGGGGGGGGGGCAAACCGAGGTTTGAATGACAGAGGACCTGCGTGAATAGTTCTGTGTAATACCTTAGTCAAAAGTGTACCTTAATTTCGTTAGTCCCACTCTTATGAGTGTTGTGATGTACAATTGTAAACCAATCATTTTATTTGTGAATCGTAAGCCAGGAAGTCTAAAGGCCAATTAACAGTGAAATTTTGTTACTGTTGAGATTTTGTTAGTGCTAATTTGAGGCAGTGAGATTTTTCATAGAAGGATCTGATTGGTCGAGAAATCGGATTGGCTTAAATTAGTGCTAGCTACGTCTCGATATTAAGCCTAGTAAAATCACGTTGTAAATGGGCCCAAAGTCTAATCTGGATTATCCCTCAAAGTTTAAATAAAAGTTCAAATAGGGATAAAATCCTTTTAATAGACAGCGATGATAGAAATTCACAAAAATACCAGATATTTCGGTCACATATACAGTGACCGTCATCAGTAGTAAAACTACTGATCTGATAAATATCTGGTATTTTTGTGAATTTCTATCATCGCTGTCTATTAAAAGGATTTTATCCCTATTTGAACTTTTATTTATCGTCATGGAAAGGCAGTGTGGTCTCCGAAATTATCTCCCTCAAAGTTTTAAACGAGTCTAAAGATCCAATTGAGCAACAAAATATCTTTAGAAGGGATCATTCTCGTCTTATGTGATTGAATTACAAATATAATTGATTTTCAATTCATGCAATTAATGCCATTACTGTAAGCTTCTACTTTACCTAATTGATATTGTCTGCACAAATTACCATTACTACTAGGTCGAAGTTCTCATTTATTTATCGACGAAGAAAATTATGGAACAATATTGCTGATGAAATTAAAGAAACAAAAAGGTTTCAAGAATTTAAAAATAAAATTAATGAAAATCTGTATTCTAAAGAATGGGTTTTAACTGATTTGTTGAATTAGTTTATATGATTTTACGAGGTGAATGGAAAAGGATTCTATTGGATTTTTTTTTTATTAGGGTGACTCTAGCAGCAGGTTGGTGAGAAAAATCATAAATATTGATTGTATTATCGTCATTGGTTGTGTAGTTCGTTCTGCAAATAACGAGCATCTAAGACCTTTTTTCTATGTACACCCTTTGGACAACTTGTTTTGCAAGTTCATGGGCGGAAGTTTGAGTTGAACGGAAGTTGTTGTTTATGTATATTTATGCATGTAAAATATTTAATTGTAGTTCATTAATAAACGGAACGGAACGATAAATATCCGTAACTTCTAGTCAATCAGTAGGGTTTTTGAATGATCACAAAAGGTTGTACATTTTGTCTTCTTTTTTTTTATGTCTGAAGCCTGAAGGCAAGCGAGTATTTCTATTCAAATATATTGTATACAGTCAGTAGGTTTCATTGAATGTGAGGCGTGTTATACCATACTTGATTTGGTAAATTTACTCTATTTTGTGTCACGACTAGAGGATCGAGTTAACAGGTTCAGAAGGAGTTTCTTGGGAGGAGGTAGGGAGACTTGCAATTTTCTCTCCTTGACTCTGTTGTTTCTCTTTCACTGACAAGATTGTTCCCTCCATGTCTTCTTTTTCATCGCGATTTTTTTTGTTGGCCATAAATTCCCATTATTGACTTTGAAGCTCTTGGAGAAGCAATACATATTTATACTCCTCTAAAAGGTTTTAAACGAAAGCTGAGTTTTTTTCCTCCAGTGTCTTGGATCTTTAAAGTCTTTATTAAAAGTTGTTGCTAAAAGGGATACTAAACCTTAGTATCTATACAAGGAAGAGGGATTGTATTAGAGATAGGGATCTTTTTCAAATGAATTTGAAAATTAATATCTTGTTTCATAGAAGTTTGAACGAAGTAGCTAAGGTTAACGCAGGAGACTTGGCAGTGACTTTTAAAGATTTCATAATATTAGTTTCTGAAAAAGAGTTTCGGGGAGGGGGTCAAATATTTTACTTATCAAGCTCTAGGGGCGGATCTAGGATTTTTTTAGGGGGGGGGGTGGCAAAATAGGTTGATCCGATAAACGTGCGTTAGGAGCAAGTTTAATTAACGCAATCTTGCGTTAATTAAGTAAAATACACTACTTTAAACTACGCTAAGGGGACGCGTGCCCCCTCGCCCCCTGGATCCGTCACGGTCAAACTCTTCTGATTGCTACAAATTGTTGCGAATCTTAACAAACAAAATGATTTATTAAAATCTTAGTGTGTTCGAGCATCCCTTATTCAAGTTATCCGCTTATTAACTCAAGTTAACTTCCCGGGATGTAATTTGTGAAAGGTAACAACAAACACTTATTTGACAACTTTTCATCTAAAACGCCATACGAACCTAGACAAATAACAACATTAATCACGTGTACTCCATTATAAACATAGCTTATTTAGAAACCCCTTAATGTGTGCCACATTTCACAATTACTGTCCCTTTTTGCCATCGTCCCATAATTTCTCAATTGTTTTTTTATTTTTGAAAAGGTTGAATTTTTGACAGTTACTGTCCTTTTTTGTTTTCTGTATATAATTTCACACATTTTTGAAAAGAGTGAATCTTTTGCTTGAATATGATGCCACTTATCCTCAGTTTTCCAGGGTCAGCAGGTGTAACTTATCCGACAACTAACGCAGACCGTTTCAATTAGTAATCCTACTAACCTCTGACGTCATTTACGTCTCGTGAAACGCTGTGAATAAATAATCGGGTTTGCCGGATAAGTAATCGAGCCTCGCTTTCAGGCCACTTATATCCAACATGGGCTGTACAGCTCATCTTTTTGAGTGCCGTGTTCAACACCGGCGAATGTTTTCTCAGAACCAGTGTTCAACCATGCTAAGTTGTGTTTTCAGGCACTGGGTTTGAAACGTGTTTTGAGCGGGTTCGACAAAAATCGTTTTCAAGTTCTCCGTCTTTAACCTAGCAAAACTTTAAAGCCTTTTCATCTTGCGGCTTCCAAGTGTGTTGGACACTGGTTCTTCAAAATTGTAATGCGCTAAAATAGCATGGTTGAACACGGGCTCTCAGAAGACATTCGCCGTGTTGAGCGCGGCACTCAAAATAATAATCTGCACAACCAATGTCGAACTCCCTGCTAAATGTGGATGACCTGAAAACAAGGCTCTGTTCTGGCGTGTTACAATTTTTGAGGAACCCGTGTCCAGCACGCTTGGAACTTGGAAGATGAAAACGCTTTAAAGTTTTGCTGGGCGGAACACGAGGAACCTGAAAACGATTTTTGTCCAACCTACTCAAAATACCCTTCAAACCCACTGCCTGAAAACACGGCTTTGGAATGCTAGAATGCACTATTAAGTACTTTCCAAATTGTTTTGTAAGTTAATATCGTGTTTCGTAAGAGATTTCAAGATATTATGCGGGAGAAGGAGGCCAGCCCCCCCCCCTACCCCCAAGATTTTGCTCTAGATCTGCCACTGGGAAGAAAATAAATAAGCAAGTAAGAGGAGCTATTCTTCTAGGGGAAAATACAAAAATATTGAATTTTTGTGGACAAGGGCTTCAAACCCCACTCTCTGGTTCTCTTAACATGTTGGAACTTGACAGTTCAGTTTTGACAAAGTTGGGATCTGTTTTGGGGGATACTCTTCCCCCTTTTTAAAAAATTATGCTACTATTATTATATGCTGATAAATTCTGGTGGGTAACTTTAAACTTTAGGAATTTAGGATCCCAGTGACTTATTTTTATGTATATATGTTTTTTCGTAAATATTTGACGTAAATATTTTACATTTTTTATGTATGTTTTTATCAAACTTCTGTTTAATAGAGCTTTAGTTACTATTGGTACAAGGTTTTTCTTTAATTATGAAGAAATTAACAGAGGTATCTAATTTCCACTGTGAATCAACTTTTTAAATTATAAATTGCGAAAAAAATATCTTTGTAAATTGCGAAAAAAAAAAAAAATACCTAACAGGGGGGCAAGCTCGCCAAACTGGAAAAACGTGCCAATTTTTTTTAATTCTTTTTTTTTTGTTTTCGTGGGTTGATTTATCATAGATGGATAAGATAAAGGTTAAAGAAATTAAATTGAAAGTATTAAATTATTGCCTACTGTAGAAGGGCTGTCCTATGATAACAGGCTGGGACTTATGCGGGGCTTCCTCGGCGTCAATAAAATTATAACATTTTCATGAAAGTGCGAACCGTGAAGTTTGTCCCACTCACATAAGGATTTCACCTTTCTGACTTTAAAGCAATTTTTCTGTAACTGTAAGTAAGGAGCGACCCGGCTCAATGGTAACCGAAACTCTAAAAAACGGAATTTTGGTACCAATAGATACATAAAAAGAATCAGATTTTAATTCTGATTTCAAATATATAAGTTTCATCAAGTTTAATCTTACCCATCAAAAGTTACGCGCCTGAGAACATTTGGCTGATTTTCGAAAAAAGGGGGAATGGCCCCCTAAAAGTTATAGAACCTTAATGAAATTCACATCATCATATTCAGCGTATCAGAGAACCCTACTGTAGAGGTTTCAAGCTCCTATCTACAAAAATGTGGAATTTTGCATTTTTTGCCTGAAGAAAGATCACGGGTGCGCGTTTATTTGTTTTTTTTCTTTTCCCCAGGGGTAATCGTATTGACCCAGTGGTCCTAGAATATCGTAGGAGGGCTCATTGGAACGGAAATTAAAAGTTCTAGTGCCCTTTTTAAGTGACCAAAAAAATGGAGGGCAACTAGGCCCCCTCCCATGCTCATTTTTTTCTCAAAGTCACCCAATTAAAATTTTGAGATAGCCATTTTGTTCAGCATAGTCGAAAATCTAATAAATATGTCTTTTAGGATGACTTAATACCCCACAGTTCACAGGGGAAGGGCTGCAAGAGTAGAAAGGGGGGTGCTACTCCCACGAGTCACCCCTGCTGCCACCTACAACTTTTTTACATAATTTATGGATGTTTTTATGTCTGTTTTTGTCAGTGAGAATGAAAAAGCAGGAATTTTCTCACTTAAAAAAACATGAATTTTCTCACTTTGATGGTTGTTTTCTTGGATGGTTATGGGTGTTGGTCAATTTATTTGATGTTTTTCATGGATGTCAACAGCAGTTCATGTCTGTTTTATGGTTTTTGTCAGTGAGAATGAAAAAACAGGAACTTTCTCACATTTATGGATGCAACAGCAATTTATGTCTGTTTTATGTCTGTTCGTTGTCAGTGAGAATGTACATGCTCGACACGAATGTTATGAGATTGTTTGGCTAACCTAGCCTGAGAAATTGATTTACATAATCGGTGGGGGAGAATGTATTGATTTACGAAGGGGGAATTAAGAAACATTATGGTTTCTTCGATCTTTAGGCGAACCTAACCTGAGAACTTGATTTACATAATCGGCGGGGGAATTATTGATTCGCGAAGGGGAATTAAGAAACAAACATGGCTTCTTTGTTGTTTGGCTAGTCTAACCTGAGAAATTGATTTACATAATCGGCGGGGGAATGTATTGATTCACGAAGGGGGAATTAAGAAACAAACATGGCTTCTTTCATCTTTAGGCGAACCTAACCTGAGAAATTGATTTACATAATCGTTAGGGGAATGTATTGATTCACGAAAGGGGGAATTAAGAAACATTATGGCTTCTTTAATCTTAGGTCTGAGGGATAAACGTTCTTTAGGTCAGAGAGAAAAATTAATATTCTATTTTTAAATAGGGCTTCATTGATCTTTAGTGTCAGGAATTAGAAATGACATCACTTGTTATCTTGGAATTATGCGGGAGTCTAAAGAGATAGAAATTCTATTTTTAAATACGGCTTTACTGAGCTTTAAGTCGGAGAGATAAATTGATATTCTAACGAAACCTTAATAGTGTAGCTAGGAACATTTATGAGATGAAGAGATTAACGTAGGAAAGGGTTTCCTAGAAATTTGAAATGTGTCAGCGCAGAGATGCCAAAAACAAAAGGAACACGCTGAAATTACGTTTAGGGATTATTTGGGCGAAACCGTTTTAGACAGGTTATGGAATTATTTCGGCGAAACAGTTAGAGACATTTTAAAAGATGATTTAAAAGATGATTTTAGAAGAGGTTTTGAGTGTGGTCGTTATAATACACAAGTTCCATTTGAACAGTGTTGTGAGGTCCCCTACCACAACCCCAAAGGGTTCAGATCCCCCCATCCCAACCCCGAAGGAACCCCCCGGTCCTCAAAGGTTCTCCGGATTCCCAAATGGCCCCCGACGCCCCAAAGGCTCCTGAGCCACCAGTTTAATACATTTTGAGGCTTTATTATATCTTTTCAGAACAAATTATTATTTTAGGGAATTATTTCGGCGAAACAGTTAGAGACGTTTTAAAAGATGATTTTTGAAGAGATTTTAGAAGAGGATTTGAGGATGAAACTCTGAGGTCGTTATAATACATAAGTTCCATTTGAACAGTGTCGTGAGGTCCTCTACCCCAACCCCAAAGGGTTCCGATCCCACCATCCCCAACCCCGAAGGAAGCGCCCGGTCCTCAAAGGTCCCCCAAGCTCCCAAAGTACCAACCGGCCCTCAAGGGTCCCACAGACCCTCAAAGGCTCTCCCCGAGCCCCGTCTTTCGTTGATGTGTGTTGTCTGAACTTATGATTTGGGATATGTAAATTACTATTTCGGACTTTTCTGAGCTAGATTTCTTAGTCTTTCGTTGGTGTGTGTTGTCTGAAACCTATGATTTGGGATGGATGGATTGCAATTTTTTGACTTTTCTGAGCTAGGTTTCATAGCCTTTCATAGGTGTGTGCTGTCAGAAAATTATGATTTGGGATGTGTAGTTTGAAAGTTGGACTTTTCAGAGCTATGATTCTTAGTCTCTCATAGGCGTTTGTTGTCTTAAACTTCTAGTTTGGGATGAATAGTTTGCTATTTCAGGCTTTTCTGAGCTAAGGTTTCCTAGTATTTCGTAGGTGAATGTTGTCTGAAACTTATGATTTGGGATATGTAAATTACTATTTCGGGCTTTTCTAAGCTAGATTTCTTAGTCTTTCGTTGGTGTGTGTTGTCTGAAACCTATGATTTGGGATGGGTGGATTGCAATTTTTTGACTTTTCTGAGCTAGGTTTCTTAGCCGTTCATAGGTGTGTGTTGTCTGAAACTTATGATTTGGGATGGTTAATTTGCTATTTTTGACTTTTCTGAGCTAGGTTTCTTAGCCTTTCATATGTGTGTGCTGTCAGAAAATTATGATTTGGGATTTGTAGTTTGCTTTTTGGACTTTTCAGAGCTAGGATTCTTAGTCTCTCATAGGTGTTTGCTGTCTGAAGCCTATAGTTTGGGATTAGTAGTTTGTTATTTCAGGCTTTTCATAGCCAGATTTCTTAGTATTTCGTAGGTGTGTGTTGTCTGAAACCTATGATTTGGACTGTGTGGGTTGCAATTTTTTGACTTTTCATAGCCAGATTTCTTAGTCTCTCGTAGGTGTGTGTTGTCTGAAACCTATGATTTGGATTATGTGGATTGCTATTTTTTGACTTTTCTGAGCTGGATTTCATAGCCTTTCATAGGGATGTGTTGACTGAAACCTATGATTTGGGATGAGTGGTTTGCTTTTTGGACTTTTCAGAGCTGGATTTCTTAGCCGTTCATAGGTGAGTGTTGTCTGAAACCTATGATTTGGGATGGTTAATTTGCTATTTTTGACTTTTCTGAGCTAGGTTTCATAGCCTTTCATAGGTGTGTGTTGTCAGAAAATTATGATTTGGGATGTGTAGTTTGCTATTTCAGGCTTTTCTGAGCTATGGTTTCCTAGTATTTCGTAGGTGAATGTTGTCTGAAACCAATAGTTTGGGATGAGTAGTTTGCTATTTCAGGCTTTTATGAGCTAGGTTTCTTAGCCTTTCGTAGGTGTGTGTTGACTGAAACTTATGATTTGGGATATGTAATTTGCTATTTCCGACTTTTCATAACCAGATTTCTTAGTCTTTCGTAGGTGTGTGGTGTCTGAAACCTATGATTTGGGATGTGTGGGTTGCTATTTTTTGACTTTTCTGAACTGGATTTCTTAGCCTTTCGTAGGTGTGTGTTGACTGAAACCTATGATTTGGGATGGTTAATTTGCTATTTTTGACTTTTCTGAGCTAGATTTCTTAGCCTTTCATAGGTGTGTGCTTTCAGAAAATTATGATTTGGGAGGTGTAGTTTGCTTTTTGGCCTTTTCAGAGCTAGGATTCTTAGTCACTCATAGGTGTTTGTGGTCTGAAACTTCGAGTTTGGGATGAGTAGTTGGCTATTTCAGACTTTTCTGAGCTAAGTTTTCTTAGTATTTCGTAGGGGAATGTTGTCTGAAAATTAAGATTTGGGATATGTAAATTACTATTTCGGGATTTTCTGAGTTGGATTTTTTAGTCTTTCATAGGTGTGCGGTGTCTGAAACCTATGATTTGGGATGAGTGGTTTGCTTTTTTGGACTTTTCTGAGCTGGATTTCTTAGCCTTTCGTAGGTGTGTGTTGACTGAAACCTATGATTTGGGATGTGTAGTTTGCTATTTTTGACTTTTCTGAGCTAGGTTTCTTAGCCTTTCATAGGTATGTGTTGTCAGAAAATTATAATTTGGGATGTGTAGTTTGCTATTTCAGGCTTTTCTGAGCTAAGGTTTCCTAGTATTTCGTAGGTGAATGTTGTCTGAAACCAATAGTTTGGGATGAGTAGTTTGCTATTTTTGACTTTTCTGAGCTAGGTTTCTTAGTCTTTCGTTGGTGTGTGTTGACTGAAACCTATAATTTGGGATATGTAGTTAGGTTAGGTTAAGTTAGGTTAGGCTAGGTTAGGTTAGGCTAGGTTAGCCTACGTACGCGCGCGTACGTAGGCTAACCTAGCCTAACCTAACTTAACCTAACCTAACTTAATCTAACCTAACCTAACCTAATCATACACCTAACGTTTTGCATGTCTCTCACCTAACCTAAGCTAACCTAAGTGAAGCGTACGTAGGCTAAGCTAACTTAACCTAATCTAACCTAACTTAATCTAGTCTAACCTAACCTAACCATACTCGCCGGAAAAGGTTAGGTTAACTTATCATGAGCACTCATGATATGTTAACCTAACCTAACCTAACTTAAACATGTAGAAATGTTTCTATTTATTTATTAATATTTATTTATACCTAACCTAACCTATTGTTTTGAAGGTTAGATGAACGAGTTTGAACGATTGTCTTTAATAATAGAACGAGTCACTCATTTTGTAATTGAAAAATTTGATGGGTAAATCCATAAGACAAAGGAGCTAAAATTTAATTTAAAATTAGAAAAGAACTTTAAATTTTTCATCTCTTTGAGAAAAAAACCAGAACTGAAGTGGAGCCTTTTTATTTTCTTGGAAAAATTAGAAGAGAACTTTGAATTTTTTATGTCTTTGAGGAATTAAGAACTGAAGTGGAAGCTTTTTTCATTTTCATTGGTAAAATTCAGAATTGAGCTAACTTTTTTCACTTCTTTAAGAAAATTCAGAAGTGAACTTGAACATTTTGCACTTCTTCGAGAAAACTCAGAATTAAAGTGGAGTTCCTTATCTTCATGTCGAATATTCAAATCAATGTATAACTTTTTCTATCTTCTATGAAAAATTTGGAACAGAACTTTAAATTTTTCATCTCTTTGAGAAAAATCAGAACTGAATTTAAGAAAAATTATAAATAAAGTGAAACTTTTGATCTTCATGGAAAACAATCGCAGTCATAGTATTACTTTTTCTATCTTCCATCTAAAAATTTAGAATAGAACTTTAAATTTCTTTATTTCTTTGGGGAACTTAAAACTGAAGTGGAAGATTTTTATTTTCTCTGGAGAAATTAGAATTGAAGTGTGTTCTTTGGTAAAGTTCAGAAGAGAACTTGAACTTTTCTTCACTTTGTTGAGAAAATTTTAAATTGAACTAGAACTTTTTATCTTCCGGGAAAATATTCACAAGTATGGTATTACTTTTTCTATCTTCCACCGAAAAATTTAGAATTGAACTTTAAATTTCTTTATGTCTTTTGTGAAATAAAGAACTGAAGTGGAAGATTTTTATTTTCTCTGTAGAAATTAGAATTGAATTGTGTTCTTTGGTAAAATTCAGTAGAGAACTTGAACTTTTCTTCACTTCATTGAGAAAGTTTTAAATTGAACTAGAACTTTTTATCTTCCGTGAAAGTAATCACAAGTATGGTATTAATTTTTCTACCTCCCACTGAAAAATTTAGAATTGAACTTTAAATTTCTTTATGTCTTTGTGAAATAAAGAACTGAAGTGGAAGATTTTTGTTTTCTCTGGAGAAATTAGAATTGAAGTGTGTTCTTTGGTAAAGTTCAGAAGAGAACTTGAACTTTCCTTGACTTCGTTGAGAAAATTTTAAATTGAACTAGAACTTTTTATCTTCCGTGAAAATATTCACAAGTATGGTATTACTTTTTCTATCTTCCACCGAAAAATCAGAATTGAACTTTAAATTTCTTTATGTCTTTGTGAAATAAAGAACTGAAGTGGAAGATTTTTGTTTTCTCTGGAGAAATTAGAATTGAAGTGTGTTCTTTGGTAAAGTTCAGAAGAGAACTTGAACTTTTCTTCACTTCTTTGAGAAAATTTTAAATTGAACTAGAACTTTTTATCTTGCGGGAAAATATTCACAAGTATGGTATTACTTTTTCTATCTTCCACCGAAAAATTTAGAATTGAACTTTAAATTTCTTTATGTCTTTGTGAAATAAAGAACTGAAGTGGAAGATTTTTATTTTCTCTGGAGAAATTAGAATTGAATTGTGTTCTTTGGTAAAATTCCGAAGAGAACTTGAACTTTTTTATCTTCAATGAAAAATTTGGAACAGTATTTTAAATTTTTCATCGCTTCGAGCCAGATCTGAACTAAAGTGGAAAATTTTTATATTATTTGGAAAAATAGAAATGATCAATGACTGATTTCTTTTTCATTGAGAAAATTCAGAAGAGAACTTGAACTTTCCATCACTTCGTTGAGAAAATTTTAAATTGAACTAGAACTTTTTATCTTCCATGAAAATATTCACAAGTATGGTATTACTTTTTCTATCTTCCACCGAAAAATTTAGAATTGAACTTTAAATTTCTTTATGTCTTTGTGAAATAAGGAACTGAAGTGGAAGATTTTTATTTTCTCTGGTGAAATTAGAATTGAATTGTGTTCTTTGGTAAAATTCAGAAGAGAACTTGAATTCTTCTTCACTTCGTTGAGAAAATTTTAAATTAAACTAGAACTTTTTATCTTCCGGGAAAATATTCACACGTATGGTATTACTTTTTCTATCTTCCACCGAAAAATTTAGAATTGAACTTTAAATTTTTTATTGTGGAAATTAGAATTGAATTGTGTTCTTTGGTAAAATTCAGAATAGAACTCGAATATTCACAATCAAAGTATAACTTTTCCTATCTTCTATGAAAAATTTGGAACAGAACTTTAAATTTCTTCATCTCTTTGAGAAAAAAATCTGAACTGAAGTGGAAATTTTTATATTATTTTGGGAAAATAGATTTGATCAATAACTTATTTCATTTTCATTGAGAAAATTCAGAATCGAAGTTGAACTTTTCTTCTTCAGGGAAAATATTTGGAACAGAACTTTAATTTTTTTCATCTCTTTGAGAAAGGTCGGAATTGAATTTAAGAAAATTTAGAATTAAAGTGAAACTTTTTATCTTCGTGGAAAATAATCACAATCATAGTATAACTTTTCCTATCATCTACGGAAAAATTTAGAAGTGACCAACTCAGAAAAGTCCGAAATAGTAATTTACATATCCCAAATCATAATTTTCTGAAAGCACACATCAATGAAAGGCTAAGAAATCTAGCTCAGAAAAGCCTGAAATAGCAAACTACTCATCCCAAACTATTGGTTTCAGACAACAAACACCTATGATGGACTAAGAATCCTAGCTCTGAAAAGTCCAAATAGCAAACTAAACATCCCAAATCATATTTTCTGACAACACACACCTATGAAAGGCTAAGAAACCTAGCTAATAAAAGCCGGAAATAGCAAATTAACCATCCCAAATCATAAGTTTCAGACAGCCCTCACCTATGAACGGCTAAGAAATCCAGCTCGGAAAAGTAAAAAAATAGCAACCCACACATCCCAAATCATAGGTTTCAGACAACACATACCTATGAAAGACTAAGAAATCCAACTCAGAAAAGCCTGAAATAGTAATTTACATATTCCCAAATCATAGGTTTCAGACAACACTCACCTATGAACGGCTAAGAAACCTAGCTCAGAAAAGTCAAAAATAGCAAACTAGTCATCCCAAACTATAGGTTTCAGACAACAAACACCTATGAAAGGCTAAGAAATCCAGCTCAGAAAAGTCAAAAGTAGCAATCCACCCATCCCAAACCATAGGTTTCAGACAACACACACCAACGAAAGACTAAGAAATCTAGCTTAGAAAAGCCCGAAATAGTAATTTACATATCCCAAATCATAGGTTTCAGACAACATTCACCTATGAAAGACTAAGAAACCTTAGCTCGGAAAAGCCTGAAATAGCAAACTACTCATCCCAAACTAGAAGTTTTAGACAACAAACGCCTATGATGGACTAAGAATCATAGCTCTTAAAAGTCCAAATAGCAAACTACACATCCCAAATCTTAATTTTCTGACAACACATACCTATGAAAGGTTAAGAAATCTAGCGCAGAAAAGACAATAATAGCAAACCACTCATCCCAATCATAGGTTTCAGTCAACACACACCTATGAAAGGCTAATAAATCCAGCTCAGAAAAGTCAAAAATAGCAAACTACATATCCCAAATTATAGGTTTCAGTCAACACACACCAACGAAAGACTAAGAAACCTAGCTCAGAAAAGTCAAAAATAGCAAACTACTCATCCCAAACTATTGGTTTCAGACAACATTCACCTACGAAATACTAGGAAACCTTAGCTCAGAAAAGCCTGAAATAGCAAACTACACATCCCAAATCATAATTTTCTGACAACACATACCTATGAAAGGCTAAGAAATCTAGCTCAGAAAAGTCAAAAATAGCAAACTACCCATCCCAAATCATAGGTTTCAGTCAACACACACCTACGAAAGGCTCTGAAATCCAGCTCAGAAAAGTCCAAAAAGCAAACCACTCATCCCAAATCATAGGTTTCAGACACCACACACCTATGAAAGACTAAAAAATTCAACTCAGAAAAGCCCGAAATAGTAATTTACATATCCCAAATCATAAGTTTCAGACAACATTCGCCTACGAAATACTAAGAAACCTTAGCTCAGAAAAGTCTGAAATAGCCAACTACTCATCCCAAACTCGAAGTTTCAGACCACAAACACCTATGAGTGACTAAGAATCCTAGCTCTGAAAAGGCCAAAAAGCAAACCACACCTCCCAAATCATAATTTTCTGAAAGCACACACCTATGAGGCTAAGAAATCTAGCTCAGAAAAGTCAAAAATGGCAAATTAACCATCCCAAATCATAGGTTTCAGTCAACACACACCTACGAAAGGCTAAGAAATCCAGCTCAGAAAAGTCAAAAAATAGCAACCCACACATCCCAAATCATAGGTTTCATACACCACACACCTACGAAAGACTAAGAAATCTGGTTATGAAAAGTCGGAAATAGCAAATTACATATCCCAAATCATAAGTTTCAGTCAACACACACCTACGAAAGGCTAAGAAACCTAGCTCATAAAAGCCTGAAATAGCAAACTACTCATCCCAAACTATTGGTTTCAGACAACATTCACCTACGAAATACTAGGAAACCATAGCTCAGAAAAGCCTGAAATAGCAAACTACACATCCCAAATCATAATTTTCTGACAACACACACCTATGAAAGGCTATGAAACCTAGCTCAGAAAAGTCAAAAATAGCAAATTAACCATCCCAAATCATAGGTTTCAGACAACACTCACCTATGAACGGCTAAGAAATCCAGCTCTGAAAAGTCCAAAAAGCAAACCACTCATCCCAAATCATAGGTTTCAGTCAACACATCCCTATGAAAGGCTATGAAATCCAGCTCAGAAAAGTCAAAAAATAGCAATCCACATAATCCAAATCATAGGTTTCAGACAACACACACCTACGAAAGACTAAGAAATCTGGCTATGAAAAGTAAAAAAATAGCAACCCACACAGTCCAAATCATAGGTTTCAGACAACACACACCTACGAAATACTAAGAAATCTGGCTCTGAAAAGCCTGAAATAGCAAACTACTCATCCCAAACTATAGGCTTCAGACAACAAACACCTATGAGAGACTAAGAATCCTAGCTCTGAAAAGTCCAAAAAGCAAACTACAAATCCCAAATCATAATTTTCTGACAGCACACACATATGAAAGGCTAAGAAACCTAGCTCAAAAAAGTCAAAAATAGCAAATTAACCATCCCAAATCATAAGTTTCAGACAACACACACCTATGAACGGCTAAGAAATCCAGCTCAGAAAAGTCAAAAATAGCAATCCACCCATCCCAAATCATAGGTTTCAGACAACACACACCAACGAAAGACTAAGAAATCTAGCTTAGAAAAGCCCGAAATAGTAATTTACATATCCCAAATCATAAGTTTCAGACAACATTCACCTACGAAATACTAGGAAACCTTAGCTCAGAAAAGCCTGAAATAGCAAACTATTCATCCCAAACTAGAAGTTTAAGACAACAAACGCCTATGAGAGACTAAGAATCATAGCTCTGAAAAGTCCAACTTTCAAACTACACATCCCAAATAATAATTTTCTGACAGCACACACCTATGAAAGGCTATGAAATCCAGCTCAGAAAAGTCAAAAATAGCAATCCACCCATCCCAAATCATAGGTTTCAGACAACACACACCAACGAAAGACTAAGAAATCTAGCTTAGAAAAGCCCGAAATAGTAATTTACATATCCCAAATCATAAGTTTCAGACAACACACATCAACGAAAGACGGGGCTCGGGGAGAGCCTTTGAGGGTCTGTGGGACCCTTGAGGGCCAGTTGGTCCTTTGGGAGCTTGGGGGACCTTTGAGGACCGGGCGCTTCCTTTGGGGTTGGGGATGGTGGGATCGGAACCCTTTGGGGTTGGGGTAGAGGACCTCACGACACTGTTCAAATAGAACTTATGTATTATAATGACCTCAGAGTTTCATCCTCAAATCCTCTTCTAAAATATCTTCAAAAATCATCTTTTAAAACGTCTCTAACTGTTTTGCCGAAATAATTCCCTAAAATAATAATTTGTTCTGAAAAGATATAATAAAGCCTTAAAAAGTATTAAAATGGTGGCTCAGGAGCCTTTGGGGCGTCGGGGGCCCTTTGGGAATCCGGAGAACCTTTGAGGACCGGGGGGTTCCTTCGGGGTCGGGATGGGGGGATCTGAACCCTTTGGGGTTGTGGTAGGGGACCTCACAACACTGTTCAAATGGAACTTGTGTATTATAACGACCACACTCAAAACCTCTTCTAAAATCATCTTTTAAATCATCTTTTAAAATGTCTCTAACTGTTTCGCCGAAATAATTCCATAACCTGTCTAAAACGGTTTCGCCGAAATAATCCCTAAACGTAATTTCAGCGTGTTCCTTTTGTTTTTGGCATCTCTGCGCTGACACATTTCAAATTTCTAGGAAACCCTTTCCTACGTTAATCTCTTCATCTCATAAATGTTCCTAGCTACACTATTAAGGTTTCGTTAGAATATCAATTTATCTCTCCGACTTAAAGCTCAGTAAAGCCGTATTTAAAAATAGAATTTCTATCTCTTTAGACTCCCGCATAATTCCAAGATAACAAGTGATTTCATTTCTAATTTCTGACACTAAAGATCAATGAAGCCCTATTTAAAAATAGAATATTAATTTTTCTCTCTGACCTAAAGAACGTTTATCCCTCAGACCTAAGATTAAAGAAGCCATAATGTTTCTTAATTCCCCCTTTCGTGAATCAATACATTCCCCTAGCGATTATGTAAATCAATTTCTCAGGTTAGGTTCGCCTAAAGATCAAAGAAGCCATGTTTGTTTCTTAATTCCCCCTTTCGTAAATCAATACATTCTCCCCCACCGATTATGTAAATCAATTTCTCAGGTTAGGTTCGCCTAGAGATCAAAGAAGCCAGGTTTGTTTCTTAATTCCCCCTTCGTGAATCAATACATTCCCCCGCCGATTATGTAAATCAATTTCTCAGGTTAGACTAGCCAAACAACAAAGAACCCATGTTTGTTTCTTAATTCCCCTTCGCGAATCAATAATTCCCCCGCCGATTATGTAAATCAAGTTCTCAGGTTAGGTTCGCCTAAAGATCGAAGAAACCATAATGTTTCTTAATTCCCCCTTCGTGAATCAATAATTTCCCCGCCGATTATGTAAATCAAGTTCTCAGGTTAGGTTAGCCTAAAGATCAAAGAAGCCATGATTGTTTCTTAATTCCCCCTTTCGCAAATCAATACATTCTCCCCCACCGATTATGTAAATCAATTTCTCAGGTTAGGTTAGCCAAACAATCTCATAACATTCGTGTCGAGCATGTACATTCTCACTGACAACGAACAGACATAAAACAGACATAAATTGCTGTTGACATCCATAAATGTGAGAAAGTTCCTGTTTTTTCATTCTCACTGACAAAAACCATAAAACAGACATGAATTGCTGTTGACATCCATGAAAAACATCAAATAAATTGACCAACACCCATAACCATCCAAGAAAACAACCATCAAAGTGAGAAAATTCATGTTTTTTTAAGTGAGAAAATTCCTGTTTTTTCTTTCTCACTGACAAAAACAGACATAAAAACATGCATAAATTATGTAAAACAGTTGTAGGTGGCAGCAGGGGTGACTCGTGGGAGTATCACCCCCCTTTCTACTTGCAAGTTATGAACTTTGCCCATTGCTTACATATTGTATTGGTTATTGGGAAGTATGCAGACATTTTCAGGAAGAATTTTTTTCTGGTGGGGGGGGGGGCTGAAGGAGGGGGTTACTCGGGAGAATCTTTCAATGGAGGATGTTGCTTTGGGGTAAGGGACATTTCTATGAAGGGGGCGCCGGATTTCCAAGCATTATTTAAAAAACGATCAGAAATTAAATAAAAAAAAACAAGTTTTTTCAACTGAAAGTAAGAAGCAACATTAGAACTTAAAACAAACAGAAATTATTATGTATATGAGGGGGTTCTCCCCCAAGTCAATACCTCGCTCTTTACGCTACAGTTTTTTTTAGTGCTTTCAAAAGAGCTATCTATTCTAATTAAACGGCCTTATTGACTCAGGGGTTTGTGAATTAATTTTTTTTTTACTTTTAACGTAAAGAGCGTGGTATTGACTAAAGGGAGAACCCCATCATATACGTAATAAAGAAAACACAATAAAAAAAACAAGCGATACGGCTCAATAGTAATCGAAACTTTTAAAAACGGAATTTTGATGTCAATAAATGTATCAAAAGAGTGGGCTTATAATGCTGATTCTAAATATATAAATTTTATTACGTTTAGTATTACTCATCAAAGGCTACGAGCCTGAGAAAATTTACTTGATTTTTTAAAGAGGGGGGAAACATCCCCTACAAGTGAAAGAATTTTAATGAAAATCACACCGTCAGATTCAGCGTATCAGAAAACCCTATAACATAGGTTTCAAGCTCATATCTGCAAAAATCTGCAACTTTGTATTTTTTGCCAAAAGAAAAATATACGAATATAGAAGTTCGTTACGTAAGTTAATTTGTAAATTACGTCAGAACCAAATTTAGAGACAACCATTTAGCAAAAGAAAAGTAAAATTCTTATGCAAATTTTGTTTACTTATTCAATGACGTTGAGCCAAAATAAAACCTGCATTAACTAAAAAACGATGAGAAATTAAATAAAAAAAACAAGTTTTTTAAACTGAAAGTAAGGAGCGACATTAAAACTTAAAACGAACAGAAATTATTCCGTATATTAAAGGGGCTGTCCCCTCCTCAACGCCTCGCTCTTTACGCTAAAGTTTGACTCTGTCTCACAACTTTATTTTTTAAAACAATAAAAAACTTTAGCGTAAAGAGCGGGGCGTTGAAGAGGGGACAGCCCCTTTCATATACGGAATACTTTCTGTTCGTTTTAAGTTTTAATGTCGCTCCTTACTTTCAGTTTAAAAAACTTGTTTTTTTTATTTAATCATAGAAAGTAAATGAATTAGTCAGACATTGAGCTGAGAAAACCATCTTTTTAAGCATTTTTTCCTTTTAATAATATTAAAAAATATATTTTGTTTCTATTATCAAACAAAATATTTAAACAAGTATGCACTATTATAATTGTAGACACTATTTTGTATGTTGTTCATTTGAAATTTTCCACACGTCTTCTGTGTCATCAAACCCAGCTCATTAAAAACGATTGGATATCGTCCTCCAGGCGTACCTGCAAGGAGCCTTTTTTTAACCGCTGAAAATATATTCCTTCCTATATTTATCTGAAGGCTCATGGGGAGTTTAGACAACTTGGGCTTGAAAATGCGCTCTTTAAGACGTTTGGCACCCCCCCCCCACCCGCTTACATAATGACCAACTGATCCTCCTTGGTAATAGCTGATGCACAATTATACATTAATAAAAATACATTCATGAAAAATCAAGTAAATTAACTAGTTAAATAAAGCATTTTAAAAATAAATGTCCACGTTAACCATTTTTCTTGCATGGAATACGGGAGTTTTTAAAACCGCGCGGTTTAAAACCTCCACAACTTAGAAGCTCAGTATATAGCTATTTTTGATACTTTGAAATCGACTGGCTATCAAAATTTTTAATCGATAGCAACTTGGTCTTCCATGGAGGGAAATCGTAATCTGGTGCCACAAAATGGCAGAAAATGCCAATTTTCTGTGGAAGAATCTTTTGGTCGTTTATGAAGGGTACTAAAACTTTAATTTTGTTCAACTGAGCCCTCCCCTGATATTCTAAGACCAAAGGTCTGACACGATCACCCCTGAAAAAACAACAAATAAACAAGCATCTGTTTATTTCTCTTCGAAGAAAAAAAAAACAGAATTCCACATTTTTGTAGATAGGAGCTTGAAACCTCCACAATAAGGAGTTCTCTAATACGTTGAATGTAATGGTGTGATCGTCATTAAAATCACTTGTCTTTTTGTGGGGTGTGTCCTCTCCCAGCCCCTTTTCCCAAAAGCAGACAAATTTTCTCATACTCGTAGCGTTTAATGTGTAACACTGAACTTGGTGACCTTTTCGGGTTGCAGCGGTAGCTAGCAACCTAGTAAGAGACGATCGCGTCCAATATTAAGAAATATAAAAACCCATAACTCCTAAAAAAAAGAGTCAGATCAAAAAAAAAAAAAAAATGCACCATTAGAACCGCCTTGTCCGAAACACCATTATAGGAAATCTTCTGTCCCTTGGCTTGAACAGCAAGGGAAATATATTGGCTTGAAAATCAAGAAAAGTGGCAGCTACTAAAGCATTCTGCCTAAGTGGCATCTTTTTTTCTTCCACAGATAGCTTGACACTGAAACATCGTAGAGAGTTGTTCAATGGCTCATTTTAAAGGAAATTAATTGAGTTAAAAACCTTTTGTAATTAAAACAAATTATTTTTAAATAGAATCAATTTTCTTACGAGGATTGATCAGTTTCAGCGTATCAGAGAACCTTACTGTAGAAGTTTCAAGCTCCTATCTGCAAAAATGTGGAATTTGGTATTTTTTTTCCAGAAGAATGATCATCGTGTTTATTTGGCTTTTTTTGTTACCTGGGGATGATTGTATCGACCAAGTGGTCCTAGATTGTCGCGAGAGGACTCATTTAAACGGAAATTAAAAGTTCTAGTGCTTTTTTAATAAAAAAAAACATTTAAGAATAGAACCGCTTTTTACAAAAAACTACATTTTTGATGTCTTTTCGTACTGCAGTCTTTTCAAAGATGTATGATTATTGAAAAAATTAAAAAGCCCGTGGTAACGAATTACATTAAAAGATGACCATTGGAATAACAAACCATTGCATACATTGGATTGAGTTAGCTACTTGATTGTTTGAGGTTCGTCTCTTACTATTTCAAAGAAGAAAAAGCCGCAGGCTTTATCCTGATTGTAATCATATAAGGTAGAACAAACCCCAGTTGCAACTGAAGTCAACTTAAAGTTTTACTATAACGTCGTTTATAGTTGTAACCCACTATTATGACGTCATTCGTCATTTTGTGTGTCATACATAAAGGATCGATATAGTTCATCATAAATGATGTTAGTCAAGTAGTTATTAATGGAAGTTTTATTTAGACTTTAACTTGAAAAATATGTAAAAATTGTCAGTTGCAGGAATTTAACTTGCGATTACAGTAAGGACTAAACTGCAGCCAATAAGTTTCACTGGTACTTCAATTACATCAATTTCCTTGCGACACGTGGGATTGAACCTGCCAACCTTCGGTCAGTAGGTGCAGCTTTATCCACAACGCCATCGCAGGGTATTATTGACAATAATTCTTCTATAACATATTTGATTTACTTTAATCAGTATCAAACAGTTCGTGGTGACGAACTGTATAGTAAGAGCAACTCGTCTCAATAATAACCGAAACTCAAAAAATTGGAATTTTAATATCAATAGATACATCAAAAGAATTGGATTTTTATGCTGATTTTCAGAGGCAACGCTATAGCGTTGCCTATAGTAAAGGCCATACGGCTTCGATGTTTTATTATTTATTTATTTATTTATTATTTTTTTTCCTGGGGCACTTCATATGGAAGGAGTCGTCGTAAAAACTTTAAAGGGGGCTCATTCGATTGGAAATTGATAGTTCTAATGCCCTTTTGAAGGGTCAAAAGTAATTGGAAGGCAACGAACACCCCTTACACGCCCACCATTTCCCCAAACACATCCAATCAAAATTTTCAGTTAACCATTTTGTTCTACGTAGTTGATTTTCAGATAGAAATTATGTTTTTGAGGGGGACACTCCTCCACAGCCCTCAGGGCAAGGGTAGTAAGCTATGCCCTGGGGCATATAAGGTTTTTGAAGAAAGCTTTGTCGTAGAAACTACAAAAAGGGCTCATTCGATTGGAAATTCAAAGGGCTAGTGCTCTTTTTAATAGTCGGAAGTGATTGGAGGGCAACTAACCCCCTCTCACGCCCACCTTGTCCCCAAACACATCCAATCAACATTTTGGGACAGCCATTTTATTCAACGTGGTTGAAAATTCCGGAAATTAGGCTTTTGAGGATACAACCCCCCCCACAGCCCTCAGGGCGAGGGTTGTAAGTTATGGCGGCATATAAGATTTTTATAGAAAGTTTTGTCGTAGAAAATTCAAAAAGGGCTCATTCGATTGAAAATTTAAATGGCTAGTGCCCTTTTTAATAGTCAAAAGTGGTTGGAAGGCAACTAACACCCCTTCCACGCTCACCATTTTCCCAAACACATTCAATCAAAATTTTGATATAGCCATTTTGTTCAACGTTGTTGGAAAATCTGGAAATTATATCTTTGAGCATGACACTCCCCCAAAGGTCTTCAGGGCGAGGGTTATAAGTTATGCCATGGGATCATCTATGGTTCTTATGGAAGGAATGTTCGTATAAACTTTAGAGAGGGCTCATTTGATTAGAAATTGAAAGTTCTAGTTCACTTTTGAAGTTTCAAAAGATATTGTAGGGTAACTAGCCCCCCCCACGCCCTGTTTTCCCAAAGGCATCCGATAAAAATTTTGTGACAGTTATTTTGTTATAAATAGTTCAAAGATCATATAACAAAACTCCGGTGTCGACACAACCCCCCAGGACCTGGGGGCAGGCGTTGTAAGTTATGCACATGGGGCATATATGGTTCTTATGGAAGGGATGCTTGTATAAACTTCAAAGAGGGCTCATTTGATTGGAAATTGAAAGTTCTAGGTCACTTTTTAAGTGTCAAAAGATATTGGAGGGTAACCAGCCCCCCACACCCTTTTCCCCGAATGCATCCGATAAAAATTTTGAGATAGCTATTTTGTTAAAAATAGTTCAAAGGTCATATAAAAAACTCCAGTGTCAACACAACCCCCCAGGGCCTGGGGGCAGGCGTTGTAAGTTATGCCCTGGGGGCATATATGGTTCTTATGGAAGGGATGGTCGTATAAAGTTCAAAGAGGGGTCATTTGATTGGAAATAGAAAGTTCTAGTTCACTTTTTAAGAGTCAAAAGAGATTGGAGGGCACCTAGCCCCCCCCCCCTCCACAGCCTTTTTTCTCAAACCCATCTGATAAGAACTTTGAAATAACAATTTTTTAAAAAATAGTTCAAAGACTATATAACAAAAACTGCAGGGTCGACACAACCCTCCAGGGCCCGAAGGCAGGCGTTGTAAGTTTTGTCCTGGGGGAATATATGGTTCTAATGGAAGGGATGCTCGTAGAAACTTCAGAGAGGGATAATTTGATTGGAAATTGAAAGTTCTAGTTGAGTTTTTGAGAGTCAAAAGAGATTGGAGGGCACTAACCCCCCTCCCACGCCCATTTTTTCCGAATGCATCCGATAAAAGTTTTGAGATAGCCATTAAGTTAAAAATTGTTCAACAGTTAGATAACAAAAACTCGAGTGTCGACACAGCCCGCCAGGGCCCGGGGGCAGGCTTTGTAAGTTATGCCCTGGGGCATATATTGTTCGTATGAAAGGGATGCTCGTATAAACTTCAGAGAGGGCTCTTTTGATTTGAAATTAAAAGTTCGAGTTCACTTTTTAATAGTCAAAAGAGATCTGAGGGTAACTAGCCCCCCCCCTGCGCCTTCTTTTTTCAAACCCATCTGATGAAAATTTTAAAATAGACATTTTGTAAAAAAAAATAGTTCAAAGGTCGGATAAAAAAAAAAAAAACTCCGGTGTTCATACAACCCCTCAGGACTCAGAAGAAGGCGTTCTAGGTTATGCCCTAAGGACATGTATGGTTCTTATGAAAGGGATGCTTGTATAAGCTTCATAGAGGGCTCATTTGATTGGAAATTGAAAGTTCTAGTTCATCTTTTAAGAGTCAAGAGATTTAAGGGCAACTAGCCCCCCATGGCCTTTTTTCCCCAAACCCATCCGCTACAAATTTTGAGATAGCCAGTTTTTTTCAAAATTGTTCAAAAATTAGATAACAAAAACTCCGGTGTCAACACAACCCCCAGGGCCCATGGGGTAGGCGTTGTAAGTGTCGTCCTGGGGGCGTGTATGGTTCTTATGAAAGGGATGCTTGTATAAACTTCAGAGAGGGCTCATTTGATTGAAAATTGAAAGTTCTAGTTCACTTTTTAAGAGTCAAAAGATATCCGAGGGCAACTACCCCCCCCCCACACCCTTTTGTCCCCAAGCCTATCCGATACAATTTTTAAAATAACCATTGGATTAAAAATAATTCAAAGGTCAGACAAAAAAATCCTGTGTCGACACACCCCCCATGGCCCGGAGGCAGGCGGTAATGCTCTGGGGCATATATCGTTTTTATAGAAGTGAAGCTTGTATAAACTTCGGAGAGGGTTCATTTGATTGGAAATTGAAAGTTCTCGTTCACTTTTTAAGAGTCAAAAGAGATTGGAGGGCCACTAGTCCCCCTCCACTCCCTAAATGCGTCAGATAAAAGTTTTGAGATACACATTTTGTTAAAAATAGTTCAAAATTCAGATAACAAAAACTCCGATGTCGACACAGCCCCCCAGGGCCCGAGGATAGGCGTTGTAAGTTATGCCCTGGGGGCATATATGGTTGTTATGGAAGGGATGCTCGTATAAACTTAATAGAGGAAACTGAAAGTTGTAATTGACTTTTTAAGAGTAAACGTGATCGGAGGGCATCTATCCTCCCCCCACACTCCATTTATTTTTTTCCCAGACGCAATTCATATAGAAGGGGTCGTCGTAACTTCAAAGGGGATTCATTTCAAAGGGGCGAACTTTTTTCACTTTGATATTCTTACTTTGATACCAGTTTTGATACTTTGATGAAGATTTGATTTTTTTTTCAAAAGTTTGTTTTTGAAGTAAGGAATTTTTAAAAACTTGAAACTTTTTGCAATCAAAAACGAACAAGAATTAATTAAAAAAAAACTTTCCGAAAAATTAGTTTTTCAAAGAAAAGTAAATACCATTTTAAGCTTAAGCTCAGCATATACAAATGCCTATTAAAATTCAGACTCAAAACGACCAGAAATTACTATTAAAGAATCAATGAAACCCAAAACGAACAGAAATTAAATAAACAATCATAAGAAAAAATATACAACAAGTAATAATATAAATGAATAAATAGATCTTAAAGCGAGTAATGCTTAGATTGAATATGAACTGAAAACTGAAAAACATTTTACTGAAAACTATATGCGTCTTGAACAGTCTTGGAAAGTATACACAATATCAAATTGAATATTTGATATATAATGATATTAGTTGTTGAAAGATCCATCAGTTCAAGAATTTATTTCACTCTAATTTTATTTTTATTTTGAATGCTGTAAGAACTGGAAATAAAATATTTGTAATATAATCCGTTTTCAGTGAAGCGGCAATGACGTTGTAGGCTTTTAGTTTTTATTTACTGTGAAGGAAGGGGAGGGGTTATTTACTGTTAAGGAAGTATCCAAACTCTTGTTTGTAGTGAAACTATATTCGTCTTGAACAACTCTAGAAAGAACTAATAAATTAAACTGAATAGTTGATGTATAATGATATTAGTTGCTGAAAGCTTATCACTTCAAAGTTTTACTATAATTTTATCGTTTATTTTCAATATTAAATCAAAAAGAAAATATTTTTAATGAAATTGATTTTCAGTAAAGCCCCAATGACGCAGTAAGTTTTAAACTTTTACAGTGAGAGAAGGAGGCGATACCGAAACTCTTATTTGTAGTGATTTTTGTTTGTTTCAAGCTTGATTTGCGTATTCAATTTAAGTTTCTCTCGTTTTAAGATTTATTTATTCATTTACATTAATATCTATTGTATTTTTGTTTGCATTGATTGTTTGTTTAATTTCTGTTCGTTTTAAGTTTCATTTATACTTCAATAGCAAAATATTTTTTTTCGTTTTAAGCTTGATTTTCATATTCAATCTAAGCATTACTCGCTTTAAGATCTATTTATTCATTTACATTATTACTTGTTGTATATTTTTTCCAATGATTGTTTATTTAATTTTGTTCGTTTTGGGTTTCATTTATTCTTTAATAGTAATTTCTGGTCGTTTTGAGTTTGAATTTTAGCAGGGATTTGTATCTGCTGAGCTTAAGTTTAAAATGGCCTTTACTTTTCTTTGGAAAACTTATTTTTTCGCAAAGTTTTTTTTAATTAACACATTAAAAGACGATCATTGGAAATTGTTTTAAAGAATAAAGTTGTGAGACACAGTCAAAATTTAGCGTAAAGAGCGAGGCGTTGAGGTGGGGACGGCCCCTTTCATATACGGCATAATTTCTGTTCGTTTTAAGTTTTAATGTCGCTCCTTACTTTCAGTTAAAAAAACTTGTTTTTTGATTTAATTTCTGAACGTTTTTAAATTAATGCAGGTTTTGATTTTGGCTCACCGAACATGAATAATTAATACGAAATTTGCATATTAATTTTACTTTTTTTTTGGCTAAATGGCTTTCTCGAAAGTTGTTTAATTTTATTTACAAACTTTTTTTTAGTAATAAATATACGTAACTTACGAATTAACTTACGTAACGAACTTTTTATTACGTATATTTTAACATAAAGAATCGATAAAGTTCCTCATTAATTGAAGTTAGTCAAGAGAATCTCATGTAGTAGTTACTAATAGTAGTTTTGTTTAGATTTTATTTTGACAAATGTGTAAAAATCGCCTGCTACTGCTGAAACCCGGATTAAAATTACAAATAGGAAAAATCCAATGGTATTTTCTTAATTGGAATAGTAAGAAACGATGTGGCTACAACCTACGATTAAGACGTCATTGATCAGTGTTTAACATGAAATTAAATAAAAAAAACAAGTTTTTTAAACTGAAAGTAAGGAGCGACATTAAAACTTAAAACGAACAGAAATTATTCCGTATATGAAAGGGGCTGTCCCCTCCTCAACGCCTCGCTCTTTATGCTAAAGTTTTTTATTGTTTTAAAAAATAAAGTTGTGAGACAGAGTCAAACTTTAGCGTAAAGAGCGAGGCGTTGAGGAGGGGACAGCCCCTTTCATATACGGAATAATTTCTGTTCGTTTTAAGTTTTAATGTCGCTCCTTACTTTCAGTTTAAAAAACTTGTTTTTTTTATTTAATTTCTGATCGTTTTTTAGTTAATGCAGCTTTTATTTGCATAAAAATTTTACTTTTCTTTTGCTAAATGGATGTCTTTACAAATTAACTTACGTAACTAACTTCTATATTCGTATATTTTTCTTCTGGCAAAAAATACAAAGTTGCAGATTTTTGCAGATATGAGCTTGAAACCTATGTAATAGGGTTTTCTGATACGCTGAATCTGACGGTGTGATTTTCATTAAAATTCTTTCACTTGTAGGGGATGTTTCCCCCCTCTTTAAAAAATCGAGTAAATTTTCTCAGGCTCGTAGCCTTTGATGAGTAATACTAAACTTAATAAAATTTATATATTTAGGATCAGCATTATAAACACATTCTTTTGATACATTTATTGACATCAAAATTTCGTTTTTAAAAGTTTCGATTACTATTGAGCCGTATCGCTTGTTTTTTTATTGTTTTTTTTTTATTACGTATATGTTATTACTTATATGAAGGGGTTCTCCCCTTAGTCAATACCACGCTCTTTACGTTAAAAGTTAAAAAAAAATTTGATTCACAAACCCCTGAATCACAAAGGCCGTTTAATTAGAATAGATAGCTCTTTTGAAAGCACTAAAAAAAACTGTAGCGTAAAGAGCGAGGTATTGACTTGGGGGAGAACCCCCTCACATACGTTATAATTTCTGTTCGTTTTAAGTTCTAATATTCCTTCTTACATTTCAGTTGAAAAAACTTGTTTTTTTTTTATTTAACTTCTGATCGTTTCTTAAATAATGCTTGGAAATCCGGCGCCCCCTTCATAGAAATGTCCCTTACCCCAAAGAAACATCCTCCACGGAAATATTCTCCAGAGTAATCCCCTCCTCTAGCCCCCCCCCCCCTACAGAAAAAATCCTTCCTGAAAATGGTTGTATACTTCCCAATAACCAATAAATAATGCTGGCAAGTCCGGCGCCCCCTTCATGGCATTTCCCTTCCCCCATGAAAACTTCCTTCATGGAAAGATCCTTCCATATAGCCCCCGACCCTCTCCTTCCCCCACCTACCAGAAAAAATCTCCTCTGAAAAAGTCTGTATACTTCCCAATAACCAATACTATATGTTAACATTGAGTAAAGTTCATAACTTTCAGCCCTCCCCCTGGGGACTTTGGGGATCAAGTCATCCTAAAAGACATTTTTATCATATTTTCGACCATGCTGAACAAAATGGCTATCTCAAAATTTTGATCGGGTGACTTTGGGAAAAAAATGAGCGTGGGAGGGGGCCTAGTTGCCCTCCATTTTTTTTGGTCACTTAAAAAGGGCACTAGAACTTTTAATTTCCGTTCCAATGAGCCCTCCCACGATATTCTAGGACCACTGGGTCGATACGATCACCCCTGGAAAAAAAAAAAAAAAAAAAAAAACAAATAAACACGCATCCATGATCTTTCTTCTGGCAAAAAATGGAAAATTCCACATTTTTGTAGATAGGAGCTTGAAACCTCTACAGTAGGGTTCTCTGATACGCTGAATATGATGGTGTGATTTTCATTAAGGTTCTATAACTTTTAGGGGGTCTTTCCCCCTTTTTTCGAAAATCAGCCAAATTTTCTCAGGCGCGTAACTTTTGATGGGTAGCACTAAACTTGATGAAAGTTATATATTTGAAATCAGCATTGAAATCTGATTCTTTTGATATATCTATTGGTATCAAAAACCCGTTTTCTAGAGTTTCGGTTACCATTGAGCCGGGTCGCTCCTTACTTACAGTTCGTTACCACGAACTGTTTGATATGCAGTTTTTCGTAAAAAACTGATTCTATTTTAAAAATAATTTGTTTGAATTACAAATATATGTTTGGAATCAGCTTAAAAAGTTAATTCTTTGATGAATCAATTGTTATCAAAAACTTTTTTTAGAGTTTTGGTTATTATTGGCCCGAGTTACTTCTTACTTACTGTTTGTTACCATGAACTGTTTGATTCTACACCATATATTCATCATGCATTTTGGAATTTGGGAGGTGGAATATTCCAGAATTCTGTATTTTCGTCACTCTTTTTATTTCTGCTGCTCAATTTTACGTGTAGAGAGAATTTTTTACGTGTAGAGAGGTGACCTATATATATTTGGAATCAGCATAAAAATACAATTCTTTGATGCATCAATTGATGTAAAAATATATTTTTTAGAGTTTTGGTTACTATTGGCCCGAGTTACTTCTTACTTACTGTTTGTTACCATGAACTGTTTGATTCTACACCATATATTCTTTCTCCATGCATTTTGGAATTTGGGAGGTGGAATATTCCAGAATTCTGTATTTTCGTCACTCTTTTTATTTGTGCTGCTCAATTTTACGTGTAGAGAGAATTTTTGAGAGGGAATTTGGGGGGGGGATACACAAGACCCCATTTCAAATATGTTCTACGATAAAATAAAAGTTCAAAATAGGGATAAAATCCTTTTTAATAGGCAGTGTATAGAAATTTAAAAAAATACCAGATATTTTGGTCACATATACAGTGACCGTCATCAGTAGTAAAACTAAGCAAAAACGATTTAAAATAAAAGTTTATATAGGAAATCAAATAAAACTACATATTGTTTAATTCTTTAATTCTATTCAAAGCAAAGGCGGAAGCTAGCCTCTTTGGCCTTCTTGGATTCGGTTCATTAGCGTTCAATGGTATAACATTTGGACAGAGGTCAACTACATTGGGTGAATTGAACTTTACTCTGTCAGATTTGAATAAATTATCATAGACAGAGTTCAGCCCAAATTCACCTGTGTCCCGATTCAAAGCAATATTCTTGAATAAGATTTTCTTTATTTCAAGAATTTCACGACAATTTTGCTTTAAACCCCGATCCCTAGAAATCAAAGAGATATTCTCGAACAAAATAAAATGGTCTGGAAAATTGAAAATATGTTCTGAAAGGGCTGAAGTAAAATCTTCAGACTTAGAATCTTGCTTTAAAGCCGAAGAAATAGAATCTTTATGTTGTAATAATCTCATTTCCAAACTCTGGTTAGTTCGTCCCACATATTCCGCAAGTACATGGGATCTGATAAACCCCACTTTGTTGCCCCAATGAAGTTAGATCCTTCCCAGAATTTAGAAAACTACCCAAAGTATTATTACTCTTTAAAGCTACCCTTAGACCATTACTCTGTAAAATTCTTTTAAGTGTTTCACTTAGCCCGGGTAGATATGGTAAGGAACAAAAAACAACCTTCTCCCGAGTTGTCTCCAAGACTTCCTTAGAAATCTCTAGAAACCTTTTTCTTCTTTTTGAAAAAGTCTGGTTAATTAGCCACTCTGGATACATGTTGCTTATTAGTATTTTTCTTAGAAAAGACAACTCCTCCTCACAAAATTTTGGAGAGCAAATACTAAATATCCGGTCAGTTAAAGAAATGACCAAACCAATTTTTACTTGGCGAGCGTGACCGGAACTATAGACATAAATCTATTGTTATTTGTCGGTTTTCTGTAAATTTTAAAATCCAGACTATTTTCATTTTTCAAAAGATGGAAATTCCCCAAATTCCTCTTTACTAGGTTGCAGCCAAGCGCCATCCATGATCTCTGAAAAAAATATTAGTAATTAAAGAGAACTAGAATGCCTTATATGTAAGGGGAATGGGGTGTGTTAGCATGAAGCCATAATACAGTGCTATAGCCAGCTGATGATTCAACTTTAGCGTTAGTAGAAAGGGAGACTGAAAATCATGATCAAAATGGTGACTGGCAAACAATATTAGCAGTTTCATAATTTGTAATTGAACCCGAGTCCTCCTAATTTTCTACAATTTCCGTTATATGTAGTAAATCAAAAAGTATAAAAAAAAGTATGAGATTACTCATTCCCATGTATACGCTTTTCCGCAAATTAGGCAACGCTTTAAACGTATTATGCACGTTTTGTTGGTTTGTATGCTTGCAGCAATCGCAGATTACCCCTCCAATCATTAAGTTTCGAAATATTTAACATGTGTTGATTCAGTCCCTAGAGAGAGGTAGAACGTTTTCATTTCTGTTTTTTATTTCTTTTGTTCAGCTGCCTCAATTATATTCTGATGGTTCGATTCTTTGCTCAATTCTTCTGATAATTTGATATGATTTCACTTTTGGCTGAGGCAGTCTCTAGATAGGGGTAAAACGTTTCCATGTACAAGGAACTTAAACAGGTCAATGCAGCAATCTTTATGCCCCAGTTGGAGCAAAGCAACGCACAACTCCAGACAATAAAATGCAGATATAATGTTCCGATTTTCAATCTCTCTTCAAAATTAAACGCAGAAATTCTCACCTTATGAGCAACTTCTTTGACTTTATCGGATAGCAGTTTCATAGCAGCTTTTCTGTCACTCTTCATTTTCTGACTGAATTTTATACCGAACTCTTTAACATCGTTCATTGAGCAAGTCAACGTTTCTCCAGTTTTCATTGTTGCCTGAGCCATATAAAGATAGCTATATTGAGCCATAAGAATGAAAAATACTAGAGCTTTTAAAAAGCCACCGCCAATCATAAGCACTAGGTTCAGTCCCACGAAGGAAATGAAAAGAAATAACATTTGATTTTTAACCTTAAAACCTAACATAACTAATATTTTTCATTATGAACTTTCAAAACAGAATGGCGGCTTGAAATTTTCATTAATAATTTTTTTGTTACAAAAAAAAATTGATTAACCGTTTAGGAAAATTTTTAATTTTCCATCGTTCTTCTCTAGAATAGAATATTTTGCTATTTTGAAGTTATAACACAACCTTTGTCAACTGTTAAAAGTACTTGGGACAAAATTTGAAAATTTTGTTCTCCAAAACCTTTATCAACGTCATTAAGAACGTTGGTTTTTCTAATAATGTCTTCATGCCACGGTAAATGTTTTGATATCTCTCGTTGGTTGGTAGTTCTTAACTCTTTTTTTTTATTTGAAAGTTTATATGCAAACGAGAAGGCGTGCTGTTATTTATTTCCTGGACATAGCTTCCATGTTGACATATTTTAATCTGAATAAATAAATCAGTTTATTCTCGTAGACAACCCTTATATATTTAAACTTGCACAACAAAATATGACCGAAATAAATAAATGATTTTCAAACTATTTTGTACAAAAAAACCTGAATAACACAATACAAATATGGTAATTCCAAAGTATGGTAATCCTTTTAACGGTCTGATAAGTGGAGCTACCAACCCCTCAAGCCATCACACCTACGCAATGCGGTCACCGGTTCTATTAAAGGGAACACAGTTGGCAAGACTCCCATGACACACCCCTCTGGACTTCAATGACGTCACACGACTTACCCCGTTTCAAACGGTCAGGTATAATATGCTTGACGCGATTTCATGTAACCCTGCGTCAGGAAACCCATGGGGTTTTTCAGTTATTTCATAATAAAAATTATACATTTAATTCCCGTGATTCCAGTTTTTGCAACCCAAGCCTATCATGATACCCCACAAAACACTCCACACAATAGTGGCATCACCCCCCCCCCCCCCTCCATCACCCATGTGGCACCAGTCCCCCGCCTTCGAGCGACCTGATATTAGTGGTAGATTTAAAGCGTTTTAAGAGGTATTTTTGAAGGACTTTTAATGAAATGCATCGTTTCTTTGAGTAACTATCAGAGGAGCGTTGCCTATAGTAAAGGCCATACGGCTCCAGTGTTTTATTATTTATTTATTATTATTATTTTTTTTTCCCAGAGGCACTTCATATGGAAGGGGTCGTCGTAGAAACTTCAAAGGGGGCTCATTCGATTGGAAACCGAGAGTTCTATTACCCTTTTTAATAGTCGAAAATGATTGGAGGGCAACTAGCCCCCCCCATGCCCATCATTCCCCCAAACAGGAGGGTAGGCAGCTCCCCCCCAAACCCTTTTTCCCAAATGTATCCAATAAAAATTTTATGATAGCTATTTTGTTAAAAATAGTTCAAAGGTTATATAACAAAAATTACGGTGTCGACACAACCAACCAGGGCCCAGGGGCAGGCGTTGTAAGTTATGCCCTGGGGGCATATCTGGGTCTTATGGAAAGGATGCTCGTATTAACTTTAAACAGGAATAATTTGATTGGAAATTGAAAGTTCTAGTTCACTTTTGGGCACCTACCCCCCCCCCCCCTCCACGCCCTTTTTTCCTCAAACCCATCCGATAAGACCTTTGAGATAGCTTTTTTTTAAATAGTTCAAAGACCATATAAAGAAAACTCAGGGGTCAACACAATCCCCCCCTCCTCAGGGCCCGTGGGCAGGTGTTGTAAGTTATGCTTTGGGGAATATATGGTTCTTATTGAAGGGATGCTCGTAAAAAATTCAGAGATGGCTCATTTGATGAAAATTTAAAGTTCTAGTTCAGTTTTTTAGAGTAAAAAGAGATTGGAGGGCAACTAGCCCCGCCCATGCCCCCTTTTCCCCAAATGCATCCAATAAAAATTTTGAGATAACCATTAAGTTAAAAATTGCTCAAAAGTCATAACAAAAACTCAGGTGTCGTCACAACCCTCAAGGGCCCGGGGGCAGGCGTTGTAAGTTATGCCCTGGGGCATATATTGTTCGAATGAAAGGGATGCTCGTATAAACTTCAGAGAGGGCTTATTTGATTGGATATTGAAAGTTCGAGCTCACTTTTTAACTTTCAAAAGAGATCCGAGGGCAGCTAGCCCCCCCCCTTCCCCCCCCCACGCCTTCTTTTTCAAAACACATCTGATGAAAATTTTGAGATAGACATTTTGATAAAAATGGTTCAAGAGTCGGATAAGAAAAAATCTGGTTCAATAGAACCCCCAAGGGCACAGGGGAAGGCGTTCTAAGTTATGCCCTAAGAGCATGTATGGTTCCTATGAAAGAGATGCTCGTATAAACTTCATAGAGGGTTCATTTGATTGGAAATTGAAAGTTCCAGTTCGCTTTTTAAGAGTCAAAAGAGTTAAACTATCCCCCCAACGCTCTTTGTTCCCCAAACCTGTCCGCTACAAATTTTGAGATAGCCAATGTTTTGAAAATTGTTCAAAATTAGATAACAAAAACGCCCCCCAGAGCCCGGGGGATAGACGTTGTAACTGTTGTCCTAGGGGTGTATATGGTTCTTATGAAAGGGATGCTCGTATAAACTTCAGAGGGGGCTCATATGATTGGAAATTGAAAGTTCTAGTTCAATCTTTAAGAGTCAACAGATATGCGAGGGCAACTAGCCCCCCCCACACCCTTTTTTCCCCAAGCCCATCTGATAAAATTTTTATAATAGCCATTTCATTAAAAATAGTTCAAAGGTCAAATAAGAAAAATTCCTGTGTCGACGGAACCCGCTAGGAGCCGGAGGCAGGCATTATGAGCAACGCTCTAGGGGCATATATAGTTCTTATGGAAGGGATGCTCGTATAAACTTCGGAGAGGGCTCATTTGATTGGAAATTGAAAGTTCTTGTTCACTTTGTAAGAGTCAAAAGAGATCAGAGGGCAACTAGCCCCCTCCTCCACGCCCTAAATGCATCAGATAAAAATTTTGAGATAGACATTTTGTTAAAAATAATTCAAAGCTCTGATAACAAAAAACTCCGGTAAATCGACACAGCTCTCCAGGGCCCGGGGGTAGGCGTTATAAATTATGCCCTGGGGACATATATGGTTGTTATGGAAGGGGTGCTCGTATAAACTTCCTAGAGGGCTCATTTGATTGCAAATTGAAAGTTGTAATTCACTTTTAAGAGTCAAAAGTGATTGGAGGGCAGCTAGCCTCCCCCCACACTCAATTTATTTTTTCCCATAGGCACTTCATAAAGAAGGGGTCGTCGTATAAACTTCAAAGGGGGCTCATTCGATTGGAAATCGAGAGTTCTAGTGCCCTTTTTAAGAGTCAAAAGTGATCAGAGGGCAACTGTCCCCCCCCCAATTTGAGGTAGCCATTTTGTTAAAAATAGTTCAAAGATCATATAACAAAAACTCCTTTACGTATGGTCATTTCGTTAAAATAGTTCAAAGGTCAGATAAGAAAACTCCTGTGTCGACACAGCCTCCCCCCCTCATGGCTGGGACAGGCGTTTTAAGTATTGCTCTGGGGGCATATATGGCTCTTATGGAAGGTATGCTCGTTTAAAGCTTCATAAAGGGTTCATTTGAATGGAAATTAAACGTTGTAGTTCATTTTCTCAGAGTGAAAAAAGATCGGAGGGCAACTAACCCTTTCAGCCCTCCACGCCTTTGGGTGTATCGGATGGACAAACCCATCTGATAAAAATTTCAGGTCATAATTTTTATAAAATAGTTCAACCATCAGATATTAAAACTCCAGGGTCGACACAACCCCCCAGGGTCCAGGGACAGGCATTGTAAGTTATACTCAGGGGATATATATGGTTCTTATAGAAGCGATACTCACATAAACTTCAGAGAGGGCTCATTTGATGAAAATAGAAAGTTCTAGTTCACTTTTAAAGAGTCAAAACAGACCGAAGCTTAATCTAGCCCCTCCACGCCCCTTTTCCCCAAACCCATCCGATAAAAATTTTGAGATAGCACTTTTGTGAATAATAGTTCAAACATTATATAATAAAAAGTCCAATGTTGACACAAACCCATTTTTTCCCTTTGATATTGTTACTTTGATATCAGTTTTGATACTTTGATGAATATTTGATTTTTTTTTAAAGTTTGATTTTGGAATAAAGAATTTTTAAAAATTTGAAATTTTTGCAATCAAAAACGAACAAAAATTAATTAAAAAAACTTTCCGAAAAATAAGTTTTTCAAAGAAAAGTAAAGGCCATTTTAAACTTAAGCTCAGCAGATACAAATACCTTTTAAAATTCAAACTCAAAACGACCAGAAATTACTATTAAAGAATAAATGAAGCGCAAAACGAACAGAAATTAAATAAACAACCATAGCAAAAACATACAACAAGTAATAATATAAATGAATAAATTAATCTTAAAGCGAGTAATTCTTAGACTGAATGTGAAAATCAAGCTTAAAACGAAAAAAATATTTTCCTATTGAAGTACAAATGAAACTTAAAACGAAACAGAAATTAAATAAACAATCAATGCAAACAAACATACAATAGATATTAATGTAAATTAATAAATAAATCTTAAAACGAGTGAAACTTAAATTGAATATGCAAATCAAGCTTGAAACGAACAAAAATCACCACAAACAAGGGTTTGGGTATGACCTCCTTCTCTCATTAATTTCCGATCCAATGACACCTCCCACGATATTCTACGACCACTGGGTCGATACGATCACCCATGGGGAAAAAAACAAAAAAAAAAAAAAACAAAAAAACAAATAAACACGCATCCGTGATCTTTCTTCCGGCAAAAAATGCAAAATTCCACATTTTTGTAGATAGGAGCTTGAAACATCTGCAGGAGGGTTCTCTGATACGCTGAATATGATTGTGCGATTTTCATCAAGGTTCTATAACTTTTAGGAGGTCTTTACCCCTTTTTTCGAAAATCAGCCAAATTTTCTCAGGCGCGTAACTTTTGATGGGTAGGACTAAACTTGATGAAAGTTATATATTTGGAATCAGCACTAAAATCTGATTCTTTTGATGCATCTATTGGTATCAAAAACCCTTTTTCTAGAGTTTCGGTTACCATTGAGCCGGGTCGCTCCTTACTTACAGTTCGTTACCACGAACTGTTTGACTATCTGTGGGAAAAAAAGATGTCGTTTAGGCAGATTACTGTAGTAGCTGCCACTTTTCTTGATTATCAAGCCAATATATTTCCATTGTTGTTCAAGCCAAGGGAAAGTAAGTTTCCTGTGAAAGGGTTTCAAATAAGGCGGTTCTAATGGTGTACTTTTTGTTTTGATCTGAGTCTATTTTTAGGAGTTATGGGTTATTATATTTCTTAAAATTGGACGTGATCGTTTCTTACTAGGTGGCTAGCTACCGCTGCAACCTGGATAAAAGATTAAAAATATTTCTGAGATACCATAGATATTTTTGCAGTTTACATAGTAACTTAGCGATTTTGAACTGAAAAAAAAACCATAAAAAATTAAATATTTTTTTAATGGTAATACACATTAAATCCCACGTCGGGCAGTTAGAGCCTAACAAAAAATCCAACTAATTATAAAATTCTAAGGTATTTTTTTAGTTTGACTTAAAAGATTCAAATTATTGCTCAGATATCAAAAATGTGTTTGCAGTTTACATAATAACTTTAGCGATCCTGGGCTAAGAACAAAATATAATAAAAATTTCTTGTCGAAAGACAAATGGGTATAAATATTGCATTCACTTATTACGTCATATCTGGTTATACGAGAAAAATTAATTCCTTTGTATCTTTTTAACATATTACAAACAGTAACCTTTTCAGTGTGATTATAATAACTTTATAACGAATTTATTATCATGTCTTATATATAACTTATTTATCATAGGTCTCCGATGGTATAATAGTAAACAAACTAGTGGTTAGGATAGCTGACATTCATCAAGATTGGCAATAAAAATGCTATTTAAGCTTGAAAAGTTTTTAATTTACTTAAATTTTGTTTTTTAAATTAAAAAAAGGTACTAGAACTTATAATTTCTTACTAGAACGGTACTAGGTACTAGAACGAATGATCCCTCTCGCGACATTCTAGTACCGCTGAGTCGAATACAAAATATGGAATACAGTGTGGAACACAAAATTCCACATTTTTGCAGATAGGAGCATCTAATTCCACATTTTGAAACCTCTACAGTAAGGTCTTATGATACGCTGAATCTGACGGTGTGATTTTCTTTCAGATTCTATGACTTTTAGGTGTTGTTTCCCCCTTTTTTTTGAATGTAGTGCAAATTTTTTCGTGGTCCTAAATTTTGATCAGTAAGACTAAACTTGACAAAACTTAAATATTTAAAATCAGCATAAAAATTCAATTCTTTTGATGTATCTATTGGTATGCACCAGAACAAGGAGTTTCTGCTTCAGTTAAACATGATAACACCAGAACAAGGAGTTTCTGCTTCAGTTAAACATGATAACACCAGAACAAGGAGTTTCTGCTTCAGTTAAACATGATAACACCAGAAAAAGGAGTTTCTGCTTCAGTTAAACATGATAACACCAGAACAAGGAGTTTCTGCTTCAGTTAAACATGATAACACCAGAACAAGGAGTTTCTGCTTCAGTTAAACATGATAACACCAGAACAAGGAGTTTCTGCTTCAGTTAAACATGATAACACCAGAACAAGGAGTCTCTGCTTCAGTTAAACATGATAACACCAGAACAAGGAGTTTCTGCTTCAGTTAAACATGATAACACCAGAACAATGAGTTTCTGCTTCAGTTAAACATGATAACACCAGAACAAGGAGTTTCTGCTTCAGTTAAACAGGATAACACCAGAACAAGGAGTTTCTGCTTCAGTTAAACATGATAACTCCAGAACAAGGAGTTTCTGCTTCAGTTAAACAAACATCTATTGGTATCAAAATCCCGTTTTTTAGAGTTTCGGTTACAATTGAGCCGGTCATTCTTACTATACACTTCGTTACCACGAACTGTTTGATAACTTTTTAGTTACAATAGGTTATTAACTCTGTCAATTTCCTTTAAAATGAGCCATTAAATAAATCTCTACGATATTCCAGTGCCCCGCTATCTGAGGAAAAGAAGAAGAAAAAAAAGGATGCCGTATTTGCAGAATATTGTGCTTGTAGCCACTTTTCTTGATTTCAAGCCAGTATATTTCCCTTGTTGTTCATGCCAAGGGACTATAAATTTTCTATATAGGGGCTTTGGGCATGGCGTTTCTATTAGTGCACTTCATTTTTTTTATCTAATTTAACTTTTAGGAGTTGTGACCTATTTTATTTTTTACTATGGGTTGCTGTCGTCTCTTACTAGGTTGCTAGCTACAGCTGCAACCCGGATTCCTCCTTCCTGTAAATATTTCACGAATACATAGCTTATATTGTATTTATATTATTCTTAGAGGTGATGAACAATCTCAGCATTAATTTTACTTATGTCTACTTTCAACGGCGCTATAATAACACGTTCACTCACTCTATCGTAATTTTGATTTGACTTATAACCACAGATTTTGTTGTACAATATTTTCGTTTGCGATTCGTTGTGTTATACTCACTGTTCCGTGTTCCATGCCTTTTGGACTTTTTTGGAGTTACTTATGATATGCCGTAAGATTAAGCATATTATGAAAATAAGCAAGAGGAAAATAAACCTTCTTATTACAAAGGGAATCTTCTCAAGTGCGCCAATTATGGAGTCATTTAAGTTTATCCCCTCGTGCTTACCCTTCATCAATCCTTAACATGACTTAATGAAAATCACACCATTACTGTAGAGGTTTCAAGCTCTTATCTGACAAAATATGGAATTTCGTTTTTTTTGGCAAAATTGCTTAAAAAATCAATTTCCTTTGAAAGGACTGTAATATGAAATGACTAGTGATAAAAGTGAAGACAAGTGATAAAAGTGATAAAATGCAGTTTTTTTGCAAAAAGTGATTCTACTTTAAATTTTTGTTTGGTTTTTTGATTAGAAAAGGCACTAGAACTTTTATTTTCTGTTCAAATAAGCCTTCTCGCAAAATTCTAGGACCTCTAGGCCGATACGATCACCCCTGGTAAAAAGAAAAAGGCAAATAAAAACGCATCCGTGATCTTCCTTCTGGCAAAAAATACAAAATTCCACATTTTTTAGATAGGAGCTTGAAACCTCTACAGTAAAGTTCCTCGCTCTTTACGCTAAAGTTTTTTATTGTTTAAAAAATAGAGTTGTGGGAAAGTCAAACTTTAGCGTAAAGAGTGAGGCATTGAGGAGGGGACAGCCCCTTTCATATACGGAATAATTTCTGTTCGTTTTAAGTTTTAACGACGGGCCTTACTTTCAGTTAAAAAAACTTGTTTTTTGTATTTAATTTTTGAACGTTTTTGAATAAATGCAGGTTTTGATTTTGGCTCACCGTACATGAATAATCAACACCAAACTTGCATATTAATTTTACTTTTATTTGGTTAAATAGCTTTCTCGAACGTTGTTTACTTTTATTTACGAACGTTTTTATTTTTATTAATTTCCGTTTGAATTAGCCCTCCCGCGATATCCTAGGACTACTTGGTCGATACGATCACCCCTGAAAAAAAAATAATAATAAACACGCATCAGTGATCTTTCTTCTGGCAAAAAATGCAAAATTCCACATTTTTGCATATAGGAGCTTGAAGCTTCTACAGAAGGGTCCTCTGATACGCTGAATCTGATAGTGTGATTTTCGTTAAGGTTCTATGACTTTTAGGGGGTGTTTCTCCCTTTTTTTGAAAATAAGGCAAATTTTCTCCGGCGCTTAACCTTTGATGGGAAAGACTAAACTTAATAAAACTTATATATTTGAAATCAGCAAACAAATTTGATTCTTTTGATGTTAGGGAGCTCGCCCCCTAGTCAATACCTCGCTCTTTACGCTAAAGTTCGAATTTTCTTCCAATTCTTTAAAAATGACCCCTTAATCACAAAGGCCGTTAATTAAAATAAATAACTCTTATGAAAGTACTAAAAAATCTTTGGCTTAAAGAGCGAGGTATTGACTAGGGGGCAAACTCAATCATATACTTAATAATTTCTATTCGTTTTAAGTTTTGATGTTGCTCCTTATTTTCAGTTGAAAAGATTGTTTTTTTTATTTAATTTCTGATCGTTTTTTTTAAATAATGCTGGGAAATCCGGCGCCCCCTTCATTGCAGTGTCCCTTTCCCCATGAAAACTTCCTCCATGGAAAGATCCTCCCACATAACCCCCGACCTCCCCCCTCTCCACAACCAGAAAAAATCCCCCTGAAAACGTTTGTATACTTTCCAATAGCCAGTACCAATACCATATCACCCCTGGAAAAAAAAAAAAAAAAAACAAATAAACTCGCATCCGTGATCTTTATTCTGGCAAAAAATACAAAATTCCACATTTTTGCAGATAGGAGCTTGAAACCACTACAGTAGGGTTCTCGGATATGCTGAATCTGATTTTGTGGATTTTCATTAAGGTCTATGACTTTTAGGGGGTGTTTCCCCCTTTTTTTGAAAATCAGGTAAATTTTCTCAGGCGCGTAGCTTTTGATGGGTAGGACTGAACTTGATGAAATTCATATATATGAAATCAGCATTAAAATATGATTCTTTTGATGTATCTATTGGTATCAAAATTTCGTCATTTAGAGTTTCGATTACTATTGAGCCGGGTCGCTCCTTACTCACAGTTCGTTACTACGAACTGTTTGAAAACAGGAAAAATCCTACGGCTTTTTCTTTTTGGAATAGTATGAGAGGAACCTCAAAGAATCAGGCAGCCAAATAAGTCCAATATATGCAATGGTTTGGTATCCTAACGATCGTCTTTTAATGTAAATGAAAACTAAAATAAAATAAAATTTTTCATTTTTTACGTCGAGTCACTCATTACGTCATATATGGTTATTCTTGTCGAAAGATAAACGTGTATAAACATTCTATTCACTTATTACGCCATATACGGATACACGAGAAAAATTAATCCCTTTTTATCTTTTCAACAAGTTGTAAACACTAACCTTATTATGTGATTATAATAACTTTATATTCGTTCTTTAATATAATTGGTATCAAAATTCCGTTTTTTAAAGTTTCAGTTACTATTAAGACGAGTCACTCTTACTATACAGTTCGTTACCACGAACTTTTTGATTGTTTCAATAATCAAATATCTTTGATAAGACTGCAGCATGAAAAGACATCAAAAATGCAGTTTTTTTTGTAAAAAGTGATTCTATTTTTATTTTTTTTTTGTTTTTTGATTAGAAAAAGCACTAGGACTTTTTATTTCCATTTGAATGAGCCCTCTCGCAATATTCTAGGACCACTGGATCGATACGATCACCCCTGTCATAAAAAGGGCAAATAAACACGCATCCGTGATCTTTCTTCTGGCAAAAAATACCAAATTCCACATTTTTGCCGATAGGAGCTTGAAACCTCTACAATAAGGTTCTCTGATAAGCTGAAACTGATAGTGTGATTTTTATTAAGATTCTATGACTTTTAGGGGGCGTTTTCCCCTTTTTTTTTAAAAAAGGTAAATTTTAATTTTTTAAATTTGCCTTAAATTTTAAGGTAAATTTTCTCAGGCTCGTAACTTTTGATACACATGAGTAGACTTGATGAAACTTATATATTTAAAATCGCCATAAAAATCCGATTCTTTTGATGTATCTATTGATATTAACAGTTCGGGACCACGAACTGTCTGATAATTACGAACAGGAAAAATCCTATGGCCTTTTCTTAGTTAGAATAGTAAGGGGCGACCTGGCTACAACCTACGATTATGACATCATTGATCAAACTTTAACATTATTGCTTATGTAATAAAAAAATCAAATATCATTGAAAAGACTGCAGTATGAAAAGACATCAAAAATGCAGTTTTTTTGTAAAAAGTGATTCTTTTTTATTTTTTTTTATTAATAAAATCACTAGAACTTTTATTTTCTGTTCAAATAAGCCCTTTCGCAAAATTCTAGGACCTCTGGGTCGATACGATCACCCCTGGTAAAAAAAGGGCAAATAAACACGCATCCGTGATCTTTCTTCTGGCAAAAAATACAAAATTCCACATTTTTACAAATAGGAGCTTGAAACCTCTATAGCAAGGTTTTCTGATACGCTGAATCTGATGGTGTGATTTTTGTTAAGTTTCTATGACTTTTAGGGGGTGTTTTTTTCCTTTTTTTGAAAATGAGCAAATTTTCTCAGGCTCGTAACTTTGATGGATATTAGTAAACTTGATGAAACCTATATATTTAAAATAAGCATAAAAATCTAATTCTATTGATTTATCTATTGATATTAAAATTCCGTCTTTTAGAGTTTCGGTTACTATTGAGACGAGTCGCTCTTATTATACAGTTCTTTATCACGAACTGTTTGATTGATAGATTCCCACCTTCTTCATGGAAAACATTCTTCAACAGCTCCACCTTAACTTTTAAGCTGTAGAACATGTTACTCCAAGCAATTTACCCCAAAATGACAGTGCTTGACTGTCCCCCTGACACCCCCTTCATCACTCCTAAGACATTTTTCAGTTATTTCATAATAAGAATTATGCATTTAAATCCAGTGATTCAAGTTTTTGCAACCCCAGCCTATCATTATGCTCCACAAGAAACTTCACGCCATCATGGCATCACCCCCCCCCCCTCCCCTCCATCACCCATGTGGCACCAGTCCCCTGCCCCTAGCGAGCTGATATTAGTGGTACATTTAAAGCGTTTTAAGAGTTTTAAAGCGTTTTAAGCGCTATGAAGGAAATGCATCGTTTCTTTGAGTAATTGTTAGACCCCCCCCCCTCCTTCATAGAAAAAATTCTTTAACACCTCTACCTTACCTTTTAAGCTGTAAAACATGTTACTCTAAGCAATTCATCCCACAATGGCATTGTTTGACTGTCCCCCTGACATCCCCTTCATCATTCCTAAGACCTTTTTCAGTTATTTCATAATTAAAATTATGCATTTAATTCCCGAGATTCGAGTTTTTGCAACCCAAGCCTATCATGATGCCCCACAAAATACTCCACACCACCATGGCATCACACCCCCTCATTCATCTATTTGGCACCAATCCCCCGCCCCCGAGCGAGCTGACATTAGTGGTACACTTAAAGCGCTTGAAGAGGTATCTTTGAAGGACTTTTAATGAAATGTATCGTTTCTTTGAGTAATTGTTAGATTCCCCCCTCCTTCATGAAAAATTTTTCAACACCTCCACCTTAACTTTTAAGTTGTAGAACATGTTCCTCCAAACAATTCACTCCACAATGACATTGCTTGACTGTCCTCATCATCATTCTTAAGACTTTTTTTTCAGTTATTTCATAAAAAAAATTATGCATTCAAATCGTGTGATTCACGTTTTTTGCAACCCAAGCCTTTCATGATGTTTCACAAAACACTCCACATCCCCGTGGCATCACATCCCCCTCCATAAACCATGTGGCACCAGGACCCCCCCCCCCCCGCCCCTAGGACATTTTCAACCTTTTTGATCCGAAAATAAGCTAAAGAATTGCATTAAACACTATATTTTTGAAAACAGAGAAGTCGCCCTTTTTTTTGCTAGTTTGATGCTCTAAGCAATTCGTGCCTCAATGCCACACTATTATTGCTCTATGGCACACTTTTAGTAATTTTTGCGGAATGGAATCGGACTTAAAGTCAGCGTATTGAAAGCACTAGGAATTAGAGTTGAAATCGCTTATAAATTACAAATGTAGTTAAAGGAACCTATTAGAAGGAGGCTCTGAATTTGGAATTTTATTAATTTTTTTTTGCTGAATAGAGTTAGATTTGGAGTCACTATATTGAAAATTTCTGGAGCTATAGTCAAATCGGTTATAAATTACAAATCTAGTTAAAAGAACCTATTAGAAGGAGGCTCTGAAGTTGGAATTTTATTAATTTTTGCTGAATGGAGTCGGACTTGGAGTCAGTATATTGAAAATGTCTGGAGCTAGAGTTGAAATCGCTTATAAATTGCAAATCTAGTTCATATAGAACAAGTGTTTGTGAAAAACTGGTTAAGAGTTACTCAGTCACAAATTAGAACTTATATTTTCCTTATTATGGGTCACAATCTATAGGCAGGCAGCCAACAAGGGGGTAACAAACATTCTATCCATGATTTTTACCTATTCTGCTCTCTTTCCTTTGGTTTCCATATAATTACTTTATAGTCCCAAATTTCCAGGGGGGCCATCCCCCCCTGTCCCCCTTGCCGGCGCCCATGCTTCAAACCCCACTCTCTGGTTCTCTTAACATGTTGGAACTTGACAGTTCAGTTTTGACAAAGTTGGGATCTGTTTTGGGGGTTACTCATCCCCCCTTTTCAAAGATTATGCTACTATTATTATATGCTGATAAATACTGGTGGGTAACTTTAAACTTAAGGAATTTATGATCACCGTGACTTATTTTTATGTGTATATGTTTTTTCGTAAATATTTGACGTAAATATTTTACATTTTTTATGTATGTTTTTATCAAACTTCTGTTTAATAGAGCTTTAGTTACTATTGGTACAAGGTTTTTCTTTACTCGTGAAGAAATTAACAGAGGTATCTAGTTTCCACTGCGAATCAACTTTTTAAAGTATAAATTGCGAAAAAAAATATATAATAGGGGGGGGGGGGGCAAGCTTGCCAAACTGGAAAAACATGCCAAATTTTTTAATTTTTTTTTGTTTTCGTGGGTTGATTTATCATAGATGGATAAGATAAGGTTAAAGAAAATAATTTGAAAGTATTAAATTATTGCCTACTGTAGAAGGGCTTTCCTATGATAACAGGCTGGGACTTATGCGGGGCTTCCACGGCGTCAATAAAGTTAATAAACTTTTCTTTAAAGTCCGAACCATGAAGTTTGTCCCACTCACATAAGGATTTCACCCTATTGACTTTACAGCAATTTTTCATAAAAAGTAACTCAATTAGTATAAAAAGTCAATTGTTTGATGCATCAATTGTTTTCAAAATGCTTTTTTTAGAGTTTTGGTTACTATTGGCCCGATTTACTCCTTACTCTCAGTTTATTACCATGAACTGTTTGATTCTACACCATATATTCTTCATGCATTTTGGAATTTGGGAGGTGGAATATTCCAGAATTCTTTATTTTCGTCACTCTTTTTATTTGTGCTCCTCAATTTGACTTGTAGAGAGAATTTTTGAGGGCAAATTTGGGGGGGGGGGAATACACGAGAACCCATTTCAAAGATCTTCTTCTTTCCCCAAGTGGCATAAAATTACTACAAGAAATTACTTATTTAATATCATCCATAGACAGCCCAGCTCTGAAATATACCTCTCCCCATGTCTCCATCCTAGACTACAAATGAAATAAAAAAAAAGTTTTTTCAACTAAGAGTAAGGAGCAACATCAAAACTTATAACGAATAGAAATTATTATATAAATGAGGGGAATTGCCCCCTCCTCAATAACTCGCTCTTTACGCTAAAGTTTGACTCTTTGTCCCAGTTCTTTTAAGGACGACTCCTGAAATACAAGGGCCTTTTAAGTAGAATTTCGGAAAGAGCAAGGTATTAAGGAGGGGACAACTCCCCTCCCATATACTTAATAATTTCTGTTCGTTTTAAGTTTTGATGTTACTCCTTATATTAATTTGAAAAAAAAACTCGTTTTAATTATGTATGGGCCTCGAGACCTCTATTGTAGGATTTTCTGATATGCAGAATTTGATAGTTTGATTTTCACTAAGATCTTTTGATATTCTGTGGATGTTTCTCCCTTTTTGAAAAATTTGGAAACTTCCACAGTTCAGTACGAAGAGCGAGGGCAGAGGGAGGGACAACCCCTCCCGCTCATACACGGAATAGTTTCTATTCATTTTAAGTTTTAATGTTGCTCCTTACTTTCAGTACAGAAAACTTGTTTTTTTTGTGTAATTACTGTCAAGATTAATAGAAATGACTGTTACTATTCTTCTATCAGCCTCAAATAGTGATTGCTCTTCGACAGTTTTTTTCGAAACCTCTTTTTCAACTACCATTTAGTATTGGTCGTGGCTCGCTCTTTACTAGGTTGCAGCCAAGCGCCATCCATGATCTCTGAAAAGAAATATTATTAATTAAAGAGAACTAGAATGCCTTATCAAACAGTTCGTTTCTCATCTAATATCAAACAGTTTGACTTTCTCACAACTCTATTTTTTTTAAACAATAAAAAACTTTAGCGTAAAGAGCAAGGCGTTGAGGAGGGGACAGGCCCTTTCGTATACGGAATAATTTCTGTTCGTTTTAAGTTTTAATGTCGCTCCTTACTTTCAGTTAAAAAAACTTGTTTTTTTTATTTAGTATGTAAGAGGAATGGGGTGTGTTAGCATGAAGCCATAATACAGTGCTAAAACATGGCCAGCTGATGATTCAACTTTAGCGTTAGTAGAAAGGGAGACTGAAAATCATGATCAAAATGGTGACTGGCAAACAATATTAGCAGTTTCATAAATTGTGATTGAACCCGAGTCCTCCTAATTTTCTACAATTTCCGTTACATGTAGTAAATCAAAAAGTATAAAAAAAGTACGAGATTACTCATTCCTATGTATAATCTTTTTCGCAAATTAGGCACAGCATTTCAAACGCTTTAAATGTATTATGCATATTTTGTTGGTTTATTACTCCTCCAACCATTTAGTTTCGAAATATCTAATAAGCCTCTGCTGAGTCAGTCGCTGGAGAGAGGTAGAACGTTTTCATGTCTGTGTTTTATTTCTTTTGTTCAGCTGTCTCAATTGTATTCTGATGGTTCGATTCTTTGCTCAATTCTTCTGATAATTTGGGATGATTTTCGCTTTTGGCTGAGACAGTCTCTAGATAGGGGTAAAACGTTTCCATGTACAAGGAACTTAAACAGGTCAATGCAGCAATCTTTATGCCCCAGTTGGAGCAAAGCAACGCACAACTCCAGACAACAAAATGCAGATATAACGTTCTGATTTTCAGTCTCTCTTCAAAATTAAACGCAGAAATTCTAACCTTATGAGCAACTTCTTTGACTTTATCGGATAGGAGTTTCATAGCAGCTTTTCTGTCACTCTTCATTTTCTGACTGAATTTTGTACCAAACTCTTTAACATCGTTCATTGAGCAAGTTAACGTTTCTTCAGTTTTCATTGTTGCCTGAGCCATATAAAGATAGCTATATTGAGCCATAAGAATGAAAAATACTAGAGCTTTTAAAAAGCCACCGCCAATCATAAGCACTAGGTTCAGTCCCACGAAGGAAATGAGAAGAAATAACATTTCATTTTTAACCTTAAAACCAAACATAAATAATATTTCTCATTATGAACTTTCATAACAGGGTGGTGGCTTGAAATTTTTGTTAATAATCTTTTTCGTTACAAAAAGAAAAATGTATTAACCGTTTAGGAAAATTTTGAATTTGCCATCGTTCTCCTCTACAAAGAATATTTTGCTATTTTGAAGTTATAACACAACCTTTGTCAACTGTTAAAATTACTCGGGATAAAATTTGAAAATTTCTTCTCTGAAACCTTTATCAACGTCATTAAGAACGTTGCTTTTTCTAATAATGTCCACATGCCACTGTAGATGTTTTGATATCTCTCATTGGTTGGAAGTTCTTAACTCTTTTTTTATTTGAAAGTTTATATGCAAACGAGAAGGCGTGCTGTTATTTATTTCCTGGACATAGCTTCCAAGTAGATATATTGTAATCTGAACAAAAAAATCAGTTTGTTCTCGTAGACAAGCCTTATATATTTAAACTTGCACAACAAAATATGACCGAACTAAATAAATGATTTTCAAACTATTTTGTAGAAAAAAACCTGAATAACGCAATTGAAATATGGTGATTCTAAAATCATACTAAAATTGGATTTGTGACATCAGAACTGGATCTACATTTGGGGTAGTAGCTTCATAACTTTTGTACCTAAGGATTTTATAAGTCAGAGGCAGATTAGTACCGCTGGTCAAGTAAAGAGCAAAAGGTCCTCAATGTCTTAGTATTTTTATTTGTCCTTTTGTCACTTTCTATGGAAGAGGCATCGCAGAAACTTTAGAAGGGGATCATTTAACTGAGAATGAGAATTGTAGTCACCTTTTAAAGAGTTAAAACTGATTGAAGGGTTTCCAGATCCCTCTTTTTCGTTTTTGCTAAAAAACTTTCTTCAGTGATCCCTAAAATGCCCGATTCAAATTTTGATATAACTATTTCAAATGCCCCCAGTTCGGGAGAATTTAGTTAAGATTGGTGGTGGTTGAGCTGTATGTGTTTTAGTTTCTTCATTTTTTTTCTCCCGTTTACTGCAAATAGAAAGGTTTATCGTGGAAATTCGGAAAGCGCTCAATCAACTGGGTATTGAAAGTTCTAGTGCCCCTTTTTAAAGACAAAAGGGAATGATTAACATAAGTTTTGATTTTTTAAAAACAAAGCTGCATTTTTGGTATCTTTTACGCACCACAACGTCATGACATCATTTTGTGGTGACAAAAGAAACTGGTAACCAAAGAAATCGGTTGTTTCTCGTATATAGGCCTTATGTATTTGAATTTGCATAACAAAGTATAACGCCATGATATTTTAACTATTTTGAGTACTTCCGTGTTATAGTGACCACACTTAAGCTCTTGATCTGAGTAAAAAAACGGTTTATCTATCTGCATTCGGGGATAATTAGCTTAGTCACAATGAGAGAAACTACTATAAAGGTGTGTTTTAATTAAATATTTAATGTATAAACTTGGTTTGGTCATCTTAGGTTAGGTATTTAATTTAATGCGTTCTGTGTCGCTTGCTTTCCATAATTCTCTGTTGTAGTTTCCATAATTTTGTTATTAAAGTATTAATTTTCATCATATTGTTGGATATTTCATAAGGATTAACCTAACTTCATTTCTTTGGTGTGGTCGCTATAACAGGTAAGTACCCTATTTTGTAAAAAAAAAACAACTGAATAACAAAATAGTAGATAATTTCTTAAACCACATTGGCCTGACATCACATAAAGAAAGAAAAACGAGCAAAAATGGGGTTTTTATAGGTCAAATGAAGATACTGAAAAAACAAAACGAATATTTCGAGAGGACAAACGCCTCTCTTCTTCAGCGCGAAACGAAACGATGTATCAATAAAAGCTAAAAAATTAAAAGAATTAAAACCAACTACCTAACAACCATAAAAGCGAGTTATTCGCCAATATCCGCGATTTGCACAAAATCCAAAAAAAAATATGAACTGCCATCGACGGATACTAGCGAACAACTGACAAAGAGAAGGAAACCAATTCATTCACTCGAAAAAACAAAACGAACCAGCAATTAAATAAATTGGAGAACTCTGTAATTTGATTTTGGATTTTAATTAATGCATTTCTTGCAGACACCCTTTGAGACCTAAGGGGTTGTTCACGTGTTTGATTAGATGACTGGGAAAGTGGTTCAAGGTTTATTTCAGGGATTACTAAAGTATCGGCTTCTCTTTTGAGAAAACCGAAATATGACTCGTTTATTCTTAAATCACCGGAATCTCTGTTTAAAGCTAGACCTAAATGTTGGTATTTATAGATTTCAACAGCTTCTCTGTAGTGCTGGACAATACCTTTGTCATCCGAAATAAGACTAGCTTGATTAAACAAAATAGTATGGTCTGGTTTTTCAAAAATGTGCTCTGCAAGGGCAGACACTTAATACACTTAAAAAGCGGAAAAAACCAGACAATTTTGACTCTGCCCTTGCAGAGCACATTTTTGAAAAACCAGACCATACTATTTTGTTTAATCAAGCTAGTCTATAATCAAGCGCGTCATGACGTCATTTTATGGTGACCAAAGAAACTTAGGGAGGGCTCAATCAACTTTAAACTAAAAATTTCTTGTTACCTTTTTCCTAGTTTCAGGTATGGCTGTAATTTCATGTCTGTAACCTTGGGTTACTCTTGCAATATTCGAATGTTAGTTCTAGGAGGGTCGTTCTAGAAAAAGAACAATATATGGAAAGGAAAATTCCTTCTTCTCGAACGACGTTTACGCTTCAAAGCTTCTTAGTAAACCAAAAACCTGATTTTGATATTACCTAGTTTCAGTTGTAGAACCTAGTCACAGACAAGCCGACTAGCGTAGCTTAAACTGGCTTAAGTGTAACTTAAGCGTAACTTAAGTTTAACTTAATTATATCAGTATTATTGGTTCCAATGGTACTATTAAGACCGTCTGGGAGGATTTTGTTGAATGCAAGATATATTTTGATGAAAATACAATAATCCCCATCTTCCGGGTAGAAACTGTGCAACAAGCAGTTGTTTGAGTTAAATAACTTCTAAATATTTCAGCAGCTAATGGAATTGTCGAAATTTAGAGTAACGATTAAGAAACTGTAGTTCGCAACAATTTAGTAGGCAAAGAGAATGAGAAAGACAAAAACTCATACAAGAACATCAATTCAGACATGCAAACCGACAAAGACAGGCACTGGGACATGCAAACACCCGCCCAGACACACAGGCAAAGAGAGTGGGAGAGAGACAAAAACACTTACAGACACATAAATTCAGACATGCAAACCGACAAAGACAGGCACTGGGACAAGCAAACATCCGCCCGCACACAGGTAAAGAGAGTAAGAGAGACAAAAACACATACAAGAACATTAATTCAGACATGCAAACCGACAAAGACAGGCACTGGGACATGCAAACACCCGCCCAGACACACAGGCAAAGAGAGTGGGAGAGAGACAAAAACACATACAGACACATAAATTCAGACATGCAAACCGACAAAGACAGGCACTGGGACATGCAAACACCCGCCCAGACTCACAGGCAAAGAGAGTGGGAGAGAGACAAAAACACATACAGACACATAAATTCAGACATGCAAACCGACAAAGACAGGCACTGGGACAAGCAAACATCCGCCCGCACACAGGTAAAGAGAGGTAGAGAGACAAAAACGCATACAAATACAGAATTCAGATATACAAACAGTCAAAGACAGACATTGGGACAAGCAAACGCCCGCCCAAACGCCCAGGCTTACAGAGTGAGAGAGACAAACACATACAAATATGTAGATTCAGACGTACAAAAAGACAAAGACAGACACGGGGACAAGCAAACAACCGCCCAGACACACAGGCTTAGAGAGTTATAGAGACAAAAACACTTACAAATATACAGATACAGACATACAAACAGATGAAGACAGGCACTGGTACAAGCCAACACCTGCCCAGACAAACAGGCTTAGAAAGTGAGAGAGACAAAAGCACATACAAATCCACAATTCAGACTAAAAAAAAGACACTGGGATAAGCAAACACCTGCCAAGACACATGAGATTATAGAGTGAGAGAGACAAAAACACATATAAATACACAATTCAGACATACAAACTGGCAAAGACAGACACGGGGACAAGCAAACACCCACCCAGACACAAAGGCAAATAGAGTGAGTGAGACAAAAACACATACAAATGCATAGATTCAGACATGCAAACCGACAAAGACAGGCACTGCGACAAGCAAACACCCGCCCAGACACACAGGCAAATAGAGTGAGTGAGACAAAAACACATACAAACACACAGGCACAGAGAGTAAGAGAGACAAAAACATACAAACACACATATACAGATATACAAAAAGAGAAAGTCAGTTACTGGAAAAAACAAACACCCGCCCAGACACACAGGCAAAGCGAGCGAGAGAGACAAAAACATATACAATTATATAGATTCAAACATACCAACAGACAGAGACAGGCACTGAGACAAGAAAACATCTGACCAGACAGAGAGAGAGAGAGAGAGAGAAAGACAAACACACATACAAACACAAAGATTCAGACATGCACACAGACATGGAAAGACACTGGGACAAGCAAAGACCCGCCCGGACACACAGTCACAGAGAGTGAGACCTACCCCAACCCAGGTACCTGCAGCCAATCCCCACTTCTGTTTTTCCAAATAATTATATTCAAGTTAGGTTCATTTAGGTTCTCTTAAAGTGGCACTTTAAGCGAACCTAAATGAACCGAACTAGAATGAAGTTATCGTCCCAGTCCTGTCTTTGTCTGTTTGTATGTCTACATCTATATATTTGTATGTGTTTTTGTCTCTCTCACTCTCTTTGCCTGGGTATCTGAGTAGCTGTTTGCTTGTCCCAGTGCCTGTTTTTTTGCTTTGTATGTCTGAATATATATATTTGTATGTGTTTTTGTCTCTCTCACTCTCTTTGGCTGTGTGTCTGGGCGGGTGTTTGCTTCTCCCAGTGCCCGTCTTAGTCGGTTTTCATGTCTGAATTTATGTGTTTGTATGCGTTTTTGTCTCTCTCACTCTCTAAGTCTGTGTGTTTGGGCGGGTGTTTCCTTGTTCAAGTGTTTGTCTTTGTCTCTTTGTATGTCGGAATTGTGAATTTGTGTGTGTTTTTGTATCTCGCCCTCTATCGCCCTCTGCCTGTGTATCTGGGCAGGTGTTTGCTTGTCCCAGTGCCTGTCTTTTTCAGTTTGTGTGTCTAAATCTATTTATTTTTATGTGTTTTTGTCTCTCTAACTCTTTTAGCCTGTGCGCCTCGGCGGATGTTTGCATGTCCCAGTGCCTGTGTTTGTCGGTTTGCATGTCTAAATCTATTTATTTGTATGAGTTTTTGTCTCTCTCACTCTCTCTGTCTGTATGTCTGAATTTATATATTGTTTGAGTTTTTGTCTCTCTCACTCTTGTTGTCTGTGTGTCTGGGCGGGTGTTTGCTTGTCCCAGTGTCTGTCTTTGACTGTTTGTATGTCTGAATTGTGTATTTGTATGTGTTTTTGTCTTTCTCACTCTCTAAGCCTGTGTGTGTCGGGTTGGGTGTTTGCTTGTCCCAGAATCTGTCTTTGTCGGTTTGTATGTCTGAATCTATGTATTTGTATGTGTTTATGTCTTTCTCAGTCTCTTTGCCCGTGTGTCTAGGTGGGTGTTTGCTTGTCCCAGTGCCTGTCGTTGTCGGTTTGTTTGTCTGAATTTTTATATTTGTATTTTTTTTCTCTTTCTAACTCTCTTTGCCTGTGTGTCTGGGCGGATGTTTGTATGTCCCAGTGCCTGTTTTTGTTGGTTTGCATGTCTGAATCTATTTATTTATGTGCGTTTTGTCTCTCTTACTCTCTTTGTCTGTGTGTCTCGACGGGTGTTTTCATGTCCCAGTGCCCGTCTTTGTCGGCTTGCAGGTCTGAATTGTGTATTGGTATGAGTTTCTGTCTCTTTCACTCTGTTTGCATGAGTGTCTGGGCAGGTGTTTGCTTGTCCAAGTGCCTGTCTTTGTATGAGTTTTGTCTCTCTCACTCTTGGTGCCTGTGTGTCTGGCCGGGTGTTTACTTGTTCCAGTGTCTGTCTTTGTCAGTTTGCATGTCTGAATTAATGTTCTTGTATGTGTTTTTGTCTCTCTTACTCTCCAAGCCTCTGTGTCTGGGCGGGTGTTTGCTTGTCCCAGTGTCTGTCTTTGACTGTTTTTGTGTCTGAAGTGTGTATTTGTATGTCTTTTTGACTCTCTCACTCTCTAAGCCTGTGCGTGTCTGGGTGGGTGTTTGCTTGTCCCAGAATCCGTCTTTGTCGGTTTGTATGTCTGAATCTATGTATTTGTATGTGTTTTTGTCTCTCTTACTCTCTTTGCCTGTGTGTCTGGGTGGGTGTTTGCTTGTCCCACTGCCTGTCTCTGTCGGTTTGCATGTCTGAATCTATGTGTTTGTATGCGTTTTTTGTCTCTATCACTCTCTATGCCTGTGTGTGGGCGGGTGTTTTCTTGTCCCAGTGTCCGTTTGTATGTCTGAGTCTATGTATTTGTATGTGTTTTTGTCTCTCTTACTCTCTAGGCCTGTGTGTCTGTGCGGGTGTTTGCTTCTCCTAGAGCCTGTCTGTCGGTTTTTATGTCTGAATCTATAGATTTGTATGTGTTTTTGTCTCTCTGACTCTCTTTGCCTGTGTCTCTTGGCAGGTGTTTGCTTGTCCCATTGCCTGTATTGGTCGGTTCTTTATGTCTGAATCTATATATTTTTATGTGTTTTTGTCTCTTCATCTCTCTAAACTAAAATTCTAGACTAAAATTCTAAACTAAAACTCTAAACTAATGCTCTAAACTAAAACTCTAAACTAAATCTCTAAACTAAAATTCTAAACAAATAAAAAAATATAGTTGAAAAATTTTATAAGTCCGAAAAAATTCTAAGTAAAAAAAAGAAAAGTGTTACTACAAACATTATTTTTGTAATAGTAAAAATCACGACTAACATATTGATATTATTCTCATTTTGTATTTCGAAAATGTTAAATCTGAATTTTTATTTTGTTTTAAGTATAATTCATGTCATTCTAAGACATGTAAAAAGAAAGTTGAAAAAATTTCTGTAAAAAAAAATGTAAAAAATAAAAGTTAAAAAAAAAGTTGAAAGTTAAATTAAAAAAAAACAGTGTAAAGTTTCCTTTTGTTCACTTCTCTGTGAATTGTCTATTTCTCTGTACAGTGAGACTTCTTCTCTTTAGAGCCTTATGGTAGCGTTGGCCTATTATCTGGGTTCTACCGGTGGAGGATGCCTAGAACCTCTAACCATCACATAGTCTGTGTTCAGAGTATAAAACGTTTATTTATACATATAATACAGTGAAGGTACATATGGCTAGGACAGATACAGAATTCGAACTGACTCAAATAATCTAAATTGGTAACTTATATTCAGACACATCTTTTCATTTGACAGAACTGTAAACATCTGATAAAGAGAATTTCTAAGAAATGGGGTTGTTGATTGTTGACAATTTGCAATGTTTGCATTTTAGATAAAGTTTATTCTGGGTTCAAGTGACCATGGAAAGAATTACACATACAAATCTCCGACATATTTAGAATCTTAATTATTGGTTTTAAGCAAGAAAAACCTATTTCCAAAGTTTACAGATTTTCCCCGGGGTTTTCAAAATCTTTTTTTTTTCAAAAAAAAAAACGATTTTCTATCCTCAAACAAAGGTACACTTAAAAAAACATAAAATAAAATACTGACACTAAAACTGAATCAACAAGACACAAGAAAATATTTTTCCAATTGGCACTTTCATTTCACTTTATATTGTCATGCTAAGTTCGCATAAAATTCGCATAGCTACACCTAATATAAGATTTGCACATCGTCAGAATATCTTTTAAAAGAATTTAAATTTGAACAGAACACTAGAACAAAAATGATAATCTTCGACAGAAACACAATAAGATTTTCTTTTACTTTCCTTTTACCAAAGCTTTAATTCCTTTTTTTTTTTCCCAAATTATTCGGTTATTTTACCATCCATAAGATATCAAAAGGAAGTAAATACATCATTTGAAAAAGGTTGGTCAAACATTTTTCGCTTGTCATTTTTATCTTTCTATTTTTCCTATTTCAAAGAAAGCATTTCTCCTGTCTAGTTAATCAGCATAAAAAACAGCTACATCCTCATTTTGACTATCAATTCCCAACACCGTTTGTACTGCAATAACATACTAATCTCTACAATCATCTTACTCTACTTATCTCTATAATTGTTTTAATACTCTCTATAATAACCTGGAGGTTTATTTCCTGTTTTCCTATTGCTTCTCCTAAGACTACTTGATTCTCCACTCGAGCCTGCCTTAACCTCTATTCCCCCTTTATCTACTTCTACACTAACTAGACTAGGTTCCATTTGAACCTCATGTTGTTCGCTAGAAACGGAGCTATCCTCCATTATTTCTGAAGTTACTACTGGAGTCTCCACTGGAAGCTGGTATACAGATGATGTTGAATCGATTCTCCTATGCCCACGATTCTCTAACTCCAATTCTACGATTCTTGGTTCCTCCGATATTGATTTATTTGTTATTACTGGTTGCTCAAGACAATTTTGAACAACCAAAAGTTTCTCACCCGGACGTTGACGTAAGCTATAACCGTTGCTGCTTTTCTCTTCGTCTTTAGATTTTACTTTACTATTAGCAATATTAGATTTATTAATCATATCAATTTTCTCCTGAAAAATAGGATTTAAACGTAAGAAAGTTTCTGAATCCTTTACAGGCTTTATCAGACGACCGTTTACTGTTCTTCTTACAGAAGTCCCTGAAAGTTCTTGTACCAAGAATAGGGAATCTTTTAAAACTTTTAAAATTATATATGGTCCACGAAATTTAAGCTTTAAACCCTTGATTTCCCTTGGATTCTGAGCTTTATCTTGGACATAAACTAAGTCCCCTTCTCGAAGAACTGGTAGTACTACGGCATTTTTATCATATTGTAATCTTTGAGATTTTCTCTGTTTTCCTATTTGTTCATCACAAATCCTGTAAATCGTGAATAAATTCCTAACTAAATTAACCATATAATCCTCATAATTGTCAAAATAGTCAATTGAAGGCAATGATAGTTGAATATCCAAAAATGAAAGAGGCTGCCTACCAAAAATTACGTGATGCGGTGAATATTTAGTTGTGGAAGAAATAGTAGAGTTTAATACATTCTGAACGAAAGGCAAATAAGTATCCCAAGAATTGGGATGATCCTGACAATAAGCTTTTAATACGGATTTTGTTACCTTCACACGATTCTCACATAACCCATTCGATTGAGGATTATAACTTGACGAAAAATTATGTTTAATTTTTAATTTTTCACACATCTGTGAAATGAGATTTGAACGGAAAGACTGATGGGAATCAGTGATCAAAACTTCAAAAAGACCGAAGTATGCTATCACTGACTCGCAAAGAAAATTACACATAGCTTCTGCTGTTATCTTCGGCACAGCTTTCAGGATACAAAATTTTGAAAAATGGTCAACGCCAACTAAAATATGAAAATTTCCGTTTTCAGTAGGCCCACATAATGCGCCCCCCATGGGACCAGCAGAGTCCACCGAGAACACACGGAATGGGTATTTCGGTTCTTCATTTTTTCCTAACGTAGGTTTGACGTTCTGATGCATTTTATCCCTACGCAAGCACAAATTACAGTTCTCGCAATACTCTCGAACTTTTGCACCCATTCTATCAAATACAAAGATACGGCTCACTCGATCTAATGTCTTCTCCATAGACATGTGACCACCAATGAGTAAGTGATCATGAGCCAGTTTTATTGCCGAATCTACCAGGACACTTGGCAAGACTATTTTAGCTGTTCTAGGGTACCCTTGGTCCTTGCCAACGCCTCCTAGCGGATAACAATAAAGAACACCGTCCTTCAGAAACAGGCCGTCAAAAATTTTCAACAGCCAAGACACAAAATTGTTATTTGTCACTCCCCCTGGCACGGAACTCTTTTCCGCCCTGTCGACTCCTGGCACGGAACTATTTTCCGCCCTGTCGACTATTTTCCTCTCTGGCACGGAACTCTTTCCCGCCCTGTCGACTCCTGGCACGGAACTCTTTTCCGCCCTGTCGACTATTTTCCTTTCTGGCACGGAACTCTTTTCCGCCCTGTCGACTTCTGGCACGCTCTTTTCCGCCCTGTCGACTATTTTCCATGGCACGGAACTCTTTTCCGCCCTGTCGACTCCTGGCACGGAACTCTTTTCCGCCCTGTCGACTATTTTCCTCTCTGGCACGGAACTCTTTTCCGCCCTGTCGACTCCTGGCACGCTTATCGACTCAAGGTACTTGATGACCTTCTGTAATTCGGGATCTTTTCTTTGAAGTTTTGCTACCTCTGACAATTCCAACCCTAAATAGTCTATTTCAACACCAGCTGCTACAAATTCTGCTTCTTCTTCTGTAAAATTTAATGGGCGACATTCCTCAATTATCTCCGGACGCGATAGTAAATCCGCAGGGTGATATTTTCCAGGCAAATGTGACCAATGAAATAACTCGTTATCTAAGATTAAAGCTATTCTATATAGCTTAGAGGAATGATCTTTACTCCTTCTTAAGTAAGTTAGAGCTTTACAATCAACTAAGAGATGTGTTTCTCTGCCCCAAATATAGTGCTCAAAGTACTTAACTGCCTGGACAACACCATACAATTCTCTTGACATATTATCCATTTTCCCAAAATTTAAAGAAAGAACTTTACTGAAGGTTGATATAAGTCTAAATCGACCAAGATCATCCTTTTGCATAAGCAATGCTCCGCAAGCGATTGCACTTGTGTCAACTGCAATATAAAAGACTTTTGAGTAATCTGGGAATGACAAAAATATTGTTTCTGGATTACTTAATTCCTGTTTTAACTTTAAAAAACTTTCTTCCTGCTCAGGGCCCCATTCAAACGGAACTCCTTTCCTCAAAAGCTTATTCAAAGGGTAAATCAACTCCCCAAAATTAAAGTAAAATATTCTATACCAGTTGACCAAGCCAATGAAGCTACGTAGCTCACTGACATTACGCGGTCTGCTTATCTTTTGGATACTGTCAAGTTTATTAGCTAGAGGTGAAATACCTCGAGAAGAAACAGAAAAACCCAGCAGCTCGAAATTTTCTACAAAAAACTTGCATTTCTTTACACCTATCTTCACGTAACACTCCAACAATCTGGAAAAGACCTTCTCTAAATCTCGAAGATGCTCACTTTCATCTCCCTTGGATGCCACAACCAAATCATCAATGTACATCGAAATAATAGAATGAAAAATCTCCGACTGAAATAAAATTGAGGCCCATTGACAAAACGCCTTAGGGCTCACATTACTACCTTGGGGTAGTTTACGATACACATATTGTACACCATCTGGTCCGCTAAATGAGTAATACTGTTGGCTTTCCTCTGTCAATGATACATTGAAAAAGGCATGTTTTAAATCAAGAATGCTAAAATTTCTTTTTGAGCTAAGTTGGTTCAGCACATCCTGGATCCTCCTAATGGGCCAGGCACTGTCCTTGACTAATTTATTAATCTCCCGGCAATCATAGATAACCCTCGTATTCTCCATAGTCCACTCCTGCTTAGGGGGTATTTTTCCCCCTGAGCTTTTTGCAATAACAAATATAGGGCAACAATATTCACTTCTCCCGGGTTTTATAATACCTGCCTTTGTCATAGCATAAATATGCTGTTGTAAAACCTCCTGCATTTTCAATGGTAAATTAAAGGACTTGGGTTTAGGTGGTGGTATACTTTTGTCAATGTCTACTTTAAACTCCATCAGGTTATTCTGACCTATATCATATGCATGGACCGAAAATATTGTTTTATACTTTTTAAGCAAATCTTTCAATTTTTCACACAACTGAGGTTTTCGATTTAAATGTTTTAGGTCAAATTTCTCTAAAAAGTCTGCATCCGTCCAAGGGTTTTCCATATTTGTCCTATCTTCAAATTCATCAACCCTTCCCTCATTATTAATAATTTCAGCTCTGTAGGCTGCAATTACATCATCGGACACTTCAATAAAACTGCCAATTACCTCTCGTCGGTTCAACTTTAAAGGGCATTCACTATTATTAAAAATAAAAATTATCCCCTTATCTTCTACAACTTTTACAGAGGCCGCATAAAAAAATTCAGAACATTTATCAGCAGGTTCTGTAATGACCGTTATCCCATCAGGTAAAGGCAACCCTTCTTTTGACCTAAAAAGAACTTCTACCGCTTTTATTGAGAATGGGTCTACAATTATTTTCTTGGGCATTACTATACTTCCAGAAAATGACAGACTAATCGACTTATCATTCTCACCATTCAAGAAAGTCAATGTATTAGTTTGGAAATCAAGATTTGAGCCTATCTCTCGGAGTATATCCCAGCCAAGAATAACATCAAAGCCTAAGCCTGGGATCACCAAAAATTCCCAAGAAATTTTTCGTGAATTATTTCCTTCAAAAATTGTAACATCCGAAGCTACTTTTAATAAAGTAGGAATTGCCTTTGAATTTCTACCAATGGGTTTTATTCTAGCCAAAGACGGCTCAGCTTTCACCTTTTGTTTGTCAAATATCTCAAAAAGTCTTTCATCTATCAAAGATTTATGACAACCAGGGTCTACGAAAGCTTGACACTCAATACTATTCACAATATTTTTTTTCATAATAGGGTACTCAGTTTCACCTAATCCCATATAACAAAAATATTCGCAATGAGGGGAATTTTCAACTTTGCCAGAAATCGCTCCCTCTTGGTCAATCTGGCCTACTAGTTTTCCTGTAACATACTCGGCTTCACAGAGGAGGCTCCAGATGATTGAACTTGAAAACTATTTATACATTCATAGGCCCTATGATCCAAACTACCACACACAAAACAGGCACCTCTCTCATGCTTGTAATTCCTCTTGTAACAAAACTTGGCACTATGTCCCCTTTTTCCACAACTGTTGCATACTCCACTGGGGCACTTGGCCGCTAAATGATTGAAGCTCTGACAGTTGTAACATTGTTTATTGGCGGGAACAACACTTTTATCTCGAGGGGACACATCACCATAGGTTTTACTCAAATCTGAGTTCCTATAAATATTTTTTTCCCTAGAATTTCTACCTATGTTTCTATTTTGACCCCTACCTCCTGTACTAAAATATCTCCCCCTCCCCTGGTCATGTTTTACGTCAGGCCAGTTCTGACGGAGTCCTTCCTTCTGTCCTGTCCAACAAAATTCAGTATCTACCGCGGCTGATAAAAATTCCTGCCTTTCTTCACCAATTGCATTTTCAATAGCTTCAAAATGCTGCGCAATCTTATACGCTTCAGAGAGGGAATTATAATCATCTTGGTGTTCTAATAAATATCTCTTAATATTTAGTCTCGAACCTTCAATAAAACAATCCAGGCCTATACTATCAGAAAAACCTACTAATCCGCCATATCCCGATTGATAGGATTTTGTTGCAATCTCCACCCTTTTATAAAACTGATACACTGTTTCATTGGATAATTGCCTCAATTCAGCTAAATCTTTGAATTTCTTTCCTGCTGTCTTTCCTGGTAAATACGCCTGCGTCATTTCCTTCTCAAGTTCCTCTAAATTTATAATATTGGAGGAATCTCTATCCTCAAAAAAATTAAGCAACGGCCCTGTTACTCTAAGCGGTACTGCATCTATCACCTGCGAGTCTGACCAGCCTAGCAATGTTTTTACCCTTCTCAATTGGCTAAAAAAAGGTTTTATAAATTTTGCATTTTCAAGAACTGGAATATTTCCCAGGGGATCCATTACTGACCCAATTATTCTTTGATTCATCAAGTTGCTCTTATCCTCAATAGGTTTATCTGTTATATCATCCTCAGAATTATCCCCCATATTTACACTACTTCTTTCCGTGGCATTTTCTTTGGCCATTAAATTACCAACAGTAGTCAAAAATTTTACGATTAAAGTGGGATTATAATCCCGACTTGAAGAGTCAAAATTCAAAGGGATATTTAAACCTTTACGTCTTATTTCTTTGAAAAAGGATGAAGCAATATCTTTGTCAAATTCAGGATCTGAAGGATCTAAAATTGGAATTGCGCTCATTTTAAACGAGAAAAAAAAAATATTAGTAAAACAAATTAATTAAGTCAACGCTCTAAAAACAAGGAAAAATCGTTATTCAACACTCCTAACAGATTTTCTACTCGCGTGCGAACTTAAAATGCATGACTTACTTTCGTAAATTGTCCTTCGACGTTCTTCACTTTCTTTTTTTCAAAAACTGGAATCTGGAGCGGGAACCTTAAATTGAAGCGGGAACCTGGAACTGAACTGGAACCTGGAACTGAAGCTGGAACCTGGAACTGGAGCTGGAACTGAAGCTGGAACTGAACTGGAACCTGGAACTGAAGCTGGAACGACGACACTGTAGGTAATGGGCCTCAAAATAAAATGTTTACTGCAATCTTGTAGGTGACGGGCCTCAAAAGAAAATGTTAACTGTAATCCTCTCCGGCAAAAAACCGCTGCACCACTTTGTAAAGTTTCCTTTTGTTCACTTCTCTGTGAATTGTCTATTTCTCTGTACAGTGAGACTTCTTCTCTTTAGAGCCTTGTGGTAGCGTTGGCCTATTATCTGGGTTCTACCGGTGGAGGATGCCTAGAACCTCTAACCATCACATAGTCTGTGTTCAGAGTATAAAACGTTTATTTATACATATAATACAGTGAAGGTACATATGGCTAGGACAGATACAGAATTCGAACTGACTCAAATAATCTAAATTGGTAACTTATATTCAGACACATCTGGCCATTTGACAGAACTGTAAACATCTGATAAAGAGAATTTCTAAGAAATGGGGTTGTTGATTGTTGACAATTTGCAATGTTTGCATTTTAGATAAAGTTTATTCTGGGTTCAAGTGACCATGGAAAGAATTACACATACAAATCTCCGACATATTTAGAATCTTAATTATTGGTTTTAAGCAAGAAAAACCTATTTCCAAAGTTTACAACAGTATTAAAAAATGGGGGAGGTGACAACAAGTTTGGGGAGGGGTAATTGGGGCCCTTTGAGGTTGGAGTCCTTGGTAGTTGGGGTCCTTGACCGTTGGGGTCCTTGATGGTTGGGATATGGATGTTCAAGGGCTGTCGTATCATTGCCTAAAATGTATACGACTTTATTCATTTCGACAATATGCATATTCCCAATACTATGTAATCCTTTTCGAAAGGCATTGGCTGGTAGTCTGCATCCCCTCAGATTTCACTCTCTTCGGAAATTTAAATAATTATTCTCAAGACTACATATTTATCTCTTAAGGAAGTAACCAATCCCTCAGATTTACCTATTGTTGTTATGCGATTAAAATTTTAACCTTCTCTCTTCGGAAATTTAAATAATTACTATCAAGACATCCCTCCAAAAAATATGTATCTCTTAAGGGAGTCACCAGTCCCTCAGATTTACCTACTGTTGGTATGTGGTTAAAATTTTAACCCTTTCTCTCTTCATAAATTTAAAATAATTATGTGACATAATTTACAGAATTAATAACACAATTCTGTATGGTTCTAGGTGAATATCCCCCGGCGAATACCCCGCTGACAATACCCCCCGCGGAAAATACCCACCCAGAAAATACCCCCCCCGGGGAAAATACTCCCGCGGACCCCCTCCTGGAAAATACCCCCCCCTGGAAAAAAAACCTGAGGGAAATACCCCCACGCGGAAAATACCCCCCGTGGAAAATACCCCCCGTGGAAAATACCCCCCGCGGAAAATACCCGCCTGGAAAATACCCCCCCCCCCGCGGAAAATACCCCCTCCGGAAAATACCCCCTCAAAATATCCCCCCCCAACAAAAAAAAATACCCCCGTGGAAAATAAGGCTTTCCAAATTTGAGAATTTTATTTGAGTTTTATTTTTTTAATTTCCGTAGGGGGATGGAATTTTGGTACTTGTGTATTATGCGCCACTCACTCAAGTTTACGCTGTGTAAAATTCGAAAACACACCGTTTTTTGTTAGTTTCTTCGTTACTTCAGAAATAAATTTGCGCTATAGATTGGCACATTAGGGGGGGGGGGGATAAGCATAACGGGTCTGCATGCAAAATGTGTTTGGTACAATTATTCTGCATATTAGACAGATAGACAAATAAGTGCATTTTAAAGCCAAATATACGGCCATGAACACAGTAAAATAACCTAAATGAATATAGTGAATGGGGGGAGGTGTGTTTAACCCCTCAAAAATGCCCTTCCTCACAAAAAATATTCCTCCCCATAGATATATCCTCTGGACAATTCAATCCTGGCGAAGATTTACCCCGGGCAATTACCCTTAACATCCCCACGCGTAAAATTAAGTCGGTAAAGAGGAAGCAAGACATATAAAGAAATTTCGTATATGAATTCTTTCAAATTCACCCAGCGTAAAATTTCTTCTTAAAATTTCATTTCCTGGAAACTATTTAAAATTCTCCCAGCCACTATATTCATTCATGTTATTTTACTATGTTCATGGCCGTATATTTGGCTTTAAAATACACTTATTTGTCTATCTATTTAATATGCAGAATAATTGTACCAAACACATTTTGCATGCAGACCCGTTATGTTTACCCCCCCCCCCTCTAATATGCAAATCTATAGCGCAAATTTATTTCTAAGTAACGAAGAAACTAACAAAAAAAATCGGTGTGTTCTCGAATTTTACACAGCGTAAACTTGAGTGAGTGGCGCATAATACACAAGTACGAAAATTACATCCCCCTACGGAAATAAAAAAAAATTGGAGGGCATTTTTGGGGGGTTAAACACCCCCCCCCCCCATTTACTATATTCATTTATGTTATTTTACTCCATTTGTGTTCTAAGAACTTAAATTGTTAAATCTTGATTCTTGTGTTTATCTTGTGCACTTCTGTCCCATTTCTGAACCAAATTTTTCATATTATATAATATTTATGCAGAATGCTCTTGTGTTTGTTTCTCCATAAAATGCCACTAAGTAAATGATAAGGAATCTTAAGAAGGAAAGACATAATTGACTTAGAAACATCTCTTTGGACTAAAAGATACACGTCTTAAGAGGATGTTGTTGGTAGCTCTTGAAACACCCCTTTTTGGCTTTAGGGGCATTTTAAATTGGCGCCAAGTAATTTTTTTGAGGGCACCTGTCTCTTCGGCCTGAGCTTTATATAATCCCTCTACGCTACAGGTAAAGGCTTAACCCCGAAGTAATATAGAAGTCTCTTCAGTCTGAACTTTATATAAACCCTCTACGCTATAGGTAAAGGCTTAACCCTTCTGTAGAATAGTAATATAGAAGTTGCTTATTTAGCACAGGCGTAAAGAGTAAAATGTCTTTTTCGTGCCTGTTCTATCCATAATTTTAAAATTAAATTTAGCTAGGTTTTGGCGTTGAGCATTGGGTATATTAATTGGGGCTAGAAAATATTACTCCTGTTTTGCTCGACGCATTCGAAGGCTTTAACAATTGAAAATGAAATCTGTTAATAACAGGTAAATTTTTTTGAGACAATCGAAAATATTTTTCACTGTCATAGAAAAAAGAATACCCGTCCTTGATAGATTTTCACTTTAATTGTAAATGGAAAGGCAGCGTGGTCTAAAAAATTATTTTTGTAGGCTTTAATTTTGATAACTGTTCTATTTTTACTGACAAATTCGTATAAATAAATACAATACAAGATAAAGCTGTTACCAATCCAATGGTTAAAGGGTGGTTGCTCCTATGGCGGTCAGCAGGTTGTTTTAAGTGAACGTTAGAGCTACAGAAAAAAATTATAAACTGCATTCAAGCCTCGGGAGGGGGCAATCGTCCCCTTGGTGGTCGACATATTTATATATGTATAAGTAGAAGATGTGGGAAATTTAACTGCACCCCAGCTAAGCGACAATGAGACCCCCCTTCTCCCCGAGGAGTAACTACTAAGCATTCACAGACGTTGATAAAATGTCTGTTCACGCTAGAAAATGTCCAGGTTGCAACTTATTTATAAGTCCAGGGTAATAGCCTATGTGATTTTCTGTTGCTTTTTTGAATTGTGATGTGAAACCAATGAAAGTATTTACCAGTTGCTGGCTTAATTTTCAAGCTTCATTAAGTTTTTTAGTTGCATGTCTGAAGTCACCTTAAGTCATCCTTTGAAAGATGCTGTTTTTACGAGTGCATTGTTCGAGTTTATTATTGTTTATAAATTCTCTAAAATGACATATTTGAAGTTTTTTCTCACCTTTGTGCAACTTGGAATATACTTTTTCGTGGGCTTGAATTTCCTACGTAATACTCACGGCAACCATGCATTACGAATTCATTTGTTTCAATGAAGGCGTGACCAAGCAATAAATGATTACTTTGGTCTCTTTCACATACTAATTTCTTGTAATTATTTCACTTCTGTTTTTCCTCTTAATGTTTAGCTACGAACCTGACGCGATTCGAACTTCGCTTTATCAGTCGGATTCACGTTACACGATGAAATATTTGTCTTCATCTTCAGCAGATTACGGGACAATAAAAAAAGACAGTAAAATATATGAAATGGGGAATGACATATAGAGAAAGATTTTTTTCGAGGAAGGGAGGCACTGAGCGTGATAATAATGCTGAATGTTTGTGAGCTGTTTTTGTTTGTTCCTTTTTGTAGTTATGGCCTTTATGGCATTTAGGTATTAAATATCCATACAATTAACTATCTATCCATAGGTTTTTTATACACAGTGAAAAGTATCTCCAATAACGGGGAACCCGTTATCCCATTAGTATCTACGTTACTAGCTTTGTCAAAATATACCCTTTTGTCAAGATGTCAAGATGAGAGGTTTGATCCCTCTTCATACTGAGGTTTGAGCTTGAGGTTTAATCCCTCTTCATACTGATCAGAAAGACATAAAAAATTGAAAATTTGGCCTTAAAAATTTATTTATAGAGAACCCCTCCCCTAAATAAACACCAACTCCAACTGACCTTCCACGCTTCGTTTAAGCATATTTAATTATTTAAAGCTTGACATATGTAGACTGTCTATCGATAAAAAAAAATATCGTAAAGGTTATGATGGCTTCAGCTGTGTAGAAGATCAAAAGTCTGTCTCCTCCTTAGCTCCTTACTCTTTACTGTGAAGTTTGGCTTTTGTCCAAATTTTTAAAGACAATTTGCAATTCGAAAAAAAAATTCAAAGCACTAAAAACCTTCTGTATAATGAGCAAGGTGTTGAGAAGGGGGCAGTCCCCCTTATATACAAAGTAATTTCCATTTGTTTTAAGTTTTAAAGTTGCTCCTTACTGTAGTTGAAAGACCTTTTCTATTTGTTTATATACATTTCATAAAACTGTAAAGAATTATGAATGCAATACTTTTGGTAAAGCAAAAAAAAGATCAATATTTCAATGATCTCTGTTTGGATTTTGTTGGATAATCAAACAGTTCGTGGAGATGAACTGTAAGTAAGGAGAAATTATTTCGTATGTGAGGGGGTTACCCCTTCCTCAACACCTCGCTGTTTAAGTTTCGTCGCAATTCTTTCGCCACAAGGTTTGTTTTAATTAGAACAATACGTAACTTTTTTTAAAGTGCCGAAAAACTGTAGCGTGAAGATCGAGGTGTAGAAGAGGGGGCAACCCCACTCATATACGTAATGATTTCTGTTTGTTTTAAGTTTTAATGTCGCTCCTTTCTTTCAGTTGAAAAATCTTGTTTTTTTTTATCTAATGAAAAAAGTAAGTAAGTAAAAACTGAAAAAAGTACGTAATTACCAAAAATACACAAAACAATAGCCTACTTACACAAACTAAGTTATAAACTCCCAGCAGTCAGTTCTGTTGAACATTGCCGAAGCATTGGACGAATATTTATTAAAATTAACGACAGTTTTGAACTTGGTTATCAAACACCAAAATCAATAATCAAATTGAAATACAAGTATAAGAGCGTATATAATGCCTTTAGACTACTCAGTGTTTATAAAAAGTAACGCATTATCAAAGTAGTTTGTTCAAAGTAAAACGTTAAAACTAAGGTTAAGAATATCAATAAAATTTTTTTGTTCAATATTTTTAATTTAATTTTAAATACCAAAAACCAGTATATTTGACACCTTTATACTTCATAACTGTAAAAAATTAAATCTTTTTCAAAGTGACAAATAGGTAAATACGATCACTCCTGGAATAAAAAAATGATAATAAAAGAAAAAAACGTATCCGTCCAGGGGGGTAAATAAAGAAACTCCCAGCATTCCGTTCAAGGGAAACATTTCTGACCATGGTGGCTTCATATATCACCTCATGGATACTTTTGCAATGCAAGCAAAAGTTGAAGGCGTTTTTTTTACCAAAATTACCCCTTATTAATTGTTTCCTATAATCGTACGAACTTTCTTGTGTACCAATAACTGCACTAACTATTAATTAACAAATACATATTTAGGATCACCATAAAAAGCTGATTCTTTGAATTAATGTTATAAATAGTTAGGCTCTTATACTTTCGTTATTGACAAGGATCGTTATTTACTTACCATTCGTTACTATGAAGAATTTGATTTTTTTTTTTTTTTTTTTTTTTTTTTTTTTTTTTTTTTTTTTTTTTTTTTTTTTTTTTTTTTTTTTGCTCGAACCAAATCATATAGCAAAAATGTGCCTGGAAAACTAAAAAGGGGTCACTCAGTCACAAATTAGAACTTATATTTTTCCTTATTATGGGTAAAAATCTATTGGCAGGAAGCCAACAATAGGGCAACACACATTTTTCCATGGTTATTCCCTATTCTGCTCTTTCCTTGGGTTTCCTTATAATTAATTTATAGTCCCAAATTTCCAGGGGGGCCATGCCCCCTGCCACCCCCTTTTGGAGCCCATGAAGTAAATACATATCTAAGTACCACTTCTTAGGCAAACCTCTTTTATAGTAAATATGATGAACGCAAAGCGAAATATTTTTATATATTTCGAGAGGGTTTCGAGAGAGTTTTGAGAGGAGACCATCCCGTTCGTTTTTTTGGCCAGACTAGATTAGAACGTTTACGTGGATGGCCTAAAAAGTACTTTTGATGTAAAACATATCAAGATAAAAAAGAATTACATGCATAGCAACAGAGTCTTTCAATGCTATAACGTGCACTTTTATGCGAAAAGTGATTTCGCATAGTGATTCGCGAAAACCAATTTTTGTATTTTGTATTTTTTTTTCCAAAACTCCAATGCATAAACTTTTAGCATGACTTTAAATAAATAAGGGTTCCATAGTTGGCCATTAGATGCAGAAAGCAAGAGTAAAATTTACATGTAATTATTGTAATTATTTTCATTATATAGATTTGTTCTATGAGTCAAAATTCTATGAACAATTATCTTTGTCTGAGCTGTCTCATACTTTTTTTTCTGAAAAAAATAAATGTTTATACTTTTATAACTTTAAAAAATCAAATAATATTAACATTTTGATTACTAAATGTCAGTATATGTGTATTAAACTGACAATGCACATTCATTTGTATTTTTTCAGTAAAGTGCAAATGAAGTTCTGGCCTTGGGAAGGCATAGGGGTTTTGAGCCCAACTTATGTTAATTTCTGCTCGTTTTGAGTTTGACTCGGTTATTTATTGTAATTTCTGCTCGTTTTGGGTTTCATTTATTTATCGATGCTGATTTGTGGTAGTTTCGCGCTTGGTAGATTATATGATTTTATTTTTGCTCATTTTTTGTTTAATGGAGTTCTGAACAACTTATTTTGTGGAAAAAGTTTTTCTAATTAATTTTTGTTCGTTTTATATTGACATTGTCTTTTCAGAGAAAAAGAAAATAATACTTTAAATCATTTTGTTGTTTTAAGAATATATAGTTTGGCCTGCTATTTGTATGCTGGAGAAAAATTTTCAGCAATTTTTAACAACATACACCCTCTTAAAAATCTGGACACAAATAGTACTGTTAAATATAGCTTCATACTTCCTCTAATTGACCTGAAATGGAAAACTTTATACCATTCGCAAAAAAATCTGTTTACTTTCTTTGATAGCTTGGATACACTTACGCCATTTTGATTTGGTTAAATTTTAAGAGCAGAAGCAGCCCCGAAAGTTTGAACATAATACCCTCAGTCGTTCTTGGGATACTGCTGAGATGCCTTATTGGAAATTAGCACTAACACAGTGCATTTTGCTTTAATCTTATGGCAACATTTAGTTTCTAAACATAAAGTCAAATGGGAGGGTGGGATTCGGAGGGGGATTAGTTTCCCTCCAATCCCTTTCGACTATTAAAAAGGGCATCAGCCCTTTCTATTTCCATTCAAATGAGCTCTTTTTGAGTTTCTATGACAGCACTTCCTATAAACACCATATATGCCCCCAGGGCATAAATTACAACTCTTACCCTAAGGGCTGTGAGGGTGGTTGTCATCCTCTAAGACCTAATTTCCAGAACTTTCAACTACGTTAAACAAAATGGCTATCTCAAAATTTGGATTGGATGTGTCTGGGAAAAGGGTGGGCGTGAGAGGGGCTTTAGCCTTTCTCCAATCACTTTCAACTATTAAAAAAGGAACTAACCCTTTCAATTTCCAATCAATTGAGCCCTTTTGAAGTTTCTACGAAAACGTTTCCAATAAAAACCTTATATGCCCCCAGGGGATAACTTGCAACCCTTGCCCTGAGGGCCGGGGGGGGGGGTGTCATCCTCAAAGACCTAATTTCCAGAACTTTCTACTACGTTGAACAAAATGGCTATCTGAATATTTTGATTGGATGTTTTTGGGGGAATGTTCGGCATGAGAGGGGGGTTAGTTACCCTCCAATCACTTTCAACTATTAAAAAGGGCACTAGCCCTCTCAATTTCCAATTGAATTAGCCCCTTTTTAAGTTTTTACAACAACTCTATTATTAAAAACCTTATATGCCCCCAGGGCCTAACTTACAACCTTTGCCCTGTGGACTCTGGGGGGTTTGTCATCCTTAAACACATAATTTTCAGAACTTTCAACTACGTTGAACAAAATGGCTATATCTAAACTTTGATAGAATGTGGTTGGGGAAAGGGGGGGTTGATTACTCTCCCCTCACTTTCGACCATTAAAAAGGGCAATTTCAATTTCCAATCAAATGAGCCCCTTTTGAAATTTCTACAACAACTTTCTATATAAACCTTATATGCCCCCAGGGCATAACTTGCAACCCTTAAACCTAGGGCTCTGATGGGGTTATCATCCTAAAAGACCTAATTTCCCGAAATTTCAACTACGTTGAACAAAATGAATATCTCGAAATTTTGATTGGATGTGTTTGGGGAAGTGGTGGGCGTGTTGCCCTTCAATCACTTTCGACTATTAAAAGGGCACTAGTCCTTTCAATTTTTAATTGAATGAGCCCTTTTTGATGTTTTTGCAACATCGCTTTCTATAAAAGCCTCACATGCTTCCAGGGCATAACTTACAAACCTTGCCCTGAGGGTTGGGGGGATGGGTTGTCATCCTTAAAGACATAATTTCCAAAACTTTCAACTACTTTGAATAAAATGGCTATTTAAAAATTTTGATTGGATGTGTTTGGAGAAAATGAGGGCGTTAGAGGGGGGTTAGTTGCCCTTAAATCACTTTCGACTATTAAAAAGGGCGCTAGCCCTTTGAATTTCCAATCGAATGACCCCTTTTTCAAGTTTCTACGACAAAGATTTCAACAAAAACCTTGTATGCCCCCAGGGCATAACTTATAACCCTTGCCCTGAAGACTGTGGGGGGGGGGGAGTGTCCTGCTCAAATGTATAATTTCCTGCACTTTAAACTGCATGGAACAAAATGGCTATCTCAAAATTTTGATTGGATGTGTTTGGGGAAATGGTGGGCTTGGAAGGGGTGTTAGTTGCCTTCCAATCACTTTTGACTATTAAAAAGGGCACTAGCCGTTTCAATTTTCAATCGAATGAGCCCTTTTTGAAGTTTATACGACGACGCGTTCTATAAAAACCATATATGCCCCCAGGGAATAACTTACAACCCTTGCCCTGAGGGCTGTGGGGGAGTGTCCTCCTCAAAAACATAATTTCTATCTGGAAATCCACAACACTGAACAAAATGGCTATCTAAAAATTTTGATTGGATGTCTTTGGGGAAAAGGTGGGCGAGAGAGGGGGGCTAGTTGCCGTCAAATCACTTTTGACTATTAAAAACGGCACTAGACCTTTGAATTTCCAATCGAATGAGCCCTTTTTCAAGTTTCTACGACAAAAATTTCAATAAAAACTTATATTCCAAAGGGCATAAATTATAACCCTTTCCCTGAAGACTGTGGAGGGAGTGTCCTGCTCAAAGGTATAATTTCCTGAACTTTAACTGCGTGGAACAAAATGGCTATCTCGAAATTTTGATTGGGTGTGTTTGGGGAAATGGTGGGTGTGGAAGGGTGTTAGTTGCCCTCCAGTTACTTTCGACTATTAAAAAGGGCATTAGCCATTTCAATTTCTAATCGAATGAGCCCTTTTTGAAGGTTCTACGACAGCGCGTTCTATAAAAACTTTATATGTCCCCAGGGCATAAATTACAACCCTTGCCCGGAAGGCTGTGAGGGGGCTGTCATCCTCAAAGACCTAATTTACAGAACTTAAAACCACGTTGAATAAAATGGCTATCTCAAAATTTTGATTGGATGTGTTTGGGGAAAAGGTGGGCGTGAGAGGGGGGTTAGTTGCCCTCCAATCACTTTCGACTATTAAAAAGCACACTAGCCCTTTGAATTTCCAATCGAATGAACCTTTTTTGAAGTTCCTACGACAACGCCTTCTATAAAAACCTTATATGCCCCCAGGGCATATAAGGTTTAGTTGCCCTCCAATAACTTTCGACTATTAAAAAGGGCACTAGCCCTTTGAATTTCCAATCGAATGAGTCTTTTTTGAAGTTCCTACGACAACGCCTTCTATAAAGACCTTATATGCCTCTGCCCCCAGGACGTAACTTACAACCCTTGCCCTGAAGGCTGTGGGGGAGTATCCTCCTCAAAAAAATAACTTCTGTCTGGAAATCAACTACGGTGAACAAAATGTCTATCTAAAAATTTTGATTGGATGTGTTTGGGGGAATGATGGGTGTGGGGGGGGGGGGGGGGGTAATTGCCCTCTAATAACTTTCGACTATTAAAAAGGACACTAGCCCTTTGAATTTCCAATCGAATGAGCCATTTTTGAAGTTGTTACGACAACACCTTCCTCCTCAAAAACATAATTTCTACGCGGAAATCAACTACGATGAACAAAATTTTGATTGGATGTGTTTGGGGGAATGATGGGCGGGGGGGGGGTACTTCCCCTCTAATCACTTCCGACTGTTAAAAAGGGCACTAGCTCTTTGAATTTCCAATCGAATTAGTTTTTTTGAAGTTCTAATAAATTTCGACTATTAAAAAGGGCACTAGCCCTTTGAATTTCTAATCGAATGAGCCATTTTTGAAGTTGCTACGACAACACCTTCTATAAAGACCTTATATGCCCAAGGGCATAACTTACAACCTTTGCCCTGAAGGCTGTGGGGGAGTGTCCTCCTCAAAAACATAATTTCTACGCGGAAATCAACTACGATGAACAAAATGGCTATCTCAAAATTTTGATTGGATGTGTTTCGGGAAATGGTGGGCGTGGCAGTGGTGTTAGTTGCCTTCCAATAACTTCGACTATTAAAAAGGGCACTAGCCCTTTGAATTTCCAATCGAATGAGTTTTTTTGAAGTTCCTACGACAACGCCTTCTATAAAGACCTTATATGTCCCTGCCCCCAGGACGTAACCTACAACCCTTGCCCTGAAGGCAGTGGGGGAGTATCCTCCTCAAAAATATAGGTTAGTTGGTGTTAGTTGCCTTCCAATCACTTTCGACTATTAAAAAGGACACAAGCCACTCCACTTTGCAATTGAATGAGCCCTTTTCGAAGTTTCTACGACAACTTCTTCGATACGAAGTGCCCTGCTCTAAGGAAAAAAAAAATAATAAATGATACATTGTGCCAACATCGTTCTTATATGCCCTCAGGGCATAACTTAAAACCCTTGCCCCGAGGGTTTTGGGGGAGTGTTCTCCTCAAAAACATATTTTCTATCTGGAAATCAACTACGCTGAAAAAATGGCTATCTCAAAATTTTGATTCGATATGTTTCGGAAAATGGTGGGCTTGGCAGTGGTTTTAGTTGCCTTCCAATCACTTTCGACTATTAAAAAGGACACAAGCCACTCCAATTTCTAACTGAATGAGCCCTTTTCGAAGTTTCTACGACAACTTCAATACGAAGTGCCCTGCTCTAAAGGAAAAAAATAATAAATGATGCTTTGTGCCAACATCGTTCTTACATGCCCTCAGGGCGAAACTTAAAACCCTTGCCCCGAGGGTTTTGGGGGAGTGTCCTCCTCAAAAACATATTTTCTATCTGGAAATCAACTACGCTGAAAAAATGGCTATCTCAAAATTTTGATTTTATGTGTTTGGGGGAATGATGGGCGTGGGGGGGGGGTTACTTCCCCTCCAATCACCTTCGACTATTAAAAAGGGCACTAGCTCTTTGAATTTCCAATCGAATGAGCCTTTTTTGAATTATTTACGACAACGCCTTCTATAAAAACCTTATATGCCCCCAGGGAATAACATACAACCCTTGCCTGAAGGCTGTTTGGGAGTGTCCTCCTCAAAAACATAATTTCTATCTGGAAATCAACTACGCTGAACAAAATGGCTATCTCAAAGTTTTTATTGGATGTGTTTCGGGAAATGGTGGGCGTGGAAGGGGTGTTAGTTGCCTTACAATCACTTTCGACTATTATGAAGGGCACAAGCCACTCCAATTTCGAATTGAATGAGCCCTTTTCGAAGTTTCTACGACAACTTCTTCGATACGAAGTGCCCAGCTCTAAAGGGAAAAAATAATAAATGATACATTGTGCCAACATCGTTCTTATATGCCCTGAGGGCATAACTTAAAATTCTTGCCCCAAGGGTTGGGGGGAGTGTCCTCCTCAAAAACATATTTTCTATCTGGAAATAAACTACGCTGAACAAAATGGCTATCTCATTTTGATTGGATGGGGATGTGTTTTGATTGGATCTTGTTTGGATTTGTTTGGGGGAATGATGGGCCTGCGGGGGTGGGGGGGCTAGTTGCCCTCCAATCACTTTCGACTATTACAAAGGGCACTAACCACTCCAATTTCAAATTGAATGATCCCTTTTCAAAGTTTCTACAACAACTCCTTCGATACGAAGTGCCCGGGTATGGAGAAAAAAAAAATACATTGTGCTCACATCGTTCTTTACTTAGGCAGCGCGTTGTGCCTATGATACGCAGCGTAATCTAAGTAAAGAGCCTAAGTAAAGAACGATGTTGGCACAATGTATTATTTATTATTTATTTCTTTGGATCAGGGCACTTCGTATCGGAGGAGTTGTCGTAGAAACTTCTGAAAGGGCTCATTCGATTGGAAATTGGAGTGGCTTTTACCCGTTTTAATATCGAAAGTGATTGAAAGGCAACTAACACCCCTTCCACGCCCACAATTTCCCCAGATACATCCAATCAGAATCTTGAGATAGCCTTTTTGTTCAGCGTAGTTGATTTCCAGATAGAAATTATGTTTTGGAGGAGGACACTCCCCCACAGCCCTCAGGACAAGGGTTGTAAATTAGGCCCTGGGGGTTGTACGGTTTTTATAGGAAGCGTTGTCGTAGAAACTTCAAAAAGGCTCATTTGATTGGAAATTCAAAGAGCTAGTACCCTTTTTAATAGTCGAAAATGTCTGGAGGGCAACTAACCCCTCTCACGCCCACCTTTTCCCCAAACACATCCAATCAAAATTTTGAGCTAGCTATTTTGTTCAACGTACCTGAAAGTTCTGGAAATTAGGTCTTTGAGGATGACAATCTCTTCCACAGCCCTCAGGGCAAGGGCTTTAAGTTATGCCCAGGGTGCATTTAAGGTTTTTATAGAAGGCCTTGTCGTAGAAACTTCAAAAAGGGCTCATTTGATTGGAAATTGAAATGGCTAGTGCCCTTTTTAATACCCAAAAGTGATTGGAAGGCAACTAACACCCCTTCCACGCCCATCATTTATCACAATACATCTAATCAAAATTTTGAGATGGCATTTTTGTTCAAAGTAATTGAAAGGTCCGGAAATTATATCTTTGAGGATGACGCTCCCCCCACACCCCTCATGGTAAGGGTTGTAAGTTATGCCCTGGGGCATATAAGGTTTTAATTGAACGCTTTGTCGTAGAAAATTGGAAAAGAGCTCATTCGACTGGAAATTCAAAGGGCTAGTGCCCTTTTTAATATTCGTAAGTGATTGGAGGGAAAGTAACCCCCTCTCCCGCCCACTATTTCCCCAAACACATCCAATAAAAATTCTGAGATAACCATTTTGTTCAACGTAGTTGAAAGGTCCGGAAATTCTGTCTTCGAGGATTACAACCCCTTCACAGCCCTCAGGGCAAGGGTTGTAAGTTATGCCCTGAGGCATTTAAGGTTTTCATAGAAAGCATTGTCCTAGAAACTGCAAAAGGGGCTCATTCGATTGGAAATTGAAAGGGCTAGTGCCCTTTTTAATATTCAGAAGTGATTGGAGGACAACTAGCCCCCTCTCACGCCCACCATATCCCCAAACACATCCAATCAAAGTTTTGAGATAGTGATTTTCTTCAAAGTTGTTGAAAGTTCTGGAAATTAGGTCTTCGAGGATGACAACCCCCCTCCTCCAACCCTCAGGGCAAGGGTTGCAAGTAATGCCCTGGGGTCATATAAGGTTTTTATTGAAATTTTTGTCGTAGAAACTTCAAAAGGGCTAATTCGATTGGAATTTGAAAGGACTAGTGCCTTTTTTAATAGTTGAAAGTGATTGGAGAGCAACTAATGCCCCTCTCACGCCCACCATTAGTAGAGGCCGTGTATAAGGTCCAGAAGGAAGTGACGTCAGTAGAAGTGACCCTATAACTCGTGTCCCTCACCCCTGCTGCCATCTACAATTTAGTTTAATGCTGACGGGACATAATTTATTCAAGGATTATCGTTCGAGTCTAATGGGGCAGGTGTGTCAAGGTCAATCGATCTGTTGTTGTTTGGCCACGTGCGAATGACATGAGGGGTGATTTACATAATCGATGGGGGAATTATTGATTCACGAGCGTGGGGAATTATGAAACAATATGATCATAGAGTCCCTAGGGAGAAAGATTACGTAATCGCTCAATGACCTCTTTTTCCAAGGTCGATTTATTTGATGTTTTTCTCGGCTAGCCTGGCCTGAGAACTTGATTTACACAATCGCTAGGGGAAATTATTGATTCACGAAGGGGAAATTAAGAAACAAACATGTTGTTTGGCTAGCCTGGCCTGAGAACTTGATTTACATAATCGCTAGGGGAAATTATTGATTCACGAAGGGGAAATTAAGAAACAAACATGGCTTCATTGTTGTTTGGCTAGCCTGGCCTGAGAACTTGATTTACATAATCGCTAGGGGGAATTATTGATTCACGAAGGGGGGGGGGGAATTAAGAAACATTAAGGTTTCTTTAATCTTTAGGCCTGAGGGATTTATTTATTATTGTTGTTTTGGACAAGTGCATGCTAGGGGTGAATGTCAAGGTGTCCTGGAACAGGAAACAGTTAGATCACGTGTTTCCTTCTCAGCCAATCATCGAGTCGGATACACCCTCCTTCTCAGCCAATCAGAGACGTGCTTACATATGATTTTCCCGTTACATAACAATTCACCCTTGAGATTTCGTATATAACGGGCATGCAATGGGATTAAATTATCAGAAAGTATTGTGACACAATAGAAGCAACAATGAATGTTATTGATGAACTTGAAGCCTTGGCAACCACAATTAGCAATGTAAGTTCTGTTTTCATTTTTTATTTTCAAAATAAAATTGTTTTCCGTGGTTACCCTCTACTATATTCGGGTAAACCCCCCCCCCCTATACAAACGCCACTATATGATGTTTATACTCGATAAAAAGCGTAAAATACGCTCTTTTTTTCGTTACGTAAACCCCATCCTTCCTTCCCCCTCTGTTTACGACCATAATTCTGTTTTTGATAAATTCCATATCTTATCTAAATGCAACTGTCAACTTTCTGTCAATCCCTTAATATAGTGTTTTCATCGCTATGGCTTTGACTTACAGATTTCTCGCAATGATTTAAATAGCTGATAATTACTGACACCCCTTTAGAGTACATCCGGCTTTAGTAAATATACAAGAATTTGGATAGCGGCTTAACCAAAAAAGGTTTCTCTGAGGTTAGTTTTTCACATCGAATTTAAAAAAAAAAAAACAGTTTCGCGTGAAAAGAGTGATTATTGTTAATTAACCTTGTGCGGTTACAGGCTTTGCGTAATTCTATGTGGTATGGAAGCATGGAAATTAGTTATTTCCAAAATTAATGCCTAACAATATTTTTAGGACATTTGGTGGAAGGTGGGGGTTTGACAATGCCTCAAGTCTAACACCTCCATTGTAAAGGTGAAAACAAACTGTTTCTTCGTGTGAAAAGTAAGGGGAGTGGGTTTAAGAAAAAAAGATACATTGCTTTATTATGCGTAAATTGAATAGCATTTTACCATATCTTTCGGTGGTGGGGGAGGGGATATTTTCCCGAGTCTTTTTCTCAGGGATATTTTCCGTGGGGGTTATTTTCCGTGGGCTGTTTTTCTGGGGGTGTCATAAATACACAAACTAGGCCGGCTTTTGAACGGTTCAGTGAGCCGCAATTCTCAGATTCAAAAGGATGCGATATCTTTCGGTGGGGGGGGGAGGGGGTATTTTTCCATGACTTTTCTCAGGGATATTTTCCGTGGGGTTATTTTCCGTGGTCTGTTTTTCTGGGGGTGTGATAAATATACAAACTAGGCCGGCTTTTGAACGGTTCAGTGAGCTGTAATTCTTCTTTCTCAGATTCAAAAAGGATGCAATTAGTATATTTCACGAAATTTTTTTACGTTGTGCTTTCTTAGTGATAAATGCTATGTCTAAACAAAATTACATGGATGAGGGTACTAACTTTCTTTCTGTAAAAAGGGGCAAATTATTTCAATACTAACTTTTTCTCTTCTTTTTAAGGCCAATTGTGAAGAATGCGTGCCCCCTCCACCCAAGAAAGCAAAAGTGGACGAGACAAGACCATCCATTATTAAGTACGCTGGCTCGACCCCAAAACAAGTGCAACCATCTGTGCAGACAACAATGCAATCAGGACAAAAATTAAAGAGTAAATGGACAGCTGCTTTCTATGGACTACCTGTCCCGACTACACAAAGCCCGCCACCGATGGTGCAACAAGTTTCGCCTGGGCCTTCGGGCATTCAAATACTGCCCTCGGACTTTGCAAATGTAAGCATTTTTTCCTACCTATTATATAGAAATATCTGTCAATTTCATCCAACTTTTATAGGCCTTTTCTACATGCACCATTTTCGAACACTGCGTAAAAGTATATCTCTGCGGGAATATTGAAAGATTTTTTCTCCCCAATGGAAATATAATGTTCTCCCTTTTGAATCACGTCAAGTGCATGCATTCACCTTTTGCTAAATTAGATTAGTGAAGCCAAAAAAAAAAGACACTATATTCTGGTCATAGTAAGGTTTTTTTTTCCCAGAGCAGATAAAGAGTATTAATATGAAATTTTATTTGGAGGAATTGTTTGAACAAAATCAAAACCTACTATGTCATGCGATGTTTTAGACTGTAAATATCTTATACTAATATAAGATATGCCGCGGGTCCGAGAAGCGCTGTGGGGCGGGGAAGCGTTGCGGGAAGCGCTGCGGGCCCGAGAAGCGCCACAGGGATGCGCCACGGGCCAGGGAAGCGCCATAGGGATGCGCTGTGGGGCGGGGAAGCACCACAGGGATGCGCCACGGGTCAGGGAAGCGACACAGGATGCGATGCAGGCCCGAGAAGCGCCGCGGGAAGCGCTGCGAGAAGCGCTCCGGGAAAGTGTCGCGAAAAAAAAAAAAAAAAAATTTGAACACTGAAAATAAACGAACAAATTGTCGCCTTCTATGTCATATCTTAGATTATCTTCAGTTGTATTAACCAAATGTTATTAAGCAATAATAATTCAAATTTTAAAAGCAGTAGGGGATGATTTGAACACTTTGAAAATAAGCTGTTTTTTCATTTGTAGGTTGTCCTGGTTCCATACTCCCCATCTCCCCCCTGCTCGTCAGTTGGAGAAGGAGAAGAAGATGCATCTTTGGAGTTCATTCATGACAATCCACCAATCAGTGAATGGTATGATAACTCCAATGAAATTCCATGTGATATTGATGATTTACTAGCAAATTATTTCAATGTAGATAGTAGCACGGTTGAGCAGGGTGAAATAGCTAATTCAGATTTGGACTTGCCTTTGTTGAGTCCAAACACATTGCAAATTTTAGACGATTTTACCCGGGAATTAACAGGGAACCCTCCAACCTCCGATGCCATAACGACTCCACTTCGAACAACTGAAGTGGAGCATTCGCCTGATATTGTTGAACAGCTTGGGGGAGGGGGTAATATACAAGAGGGGGATGGGGGTACAACTCTCCCAGACTTTCAGCTGTCCAACAGATTTTAAATAATATAGTTGTTTTCACTGCAACGTTTGGTGACCCTTTTTAATTCGCTTTTGTGTGGTAATTTTGTTTTTGACCCTGTAGAAATTGTACACAACTATGTAGATAAAATTCGTGCACTTCTGGAGAATCAAATTCAGTTGTGGGGAGGTAGGGATTCAATTAAGGTCTCCATTGTTTTAAAAGTGTTTTATTTAAATGAGGGAAAAAGCGAGGTTTACTATCATTATGTACATTCCGAGATGCGTTTGGTTTATTCAAATTTAGAAAATTTTGGGGTGTTTTCATGGATTGGGTCGATCAAATTATAACGCATCTCGAGAACTTTAATGAAAACGGTAGTGGATCTCTAGTTCTTTTTGTTGAAAATTTAAGCGTAAATATTTGTAACTTTAAGAAAGATTTTATTTTAAGAGGGGGGGCAGGCGGGGGATATGAGAGGGATACAGTTTTAAATTATAATCCAGATCTAGAGGGTTGTAAAGGTGTCCAGAAGATCTGTTTTGAAACAGATCAAAAGTGTTTCCGATATGCTTTCCTCATATCAGCATTCGAGCCTCTAGCTCGGGACGCTACTAAGACGAATTTAGACAACTGGGCTATACATGGGAAGGAGGGGTCCCATTTCCCAGTTGTAGATTTTTCTTGTTTAGAGGGGAAATACCCAGTAACGCTACAATCTATTGATATTTTTGAAAGGACTAATGCTCATTTAAATATTGGCGTTACTGTGGTACAATATGAAACAGAATTTGAAGATGGGACTCGTTCAAAAAAGAAGGGGGTGGTCTTCCCCGTAAGGGGTCCCTCAGTTGATTTGGTTAAACACTGGGTTTGGTTGCTTTACACGCCACCTAGTCAACCGAACACAATCGGTCATTTTAACCCTATCACTGACATTAGTAGAGTTCTGGGGGAGGGTAAAAAGGGGCGAGGGGTACGTTTCTACTGTCCAACATGCCTCTCTAGATTTTGGACTGAACTAAAGTTACAAAATCATATGAGGCATTGTAGCCGTCATGGCTATCAGACAGTGGAAACGGTTTCAGGGGATAGGGCTATTTTACGCTTCAAAAATTTCCAAAACACCCTTCTCCAGTGCAGCAAAATATCTTTGGACTGTGAAGCTAAGCTGGTGGAGGTGAATGACCCACAATATCCAAACCGAGTCAAAGAACATCAGGCTATTGCAGTGTCCTACGCCCACGCGCAAAGAGACAGTTCTAACACCATGCAGTTGTTAGAAATAGTTGAAACATTGGATGAGGGAGATGAGTGCATGGACAAGGCATTGACTAAACTGATTGGCACGGCTAATGGTGCTATTTCTCGTTTGAGAAATACGCATTATCCAATGGTGTTGTCTGCAGAGGATCGTCTCGCGATTAAAAATCAAAAAATATGTTGGGTTTGTAAGGGGGAGTTTGCAGAGGAGGGGGATAAGGGGACTAAAGGGAAACGTGGGGGGAGGGGGAAAGTCAGAGATCATGACCATTTGTGGCAGGAAATATCCTCGGGGGGTAGTAATTTTAGGGGGGTTGCGCATCAATCGTGTAATTTAAATGTTAGCCAGCAGTTTTTTATCCCTGTTTTTATTCATAATTCCAATTATGATTTGAAATTTATTTTACCGGCACTGGCACGTATGCACAGGGAGGGAGGGGGAGTAGATTGTCCATGGGTAAATAGTTCATTTACCTATAACATAATTCCCAAATCAGCTGAGAAGTTGCTGCTTCTCGAGCTGAAATGGCAGGCAGTGGATAATAGGCATACGTGTTGGAATAAAATCAGGTTTTTAGATTCCTTTAGTTTTTTCCCCAAGGCATTGAGTCAATTGATTCAAGTGCAAAAAAGCGACAATTTTGATAGCTTTCCCTTGCTTAAACAGCACTTTCCAGACAGTGAAATGTATGACCTGTTGACCTGCAAAGGTATATACGCATACGATTATTACTGCTCTGGCGCTCGCTTAAGTGAGGAGAAACTACCTCCAATTGAAGCTTTTTACAATTCACTGACCAACAGTGAATGCACAGCCGAGGAGTATGAGTTTGCCAAGAAGGTGTGGTCCAAGGGGGAATGTAAAAATGGGTGGGATTATTGTAGACTGTACTTGGCCAGTGACGTTCTAACTCTGTTGGATATAGTCTGTAAGAACACAGACCAGATCTATTCAGAGTTCGGGTTAGATATAGGTTATTATTTTTCTACACCCCATTTAGTGATGGATTTAATTTTAAAAATTAGCAGGGAGGAAATAGGCCTAATCACCGATGTAGATCAGCACCTTTTTGTAGAGCGTTCAATGAGGGGAGGGTATGTTTTTCATGGGGACCGCGTCTTATCAACCGATCCGAGCGGACAAAGCACCGGTGCAAAGTCAAATGCAGTGTTCTTGGACATGAACTCATTGTACCCCTCGGCAATGTCCAACTACTCTTTGCCGTGTGGGAACTATCAATGGCTTGAGAATCCTTGTGAGTTCCCCGACATTACCACCGTCGAGGACAATGGGCCACAAGGATGGTTCTTTGAAGTTGATGGTCACATTCCGCTGGCGCTTCACGACTCAGTCAAAGATTTTGTCTTTCCCTGTATCAATCGGCCGGTGAGCAGGGACTCTCTGAGCCCCTACAATCGTTCATTGGTTGAGGATATGGGGATGCACTGGACTCCCTCTAAACAGAAACTGATTGCTGATTTGGGCCCTAAGGAGAATATCGTTGTTCACCATGTGCTTTTGCACTGGATGGTGAGCAACGGCTTCAAGATCACCAAAATACACAGGGTCCTGCAGTTCAATCAGCGACCCTACTTGAAAACGTTTATTGACACCTTTGTCGATAAACGCTCTAAGGCAAATTCAAAGGTGGAGAAGGAAATGTATAAGCTCATCCTAAATTCAGCGTTTGGCAAAATGTGTGAAAGCGTTCGTAATAGATCTCGCTGCGACGTCGTGACTGACCCTCTAGAGTGTGCACGAATTATTGCCGACCCCAATTTTACATCGTTCACGAGCATAGAGGCCGGCATGGTTCTTCTACACAGGCGAAAGCGAAATGTAGTACTGAACAAGAATATTGCAGGTGGCAGTTCAGTACTAGAAATTTCAAAAAAGCTCATGTTGTCGTTCTTTTACAATGTGTGCAAGGTGCAATGGCCACGGGAGGGGGAGGTTCAAGTTTACTATGGTGATACAGATTCTCTGCTGTTAAAGGTAAATGGGACTGAAGATTTGGATTTATTGGGTGATTTGCAAAAGGGGGTGCACATCAGCTCGCGGATGGATTTCACCAACTGGAATCCATCACTCTACCCCGAGCTGGTGAAACGTCAAGCCCCCAACCAACTATTAATGTTAAAATCAGAGACGGGGAGTGATTTGATATCCCGGGGGGTGTTCCCGGGCCCCAAAGTCTATTGCGTGGAAACTCATAGTGGGGAAGAAAAGAAGGCGTGTAAAGGGGTGCCTACACATTTTGTAAAGAGCAATTTCAACATGAGCGTGTACAGAGACTGTGTAGAAAGTAGCCTAGTGCCGAGAGCACAAGTGCTTGCAATTCGCTCTCTACAGTATAGAAATTATACTGTGAGAGTGGAAAAGAATGCAATGTCGTGTATATCCGACAAGGTCTATGTGCTCGAGAATGGTGTGAGTGTTCTACCCCACGGTCACTACCGTATTTCAGATCGAGTTGAATGCATTGACTATCGCAATCAACTTGGTCTGGATAAATTAACCTAATCTGACTAACCAACTAACCCAAGCACTCAACCTGTACATAAATTAACTAACCTAACCACACCCAATCTAACCACCTTAACTCAACTGTTCATCTAACCCAACCTCAACCACTAACCTAACCCGCAGTAGCAGTGATGGCAACTATTCTTTTTCGCCCCCGCGGCTCCCGGGGGGAGGGGGGGGTCCCTTCCCGCGGCCGCCCAGGGGGGGGGGGGGGTCCCGCCCGCGGCCGGCCGGCCTTCGGCCCCGCGGTCCCAGGGGGGAGGGGGAACCCACACACCTTTAAATTCATAATGCTCAACTGTGCTACTACTAGTTCCCGTGTGTGTATTTTCTGTGTTTTTATTGTACAAAAAGTGTTGTTGTATAGAAAAGTGTTTAAGTTGACAAAAAAGTGTTGTACAGAAAAATGTTTAAGTTGATGATGGACAAAAAGTGTTTTTTTTTTATTTTTATTGTACAGAAAAGTGTTTAAAGACAAAAAGTGTTTAAAGACAATAAGTGTTTTATTTATAAAGTGTTATCATTGTTGTTCATGTTGACTGCAAATAGAGTTTTCATTTTGACCACCGGAGAAATTTTGTCAATTGTTCTTGTGTTATTTTTATCGTTGTTCATGTTGACTGCAAATATTTGTTTTCATGCAGTGTCGAAATAAATGCTGCCATGAAATATTGTTTTTTTTATTGTTGTTGTTCTTGAATAGATAGATCCATGGGGAAAATTATTGCTACTACTTATTCATTGAGCACACATGATTTACAGTATCGTTGTTCATGTTGACTGCAAATAGAGTTTTCATTTTGACCACCGGAGAAATTTTGTCAATTGTTCTTGTGTTATTTTTATCGTTGTTCATGTTGACTGCAAATATTTGTTTTCATGCAGTGTCGAAATAAATGCTGCCATGAAATATTGTTTTTTGTTGTTGTTCTTGAATAGATAGATCCATGGGGAAAATTATTGCTACTTATTCATTGAGCACAAATGATTTACAGTTAGTTGTAGTCCGACTGTTGTCCCCAACAGCAGCAGCAGCATGTATCAATTTAAAACACCCTTCAGATCGTTTCTGTGTGGTCCCTCAATGTCGGGGAAAACAACGCTTTTAGCTAGAATAATTCAAAATTGTGATCAAATGTTTTTGGAAAAGCCGAAAAAAATCTACTATTGCTATAGTATTTGGCAGGAGTCCTATGATAAAATAAAAGCTATTGCCACAACCATACCAATACAATTCATACGGGGACTTGATGTTTTCAATAGTATTGAATCGAACTCGTGGTTGATTATTGATGATTTGGCTGAATCCATTGAACAGTTCTCACAGGAAATGCTACAACTGTTCACCGTTCGCTCCCATCATGAACACATTTCCGTTACCCTAGTTCTACACAATCTGTTTCATCAGAGCAAATGTATGCGAACCCTTGCTTTGAATTGCACCGTCTATATTATCTATCGAGTCGTTCGTGATTCTAGCTCGCTCATAACTCTCAATAAGCAGATATACCCCGGCGCTCCAAAATTTCTATTGTCAGCGTACACTCAGGCGACTAGCAAGCCATACGGTTACATTTTGCTGGATCTTAATCAGAACACGCCCGAGGATCTACGTGTAGTCACCGACATTTTCAATAATGAAATTACAGTATATCTTCCGGTGAACAGTAGAAAAGACTATTAGTCGCCATTATGACACTGAAGAAACTACACGAACAACGGCATCTGTTTTCCGTTTTAAGCACTTCAAAACCATTGCTTAGGAAGGCTATACTCAAACATGGGGTTGACAATGATTTCATTAATCTAATATCTGAACTTTGTTTAAATTTAACTGAGGGCAATGTTCAACTGCCAGAAGGTGTTAGACAACAGACAAAGCAACATCGTTCCACTGTACGCGCCTTGGCTTGTATAAACAAGGGAAAAAAATTTAAAAGAAAACGGCTCCTTCAGGTGGGCGGTAGCTTCTTCACACTTTTACTACCGATAATTGCAGGACTTGTAAACAGTTTTCTCTAGAGAGAGAGAGAATGGCAAAACCCTATAAATTGACACCATTTGAACTTGTCCTCTCGCCCATCGAACATTTTGAAGACAATCTAAGCAAATTCATTAACGATGAGAATATTGCCGACGACAAAAAACTGCTTTTACTTCAAGATGCATTGCGACGTGTGGACAAACATAAACCACATCGTGAGAGACCTGCCACCGTCACCGTCACCACTGATCCCTCTAAACAGGAAACATCTCCTCAAGATTCTGCCGCAGCATCAAAGGAGAAGGAATTGAATTCGATTGTATTGAAAATTGGAAACCTATTGCCTTTGACCTATCGAGAACAGAGTAAAAGAGTATTATCTTATCTCATGTTGGAAACTGCTGGTGATCAAGTTCAAGTCGAGAGCACAGGGAAACGAATTATAATTCAGGGAAAAAGTTATAATCTAGTTGATTTAATTTGTGATATGGTGACGAATCGTAAAGGACTCTTATCCTTTGACGATAATCTATACACCTTTCTGTGTGCAATAAACTTTCTGTGTGCAATAAAGTCTTATTGGCAATAAGCAAATTCTAAAGAAACTAAGAGAATATAGTCCACCAACAACACCATTTAAAAAAGAAGATTCAATATTTGAAGATACTAGCAGCAGCGTCACTGATTTTACAACACCTGTGGCTGCTAGTCAAAAGCGAAGACGAATTGATTCGCCCGCCAGTGTGCAAAAGGGGAGTGGTCATTACACTACGTGTTTACGCTCAAAATGGATGAAGTTCTGAAAGGTGTCTATGAAAATATTGGCGAGGTGGGAAGTTTAAGTTCTCCCAAAACGCTTTCCAAAGCTGTCTCCGGCACCACCACCACATTGAAAAATGCAAAAGAGTATCTAGAAAATGAACCGAGTTACACACTGCATCGAAATCACAGGCTTCGCAGTAAACAATATCGACAAACTAAAGCCTTTTTCCCTCTGCATATAATGCAAATGGATCTTTTAACTCTAGACGCACTTCAATGGCGTCACAATGCACCCTACAAATATATTCTGGTGGCAATCAGTGTCTTTAGTCGCTATGCCTATGCCATTCCACTGCGGTCAAAGAGAGGTGTTGAAGTTGCTCGGGCCATTGAAAGTATTCTAGAACAGGATTCGTATAGAAAAATTCAATCGGATCGTGGCAGTGAATTTGTTAATCCTCATGTGCAAAAGGTTCTTTTGAAATATAATACAACACTTTATCATAGTCACAGCCCGATAAAGGCTGCATTGGCTGAACGATTAATAAGAACGATTCGTCTATTAATTTCAAGATATTGCACATTGAAAAATACACCGGCTTTTATTCATGATTTAGATAAAATCATGCAGATATACAACCATCGACCCCATCGATCTCTGTCCAACTCTACACAAACGGATGTTCACTACAGTGAAAATACATTTGATGCTTTTCTAAAGCAATACTCCAATGGCAATGAGAAGAAGAAAAAGAAGAAGAAATTCAATGTTGGTGATACTGTTGGAATTAATAGAACCACCAATATTTTTGAAAAAGGGAATTATTTATGGAGCACTGAACTTTTTAAAGTGTCCAAAATCCTGGACACCAAACCCATAACTTATCGGCTGCGAGACACCAAAGATGATGAGATTCTCGGCGGTTTTATGAATATGAACTGCAAAAAGTTAGAAACACTAGTGAAATTTATCAAATTGAAAAGATATTAAAGAGTCGTACACGCCATGGCAAGAGACAGTTGCTTGTTCGCTGGCTAGGATACAACTCAGATTTTGATTCTTGGGTCAGTGCTGAAGATATTGACAATGCCCAATGATTTCTATGTGACTTTCATGTCCAATGTTTCTGATCCTCTCTACAATGACTTGAATAGAACAAGTGATTTTTGGACAAAACTCTCCCCCACCATCAAATTCGACGACAATAGAAAGTATGAAGTGGCTCTTGTCGACTGTATTCTCAAAAATACCTATGACATCCTGAGAAAGGATCGTAAATATGAAATAAAAATTAGACCCTATGATTGGCCGCCGCCACCAACAGGTGATCAAGAACAAATTCAAAAAATCAATTGGATGGAATATCCATATATTGAATTACCCTACGAGGAACTCACCTGTATGAATGATTTATGTCGTACTATTAATAAAAGAATTTCCGCTCGTAAAAAGGGAGCTTTTCATTTCAACTATTCAAAGGAGGAGGGCAAGATCTACATTAGTTCACCTATTGCCAGTGAAAAGGTTATTCTCAACGATAATCTAAAGGATGTTCTTGGCTTTAAGCTCAATATAATCAATGGTAAAAGTGCCGGAAACACTAATTTCATTTTTGCTGACTACCCGCCTGCCTTCTCCACGGACACTTGTATATTTCTCTACGCTTCATTTGTGGAAACATCTCGGGTTGGTAATTCAAATGTTCCCCTCCTACGAGTTCTTGAACGAAAAACCAATCAAGAACATATTCACCACTACAATATAAAGCATCTTCAGTATATTCCCGTAAACACTTCCTATTTGGAACTCTGTCAGTTAACACTAAGAACCGAATTGGGTGATCCAATAGCAATTTCAAAAGGTTTGGCTGTGATTACATGCCATTTTCGACCCATCGTTCAACAACAAGATGTCTAATAAAAAGTGGTATTCACTTGTCCTGATATTGACTGCTATGTTAATACTCTTGGCCCAAGACAACAGGGCAATGGAATGGACTACTACAAAGGTCGCTCGTCAATGTCTGGCTATGGTCTTGGCAGTTGGTTTGCTAAGCTGTTTCGCTCTTCACTACCACTGGCTAGAAAATATCTTGTACCGGCTGCGACAGATTTTGCATCCTCTACACTATGCGATTGGGGCTCTGGCAAGGATTTTAAAAAAAGTGCTTCGGAAAATCTTAGGTCCAGTGCGCGAACCCTTGGCGAGAGATTAAAACAGAATGGTAAAGGCTTAAAAAGGTCAAGAAACAATGCATCCCTCATCAGTCTCTACTCAGGTCGGAAACGAAAGACATCATCCCTCTTGTCAAAGAAAAGAAGGAAAAAGCCGACACGTGCTGTAAACAGAAGTCCCAGGAAGAATAGAATTGTCAGATCGAAACTAGATTTCTTCTCCTAAAATGTCCTACCTACCGCATAAGGATTCTCAACCTTCAATCACCGCCTCATTGAATCTATTCAATGCTGAAAATGTTGATGTGAGTGTCAAGCATGGATACTATGAACAATTTTATCCACAACAACCCCTCTCCGATAATATCCACTTTCAAATTTATTCCAATGAAGACTACTTTATGGACATGTCTTCAACATTTATAGATTTGCAAATGAAAGTCCGGAAAACTGATAATACAATGCCAATTCGGGCCGATGGGATATCCTATGAAAATTGTATACTACATAATTTATTTCGTCAAATTAGTGTCTACATTAATGGCACGCTGGTGAGCACAAGCAACAATCTCTCAAATTATACAAGCTATATGCAATTCATGCTGATGACACCCAAGTCATACAAGGAATTGAGAGGCACCTCCAATGGATATGAATATATTACTAATACTGATAGTACAGATGCACTTAAAAATGCTACAACTAGTGAATTACATCTAGTTGGAAAAATATATCATGAAATATTTAATATACCCCAATGGCTACCGCCCAATGTTAAAGTGGATATAAAATTGACGCTTGCACCCTCCAATTTCATATTGAGAAAGGAACTTGCTGCCAATCCTGATGTAAGTCTCTCCCTCACCTCGGCAATACTTCATGTACGCAAACAACAGGTTATGAGTTCTGTTGCTTTGGCCGTGGAAAAACTGAGAGCCAATGGCAACAATATTAAACTACTTGTTCCTCATAAAATCACCAATCAACGTCATATTGCAATGGGCTCACGCACCTTCACCGATTCATCCTTTATCAATGACGAAATCCCCTCGAAATTGGCTTTGGCCTTTGTAAAAAGCGCCAGTGCAATAGGATCATGGACTGAATGTCCACATAAATTCGAGATGTTTGGACTTTCATCTCTTGTGTGCAAAGTAAACGGCATTCCACTCTACAATCTATCTTTTGATAAATCCTATAGAACATTGTACGAATTGACCATGCAAACCCTAGATCACGATTCGCAACTATTTGAAAATGGTATAACCGAAGATATGTTTGCTAAAACACATGGTATCATTGTACTGGATTTGTCTGGCACACAGGATATGAGTATAGTACGTACGGGGAGTGTGCGTTTAGAGTGTACATTTGCCGACCCATTGGCTGAGAGTATTGCCCTAATCTCACTAAATCAATATGAAACCTATTGGGAAATCACTCCCGAAGGCAGTGTTCTACTAGACTTGGCGCCATGAACACCAGTCAAATAATCAATGTATTTAATATGGACCCCTACATGTCCCAGTACAAATCCTATTGTCTGCCCTCAGACTATCTTGGAAAAATTCAAAGTGTCAACAATACCTTGATTATTGTTAATAGCAGTCCGTCGACTGTGCTGACGGGTCATTGGCTGTGCATCTTTCAAACAATGAAGACGATTGAATTTTTTGATCCTCTTGGTCTACCCTATACATTCTACACGCCTCACATCAGCAACTATATTGAGAGCAGTGGGAAAACTATTATTCAAAATCGGAAGAGGGTTCAGGATCTAACGACTAAAAGCTGCGGCTTCCATGCACTACTATATTTTGTGTTCCGATGTCGTGGCTATACTTACAAGCAGTTTCTCCACATTTATAGTGACAGTCCACGTCTGAATGACTTTCTAGTGGAAAATATCCTCTCAGACCTATATAGTATTGATTTCAGTGCCCTAAGAGTAAAGTGCTTAAAAAATGTTTGTGAATTTGTTTATTAATAAAATGCATATATATACAACAATGTCTTTAAATCTTCACTTTAGATTTCTTCATCTTCGATGTATAGGCAAGTGTCGTGAACCACTAATGCTGGTAAATCATTTGGATTCACTGTATATTGATCTTGATTGACTGCAAAGTCAGGGTCACATTTTCTACAGTACAATGTAACTTCACTCTTGTCATATCTCTTTGTATAGTCAATGATACTATTTGCATTCATATTATGAAATTCACGAGTTTCAATCTGTCTATTTGAAGCAATATCACATACAATGTTTTCAAATGGTGAATCACATTCCGTCACAGCCAAATAAAAATCACTTGGTTTATAGTCATAGTAGGTGGTGTCATCACAACGATGACGTAGAAACCAGATTGTCTTGTTACCCCAGCAGTTTAATCGTAGACCAGATTCCTCTTCCCAGAATAATTTAAATCCACGACGATACCAATCTCGTAGAAATAAACTAAAATCACGTTTGGGATTCTTTCCAATCATAGCGGGGTAAGTATTCTCCCACTGATCACATTTATCATAGTGACAATTGGAGCACAGGTGTCCTCTAGGATGAGAGTCACACACCTCCTCAAGACATGAATTACATCCTTTAATTTGTACTGCATAGCCTCTATGTAATTTACAAGGATTACATAATTTACACTTTTCACTATAGTCATCAATAATTGTACAATTCTCACATTGATTCCAACTGCCAAGAGTGTACATGCACAATGGACATATATAGAACATTTTTCGGTTTCCGATGTCAACTCACTCACAGCTAAAACGAAACTGATCCTCTTCGTTCGATAAATTCAAGGTGGAGGGAAATGGTGGGAGAGAGGAGTAGCTCTGTGACGTTAACTCCTTCGAATGATGGGGGAGCCATCTACATTGAATCCATTGGCAATATTTTCAAAAGTATATCCACAATATGATTCTGCTTTGTTCCAATTAATATATCAATAAATTGACTATAAGCATTTGAATCACATTTTAAAAGTTTCATACAATAGTCCAATGGGGGAGAATCACTCCTCATTATATTGTCAAGTGTTCCCGGACAAGAGAATATCCTGCGTTTAAGAGATAACTCGAGAAAATCATCATCCAAAATCAAATGTTTTTCCATAAACACTAGATTTGATCTAATTCTCTCTTTCTCAAATTTATTCATTTTTCAATCCTTTCACTCCGACTGCTGACTCTAGACTGACCCTGATTCGTTAGCCCTAACCAGAAAAGAAAGAGAACATTTTCGACTTCGAAACAATTTTATTGAATAATTACAACAACAACATCAATAATACAGAGCATGTACAATCAGCGATACTGTTTATTGTCTTCAATATGTTTCACCAATGCACTTAAAGCACATTGAAGTCTATTCACATGTGCTATATCAACTTTAGCGGCGAAACATAATTGATCCTCCATTTTAAATTTGCTCAAGGATATCACATATCTTGCATATACTGCATCCCATTCCAGACAAAGCCGTGATCCTTTCGTGATTTCCACCGCAATGCTTGGTGCTCTTGTACTATTATCATCAACTCCACTATCAACTTCTAATAGTGTAAACATTCCACTCATCGCCATCATAAATATATATCCAAATGAGTAAAGTCAAAACTGTTCTTCTTCTTCTCACTCCTTTGAATTCTATTCACAGACTAATAAAACTCTAGCAAAAATCCCTTCCTTATATTCCCACCGCCGCTAATATGTAAACAATCCCTCTGATTGGCTGAGAAGGAAACACGTGATCTAACTGTTTCCCGTTATCGGATCAATAAAATTCCCAATCGATTACGCAATCAAGTTCTCGGAAATTCACTTCCCCCTCGAGTCCTAGATCAATAACATTGTTCCCGTTAGAATTCAATGCGCATGTGCAACCTTCGTCCCGGAGTTATTACACATAGAAACAACAAATAAATCGATCTTGGAAAAAGAGGTCATTGAGCGATTACGTAATCTTTCTCCCTAGGGACTCTATGACCATATTGTTTCATAATTCCCCACGCTCGTGAATCAATAATTCCCCCATCGATTATGTAAATCACCCCTCATGTCATTCGCACGTGGCCAAACAACAACAGATCGATTGACCTTGACACACCTCCATTAGACTCGATCGATAATCCTTGAATAAATTATGTGCCGTCAGCATTATGTAAATCACCCCTCATGTCATTCGCACGTGGCCAAACAACAACAGATCGATTGACCTTGACACACCTGCCCCATTAGACTCGATCGATAATCCTTGAATAAATTATGTCCCGTCAGCATTAAACTAAATTGTAGATGGCAGCAGGGGTGAGGGACACGAGTTATAGGGTCACTTCTACTGACGTCAGACTTCTTTCTAAGAAATTCTAGCTAAGATTTACACAATAGCCTATGATGACTCTGCTTACGCAATTCTATTTTAATAAGGCTTCCTCTAGAATCAATTGTATAAGTTTATTGTACATCTGCGATAATATGACAGTTCATTTTTAGTTATTGAAAAATAAGTACTATGGAGAATTTGGACCATATTGTTAACCAATTATGCTGTAAGTATATTTTATAGATAATCAATTGAGACATTTCGGTACTGGTGTACTATATGGAGACTTCATAAAAAATCAAGTTTGGTTAATAAAACGAAAAAAGGATGAATAATAGCTTAGAAACAAATTTGGGATATATATATTTGCACATTGGGGTATGAGGTAAAGCATAGCATATATTAAATGTAACCCCGGTACCTTTTTCTTTGATCATATTAATTTGTTGAGCCTTTGCTAACCTAGCTAGCTAACAATGAAAATGTTGCTTAATGCAAATTTTAAGCCTATATGCTGAGGGTGTATGTTAACAAGCTAATTTATCTAATTTTAAGTCTATATGCCGGGACTGTGTTATCAAGCCTTTATAATTGTATACCCCTTGTTTCTAGAGCCTGTAACATTTTGATGGTTTTATTTTGAGTCCGTAGTCTAGCTTTCTAGCTCACAATGAAATTTATCCCCCTTAATTCTGGGTTAGGTTTTTCTGAAGAAAATTGGGTACTTGTGCATTATATCCGACACATGAAAGAAGTCATGTTTGATTAATGCGAATGAAATAAAATGGGGTGAAAATATAGTAGTTTAGAAACAAATTTGGGCTATATATTTCCACATTAGGGATGGTAGGTAAACCATAGCTTATATTAAATACCTAACCCTATCTAGGTGCCTTTTTTCTCCCTCCCCCCAAATTAAAATCTTTCCACTAAGCGTTGTTTAAAGTCGTTTGAGAACATAAATATGTGTTTTTTACTATGGCAAAAAAAAACTGTTAACGATTAATTCTGTGTATTTAAATTCCAGTTGTTTCTAGAGCTTATGACATTTTAATAATTATATTATGGATCCGTAGGCTACCTGGCTAGCCAGCAAGGAAATTTATCCCCCTTAAAATATAGTAGTTTAGAAACAAATGTGGGCTATATATTTGCACATTGGGGGGGGGGGTGGAAGGTAAAGCATAGCATATATTAAATACCTAACCTAATCCCCCCCTCCGAAAAAAAATTAAGATCTTTCCACTAAGCGTTGTTTAAAGTCGTTAGAGAACATAAATATGCTCTTTTTACTGTGGTAAAAAACGAAACAGTTAACGATTAAATCTGCGTGTATTTAAATTCAATTGTTTCTAGAGCTTATAACATTTTGAAGGTTATATGATTGGGTCTCTAGCCTACCTAGCTATCTAAATTTGACAATTTGTCTCCCCTTAGTATTGGATTTTTAGCCCTTTTCTTCTCTTTTTTCATTGGCCCAGGTTTTTAGAAACATAATTGTTTGGTTTTTTCACTACGCTTTTCATTCTACATGAAAAACTATAATTTAATTTCTTTTTAAAAAATTTCAACAATCCCCCTCCTGAAAAGAGGGCGAGGATCGAGAATGTCAACAGGTCACGACCTTATGTGATTGTTTGTGCCCCACCATCCATACAAGGTGAGAATAACATCACCCCTAATGCACGACCCACCATACAAGAAAGTGAAGTGCCAATGAAGGCGATGGCCCCGCAAGATACTGCTGCTATTAATGTAAGTTTAAATTTATTGATATTTCTCGAAAAAAGGCTAGTAAACCTTAACGATTAATTCTTTCAAAGGAAATAAATTGCTATCCTTTTGACACTAATGCTCAAACTGGTTCAATCACCCCGGTAAACAGATTGTAATTATTGAATCCTGTCAAGTGCATGCATCCGGCTTGCTGAATCCTATGGAATTTGCACATAGGCTTAGCATGGATTTCATAGAAAAGATGCTTTTTTACAGTCAAATTAATAATATATTTTCTACTGTAAATCTTACGAAATGCAAGAGGAGTGGGGGGGTCAGGTGCTGCTTAGCAGATTTGTGGTTATTAAGATGAAACTATAGTTTTATTTTCAGTATTTTAGTATGGATGGCTTAAGTGCTGCCATTTTAGTATGGACAACACAACTGCTGTCTATATTTATTATTTTTCTTTCCACTAGATAATTTGCTAAGAAAAAAACTAGGATGGCATAATGAATATTACAAATTTATGACTATTATATTGCTAAATAGTGCTACTATTAAGTATGTTGCATAGTGTGATTTTCATTATTTAGTATGGAAAGCGCAAGCCCTGCCATATTTATTATTATTTTTCTTTCTACTAGATAATTTGCTAAGACAACTATGAAAGTATAATGAATATTGCAAATTTATGACTATTATTTTGCTAAATAGAGCTGCTATTAAGTATGTTGCATGGTGTAATTTTCATTATTTAGTATGGACAGCGCAAGCGCTGCCATAATTATTATTTTCCTTTCCACTAGAGCATTTGCTAAGAAAACTCTGGAAGTATAACGAATATTGCAAATTTATAAGTATTAAAATTCATTTTACGTTGGGGAGGGGGAGGGGTTAGGGTTGACAGTGAACTAATAGTATACAAATGTTTTTTTAAACTAAATTGAAATCATCTAAGAATCGTTATTTTGCTTATAGGATATTGATGATGTTTGGAAAGCATTTCCATTAAGCGAAGAAGAAGCAAAATCACTTATAAAATGTTCCGATAAAATTGAAAAATGGAATGTTTATGTGAAAAGTTGGAATCTTGAAGCTTAAAGCATATACCTTGATTTGAAAATGTGGATTTAATTCTAAATACTTTTTTTTTATATAGTCTTGATTAGAGTAAAGCTGTTTTTTATGTATTTCAACTCTTAAAAATAGGGCTAATTAAGCACACTGAAAATAAGAATTGTTATTTTGCTTATAGGATCATGATGATGTTTGGAAAGCCTTTCTATTAAGTGAAGAAGAAGCAAAGGGATTGTGTGATATCGCTGAGGGGACAACTTTAATTGAACCACCAAGAGATTTTCGTCAAAATCAGTTCACTGAAACACCAGCTGTTGACGATAATGGTGGTAGTGAGGATTTTGACGATACAACTTCTAACATTATTGATGACCCCGAATCGTCAGATAACTCTTTAAAACAATATTTTAGTGATACAATTCATTTGATGTAGTCTCTAGCGCAGTTGAACATGGCTTCATCAATCAATCAATCATTTTATTAATACTAAACTCTATTACAAACGTAAAGAAAAATTATTTGGCCCAAGAAGCTTGGCTTGTCGTGGGCCATACAACACAATAATAAAGCACTAAAAGAACCATAAATATTACCCTGAATCAAACAATATACATGAAATAAAGATTAAAGAGAATAAACACTACCATATAGTAAAAAATATAATAATAACGATATATAAGGGAAAAACACAAAAAGGAGAAACACTAGGAAAAGTGAAAACAGGGAAAATAAACGAAGGAGAGAGAGAAATTACTAAACTGGAAATACACGACGAAAAACTGCCTTTGCAGACAGAAATAACGGAACATCCGGTGGGATTGAATTCCTTAATGGAATTGATTTATAAACAAGAGAGCTCTGGGCTGCTGTAGATGAACATTTGGGCGAAGTAAGTCTACGAGATGAACTACGTAAAAAAAGTAGAGTACCAACCTGAGCCTGTCCGTGAAAAAAATTGCTGCAGAGGCGGTGGAAGTGTACCTAGAAAAGCAGAATGCGCTAAATAAAGATTACTTTTACCCACAATACGATCCAGCAGAGCTATTCCAGTATCATTATAAAGATCAGAGGAAGGGTAAAGCCTAAGGAGAAGAAAAGTAGCCTTCACTGCCCTATTTTGGGCTCTTTGAAATGAGCAGAGAAGAGATTTATTAGTATTGCCCCAGACAGAGCAGCAATAAGAAAGGTAAGGAAAAATAAAAGCATAATAAAGAGAAAGCATAACATCTGGGGGAAGAAATGAGTTAACCCGGTGCAACATTGAAGACTGGTGGAAGATGAGGGAACGGGTGTTAGTTATATGAGGTTTAAAAGAAAGAAAACAGTCAAGATACACACCAAGAAATTTCACCATAGCAGCTTGCGGTATAACATCATTCCCATAAGTCAGGATGATTGGCTCCCTTACGTCTCTCATACGATAAGGGGTCCTGAAGTGTACAATGGCACTTTTTTGGCTGTTGAGAGTTATACCATTTGACCAGCACCAATCTTTTATTTTATAAAGAAGACCTTGAGCTAGGGAAGTGGCAGATGGCAGGTCCACTGCAGCAAAGAAAAAGTTATTGTCATCAGCAAAAAGAATAGGGTGCACAAGGGGATGAAGACCATCAACGAGATCATTAGTGTAAATTAATCACAAAGGTGGTCCAAGCGCAGAGTCCTGTGGGACAGACACCCTTCAATATGGGTAAAGTAGTGGAAGAATTACCATTAATCGAAACATGCTGAGATCTTCCCGACAGATAAGACCTTAACCATTCTAGTGGGACTCCATGTACTCCAAATAAAGATAGTTTAGACACAAGAACAGAGTGGTCAACCATATCAAAGGCCTTTGAAAAGTCAAGAAATAGACCCAAAACACACAAGCCCTTGTCCAGATTAACACGCACAAGCTCTGTTGCATCTGAAAATGCATACGAGGTAGAGAAAGTGGTACAAAACCATACTGATAGTTAGTTATGAGAGAATTTCCTGAAGTCGTATTAGTACTAAAAACAAATGAAGAGAGTCTACGATACACTACTCTTTCAAAAACCTTAGAGATGACAGGGAGAAGAGAAATGGGTCTATAATTTGAAGTTAGAGATGAATCACCTTTTTTATGCAAAGGTAAAACATTAGCAACTTTAAATAAATGAGGGAAAACACCAGAAGAGAGAGGTTAGTTATGTGTGAGATGGGGTTAGAAACAAGCTGAGCAATTTTTTAAAGAACATTATTGCTCAAACCAAAACCATCAACTGAACGGCTGCTTGGAAGCTGGGAAATAATACTATAAATTTCAATATCACTGCATGGGGAAAGGAAAAATGACTTTTCTGCTATGGGAAAACTACTTACTCTACTCTTGGGTTGAATGGGAACTGAAGGAAGAGTTGTGAAATACGAATTGAAGGCGTTTGCTGAAGAATTTTTATTCACAATAGATCCATCAGCATTCCTGTAATGACATGGGGGGACTGTTTCAGTTTCTTGCGAGAAATAGCTTCATTAACTACATTCCAAACCTTTCGCAAGTTCCCCTTACACTCATCAATTCGATGCGAAAAATAGAGCTTTTTGGCTGCACGTACTGAAGAAGTAAGTACATTTTTATAATGTTTATACTTCAAAAGATCATCCTGTGTTTTACTTTTACATGCAACCTTGAACAGAGACGTCCTCATATGTGTAGCATTGATCAGACCTTTGGACATCCATGGGCATTTGGGTATAGAATTCCTTGGTCTCTCCCTAAGAGGAAAATGCTTATCCAACAGAGCTCCCATATGACACACAAATCAACTTGTTGCATATTCAACATCATTAGCTTCAAGAACACTAGACGAATCATTACTCTGAAGACTAAGAATAAAATTAGAAATTTCTTTATCTGTAAAAGTTCTAAAAGAAAACTCACCTTGCTCATTCACAGCAATCTCAGTTTTAGGCACAAAAAGTGATAGATAAATAGGGAAGTGATCAGACAGATCAGTGAAAACAAGACCAGAAGTAAACTTCAATTTTGGAGAATGAGAAATGAAAATATTATCTATCAAAGTGGCAGTATTTCTTGTAGGATCAACACGAGAAGGAAAAAAAAATTGAAGGAAGTAGCCCAGAAGAAGAAAGCACATCAAAGAGATGGTCACATTCATCACTTGATCCAACATTTTACATATTACAATTAAAATCTCCCAAAACACAAATACGTTTTTTAGAGAAAGTCCCCACACCAGAAAGCTTATAAGGCAAATCACAGAACAGATGTGTTGGAAAAGGAGGGGGCTTATAAAACAAACAAACAGTATCACATGCAAACTGGCTTTTCAGATCAATGACAAGAGAATAAACAGTCCTACTATTAGACACTACTGATGTAAACAAGGATTCAAGGTCATACCGTCTACTAAATTTAATATCAGATTTTATAAATAAAGAAATGCCTCCTGAGCACTTTGTTACCATTCTAGGGACATGAATAGCAATATAACCATGCATATCATAAGCTGTTAAATTTTCACTATCAGATAACCATATTTCTGTTAATCCAAAGACATCAAAAGGGCAAGGATAATTAGACCACAAAAATAATTTCAGACTATCCCACTTATCTCGTATCCCATGTACATTCAAACAAAATTCATTAAAGCAACTATTTAAAGAGAGAGAAGGCATGATTTTATCAGAAAAGTCAATAGCAGTGTGATAATTGCAACTAGAATTAACCATAGATTCAAGAAGAGGGTAAAGTGTGCGCGACTCTTGTTTGCCAGCACTACTTGGATGCTCAAAGGTAACTGATTTAAGAATAGAAGAATTCAAAAGAAAAGAAAAATCACCCAGATTTACCACACATAACAAATGTACACAATATCTTTACAAATGAACAAGATATCAAACAAACAGGCTGAAATAGCAGAGGGTAAATTGAAACTAAAAAGGTGAAACTTATAGGCAACAAAGAAAAGAAAAAAAACTGCAAGACAAAGAACAATAACAAGCTACAAAGCTAAAAAAAATAAAATAATAACAAACAATTACAAGGACAAAGGCAAAAACAAAATAAAGAAAAAGGCAATACAATAAAGAAGCAACCACAGGAAAGAGTTATCAATGGTTTATGCAATTCACTTAAAAGAATAATGTAAAACAACATAAATGCAAGCATAAGGAAAACCATTAAATCATAAATAGAGTTAAAAAAACAACAACAACAAAACAGAGCTAAAAGGGGAAAAATGTTTTATTTCAGTTCTGGGAGGGGCTTGGATGGGCTGTAGTTGACTGATGGAGAACGTCAACTTGAGATGCCTCTTTAACAGTAATCACTTTACCATCAGAAAGATTGGTAAGTATTTCTCCTCCACTAGACCATGTTGGCCTCTTCCGAAGCTTTGATTTAGCATAATTAAGTAGCTGAAGTCTAGGCTTTGTAAGTGACTCAGAAATAAAGACACCACTACCTTGCAAACTTTTCTTTTCTCTAAGTATAAGCTGCTGCATTCTTGGACTACAAAATTCCACAACAAGTGGTCGAGATTTCAAACCTGAGACTTGTTTTCCTATCCTTCTAACAGAAACTATGTCATTCTTAGTCAAAGGAATACCAGGAAATCCAGTACTGCAAAATCCAAGAAATTTGCTTTCAGAAGCTTCTGGATAAGGGTCTTCTTTGAAACCAAATAGGATCAGCTGATTCGAAATTTTCATTTGGTCAAACTTATCGCTCAGACGATCCACATTGAGTTGAATTGGTTTCAGAGATTTTTGCAGCTATGTGCAACCAGATTTTAATCCTGTGCAACCAGACCAAGGTATGTCAGAGGGCGATTTTGTTTGACTAAGCCCTAACAATTCTAGAATTTTAGATAATTTTACCAGAGAGTTAAAGGAGAACCCTCTTCCCATGGAATTAATAGACATAACCCCATCTCGGTCAAATATAATTGAAGAAGAAGAAGAAAATAAATTTGCTTGGTCTGATTCTCGTAGTCCAAACACATTCGGGGCTATGTTAAGAAAACTGGGGGATTGTACTATACGCACCAATCCTGATGTTGAGGCTGAACAAAGTGGAGTGGAAGGTGGTGTTGACGGGGATTTGCATATCTCACCAACACTACCGGAATTTCATTCAACAAATTCTGTATTGAATACAATAGATGTTTATACAGCTATATTTGGGGATTCATTTAATACACTAATGGCGGGGTATATTATAGTTGACCCAATAAGTATTATCCATACATATGCAGAGAAGATTCGAGCACTTCTTGAACAACAAATTCGGAAGTGGGGGAGGTTGATACAGCATAAAGGCTTCAATAGGACTAAAAATATTTTATTTAAATGAAAATCGTGGTGAATTTTATTATCGTTTTGTGCACACTGAAATAATAGCCCTTCGCCCCATTTGGGAAACTATGAGAGTGTTTTTATGGAATAGATAGACAGCGTTGTCGCTAAGTTGGATAATTATAATGAGGAGGGTAGTGAATCTTTGGTTTTATCTGTTGAAAATACATGTAAATTAAAAAAAATATTTTAAGAGGTGGATATAGGGATGAGGATATAGTTTTAAAATATAATCCTGATTTAGAAGTGTGTAAGGGAGTCCAACAAATCTGTTTCGAGACAAGGCAAAAGTATTTCATGTACCCATTTCTTATAGCAGCCTTCAAACCCCTGAGGGAGAGTGCTACTAAGAGAAAGTTGGACGATTGGGCAGTAAAGGGGAAGGACGGGTCAGATTCCCCCGGAGTAGATTTCAGTTGTATAACAGGTAAATTTCCTGTAGCACTCAAAGAAATAGATATTTTTGAACGGGCACACGAGCATTTAAAGATTGGTATTACAGTGCTACAATATGAAATGTAAATTGAGGAGGGGGTACGTAGTAATAAAAAGGGAGTGATATTTCCAGTAAGAGCTCCTCCGATTGAATAAGTGAAGCACTGTGTTTGGCCGCTGTACACACCACCTACTGAACCTGGTTCAATTAGACATTTTAATCCAATTACGGATTTTAGTAGAGTTCTGGGAGGGGATAAGAATGGATGTGTATGCTACTATTGTCCAATGTGTTCGTCCAGATTTCGTAGCGATTTAAACCTACAGGATTACGTGAAACATTGTAAACGTCGCGGTTATCAGTCTGTGGAGACAGTCGCCGGTGACCGAGCAATTTTACGATTTAGAAATTTTTAAAATACACTTTTGCAAAGTGATAAGATCAGCATAGACTGTGAGGCGAAACTTACAGATGTGAACGATCCACAAAATTCAAATCGTATCAACGAGCATCAGGCTATTGCAGTCTCTTATTCCCACGCTCAAAGGGACTCCAGTAACATTCCGTGCCTGTTAGATGTAGTTGAGACACTGAATGAGGGTGATTGTATGGTCACAGTATTGACTAATTTAATCGTCACAGTGAATAAGGCAATCTCCCGTCTTCGGCACACACATTATCCCATGATTCTTTCTCCAAAGGATCACTGGGCTATTAAAAACAAGAAAATATACTGGGTATGTAAGGGGGAATTTGAAGAAGGGTAAAGGGAAAGGGACTAAAAGTAAAGGGAAAGTCCGTGACCACGATCATTTAGGGCAGGAAATATCCAGGATATATATTTAGGGCAGGAAAAATAGTAACTTTTGTGGGGTGGTACATCAATCGTACAATGTAAAAGTAAAACAACAGTACTTTATACCGGTTTTTATCCACACTTCAAATTATGACTTGAAATTTATTTCACCTGCATTGGTGCGTATGCACAAGGGGGGAGTTGTAGATGGTGCATGGTTAGATAACTCTTTTACGTATAATATCATCCCCAGATCAGCTGAGAAGCTGCTGCTTTTAGAATTCAAGTGCAAAACATTGGATAATGAACATCTTTGCTGGAACAAAATCCGTTTTTTAGATTCCCATAGTTTTTTTCCCAAATCCCTTAGCCAATTAATTCAAGTACAGAAAAGTGACAATTTTGATAGTTTCTCTGTGCTTAAACAACGCTTTCCAGATGATGAAATATATGATTTATTAAGTTGTAAAGGCATTGATGCGTACGATTACTACAACTCTAGCTCGAGTCTAAGTGAGGAGAAACTTTCCCCATTGAAGCATTTTATAATTTATTTACTGTTAGTAAGGGGGATATAAAAATGGATGGGATTATTGTGAAATGTACTTGGCAAGTGACGTGTTAACAGTTTTGTACGTTGTCTGCAAGACCACTGATAAAATCTATTTGGAGTTTGGCTTGGACATAGGCTATTATTTTTCAACCAAACACCTGGTGATTGATTTAATTCTAAAAATCAGTGTCTCATTTTTAAACGTCAATAGTGTTGATTTTTTCTATTCTCTTAGCCTACAATGTTCAACTGCTGCTGTTGCAAGGGTGTGTGTATGATATTAAGTGTATGTATTTAAAATACTTGTTTTTGTTGTTGTTCTTGTTGTAAAAAAGTGCTAATAAAAGAAAATATGATTCTAAATTGTTTTTGTTCTGTTCTGTTATTGCTTTCTTTATTGATTGTTGTAAAAAAAAGTGGTAATAAAAGAAAATATGATTCTAAATTGTTGTTGTTCTGTTCTGTTCTTTATTGAATACCTAGAACTAGGTAGACTGTAGCTGTCTAGGTGAAATTATTATTATTTACTCATTAGACAAGTATGGTTTACAGTTAGTTGTAGTCCAAATGTTCCACTGCAATATGTATCAATTTAAACCTCCATTCAGATCGTTTCTCTGTTGTCCGTCAATGTCAGGGAAAACAACACTTTTAGCTAAAATATTTAGAAATTGTAATAAAATGTGTTTGGAAAAACAAAAAAAAATGTACAATTCCTATAGTGTTTGGCAAGAGTTATTTGACCAAATAAAAGCTATTGCTGCTACATCTATGCCCATACAATTCATACAGGGACTTGATGGTTTCAATAGTATTGAGCCAAACTCTTGGCTGATTATTGATGATTTAGCTGAATGCATTGAACAATGGTCTCAAGAAATGCCACAACTGTTTAATGTTCGCTCACATCATGAACACATTTTCATAACCATAGTTCTATACAATCTGTTTCATCAGAGCAAGTGTTTGAGAACCCTTGCTTTGAACTTTACCAACTATATTATCTACAGAGTTGTTCGTGATTCAAGTTCTCTAATAGCTCTCAATAAACAAATATATCTCGGTGCTCCAAAATTTCTACTTTCAGCGTACAGTCAGGCAACAAATAAACCCTACGGCTACATTCTGTTGGATCTTAATCAGAATACAGCCGAGGATTTGTGGGTAGTCACAGATATTTTCGAAAATGAAATTACAGTATATCTTCCGGTGAAAAGTAAAAAAGGCTAGTAGTTTCCGTCATGACACTGAAGAAACTACACAAAAATAGACACTTATTTTCTGTTCTAAGCACTTCAAAACCACCACTTAGGAAGGCTATACTCAAACATGGCGTTGACAAATAATTTATTAATCTAATTTCTAAACCATGTTTAAATTTAACCGAGGGCAATGTATAGTTGCCAGAAGGTGTTAGACAACAGACAAAGCAACATCGTTCCACTGTACGTGCCTTAGCTTGCAAAAACAAAGGAAAAGATTTTTAAAGAAAACGTCTTCTTCAAGTGGGTGGTAGCTTTTTACACTTTCACTGCCAATAATTGTAGGACTTGTAAACAGTTTTCTAAAAATTCTAAAGAAATTAAAGGAATATAGTTGTGCCAGTCCTCTAGCAAAAACAACAACACGATTTAAAAAAGGAGAAAAAGAAGAAGATTTTAAATCAATCTTGGAAAATACTAGCACTCCTATCAGCAGCAGCAGCATTGATTTGATAACACCAGTGTTTGCTAGACAAAAGCGAAGACTTATTGATACCAACTCATCGTCACAACCACAACCACCACCACCCTCCAGTTTGCAAAAGGGTAGCGGTCATTACACTACGTGTTCGCGTTCCAAATGGATGAAGTTTTAAAACATTTTTATGAAAATATTGGAGAAGTGGGAAGTCCTCTACAACACTTTCTAAAGTCGTCAGTGGCGGTGTCAACACTTTAAAAAGTGCAAAAGAATATAGAAAACGAGTCGAGTTACACTCTACATCGAAATCATAGGGTTCGTGGCAACCACTATCGACAAACTAAAGCTTTTTTCCCACTACATATAATGCAAGCAGATCTTTTAACTCTAGATGAGATTCAAACACGTCACAATACACCCTACAAATATATTCTAGTGGCAATCAGTGTCTTTAGTCGCTATGCATACGCATAGCAGTCAAAGAGAGGTTTTGAAGTTGCTCAGGCTATAGAAAGAACTGGTAATATTTTTGAAAAGGGGAATTATTTATGGTCCACTGAACTTTTTAAAGTGTAAAAAATACTAGACACTAAACCCATAACATATCGTCTGCGAGACACCAAAGATGAGGAAAAGATATTAAATAAAAGATATTCAAGATTTAATATCTTGAAAAGATATTAAAGACTCGTCGTCGCAGGGGCAAGAGACAGTTGCTTGTTTGTTGGCTATGATACAACTCTGATTTTGATTCGTGGGTTGCAGATGAAGACATTAACAATGCCCTATGATTTCTATGTGATATTCATGTCCAATGTATCTGATCCACTCTAAAATGATTTGAATAAAACATGTGATTTTTGGACAAAACTCTCCGACCATAGAATCTGATGGTGCGCAAGATATGGCTTTTGTCGACTGTATTCTCAAAAATACCTGAGAAAATACCTGGTGATATCCTGAGAAAAGATCACATATATGATATAAAAATTAGACCCTATGATTGGCCATCACTGGTTATCGATCAACATAAAATTCAAAAGATCAATTCATTTGAATATCCATTTGTTGCATCACCATATGAGGAACTCGGTTGTATGAATGATTTGTATAGTACTATCAATAAAAGAATTTCCACACGTAAAAAGGAGCCTTTCAATTCAACTATTCAAAGAAGAAGGGCAAGATCTACATTAGCTCACCTATTGCCAATGAAAAGGGGATTCTCAATAATAATCTAAGAGATGTTCTTGTTTTTAAACACAATATAATCAATGGTAGAAGTGCTGGAAACACTAATGTTATTTTTGCCGACTACCCGCCTACCTTCTCTTCGGACACTTGTATATTTTTCTATGCTTCATTTGTTGAAACATCCAGAGTTGGCAATAGCAATGCTCCCCTCCTAAGAGTTCTTGATTGAAAAAACAGTCAAGATCATATTCACCATTACAATATAAAGCATCTTCGCTATATCCCTGTAAACACTTCCTTTTTGGAACTCTGTAAGTTAACACTAACAACTGAATTAGGTGATGCGATAGTAATATCAAAAGGCTTGGCCGTGATTACATGTCATTTTCGACCCATCGTTGGTGTTCAGTACCAAGATTTGTAATAGAAAAGTGGTATTCGTTTGTCCTGATATTGACTGCTATGTTGCTACTCTTGGCTCAAGACAAAAGGGCAATGGAATGGACTATTACAAAGGTCGTTGATCAATTTTGTGCTATTGTCTTGGCAGTTAGTTTGCTAAGCTGTTTTGCTCCGCACTACCCTTGGCTAAAAAATATATTGCACCAGCTGCGACAGATTTTGCCTCCTCTGCACTGTACGATAGGGGCTCCAAAGCCATACAAGATGACACCAAAGTCATACAAGGAATTGAAATGCTCCTCCAATGAATATGAATATATTACAGATACTGATAGTACAGATGCACTTAAAAATGCTACAACTAGTGAATTACTTTTAGTTGGAAAAATAAATCATGTGATATTTAATATACCCCAATGGCTACCACCAAATATTAAAGTGGATATAAAATTTACGCTTGCTCCATCCAATTTCATTTTACGAAAGGAACTTCCTGCCAATCATGATGTAACTCTCCCTCTATCATCTTGGCAATACTTTATGTACGAAAGGAGCAGATTATGAGTTCTGTTGCTTTGGTAGTGGAAAAGCTTAGAGCTAGTGGAAATAATATTAAACTACTTGTTCCTCATGCAATCACCAATCAACATCATATTGCCACGGGTTCATGCACCTTCACCGAGTCATCCTTTATCAATGGGGAAATTCCATCAAAATTAGCATTTGCATTTGTAAAAAGTGCTAGTGTAATAGGATCGTAGACAGGTTGACCACATAAATTTTGAGATGTTTGGGCTTTCATCTCTTGTATGTAAACTAAATGGAATCCCACTCTACAATCTATGTTTTGATAAGTCCTATAGAACACTGTATGAATTGACAATGCAATCCATAGATGAGGATTCACAACTATTTGAAAATGGTATAACCGAAGAAATGTTCGCTAAAACACATGGTATCATTGTACTGGACTTGTCTGGCACCCAAGATATGAGTATAGTACGAACGGGGAGTGTGCGTTTACAGTGCACATTTGCTGACCCAATACCAGAGAGTATTGCACTAATCTCGTTAAGTCAATGTGAAACCTATTGGGAAATCACTCCCGAAGGCAGTGTTCTACTAGACCTTGCACCATGAACGCAAGTCAAATAATCAACGTATTTAATATGGACCCCTACATGTCCAAATACATATCCTATTGTATACCATCAGACTTTCTTGACAAAATTCAAAGTGTAAACAATACCATTATCATTGTTAATAGCAGTCCATCGAGTGTAAAGACAGGTCATTGGTTGTGCATCTTTCAAACAACGAAGACTATTGAATTTTTTAGATTCTCTTGGTCTACCCTATAGATTCCACACTCCACACATCAACAACTATATTGAAAGCAGTGAGAACACTATTATTCAAACCGGAAGAGAGTGCAGGATCTATCGACTAAAAGATATGGTTTTCATGCTCTACTATATTTCGTTTGCAGATGTCGTGGCTATACTTACAAGCAGTTTATCAACATTTACATACACAATACGCGTCTGAACGACTTTATGGTGGAAAATATGCTCTCAGACCTGTATAATAATGATTTTAGTGAACTACGAGTAAATTGTTTTAAAATGTATGTAAATTTGCTTATTAATAAAAAAAATGTATATACTCAACAATTTCATTATTCTTCACCTTAGGTTTCTTCTTCTTCTTCTTCTTCTGGTGCGTATAAGCAAGTGTCGAGAACAACTAATGCGGGTAGTCCATTTGAAGTCACTGTAGATTGATCTTGATTGACTTTATAGTCAGGGTCACATTTTCTACATTACAATGTAACTTCACTCTTATTGTATCTCTTTGTATAGTCAATGATATTATTTGCATTCGTATTGTAAAATTTACGTGTTTCAATTTGCCTATTTGAAGCAATATCACATACAGTGTTTTCAAATGGTGAATCACATTCTGTAAAAGCCAAATCAAATCACTAGGTTTATAGTCATAATAGCCAGTTTAGTCACAACGATGATGTAGAAACCAAAGTGTCTTGTTACCCCAACAGTTGAATCGTAGTCCTGATTCTTCCTCGCAAAATAATTTGAAACCACGACGATACCAATGTTGTATAAATAAACTAAAATCACGTTTAGGGCTCTTTTCAATCATTCCAGGATAAGTATTCTCCCACTGATTACATTTATCACAGTGACAGTGGGAGCATAGATGTCCTCTAGGGTGAGAGTGACAAATCTCTTCAAGACAAGAATTACAGCCTTTAATTTGTACTGCATATCCTCTATGTAATTTACATGGATTTCATAATTTACACTTTTCATCATACCCATCAATAATTGTACAATTCTCACATGATGACCAACTGCCAAGGGTATACATACATAGTGGGCATGTATAGAACATTTTTGTTTCCAGTCTTAACTCTCTCACAGCTAAAATGAAACTGATCTACGTTTGATAAATTCAAAGAGAGAGAGAGAGAGAGAGAGAGAGAGAGAGAGAGAGAGAGAGAGGAGAGAGAGAGAGAGAGAGAGAGAGAGAGAGAGAGAGAGAGAGAGAGAGAGAGAGAGAGAGAGAGAGATAGAGAGAGAGAGAGAGAGAGAGAGAGAGAGAGAGAGAGGAGTAACTATGTGACGTTACAAAACCTGTTTGAAGAGAGTCATCTAGATAGAATCTATGGCAATGTATTCAAAAGTAAATCCACGATATTATTTTGCTTTGTTTCAATTAATATATCACTAAATTGAGTAAATGCATTTGAGTCACGTCGTAAAAGTTGCATACAATAGTCCAACGATGAGGAATCATTTCTCATTATATTGTCAAGTGTTCTGTGAGAAAATATATTCCTTTGAAGAGATAACTCCGAAAAATCCTCATCTAGAATCAAACGTTTTTCCATAATCAAAAGATTCAACATAATTCTCTCTTTCTCAAATTCATTCATTTTTCAATGCTAACACTCTCACTGCTGACTTTAGACTTACCACGATTCGTTCTACTTCGAGAATATTCGCTAACCTACTTAATAAAAATCTAAAAAGAAGAAAGAGAACATTTTCGATTTCGAAACAATTTTATTGTGTGTGAGTATAATTACAACAAAATTAAATTACACATACAATTACTGATATAACTTATTCTCCTCAATATGTTTCACTATTGCATTTAAAGCAGTTTAAAATCTATTTATATGCACTATATCAACTTTCGCAGCGAAGCATAATTGTTCCTTCAATTTAAATTTACTCAATGATATCACGTATCTTGCATACACTTCATCCCATTCAAAACGAAGTCGAGATCCTCTTTCAATTTCTACTGCAATGTTAGATACTCTTGTATCATTCCTGCTGCTGTCAGTATCAACTTCTAATAGTGTAAACATAACACTCATTATTGCAAATGTATATCTTGACTAGAACATAATTTGAACTTTATTGAAAAAAAATACAAATCAATGTGGATTGTCAGTTTAATATACATATACTGATATCCAGCAATCAAAATGTTAATATTATTTGATTTATTAAAGTTATAAAAGTAAAAACATTTATAATTTTTCAGTAAAGTGCAAATTATGTTCTGGCCTTGGGAAGGCACAGGGGTTTTGAGCCCTACTCATGTTAATTTCTGCTCGTTTATAGTTTGACTCGGTTATTTATTGTAATTTCTGTTCGTTTTGTGTTTCATTTATTTATCGATGCTGATTTGTGGTAGTTTCACGCTTGGTAGATTATTTGATTTTATTTTTCTCATTTTTGGTTTAATGGAGTTAGTTACTTTTCTTGGAAAAACCTATTTGTGGAAAAAGTTTTTTTAATTAATGTATAAAAACGATAATAATAATCTTCAATTCGTCTATAATATTTATATCAACGGCTCCTTGGACCGCAGTTTGGATGTTAATGGATTGTGTGGTCGCCTTGTGGTCGATTGTTGTGCCGAACTTTTCTGCTTTAGCTTTCTCCTTCTCCTCGTAAATATGAACGTTTTTGCTATTTTTCTCATGTGTTCCTGTATTTTTCGTATAACCCGCCTATTGTTGCGTTTGCTCCAATTCGCTCTGCCACCCTCTTCCGGAATAGATTTATATGCTAGTTTTCGCTTGTGAATTAATCACGATAAAAACTTAAGATAGGTAGAAAAATCTTAACTGTATTCTGGTGGGGGAGAGGTGTCCGATCCGTGAAAAAAAAAGGTTTATACGCTCTGTTCCAAGTAGTCTCGATTTTTGCTCTGGGAACGACATTTTTCATGCCTCAATTCAGGCGTCTCATGCAAGTGTAATAAGTTTGTGCGTGACTCCCTGTTCTCACCTCCAATACAGAAAGCTGTTTAAATTTGAAGGATATTTTGCTAATTCTCGTATTTTGAGCCTTCGTATTTGATTTGGGTGTTTCTACGATTTCATATCTCTTACCACTGTTAAATTGCTGTTTGTTACACGAAGTTTGCAAAATTTAACTATCTTCAAAATTTTTATTTATTAATATTTATGCACGATTTATGCTATTACTAAAATATTATTTATTCATTTATTATTTATACAATATTATTTATTCAAAGTTGCCTCTATGATATGGATAAGCAGATATTGTTTTTTTTTTTAATTTGTTTCAAATCTCCTTAATTTCTACAAAGTCTACGTTAAGAAATTTCTTAAAAGGATGATCCTGAGTCTACCTCGAGTGCCATCGAGTGTCATTAAGTAATCTCTATTCAAATGAAGCTCAAATTGAAGTGTCAACTTCGCTGACTATTATGGGATCCTATCTCCATTTCTGTAAATCATCATAAAACCAACAGTTTTTGGGAATTTCTGAGAAGCACTTGATGGATTATGAAGAAATAGCGGTACTATTTTAATCCTTTTAATGGTGTAACTTCAGAGATTTTTGAGTCCTCCCCCCTCCTCCGCACATATTCTCGCAATGCGATGCAACCCAATTGAATCAACTTTGACGAGACAAAAACTGGAAAAACAAGTTACGGGTGGGAAAATGTGTGTTTGTGCATTATATTCTGCATAGAGCTATAGACTGTACAAGGAAATGCTACAGGAAACCAGTCAAACGGGTATTTGCAGTGGATAAATGGATCGCAAAGTGTGATTTCATATTGCGTTTACAATATTTAAACTGTTGTTTTTTGGGGTTTAGGCGGGAAAAAGGTACCTAGGTTAGGTTAGGTATTTAATATATGCTATGCTTTACCCCCCCCCCCTCCACCCCCTGATGTGTAAATATATAGCCCAAATTCATTTCTAAACTATTGCATTTTCATCCGATTTTATTTTATTTCAATAGCATTAACCAAACTTCTCTTCTTTGGTATGTAGGATATAATGCACAAATACCGGAAAATGCATTGAAAGTATATAATTTAATCCATATGTTTGCACATTAGGGGTGGGGAGGGGGGATAAAGCATAACGGGTCTGCATGAAAAATGTTTTAGCTACAATTATTCTGCATATTATGAACTAAGAAATGTTTCAGTAGGAATAACCTAACTTCACTTATTGGGTGTGGTGGGTTTAAGAGATAAGTACCGAAGAAATATTAGAAAACTAGCGTAAAAAATTGCATGGTTGGAGGAGATAGTCTAATTACAAGGCCTTGGTAACAAACCGGAGCCTTGTTCTTTTATCTTTTCCATGAAGATAGTCATGGGGGCAGGGAGGGGGGCAGCTGCCCCCCCCCTAGACCTTCAAATTTACATTAGATATGGCTGAAATAGCAGATGGTTTGGAAAAAGCAGTTGATAAAACTCCATCACACTTTCGACTGCCCCCCCCCCCTAGACAATATGCTGCCTACGCCCATGAAGATAGTATGTTTATCAAATTGTTTGTCGGTCTCAATCCAAATGTAGTTGCCACATACTCTCTGCTGTAGGTGTACATAATTAATAAATTTGCTTTCAGTCTTGACTCGGGTGAACCTGACCTCCAGTGCTTCTGACCTACCTTCAAGTTGCTCTAAGTGGTTCTCACTGTTTTATGTCATGCAGGGTTGCCACCCTGACCTGGAAGAATTTACTATATCGGAGAGGAAAAAATTTACTAGATCGCATCTGTTTTTACTAAATGCTCAAAAAAATTTTTTGCGCGTGCGGCTATGCCGCACGCGCACCATCAAGCATCGATTTTTACTATAGGAGCATAATGAATTTCCTTGTTTCTTCTTTTTTTTCTCCTTTCCTCTTTTCTTTTTGCTTTTTTTCTCCTTTCCTCTTTTCTTTCGTTTTCATAGTATGATTGAAAATTCCGGAAACCTATAAGTTCAAAAATCTTTGTTTTGATAAATACGTATATATATATTATATATATATATATATATATATATATATATATATATATATATATATATATATATATATATATATATATATATATATATATATATATATATATATATATATATATATATATATATATATATATATATATATATAATATATATATATATATATATATATATATATATATATATATATATATATATATAATATATATATATATATATATATATATATATATATATATATATATATATATATATATATATATATATATAATGTTACATTTCTACTTACTTTTAATTTCTCTCAACATGCTCCTTTTTTCTCAATAAAAATTTTCAAATTGAGGAGATTCACCTAATCAACTTGGGTGGTTGGCTTTTGTTTTGATTCCAATAGATTCCCGATCATCACAAATCCAAGTGTCATTATAGCTTCATTTTTATTTGGTAAGATTTGATACACAGAAAGCTAGTTTTATCGACCTTTAGACGCCGGAAGTGAAGTGTCTGTTTATGAAAATAGGTGACTACTTGTCTGTCTCTGAGACAGACAAGCAAAATTGTAAATTGTAAAACAGACAAGCAAAAATTGGAAATAGTCATATGTTTACGATAATTTTTTTCCCTGAATTTATGGAAAATAAAAAAAGTTTTGTTAACTATAAACTTTTTACTAGTTTTTACTAGATTTCGGGAAATTTACTAGATCCTCTAAATTTACTAGATTTTTTTTTTTACTAGATCTAGTAAAATCCTACTGACGGTGGCAACCCTGATGTCATGCCTTTAATGCACACTTCGTCATGAAGCATGTAACCACTTGATGAGAACGATATTTGACATTCCTCGTTCTTATCTTTATCTTCTATTGTTAAGTGACATTCGTTATGATTGACAGCAGTCTCTAGAAAATACTAAACATTATCTTTGAGTACCGTCTCTTCAACTACTAAAAATAACTATCAAGATTTAAATTCTACTAAAACGCTTAAAGTTAAAAGAAAGAAATGATGCATAAGTGAGTGACTGTTATTTATTTATGAACAACATGGGTGGCTAAATACGTGTCATGTTAAAGGTTTTATTTCGACGAGGGCTATCCACTTTCGAAAAGTGTGTACACCGTGTCCCACGTGCCACGTATGGCAAAAGTTTATTGTCTATGGGACGAGTAAGCATGGCAGCAATGGCACCACGCATGACGAGGAGGTGTGGTGGAAGTATGCCCAGTCGTCGTACGTGTGTCACGATGCTGTAGAACTGGCGGTTTTTCGAGATATACACAGTTGGTGGCTGAGAGTAGACAAGCCCTTGGATCTTAAAGAACATTTCATGTTTTGTTTTCACTAAAAACTGTACTCTTGGCTCTTTTTCACCTCTTAAAATGTACAATCGAAGAACTTGCCTCGTTCCCTTGATAGTCAATGATCCAAGGATCACTATCGTTCAAAAAAAGGGAGGGGTGGCCCACATTAGCCGCAGTTGATTTGAGGGGTGGATTCTAGGATAATCGGGGGTGCTGATAACGAATATTGGGGTGCAAAAGTTCACACGCGTGTAAAACCTGGTCATTTTAGCCTATAATGTCAAATATGGCCTGTAACAGCGTCATACCGCTCTTGATTTTATTTACATGGTAAAATAAACTGAGAACTTTATAAACTTGACATATTCTGAATCCTATGAACGAGTACTTTCACCTGGTATTTTAATTTTTTCCCCACAACCTTTCATTTTTTAGTTAACCCCTATTTAATTTTGGAAACAAGGTTTTTCAATATACTTTTCTTAGTTTTTTCGGTTTTTCTGAAACTTTTGCCTACATAAATAAATTTTTTATGTTTTTTTTTTAATTCTGCCCGTCATTACGAGTCAAACCATGTGCCTCTTTTCCAAAAATCTTAATTCTGGAGCAGCTATTTATTTTTTCTAAATAACGTCATAGCTTTCAGAAATTAGCCTACAATGACCAATTTTTTTTTTATTTTATTTTTTTTTTAGCTGTAAAAAAAAATGAAAATGAATCGTACTGCACATCATTCGAACCTCCAGAATGGCGTTTGCACGCTGTTAATAAAACAAAGTCGAGACTTGAATCTGCAAGAAAATATAAGCGTTTGAACAAGAAAATCCCCCCCCCCCCCAAAAAAAAAAAACTCTGAATAGCGGCGTTTTACTCGAGATTTTTTTCCACACAAAGATAGATCGCTCTTTTTTGAATCAAATCATATATTTACATGCTATACAACTAATATTTTTAACCAGGAAAAAAACAACAACAGATGCCTCGTTCTGCGATCGCATGCGCGAATTTGGTTTCCACAGCAATAAAAAAAAACCGAGCATCTTGCATATCGGGTTTTAGTTCCATAAAGTACTTAGCCATAAAAGGCTAATTTCTCCTTTATAGGCTAAAATCGTCAAGTTCTACATTAGTGCGAGCACGTGCACCCCGATATTCATTCTAAGCACCTTAGATTACCAGGAATCTGTACTCAAACCAACTGCGGCTGATGTGAGCTACCCCCTCCATTTTTTTGAACGATAGCGAGCCTTGGATCACTGACTATTGCATAAAGTACTGAAAACTACGACATAAAAGGATAGTATTTAGGATATTTATCTGATCTAGCTAAAGGTAAGGATTCTGGCAACAACGATTTTTGGGGGTGTCAGTTGTCTTGCCTGAGGTACACCGTGTTGGTACAACTAGTTCTGAAGCATGTAAACAGATAGGAGATGCGTTGGACAGCATTGCTCCGCTTTTCTCGATGCACAGCGAGTCCAGATCTACCATAAGGAATCATAGCCTCTGGATCAACTATTTAGATCTTATCTCTACCGGAAACGACTGTCTTTATGCTGAAGGAGCTGCGGACTGGGGATCAATCTTAAACGCAACAAAAGAGATGATGCCGATTTTTCTCGTATCTGGAAACCATAAATACGTTGCTGCATTGTATGCGATCTGACTTTAGAGTCGACCGTGAATCTGGACAAAGGTCATCGAGGAGTTTCTGGTATCGTTGGTGCGGCAACGAATGAAAATGCCAGGGATCGATATCTGGCTACTCTCCCCTTTCTCACAGCAGCCACCTGAACCCTGAAAGCAAACCTGAATATGGATGACAAGGCAATGAAGCATCATGAAGATACCACTTCGTTTACGAATCTGACAATATAAGGCGGAAATCGGGTTTTGGACTTGGTAGAGTTGTTCGGAAACCCATTCAAGACGAAGAGAACAGAGCTGCACAGCTTTATGACAGTGGATACAGCTCCAGAAGCCGTAGCAAATAGTCTGCTGAACTTCCGAGACATTTGCTTCGAAGCCATGAGCTCGTATCTCGAAGGGACATCCACGAAAGTGAAAGTTGGCATAGTGCAAACTTTCGCCTCTGTTGCCAAAAAAGGAAAAAAAAACAGCCACAAAAAAAGATTTTGAGGAAACTGAGGCTTAAACGAGCTCTGCGTCTTGCCAATTCAACCCAAACTTCGTCCCTCTCTGAGCTGCTGAAGTACGAGCTAGAGCCATATCCGACCTCACTCGCAGTATTATCATCAAGTCGTAGGGAGCCTCAGCTACGTATTGGTACAAATTCAACAGCCTTGAACTAAGTTCTGCAACAGTCTGTATTGCAGACATGGCCAAAAATGGTTCCACATACGCTTTTTGAAGACTCTCCTCGATCTGATTATATATTTGATGTCATGAGTGTCATAAGATATTATTGGCCAGAACAAAATGAGACCCCAGCAGATTTTGGAATAAAAGTTTACGATGGGATTCTTTGGAACATATCCGAAGCTTGTCAGTCTATCCATTTGGTTGGTGACAGGTATGACGGTCTTAGTGACGATAGAACCCGTGACGACTACTCGTTCAACCTCGAAGCATCTGGCTATCTATAAAGAAGAGGACTTCCTAGAGTAAATATTACCAGCCTGTTCACTTCCTCCAGCAAAGTTGCAACACTCTGGGACGGGACTCTCAGTAGTCGCTCAGCCAAAGATCGACTCTTGAATGTTCTTTTCGTTTCGAGGTCTGGGAGTACAAAATTTCGACCTGTCTGATGGTTCATCTCGCTGGAGGTTTAGAGAGTCGACATAGAGCTGTTACCGTTTCACCCCATTGAAGCTCCGTTGATGACGATCTCTCGTCTGGCCCTGAGGAAGCAGACATTCGGATGTTATACCACACAGCAGTTGCCGCAAGACGAAAGAGAACACTTTTGATAATACAAGTCAACGATATTTATATCGTCTTACTAGCTGTATACTACTTCCAGTATCTTGCTAGTCTCGGCCTCAAGCAGCTCTGGGTTAAGTTTCCATCCTACTGCATACCTATTCATACGGCAGCACAATAACTAGGAGTAACATTTTGCAACACCTTGCTGCTTGTTCACAGCTTGAGTGGATGCTTTGGAAAGGTCCTCTTTTTTGGAGCTGCGAAGTCTTTGGAAACTTCGTTGAGGACTTTAGGGGATGAAGTTCGAGTCCTTGCAGAGAAGCCATCATTTGTGCAAAGTGATGGTTTAGTCAACGTCTGTAAGCAGCTTGTGGTTACAGTGGATGGCAGAAGTGTGATAACTTCAATAGTCTGAATGACCTTCGAGCACCCCATGATTGGAGGATTTGCGGCGTTTACCACCAAGTGATATCTCGTTTCTGCTTCATTTGAAAAGGTGCATGTTCCAGTCACTGATTTGGATCCAAAGCCACAAACCCTGTATTGATTCACCTCAGGATACCGATATGGGCTGGAGAATTGAAGATCATGAACTTAAGTCAGGCCTAGTTTCTCTGATGCCGGATGGGCTAGCATTGCTTTTTTTGCAACTGTGACAAGACAAGGTGCGGCTCACGCTGCAAATGCTCCAAAATAGCTGACCCCCCAAAATGCCTACTTTCCTATGTGAATCAGAACGAGTCCGAAGACGAAGATGAAGAAGAAAAGAGATTTGAGCCAGCGTTTCATGCTCAGTTTTAAATATTTGATTTTTTATTTGTTTTGATATTAAACTGCTAATGCAGTCGTCTAAACCTTACTTTCAGCTGATCATGACAGTTACCGTCTACTACCTCAGTGGCCGTTGACCCAATCTAACCGAATGGATCATTGGTTCTGCTATGCTGCGAATTAAAAAAAATAGTATCTTGAATCAGCCTTAGTCACCTCTGCGCCACACGTTCACACGGCTTCGCCACCAAGGCTCGCTATTCAAAATTAAATATGGGTTAACTAAAAAAATAAAGGTTTTAAGGAAAAACTAAAAATACCAGGTGAAAGTACTCATTCTTGGGATTCAGAATATGTCTAGTTTATAAAGTTTTCAATTTATTTTTCCGTGTAAAAAAAAATCAAGTGCGGTGTAACGTCGTTATAGGCCAAATTTGACTTTATAGGCTAAAATACCCATATTCTACTCGTGTGTGAACTTGTGCACCCTAATATTCGTTATCAGCGCCCCCAATTACTCTAGAATCCACCCTCAAAACAACTGCGGCGAATGTGAGCCACCCCTTGAAGATAGCGGTCCCTGGATCACTGACTGTAAGTAATAGCAATGGTATGCGTTAATTGGAAGCAAAGTCGGCTAACTTTCTTTTTTTGTGGGGGGGGGGGTCAAACATTTGATTGACTTTTAATTTTTCACCTCTGGAAAGATTCTCTAAAAATAAATGTTATAAATTCGAAATGAAGAAAAATAGGTACTTGTGCATTATATGTTACCCACCGCTATATACTGTACTAGGAACTACTACAGAAACCAGACAAACGGGTATTTGCTAGATAAATGGATGGCAAAGCTTGATTTAAAATTGCGTTTACAATATTTAAACTGTTGTTTTTTGGGGTTTAGGGGGGGGAAGGTACCTAGGTTAGGTTACGTGTTTAATATATGCTATGCTTTACCCCCACCCCCCTAATGTGCAAATATATAGCCCAAATTTATTTTTAATCTATTATATATTCATCCTATTTTATTTTATTTAATTAGCATTTACCAAACTTGACTTCTTTCGTGGGTACCGTATAATGCACAAGTGCCGAAAAATACTTGATTGAATAGGCTGTAATGATTAGCAGCAGCAGTTTCGGCCCTGCTCTAAAATGTACTTGAATACATTATACTCAACCATATAAACACACAAATAAAATCCAGAGTTTTGGTGGCACCAATTGAGATTGGTGAGCCTTGCCTCCCCCCCTCCCCAAAAAAATTGTTTGCTCCACCTCACGATTCCGAAAAACCCTTTTTTTGTAAAATACCCGAATGACCTTTCACTTCTCCCTCACAACTACCAGACTGTCCATCCAACATTCCGTTCTAGTATGAGCTCTTTTTCATTTGCATATATCTCAGAAATTTGCTGAGAAAGTTTCAAGTGAAACAAGGTTATCTTATCGGTGATTGGGAGCTGAGAAACATTTAGTTGAAATAGATTATTCATTTTTGAAAAATATACTCGAAAAAAGGACACAAGCAGGAATATTTTCGGGGATGGGGAACAATAATAAAAAAACAAATTTTATTTAATAATTTGAATAAGAAGTGCTAAAAAAAATCCGAAGGTTTACGGTTTCAGGGGTCCGGGGCCGAAGGTCTCCCTTTATATGTCCCTGACTTGAAATGTAAAATAAAAGTTTGGACACCCCAATTAACAAAAATATTAGCGCAAAGTTATTATTTGTTGTGTATTATACAAGAATTTTTTTGATGTCATAAATATCATGTTTTTCCGTCGTTTCTGAGCTCTGCATAAGAGCAGGAGCGTCGTTTCGGGAGTTGGGGCAATTGCCCTCCCCCCTAGAAAAAATTTGGAGGAAAACTATTATATAACCCATGTCCCTTGACTATCCCGATATGGGCCCCTCTTGCCTCTCCCCCAGTAAAAATGCTGGAGCTACTCTCCTGCATAAGAGTTTGTTTCGTCTGAATCCTCGACAAATTTTCTCAGCAGCATTCTCAGAAAATTCAAATGAAACACAAGTTTCTCAGCCAACGCCTTGGACAAGTGATAATGCTATGCACTTTTTTTTTAAATCCGAAATGTCTCTGAAAATTGTAAAATGAAAAAGTCTTAATTTTTCAGCTCCATCCTTCAGGCTTGTGAAGTCTAATGGGCAACTAAAGTCGGAGCATAGGTAGTGGTAACAATTGGGCGAAGGCGATTGCCATTTCCCCCCGCCCTGGATCTTTTAAAGCAAATTTTTTTGGTATTTTCATTGAAAAAATCGAAAAAAGATACCCCACCTAGATTTGGCGTCGCCACTACCTCATACGTAGGTACATCGATTAACAAAAGCTTCTCCGGTTTTGCAATACAAAGAATGGGTTAAGACACCACAAATCCTCCGAAAAACGTTTTCACAACGATCCAATTCTTCTCACATGGCCAAATCAAATCAGTTTCTGTTTTGTGGTACAAGGGGTTAAACGGATAGACTCTATCCAAGGTAGTTTCTTGGTTTTAATTCAACATATAAAACATTTTTTATTTAGTAAAAAAGAAAATGAGTTTATAGTTTTGTTTATGTATGAGCCTGGTCTTTAGTAGGCCAGATATTTATTTGTATTTTAATGGTTTAGCTGCGGTAAATCCAGTATTTGAGTATGGATAATACCTTTCATAAGTTTATACTTTACAAATTACATAAGGTCATAACAGCTTGGCCGTATAGACCGTCATTACATAAGGTCATAACGCGTAGGGCGTATAGGCCGTCATTACATAAGGTCATAACGCCTAGGGCGTACAGACCGTCATTACATAAGGTCATAACCCCTAGGGCGTATTAGCCGTCATTACATAAGGTTACAACGCCTAAGGTGTACAGACCGTCATTACATAAAATCATAACGCCTAGGGCGTATAGGCCGTCGTTACATAAGGTCATAACGCATAGGGCGTACAGACCGTCATTACATAAGGTCATAACCCCTAGGGCGTATTAGCCGTCATTACATAAGGTTACAACGCCTAAGGTGTACAGACCGTCATTACATAAAATCATAACGCCTAGGGCGTATAGGCCGTCGTTACATAAGGTCATAACGCCTAGGGCGTACAGACCGTCATTACATAAGGTCATAACCCCTAGGGCGTATAGGCCGTCATTACATAAGGTCATAACGCCTAGGGCGTACAAACCGTCATTCCATAAGGTCATAACGCTTAGGACGTATAGGCCGTCATTACGTAAGGTCATAACGCCTAGGGCGTACTGACCGTCATTACATAATGTTATAACGCCTAGGGCATATAGGCCGTCATTACATAAGGTCTTAACGCCTAGGGAGTACAGACCACCATTACATAAGGTTATAACGCCTACAGCGTATAGCCCCTCTGGCAGGGAAAGCTGGAAAAATCTGAAAAATATGTTTCAGTTTTTGACAGTTGTTAATAATCAGTTGGTTGTAAAGGCACCTTTTTATGTTAAAGATGTGGCAAAAATATATTCGGGATCAATAGCTTTACCTTTCAAAAATTTCTTTTAATACTGACAGTTGCACTGAGTACTTTGAAAAGTTTTGACAGAAAGCCGGAAAAATCTGAAAAATGTGTTTCAGTTTTTGACAGTTGTTAATAACCAGTGTCCCAGCGTCTAATTATAAAGATTTTATAGTTGGATAAATTTATGTGTTTATAATATCGTAATTGTTTAAATAATCACTACAGGATGAAATGAAAAACATGGTCACAGATTGTTTGTTTACAAAATGATGGAAGATCCTTTTCCGAGCGTGACCACACCTCCAACACTAACAAGGGTGAGGGCCCCTCAACAACGGCCTCGATAGACCGAGAAGATACAGGTGATGGCAATTCTGAGAATGAGGACAATGATTCTTTGCATTTTGATGACGAGCAGTCGATGGTAGACACCGATCCCAGAACAGATGACAAAATCTCTTTGGCAGAGTCGCTGGACCTTGTATACGAAGCACTGTGTGACACCATTTGCCCCAGGCCTACCATTACCGTCCAACAGCCTCGCTCGGCGGCACAGCTGGTTTTGGCAATTGAGCCATTCAAGAGAAAACAGCTTATCACGTTACCTTTCTCCCCAATGCTGAAAAACTTCATCAAGCAGCGCTCAGAAGAACTGCAGTCAACAACAAAGAATAAGTCATTCTCAGAACGTGGTAATTTCTTTGATCCTCTCGACATACCGGGCCGAGTGAAAGCTTTCGAATGTCACGACACACATTTGGCTTCACAGGCACGCGCAACTCTTGTTTCGGACTTGCACTCTTTGAGTAAAACTTCCCCTTTTTTCCTTAGTTTTTACCCCTTTTTAGATATTGGCAGCTGGCAATCCTGGTGGTACGCAAAAATCATGGAACAAAACATTACAGAAGTGAATTTTTGTATCTTATTTGTAATTATTTGTATTTTAATGGTTTGGGTGTGTTAAACACAATATTTATGGTATGGTATAATACTCATTACATGAGGTCATAACACCTAGGGTATACAGGCCGTCATTACATAAGGTCATAACGCTTTGGGCGAACAGACCGGAATTACACAAGGTCATAACATCATTGGGTGTGTAGACTACCATTACGTAAATTCACAGCACCTTGGATGTACATGCCGTCATTGCATAAGGTCAAATCACCTTGGGTGTTCAGACCGTCATTAAATAAGGTCATAACGCCTCGGGCGTACAGACCGGCATTACATAAGGTAATAACACCTTGGGTGTACAGGCCACCATTATATAAGGTCATAACGTCTTGGGAGTACAGACCCTCATTACATAAGGTCATAATGCTTTGGGAATACAGACCTCCATTATATAAGGTTAAGACGCCTTGAACGTACGTACCGTCATTGCATAGTATTCTAACGACTACAGTGCTGGCCTATAGGTCTGTTCTGGCATGGGGTAAGTTTTACTGGTGATTAGAGTTGAATTTGCTTCTAACGTCTAATTACAAATACGCTATGGTAGCTGGATAACAGTATATACTTATAATATTGAAGAAAATATCGTTTCAAAACGTAGTACTTTCTTTGATCCTTTCGGCATCCCGGACCCAGCGAGAGCTTACAAATGTCAAGGCGCATTTTCAGCTTCACAGGCACCACGCATAAACCCAAAGTTCATTTTGTTACCATCAACTACATAAGTAGAGGACATAAAGTTCATATCAGTGGACAGAAAGTCATTCAGGCCTTAGATTCTTCCACACGAGTGATTTTGAGCATGCTATCATACAGTGACCTCACGTTAGGTACTGTCATAAAGATGTTAAAGGCAGAGGACGTCTCTCCTGACATTATCCCAAAAAGTGATAAAGTTCTTGGATTCTGTTAATAGATGTCAACAGCATCTTTCAAATATTCTTTCTAGAGCGTACTCAAAATTGATGTTTATGAGAAGAGATGCTGTCTCGAACTCAATTCCTGACTTGTCTCAGGAGATTAGGAATAAACCAAGATTATTATCTCTGGAAAGTATTTCATGTTTTCCGCCGACTTTAAAGACCTAACTCATAGAATGAGGTTAGGGTTCACTTTCAAAAACAAAATCTATCAGTTCAAAGTGCCATCGTGAGCTATGGCCATCGTAAAACCATCCAATTGCATGCTTACATGAACAAATAGATTCTGCACAATTAATTCAAGCCAAAAGTATTAGTACAGAACAATGTAAAGACCATTATGATTCTCCAGCACAGACTTGGGTTCATGCTGAGGGAGAAATCAGATGATTCTCCTGCACAGACTTGGGTTCACGCTGAGCGAGAAATCAGAATTGCAACCTATGCGAAGGATCATATTTCTCGGGTTTCTGGTAGACCTAGAGGTAAAGAGGGTGTACCTAACCCCAGAAAAGATTCAGAACTTGATACATGCAATCAAGGCAGCTTTGGAAAAATCGCAGACCTCAATAAGGCAACTGATGAAGCTGATTGGACTCATCAATATGGGCTCAAAAGCAATTCCTTTCAATAGACTAGATCTCAGGAAATGTCAGTTACTAGTGCTCAGATCGTAGGACAGGTCTTGGAACAACATAGATTTAAACATCCTAATTACGACAGAGATGAAAGAGGCATTTTCACCGTGGCTGAACAAGGACTGGCTGAGTCAAGGCCTTCCTCTCAAGCCCCCTATTGTTTCCAAAACAATATTCACTGACAGCTCAACCTGAGGGTGGGGTAGCTATCTAGAGGACCCACATCAAGACACTTCGAGGACTTGGTTTCCAGAAGAGAAATCTCTTCATATAAATTGCCTCGAGATGTGAGCCATAGCCAACACAATCAAAGCCTTTGCGGAGGAGCTAAGAAACGAGGTAGTCATGGTAGCGACGGACAACTCGACTGTAGTCAATTACATAAGCAAAGAGGGCGGAACCCGTTCTTCCTCCCTAGAGGAAGAATCCATAAAGCTCTCCGAGATTACGATGGTCCTGAACGTTCACTTGAGGGCAAGACACATCGTCGGATCACTTAATCTAGTAGCCGACACACTGTCACGAGAAGCAAAAGGTCTGCCCACGGAATGGAGTCCAAGCGAGAGTGTATTTAAAGCCCCGTCAAAATAGTACGGATTGCCAGAAGTCGATCAATTTGCGACTCGATTGAACCGGAAGATCGACGTATATTTCTCACCAGTTCCAGATTCTCTTGTGATCGGCACAGATGCCCTTGTCCGCGATTGGTCGAACAAACACAGCTATGCCTTCCCTCCATTTGCCCTGGTCCCAAATGTTCTGGAGAAGGTTCGAAAGTCTCTGAACTGCTGAATAACGCTAATTGCTCCACGATGGCCTCGCCAAGCTTGGTACACGAATCTTCTCAACCTACTAGTACACTTGCCTATACCTCTGGGAGATCAGTCAGATCTCCTCCAGCAGGGTTGACTTCGCCACCCAGCGCTAAGGAATCTAAATTTACACGGCTGGATGATACACGCTGTGACGAGAAGGAAAAGGTCTGCCCACGGAATGGAGTCTAAGCGAGAGTTTCTTTAGAGCCCCGTCAAAATAGTACGGATTGCCAGAAGTCGATCAATTTGCGACTCGATTGAACCGGAAGATCGACATATATTTCTCACCAGTTCCAGATTCTCTTGCGATCGGCACAGATGCCCTTGTCCGCGATTGGTCGAACAAACACAGCTATGCCTTCCCTCCATTTGCCCTGATCCCAAATGTTCTGGAGAAGGTTCAAAAGTCTCTGAACTACTGAATAACGCTAATTGCTCCACGATGGCCTCGCCAAGCTTGGTACACGAATCTTCTCAACCTACTAGTAGACTTGCATATACCCCTGGGAGATCAGTCAGATCTCCTCCAGCAGGGTTGACTTCGCCACCCAGCGCTAAGGAATCTAAATTTACACGGCTGGATGATACACGCTGTCACGAGAAGGAAAAGGTCTGCCCACGGAATGGAGTCTAAGCGAGAGTGTCTTTAGAGCCCCGTCAAAATAGTACGGATTGCCAGAAGTCGATCAATTTGCGACTCGATTGAACCGGAAGATCGACATATATTTCTCACCAGTTCCAGATTCTCTTGCGATCGGCACAGATGCCCTTGTCCGCGATTGGTCGAACAAACACAGCTATGCCTTCCCTCCATTTGCCCTGATCCCAAATGTTCTGGAGAAGGTTCAAAAGTCTCTGAACTACTGAATAACGCTAATTGCTCCACGATGGCCTCACCAAGCTTGGTACACGAATCTTCTCAACCTATTAGTAGACTTGCCTATACCCCTGGGAGATCAGTCAGATCTCCTCCAGCAGGGTTGGCTTCGCCACCCAGCACTAAGGAATCTAGATTTACACGACTGGATGATACACGCTGTCACGAGAAGGAAAAGGTCTGCCCACGGAATGGAGTCTAAGCGAGAGTGTCTTTAGAGCCCCGACAAAATAGTACGGATTGCCAGAAGTCGATCAATTTGCGACTCGATTGAACCGGAAGATCGACACATAGTTCTCACCAGTTCCAGTTTCTCTTGCGATCGGCACAGATGCCCTTGTCCGCGATTGGTCGAACAAACACAGCTATGCCTTCCCTCCATTTGCCCTGATCCCAAATGTTCTGGAGAAGGTTCGAAAGTCTCTGAACTACTGAATAACGCTAATTGCTCCACGATGGCCTCGCCAAGCTTGGTACACGAATCTTATCAACCTACTAGTAGACTTGCCTATACCCCTGGGAGATCAGTCAGATCTCCTCCAGCAGGGTTGGCTTCGCCACCCAGCACTAAGGAATCTAGATTTACACGACTGGATGATATCGAGCGTGGACTCGAAAAGAGAGGTTTTTCTAAGGAATCAGCCCGTGCAATTGCCTGGCCCAGCGACAATCTACCATTGAATTGTACAATGGAAAATGCCAAGTGTTCGTGGGTTGGTGTAGTGAAAGGAAGATTAATCCTCTTGAAATCAGTACTCAGACAGTTGCAGAATTCATGATATATCTAAAGACTGGTCGAAACCTCGTACCATCAAAGATATAAGGTAATAAAGCAGCAATACGCGGAACGCTAGCTCTAGCTACAGGAACAAATATCAGCAAAGATACTTGCTTGACGAAAATGATATAGAATTTTGGCACGAGTCACCGCTGACACAACATGATATTCCTGCCTGGGATCTTGGCCTTGTTCTAAGGTATTTTAGAACTTCACGATTTCTTGACTTGTGGAATATGGATATGAAAGATCTTACTCTTAAGACAGTATTCATTACTGCCATCGCATCTGGTCGTCCAAGGAGCGAAATTCATGCCTTGTCCTTCAGTGCAGCACAATTTTTGGATAATTCAGTAACTCTCAGGTTTCTCCCTTCGTTTAGACCCAAAACCGTGAAGCCTCATGAGATACCATCTCCTATCTTTCTTCCCGCGCTAGATGTAGATCCAGCTTTGTGTCCAGTGAGAATACTATCGGCTTACGCACAGCGAACGGCTAAAGTGGCGGTCAGAAAAGGGAGAAAAAAGTTCTTCATTCCTTTTTCTAAAACAGCACCACGAGAGGTGGCAGCTGGAACCATTTCTTCTTGGAGAAAGCAGCACATAACTATGGCATATGAGGCAGCAAAAGAAGAGTGTAGAAAAGGGAAAGCACACGACACAAGATCCATGGCGGCGTCATGTGCGCTATCAAAATCAGTACCAGTTGGTGATATAATGAGTGCTGCTGGCTGGTCTTTGGAGTCTACTCCCAGACAACACTACCTTCATGAAATAGAAGATCGAACCGATGCTTTACATTTTGTTGTTGTTCAGACAGTTTTATAGTTTATACATTTGAATATTTGAGTTTGAACTAATTTTTATATTAGTTGATTTATGAACTCACCACCAAATCGGTTGGAATCTAAGCTTTTGTTAATAGATGTACCAACGTATAAGGTAATGGAGACGCCAAAACCAAACTTTCGAATGAAAGTTCAGTTTGGCTATCCGATACTTACCTCATACGTCGGTACATAGAGTCCCTCCCTCCTCCCCGCTCATAGAGAGTTAAGGAATTATAAGGGATTTAGCTTAAAACAAAAACTGATTTTATTCGGCCATGTGAGAAGAATTGGATCGTTGTGAAAACTTTTTTCGGAGGATTTGTGGTGTCTTAACCCCGTTCTTTGTATTGCAAAACCGGAGAAGCTTTTGCTAATAGATGTACCAACGTATGAGGTAAGTATCAGCTAGCCAAACTGAACTTTTATTCGAAAGTTTGGTTTTTGAAAAATAGCTTATTTTGTATTTTCATTGAAAAAACATTGAAAATAATCCTACGCCCCCCTCCTCTCCCCACACCTATTTTCTTGCGAATTGGTGCTCCTGCGTTTAGATGCAACAACAAAAGACGCAATCAATATACCCTCAGATAACTCATGAAGCCATATCCTTAAAGTGGTGTAACCATATACTCTAAAATCCGTTGAGATCCTTTAAATTGCAATTAAGTTGAACATCCGGTAATATGATCTGGGATGTTTTCCGAGCGCGAAAGAAGTACTATCTAATGAGATATGTTTTATCTCAAATGGGATTTCTAAGCATTAATTAAATAAAAAAAACAAGTTTTTTTAACTGAAAGTAAGTTAAACTCTGTCTAGTGCTTTACGCAGAACCTACCAAGATGTGAAAATTGGAATGAATCAGATTAGGCTTTGGAAGCATCAAACCCAATATTAATTTAACATTAAATAAAAAAAAAACTATTTAACTGAAAGTAAGGAGCGATATTAAAAGTTAAAACGGACAAAAATTATTCCCTATATGAAAGGGGCTGTCCCCTCCTCAACGCCTCGGTCTTTACGCTAAAGTTTTTTATTGTTTCAAAAAAATAGAGTTGTGAGAAAGAGTCAAACTTTAGCGTAAAGAGCGAGGCATTGAGGAGGGGACAGCCCCTTTCATATACGGAACAATTTCTGTCCGTTTTAAGTTTTAATGTCGCTCCTTACTTTCAGTAAAAAAAAACTTGTTTTTTTTTTATTTAATTTTTGAACGCCTCCTCCTCGTCCTCCTCGGCTCCTCCTCCTCGCAGTGTGCTTAACAAATGACCAATTGACAATTCGTCTTAAGGTTACTAGACAGTGGCAAAAACTTAAAAATTTGGTCCCGGTAAAGTTGGGTCTTCGTCTGGATATTTTTAACAAAAGAAATTAACTGATTTTCAGCTAGTGTAAAAGGCATAAGATGTAAAAAGCATTCTTTGGAGCATTTCAAATACTTATTTTTTGGCTTCCAAGCATGAAAAGCACTTGTAAGGACTACGGTTCCAAATAGAAGCAACTAGGTAGCAACCAACATTTGAAATCACTTGAAATCACTGAAAATATAATAAAATGACTAGGGATAAGAAAACAGTAAGATCAGTGACTAATCACTAGGAGTGAAACCAGGCCCGTATCCAGGATTTTCTTGGCGGGGGGGGTACAAAACACTTTTAAAAACGTTACAAAAGTTTGTTTACATGCATTTTTGTTATGCTTTCCGAGTTGGACAGATAGGGGGGGGGGGAGTTAAACCCCCACACCCGGTATACGACCTTGGGTACGATAACGGTCTGGGGGCTTTGTAAAAATCTTTACGGTGCTTAATTACTACTACTACTACTACTAAAACTCACCGCAGCACCAAGCCGCCTGAGGCCAACACAGCTACGCACTTCCCTCCATCCCAATCTATTCAAAGCCTCCCTTTTTACACCCGCCCACGAAGTTCCCATTTCCTTTAAATCTTTCTTTATGACGTCCTCCCACCCCAGACGGGGACGACCTGCTTTCCGTTTAGCCCTAGATGGTTGGCTAAAAAGAACAATCTTCGGCAATCTGTCATCCTTCATCCGCACAACGTGCCCTAGCCACCTCAACCTTTCTTTCATTATAGCCCTAGAGAGCGGTATTGAGCCACATTTTTCGTATAGCCTATTGTTTGAAATACGGTCAGTCAGCCGAATACCCAGAACAATCCTTAAGCAATTTCTCTGGAAAACATCTAGCAAATCTTCATCCGCTTTTCGGAGCGTCCATGCTTCAGAGCCATATTTGACCTCTGTCATCACTGTAGCTTCTAATATTCTAATCTTGGTTTGCAGACTTATCTTCCTATTCTTCCAGACTTTTTTTAACTGTGAAAAAACGCCCTGAGCCTTGGCTATTCTATATTTAACATCTTCACTGCTCCCACGATCTTTACTAATAATACTACCAAGGTAAGTGAAGCTGCCCACCTGATCAATCTTTTCATTACCCGGGGACGTCACCTTTTCATCTTCACTTATTCCTAGCCTTAGTGACTCAGTCTTCCTAACATTAATTTTCAAACCAATTCTAACACCCTGAACTCGCAAAACCTCTAAAACTTCATTCATTTTGCTCACACTTTCATCTAGGATGCTTAAATCATCAGCATAATCCAAGTCCAGGAGACTTTTTCCTCCCCATTTGATTCTGTGGTCTCTCATTACCTTTCCTGTGCTCCTTAAAACAAAGTCCATCAAAATAATCCATACAAAGGGGGATAGAACACAACCCTGCTTAACTCCTGATTTAATACAAAACCAGTTGCTAACCTCATTTCCTACCTTAACCGCAGCAGTGTTATTCTCGTACATAACACTAATCATTTTAATGTATTTGTCTGGTATACCATACAAGGATAAAACCTTTACTAAAGCTCTTCTATCAACAGAATCGAACGCTTGCTCATAATCTATAAAACTGAGGACCAAAGGTGTTTGAAAACTCAGGCACTTCTCAATTATTAGCCTAAGAGTGAAAATTTGGTCGACACATCCTCTACCTTTTCTAAAACCGCACTGCTCTTCTCTTAAAACTTTGTCTACGGCATCTCTCAGTTTAAAAAGTATCATATTAGTAAGTAATTTACTACCTACAGAGACCAGACTAATACCTCGATAATTACCACACTCACTTTTATCATCTTTCTTATAATGTGGCTTAATTAAGGTTTTCCTAAGATCGTTAGGTACTTCCGCTTTTTCAAAAATCATATTCATAATCTTCAGTAACTTATTTCTAACCTCAGAGCCACCATATTTAAGAAACTCATTTACCACCCTATCAGCACCTGGAGCCTTATTATTCTTTAATCCTTTAGTACTGTTGCTAATTCCTCCTCACAAAACAAATCTTCCTTCACATCCAAGGTATCACAAACTTTTTCATTTTCCTCTATATTTTTTCCTGCAACTCTATCTCGGTTAAGCAAATTCTCAAAATGTTCGGCCCATCTCTCTTTAGTTTTTTCCTTATCGCTAATTGCGACCCCATTTCTACCTTTAACTGGGCCAAGTCCGGATTGACTACTCCCTCTCAATTTGTTAACGTGCCAGTACAATATTTTACTATTATGCCGTCTAGCTGCATCTTCCAGATCCTCGGCAATTTTATCCATGGCCTCCACTTCACACCTCCTTAGTTCATAATTTTATGCTTTCTCCACTTTCTTTACATTTCTTTTGTTTTCATACGATCTTACATATTAATTGACATACTTTAGCTTAATCAACTTAACTTTATAATAGTTTGTTTTTTCACTGGATTACTTGCTAGCAGCAATTATTTTTGTTCTCTTGTGCATCTTCATATTAATATTTGAAATTGAATTTATTCATTTTAAAATCTTGAAGGAAAATCATTCTCCTATACAAATAAAAACAGCTAAAACAATGAGGAATAAATCTAAGACAGCGAAATTTTTAATTATTTTTATGATGGGAAAGCAGTGCCGGATCCGTCGTTATTAAAGCCATTCCCAGGATATAGCTGCCGAAAAAAGCGTAAAAGTAGCAACAGCTTAAAAGTAGACGTCGGGGGCGCCTTGAAAGATTTCTCGATGCTACTCGAGCTCAAAAACCATTGTGCGTGAAGACAAGAGGCAAGATATGACAATGGGGTGATCATATGCAGGTCAAGCAAGATTTCAGTGCATAAACATGTATGTTTGACCAGACTTGCATGTTCAGTAAGAAATGCGTCTGAAAGCCATACTTCGAGGCGTAGATGATAAATATAGCGATAAAAGAAGCTTCCTGGCTATTAGAATATGAAATCCAAGCACAGAGTTTGAGACACCACAACTATACGCTTCGTTGCAAATTGTTGCTGCCACGAACCGAATTTTTTCATATGAACGGGAACTGCTTCGACAGTGATGTGAAAGTAGTTGTAGAAAAAGGGGAATTCACATTTAATATTTAATTATGAGCTGTCTTAGCTCCAGGGCCGTATCCAATTTTTTTTTTCAAGGGGAAGGGGATTTACAAAAGGATTTTTTTTTTTTTTACAAAAAGAACTTTGAAAAACGCATCAAAAATTTGTTTATATTCATTTTTTTAAGGTTTTGACGAGTCGAACAAACATTTTTTTTGGGGGGGAGGGGGTCAAATCCCAAACCCCCCTGGACATGGCCTTGCTTAGATCCCTTTCAAAGCCATGCCATCCTTCTTTGAGTCCTTAAACGTAAAATTTGAATATCATGAATTTTTCCATTAGGTTAATATAACTGTCCACTCAACTACTTCTCATGTTTGATTTCCACGGTTTGTCGACATGGTCCAGCACACACATGTTTACGTTCTATTCTCAAATTACCACTGGGAAAATAGAAATGCGTGGTTTCTTTCAGGTTCTTGTCAATAGTAACATAGAATTCTGGTTTGGGTGTGGTCTAATAATTTAAGAGATTCACAACTTAATAAGGCAGTCTTTATATTGAATTATAGCGACTGAATGTTGAAATATGATTTTCGTAGACAATCCTGAAATAATAATGCTCTTTGTGTTTGTAGAGGTAAAACAAGCTAAGGTAACCAGAAAAAACGCATATCATCGTTGCTGCTGGTGGCCAGGGGTTTAAGTTGCTATAGGGCAAGGAGGGACTTTGCCCATCCACATCTAACTACGCCTCCTCCAGCCCAATTTTGACCCAAGATTTTCGTTTGCCCTTGCCAACAGTTTGAAGCATTTACAATTGTTTTGGTTATTTTTGGAAATATGATTATATTATTTTTTATGTTATATACCTGATTTATCTACAACGCAGCTCATTTACTATTCACTTTTGTTAAATTCTACGCTCTATTGGATTTTTTCTAGTTCACCCCACTTTAGGCTGTTTCTGGGAAATAAGTCTGCCCCCTCCGGGACTATCCTTCCAACTTACTGAAACTTTTATCCCCCTCTCTAAAAACCTTATTTACCTGGGAATGCCAATTGGAAATTCAATTAAGGAAACTTAAGCTTGCCATCCAAAATCTTGAAAAACAGACAAGGATAGCTTATGCCTCACTTGTCTCTAACATACATACCTAGTCGTTTCCATCTTTCTAAACTTTATAATAGTCTAACTGTGACTCACCTTCTTGCTGTCTCTCCAATTTGGCAACTTTTTTCTGCTTCAAAAAAAAACTTGTTCACCGGATTTATTTTAAATTTGCTAAATTCTTTTTGCATATGCTCGCTTGGACTAGTAACTCTTTTTTGTCCCTAAAATTTGAACTCATTTTTCGTTCTACGATTATTGATAAAAGAGTGAAAGATTTTAAATCTTCCGCCAATGAACTTAATCATGATTGGTCTCTTTATTTTTATGATTTTTAAGATTGGGTTATGATTTTTATGTCTTTTGATTTTTGTCTTGATTATCTCGTGATTATGATATATGATTTATAATTATGTCTATGATTATTATAAAATATAAATGTTTTTACTTTTATAACTTTAATAAATCAAATATTATTAACATTTTGATTACTAAATGTCAGTATATGTATTTTAAACTGACAATGCACTTCATTTGTATTTTTTTCAGTAAAGTGCAAATTTTATTGTGGCCTTGGGAAGGCATAGGGGTTTTGAGCCCAACTTATGTTAATTTCTGCTTTTCGAGTTTGACTCGGTTATTTACTGTAATATCTGTTCGTTTTGGGTTTTATTTATTTATTGATGCTGATTTGTGGTAGTTTCCCGCTTGGTAGATTATTTCATTTTATTTTTGCTGATTTTTTGTTTAATGGAGTTCTTCACTTTTCTTTGAAAAACTTATTTTGTGGAAAAAGTTTTTTAATTAATTTCTGTTCGTTTTATATTGACACAGTCTTTTCAGGGAAAAAGAAAATAATGCTTTGAATCTTTTCTTTTTTTAAGACTTTATAGCTTGGCCTGCTATTTGTATGCTGGAGAAAAATTTTCAGCAATTTTTGATAAAATACACCCTTTTAAAAATCTGGACACAAATACTAGTGTTTAATTTAGTTTCATACCTCCTCTAGTTTACCTGAAATGGAAAACTTGATACCATTCGCAAAAAAATCTGTTTACTTTCTTTGATAGCTTGGATATACTTACACTATTTTGATTTGGTTAAATTTTAAGAGCAGAAATAGCCCCGAAAGTCTGAACATAATACCCTCAGTCGTTCTTGGGATACTGCTGAGATGCCTTATTGGGAATTAGCATTAACACAGTGCATTTTGATTTAATCTTAAAGCAACATTTAGTTTTTAAACATAATGGGCAAATGGGAGGGTGGGCACGGGAGGGGGATTAGTTGCCCTCCAATTACTTTCGACTATTAAAAAGGGCATCAGCCCTTTCTATTTTCAATCGAATGAGCCCTTTTCGAAGTTCCCACGACAACTCCCTCGATACTAAGTGCCCTGGTCTAAACAACAACAACAACAAAAATAATACATTGTACCCACATCGATCTTTACTATAAAAATGTCAAGCCTTCCAATCACTTTCGACTATGAAAAAGGGCATTAGGCCTTTTGATTTCCAATCGAATGAGCCTTTTTAGAAGTTAAACAAAATGGCTATCTCAAAATGTTGATTGGATTTGTTTGGGGAAATGGTGGGCGTGAGAGGGGCGGTAGTCGCTTTCCAATCACTTTCAACTATTAAAAATGACACTAGCCCTTTTAATTTCCAATCAAATGAGCCCTTTTGAAGTTTCCACGGCAAAAATTTTGATAAAAATCTTATATGCTCCCAGGATATAACTTACAACCCTTGCTCTGAGGGCTGTGGTGGGTGTCATTCTCAAAGACATGATTTCCAGAAGTTTCTAATACGTTGAACAAAATGGCTATCTGAAAATTTTGGTTGCATGTGTTTGGAGGAATGGTGGGCGTAAGAGGGGGGTTAGTTACCCTCAAATAACTTTCGACTATTAAAAAGGGTACTAGCCCTCTCAATTTTCAATTAAATGATCCCCTTTTGAAGTTTTTTTTACGATAACTCTATATATAAAAACCTTATATGCCCCCAGGGCATAACTTACAACCTTTGCCCTAGGGGCTCTGGTGGGTTTATCATCCTTAAATACATAATTTCCAGAACTTTCAACTGCGTTGAACAAAATGGCTATCTCTAAACTTTGATTGAATGTTTTTGGGGAAATGGTGGGCGTGAGAGGGCGGTTAATTACTCTCCACTCACTTTCGACAATTAAAAAGGGCAATTTCAATTTTCAATCAAATGAGCCCTTTTTGAAATTTCTTCAACAACTTTCTATATAATCTTTATACGCCCACATGGCTTAACTTACAACCCTTGCACTGAGGGCTCTGAGGAGGTTATCATCCTAAATGACATAATTTCAAGAACTTTCAAATACGTTGAACTAAATGGATGTTTCAAAATTTTGATTGGATGTGTTTGGGAAAATGGTGGGCGTGAGAGGGGCGTTAGTCGCTCTCCAATCACTTTCAACTGTTAAAAATGGCACTAGCCCTTTCAATTTCCAATTGAATTATCCCTTTTTATGTTTCCGCGACAACGCTTTCAATAAAAACCAGGGCATAAATTACAACCCTTGCCCCGAGGGTTGTGGGGGGGGGCAGAGGGTTTGTCATCCTTAAAGACCTAATTTCCAAAACTTTCAACTACGTTGAACAAAATGGCTATCTCAAAATTTCGATTGGATGTGTTGGGCGAAAAGGTGGGCGTGAGAGGGAATCATTTACTCTCCACTCACTTTTGACTATTAAAAAGGGCAATTTCAATTTAAATACATTCTAAGACCACACTGGCTATACATGACAAATGAAACTAAGAGAGGAAAGAAAATAACAAAATGAAAAATAAAATCAAAGAAGGTGAAAAAACGAGGATTTTGTCAGCCAGTAGTGAAACATAAAGAAGTAGAAATAAGCAAATATTTCGACAAGGACTTCCGCCGAGTCGTCCTCAGTGCTGAAAAAAAAGAAGAAAAGAAAAAGAAACCAACGAAAATCGAACCTTTCGAAGTTTACCTCACAACAACAGAACAGAAACTAAATAAGAACCAGGTTGGAATGAATGAAAAAGAAATCTACCAAGATGATTGAGCAATAATCCTTTTTTTTGCTACAGCCTTAGCTGGCCTACAAACTCGTTCATCATTTGATGTGCAAATAGGTTCTCTCAAATTATACCGGGCGAAAGCATTGATTGAGTCCTTCAAAATTAAACTGTCTTATATTGGGCTTAATGAAATGTATATATGTATGTATAAATTTATTGCCCATAATAAATGTAAAATACAACACTGATGGAGTATAAAGAAAGAAAATGGAAAAAAAAAAAAACAAATAAATTCTGACAAATACAAACGGAACCAAAACAGAGAAGAACAGACAAGAAGAAAAAAAAATTACAAATAGGGGCAATTATATGTAAGAACAAACATATTATCAAGGATGTAAAATTTCAGAGGTGCTTTCACCAATAATCTGCCTCCGATATTTCTCATTTCTTTTCTGTACCGCGGACACTGGACTTGCAACTCCATACCGCAAGGATAGTGAGCTGTTATTAGTCCAGAGAGGCAGCCTTAGCAGATATTTCGCATACTTGTAGAAATACTTCCGTATATCCTTAATATCTGAAGCAGTAAGAAGAGACCAAAATGGTGCAAGGGCAAGTAGATGCGGAACGGCAAAGGCATTATAAACGCTAGCTAAGATACGGCGGTTAAATTTAAACTTTAACGCAACTAGTAAACCATACGCATTCCTAGCTTTTCTGGCAAAAAAATCTTTCAAAAGTTGACGCGTGGCGCGAAGATTTGACCCAATCAGTACATTATCTCTATTTATTGCTAAATTTCGGTTTATTTATTTTTTTGTATCTCAATTACCTCTCTGAAAGTGTGTGGTAGGCCATTTACAGTAGATATTAAGGTTGCCTCGTCAAAAAGAACCAGAAGGGTTGGATTTTCGAAAATATGCAGGGCCAATGCCGAATCAAAGTTGTCATTGTTGTTGTTTCATTGCTGTTGTTGCAGTTGTCATTTCTCTTCACATCACCCTCCTTCTGTGAAAAGAGGGGTAATAATCTCTTTAGTCGACAGAGTTTTAAAAATCTGTTCTCGTAATCATATACATTCTGATTTAAACTATGTCAAGGATATTCTATTCTGCAATGGTTATCCAATAAAACTTATTGAAAATATCATAGATAGACGATAAAAAAAGATAAAACAAGAAAATAGGGAGCCCGCCCCCCTTGATTCAGTTACCCCTTGCAATTGAGAAAAAAACTTTCATCACTTTACCATACATCCCGAAACTTGGCGATAAACTTGGAAAAACTTTAAAAAAACAATCTCTCTGTTTCTTTCAAAACTGAACAAAAAGTTGAACATTTTTCCAACTCAAGAAAGGATAAAACTGACCCTGTACTGGGTAGTGGTGTCTACAGAATCCCGTGTTCATGTGGGAAATTTTACATTGGTAGAACCCATCAACAACTAGGTGAACGTTTGCATGAACCCAAAATTTCAATAGATAAGTCCCTGAGATTGAAAAATAGCAATAACAAGTTTTATTCGGCATTGGCCCTGTATATTTTCGAAAATCCGACCCATCTGGTTCTGTTTGACGAGGCAACCTTAATATCTACTGTAAATGGCCTACCACAAACTTTTAAAGAGGTAATTGAGATTAAAAATACATAAACCGAAATTTAGCAATAAATAGAGATACTGGAGATATATCATTAAACCCAATTTATGACAGTTCAATTTTGAAGGACTCAATCAATACTTTCGCCCGGTATAACTTGAGAGAACCTATTTGCACATCCAATGATGAACGAGTCTGCAGGCCAGCTAAGGCTGTATTAAAACAAAGGATTACTGCTCAATCATCTTGGTAGATTTCTTTTTCATTGACTCCAACCTGGTTTTTATGTAGTTTCTGTTCTGTCGTTGTGAGGTAAACTTCGAAAGGTTTGATTTTCGTTGGTTTCTTTTTCTTTTATTCTTTTTTTTTGTTCAGCACTGAGGACGACTCGAAAAAAGTCCTTGTCGAAATATTTGCTAATTTCTTCTTCTTCATGTTTCGCCACTGGCTGACAAAATCCTCGTTTTTTCACCTTCTTTGATTTTATTTTTCATTTTGATTCTTATTTAGTTTCTGTTCTGTCGTTGTGAGGTAAACTTCGAAAGGTTTGATTTTCGTTGGTTTCTTTTTCTTTTATTCTTTTTTTTTTGTTTAGAACAGAGAACGACTCGGCGGAAGTCCGTGTCGAAATATTTGCTTATTTCTTCTTCTTCATGTTTCGCCTCTGGCTGACAAAATCCTCGTTTTTTCACCTTTTTTGATTTTATTTTTCATTTTGTTATTTTCCTACCTATTTGCACATCCAATGATGAACGAGTCTGCAGGCCAGCTAAGGCTGTATTAAAACAAAGGATTACTGCTCAATCATCTTGGTAGATTTCTTTTTCATTGACTCCAACCTGGTTCTTATGTAGTTTCTGTTCTGTCGTTGTGAGGTAAACTTCGAAAGGTTTGATTTTCGTTGGTTTCTTTTTCTTTTATTCTTTTTTTTTGTTCAGCACTGAGGACGACTCGAAAAAAGTCCTTGTCGAAATATTTAATAATTTCTTCTTCTTCATGTTTCGCCACTGGCTGACAAAATCCTCGTTTTTTCACCTTCTTTGATTTTATTTTTCATTTTGATTCTTATTTAGTTTTTGTTCTGTCGTTGTGAAGTAAGCTTAGAAAGGTTCGATTTTCGTTGGTTTCTTTTTCTTTTCTTCTTTTTTTTTTGTTTAGAACAGAGAACGACTCGGCGGAAGTCCTTGTCGAAATATTTGCTTATTTCTTCTTCTTCATGTTTCGCCACTGGCTGACAAAATCCTCGTTTTTTCACCTTTTTTGATTTTATTTTTCATTTTGTTATTTTCTTTCCTCTCTTAGTTTCATTTGTCAATTTCAATTTCCAAACAAATGAGCCCTTTTTGAAATTTTTACAACAACTTTCTATATAAACCTTATATGTCCCCGGGGCATAACTTACAACCCTTGCACTGAGGGTTCTGAGGGGGTTATCATCCTAAAAAACCTAATTTCCAGAACTTTCGACTACGGTGAACAAAATGGATATCTAAAAATTTTGATTCGATGTGTTTGGGGAAATGGTGTGCGTGAGATGGGGGCTAGTTGCCCTTCAATCACTGTCGACTATTAAAAGGGCACTAGCCCTTTCAATTTTCAATTGAATGAGCGCTTTTTGATGTTTTTACAACATCGCTTTCTATAAAAACCATACATGCTCCCAGGGCACAACTTACAACTCTTGCCCTGAGGGTTTTAGGGGGGATGGGTTGTCATCCTTAAAGACCTAATTTCCAAAACTTAGAACTACGTTGAATAAAATGGCTATCTAAAAATTTTAATTGGATGGGTTTGCGGAAAAGGTGGGCGTGAGAGGGGCGTTAGTTGCCCTCAAATCACTTTCGACTATTAAAAAGGGCACTAGCCCTTTGAATTTCCAATTGAATGAGCCCTTTTTCAAGTTTCTACGGCAAAGATTTCAATAAAAACCTTATATGCCCCCAGGGCATAAATTATAACCCTTGACCTGAAGAATGTGGGGGGAGTGTCCAGCTCAAAGGTATAATTTGCGGAACTTTAAACTGTGTGGAACAAATTGGCTATCTCAAAACTTTGATTGGATATGTTTGGGGAAATGGTGAGCGTGGAAGGGGTGTTAGTTGCCTTCCAATCACTTTCGAATATTAAAAAGGGCACTAGCCACTCCAATTTCCAATCGAATGAGCCCTTTTTGAAGTTTCTACGACAACTCCTTCGATACGAAGTACCCGGGTATGGAAAAAGAATAAATAATACATTGTGCCAACATCGTTCTTTACTTAGGCAGTGCTATTGCGCTACCTATCATTGTAAAAACTACTTATTTTTGTTAAGTGTATAAATTTTTCTCTCTTCTCTTTTTTCCCCCTTATGTACTCTGTCAATTGGGGGATCTGCGCCCTTTTCTGTTTTGACAGTTTATCAATAAATTGAATTGTATTTGGTTTATGCTAATGGGGATGGCTTGACTCTGAAAAATAAAAGAATCCTTTGAAATGTAAGAATGTCTACCATAGGCAAGGGTCCAAACCCCCAACATTTCCCTGCTTCTTATCATATGGGCTGAATAGATTTCAAAACTTGACATATAGGCCTACGCTTTCTTGATCAAACTGAAACATCATTATGAGCGACAAAGTTACAGTAGAGGTGAAACTTGCAATGGGAAATTTGTCGATTAATTGTAGCTGCTCAATTGTAAGAGTGCTGCTGATTGCCCGATCTACCAGCACCTGGTCTGGTTTGCTTCCACATTTTTTTTTTTTTTTTTTTTTTTTTTTTTTTTTTTTTTTTTTTTTTTTTTTTTTTTTTTTTTTTTTTAATGAGAAATCCTATAATGTTCTATGATGCTCGTAAGCCTAATTGTGGATTTCATGCATTATTATTATCATTATTATTATTTTATTACCCATTATTAAACATACAAAATGTTGTAAATGGAGTACAAGAGAAGAAAAAAATAACAACAAAATATTCAAAGAAAACTCAACTACAGTAAAACAAGATTAAGAACTTTACTAGGACAAATTTTTTTCTTTACAAACTTAACTTATTGCGACGTATAACAAAGAGTAGCTTGGTTCAAATGCCTTTACAAATCGATCACGGCGATTCAGTACAGCTATAAGCGGGTCGGTTATACCATACTTCAGAGACATTTTTGAATTCCTCATCCAAATTGGAAGACGAAGTAGATACTTGCCATATCTGTAGAAAGTAGACCGAATACTGCGGCGATCAGACGAAGTAAATATTTTCCAAAACGGAGATAGGGCTAACACATGTGGCAAAACAAAAGCGTTATACACCCTTGCGAGTAGAAGACGGTTGAAGTGGCACTTCATTGAAACGAGAATTCGATAAGCTCTTCATGTCTTTACAGCGAACAACGAAACAAGGCAATCGTGAGTTTTTTTAAGATCACTACATATTGGAAGGCAAGGCCGAGGATCAACTGTGCACTATCTTTAACGCGACTATTATATACGAGAACTTCACTCTTCTTGGGATTGAAAGAAAGACCTATGTTACCGTACTCTTTGCTCAAAACACGGAAAGTCTCTTCCATGCCTACAACTGTTCTACTCGCGTTCAAAATGTCGTCAGCATAATCGATCAGCGAAACATTGAGACCTCTAAAGATACAAGTAGACTGAACCGGTTCTTGCGATGAAATAATACTATTATTGAATAGCGGTGGCGAAGTAAGTGCCCCTTGGCGTATTCCCTTCTCTATGGGTATAGGACTAGAAGATAGGGCTAAAGCATTAACACACGGTACATTTACACGCGCTTTTAATTTACTATACATATTCCTCAGTGCGCGTAGAATAGACTTATCCATGCCACGCTTCCGAGCAGACAACAAAATCTGAGGGTGCACACCGGAGTCGAACGCGCGGTTTACATCGTGACCGGCAAAATACAGTGTCTCATTTGAATCATCGGCGTCAATCAACAAATTAGCAATCATATAATGCGCGTGCTCTCTATTTATTATACAGAGAACATGATATTAGCAATCATGTTCTTTTTGAAACCAAATTGGTTATTCGGCGTTTTACATGTAGCACTAAGCCTATTTACAACCAGCAATTCAAATAACTTGCGCAGAACAGGTGCGACAGTTATCCGGCGGTAAGAAGAACACTGCCCCCCGTCTTTTCTGTTTTTTAGTACAGGAGTAATTACACCCGTGCAGAATAGGTCTGGAACAATCCCAGCATTAAAAATCATTTGGTACAGGAGACAAAGGTGCTCGACAAGGTTCTGACTTCCCGCTTGCAGATGCAATCCGCAGAGGTTATCCACCCCCCTCGACAACTTCTTCTTCAGTTTCGAGAGTGCCTCACTGACTGATGAATTAGACACAACAAAACCAACTTCCCGTTCACATTCCGCAAGACTCGCATCGAGCTCAATAGAAGATTTATTTTTCAGATCAGCATTAGGTGATGAAAACTCATGCGTAAAATATTTAACCCACTCACTCTCACTGGGCAGAACATCAACTGATTCTTTACGTTTCTTCTTTTTTAGGAATTTCCACATGCGATTGGGGTCTTGCTTCTCAGATTTACTTTCACATTCAATAATCAGAGCACGATGTGTTGCGAGGGTTTTTGCGAATATTCGCTTAGTATAAAATCGGATGGAGTTCACGATGCCATGCCTTGATCGGCCGTTATCTATCCACATGCGTAACCAGAATTTTGCGTCCGCACACGCATCTACAAGATTTGAATTATCGGACCAGTGGGGTATTTCCGAGCCAATCCGAACACGACAAATCGGCACTGCAGCCTTTTCCGCACACTGAAGGGCATGAACTATTCCGCTATAGTATATATTGATCAGAACTTGTTTATCACTTGCTGCAACTGAAGAAGATTTATGAAGTAGATTGTAAGGGATGCGAATTCTTGCTAAAATATCGTCACATACATTCTGGTAGAAGGGGGTATTAATTTTATCCCACATAACTTTCTGGTACCATTTGATTCCACTGGGCAGATCAGGGTGGGATTTCGGATATGAAATAGGTGGGAAAACAGAACCAACTGGTAAGTGGTCAGATGCGCTGGTAGATGTATCCACATGTGACTGGCAAAGGGGAACTGGTTGATGTGAACACATTATAAAATCAAGAGATGAAGTCGCTCCAGAGTTATGCACATACATGAAATCAAGATCATTTTCCATTACGTTTAGACCAGAGCATGCAGTCGAGAGTACTTGGGATCTAGGGCTTTCCGGATTCATCAAATCACAGTTCATATTACCGGCAACAATGGATGACAAATCTTGGGTGCAACAATTGGCAATAGTGTTTACTAATTTCCGACAAGCACTGTCGAGCCTGGAATCTGATCTAGATGATTTGTAGTCCGTAGGCATATAAACTGAGAAGATTATTGTCCGTTCAATCTTGATCGCAAGAAAATTATCGGATACCTGGAATACTGTCGTGCGTAAAGACTTTGAAACAAGGATTGCGATACCGCCTGATGGCTGGCCTCTGCCACTCGATTTCGCACCAACAGCAAAAAGATCGATTGAATCACCGATATTTAACAGTTCAGTCCCCTCTTTTGACAGGAAACGTTCCTGGAGACATACAACGTTATGACTGCGAATTAGGTTTTCGAGGATTGGCAGTTTGTTGATTACATTTTCATTAATGTTCCAAGTAATCAAACTTAATTCGCGATTCATTTCTTAACTGCAAGAAACTTTTGCGCTTCCGGACAGCTGAAACTGTAGCATGGATATTTGTCCGAACCACAGAGTGCGCATTTAATCGGTTTGATGGAAGGGTTGTCCTTAGCGCTACTGTGGTTATCTCCACATCTAGAACACTTGGATTCGTTCTTGCAGAATTTGGCCGCGTGACCAAATTCTTGACAACTGAAACATCTCATTGGAAGAAATAGATATTCAGAGATTGGGATGCGTTCGTAATGAATCACTTGGGGTGATTTAATGGCGTTTTCAAGGTCCACTTTGGAAGAGAACTGAAGTTTGAACGACCTAGAATTACCCAACTGCAAAGTTCTCGAACAATTCGGAATAATCTCGCAGAGTTCCACATCGCTCTTATCTGCGGTAACGTGGCGTGCTATTCCGTAGAAAGATGGTTGTTTCACTTTTGCCTCAACAGATCTATCATTAGCACATAACGCCTGCGCAGCTGCATTGGCAGCTCCTTATCGGCTAGTACTACGCGCCACCCACTCTTCAATGCTCGCCGTTCAACAATACTAGAGGAATTGTCGCCGCATACCTTATCTAAGTACTCCTTTCTCATTTCTTGGTTCCTCAAGTCTTTAGGGTGGTTCTTTAGCACAACTGCGTAGGTTGGCTGGGGTGTGGGGGACGATTGCTGAGACGAGGATCCAGATCCGCCGAGCAACCACTGAACAGGGGGACGATCACGCTCGATAAAACTCTCTAGCTTAGAACACATTTCGTTTACTTTCCTAGTAATAACAGCGCTTACTTCCCCAGGGACAATGGGTACTTCGTCTGGCTCATAGATGATGTATTTAGGGAGGGCAATTTTCTTTTCGTCGCAATATTTGAGCAATTTCAAAATGTCAGAGATATTGTCAGTCAAAATAACTTTCATGCTCATACGAGTACTAATAGCAGAATCCCTCGATATTAATTCTTTCGCCACTTGAATTTCTTCTTTCTTGAAAAATCCAGCCGCTGTTTTCGCAATCTCATCAGACCGATTACCAGATTTCAAAGCACGGAAACAAAATTCAGTAGTAGGTTAAGCACAAGCTTATCACTTGCCATCGTTTGCAATTATGTTCGTGGATGCGCTCGTGCGCGCCGTAACATCGGGTCTTAAGGGCCGAGTTACCCTTTCCGGGTGTGCAGTTCTGCAAGTCAAAACACAATTTATTTGGTTAGTATACTTTTGTATCAGATAGCAAAAAAAAAGAAAAGAAAGTACTTTTGTCTTATAGCCACCACACTCAAAGATCTTGTATCGCGAACATAAGACAATAACCTGTTTTCATGGTCTTTATACCAGACAATATTAGCTTCGGCTTGGTGGGAAACTACATTGTATTGTAGCTATACTTTAATTGTTTCTAGGCGAATACCCCACCGTCGAAGTCCCCCCCCCCCCGCAAAATACCCCCTGGAAAATACCCCCCGCGCAGACAATACCCCCCAGAAAATACCCCTCCGGAAAATACTCCTCCCCCCTGAAAATAGCCCACCGTGGAAAATACCCCCCGCGGAAAATACCCCCCCCCACGGAAAACACCCCCCCCGTGGAAAATAACCCCCCCCCCCACAGAAAATACCCCCCCGCGGAAAATACCCCCCGCAGAAAATACCCCCCGCGAAAAATACCCCCGTGGAAAATAGCCCCCCGTCGAAAATAAGGCTTTCCGAATTTGAGAATTTTATTTGAGTTTTATTTTTTAATTTCCGTAGGGGGATGGAATTTTGATACTTGTGCATTATGTGCCACTCAGTCAAGTTTACGCTGTGTAAAATTCGAGAACACACCGTTTTTTTGTTAGTTTCTTCGTTACTTTAGAAATAAATTTACGCTATAGACTTGCACATTATGGGGGGGGGGGGGTAGGCATAGTGGGTCTGCATGCAAAATGTGTTTGGTACAATTATTCTTCATATTAGATAGACAGACAAATAAGTGTATTTTAAAGCCAAATATACGGCGATGAGCACAGTAAAATAACACAAATGAATATAGTGAATGGGGGGGGGGGGGTGTTTAACCCCCCGGAAAATGCCCCCCACGGAAAGGAAGCCCCGTGGAAATTACCCCCTCCTTGGAAAATACCCTCGCGGAAAATAGCCTCCCCCATTTGGAAAGTAAGGTTTCTAAATTTGAAACTTTTATTTGAGTTTTCTTTAGTCTCGTTGACAAGTGCTAAGGAATGGTAGAAAGAGGAATTTATACACCAGAAGTTTCTTAAAAACTTAGAAAAAAAAACACAAATCCATTTGTGTCGAAAAATCTTCCATATGATTTTCTGCAATTTTTGGCAGTAGTGGGTGCCAAATTAAAAACAAAAAATTGAAGAAAAAAAAAACAATTTAGGCAAACAATCATCAATATTAAGCTAAAACATATGGCACCAAAAAGTTTGGCTATCCTTTGAAACAATAGTTGGCTTTGGGAACCAACAAATTCTAAATTGTTTAAGTTTTTACGGACAAAAGCGTTGTCAAATTCTACGAGATTGTTTTGCTAATTTTCCAAGTGTAAAACTACCACAAAACACCATTAACAAATAAATGAAACCCAAAACTAACAGAAATTATAATAGATAGCCTAGTCAAACTCAAAACGAGCAAAAAGTAAAAGGAGTATGGCTGAAAACACCCATGTCTTCTTCAGACCATAAAATAATTTGCACTTTACTTAAAAAAAAAATAACCGTGTATTGTCAGTTTGATTTACATATTGTGATATCTATTCTTTATAGTCTTAATACTTCTTTATTTGTTGAAGTCAAAAAAGTGAAAACATTTAAAATGTATTTTGTTTTCAGTAAAGTACAAATTACTTTCTGGTCTTGAGGAGGTGTGGGGGTTGTCATCCCTACTCATGCTAATTGTTGCTATTTTGAGTTTGAATGGGCTATTTATTGTTATTTCTGTTCGTCTTGGGTTCAATTCATTTATTTATGGTCATTTGTGGTAGTTTTACGCTTGGAAAATCATTTGAATTTATTTCTAGTCATTTTTGGCTTAACGAGGCCATGGGCACTGGAAAGGGGGGGAGGCAGCGGGGGGCCTTGGCCACCACCTGGAAATTTGGGACTATATAGTAATTATAAGGAAACCAAAGGAAAAAAGCAGAACAGGGAAAACCATGGAAAAAATGTTTATTGTCCCATTGTTGGCTGCCTGCCAATAGATTTTGACCCATAATAAGGAAAAATATAAGTTCTAATTTGTGACTGAGTGACCTCTAACAAGTTTTCCACAAAAAATTTTTCTATACGATTTGGTTGGAGCAAAAAAGAAACAAAACAACAAATGCTTCATAGTATTGAATGGTAAGTAAATAACGATCCTTGTCAATAACGAAAGTATAAGAGCCTGACTATTGATATCATTAAGTCAAAGAATCAGCTTTTTATGGTGATCTTAAATATGTATTTGCTTATTAGTAATTAGTGTAGCTATTAGAACACAAGAAAGTTCGCATAATTATAGAAAACACAAGGAAAACAACTTAATAAGGGGCGATTTCGGTAAAAATATGACGTCAACTTTTGATTGCATTGCAAGAGTACCCATGAGCTGATGTATGAAGCCACAATAATCAGAAATGTTTCCCCTGGACGAAATGCTATATTTCTGTATTCTCCTCCTGAACGGATACGTTTTTTGTGTTTTATTATCAGTTTTTTTTTTTCCAGGAGTGATGGTATTTATTTAGTTGTCACTTTGAAAAAAAATTAATTTTTTACAGTTATGAAGTTTAAAAGTGTCAAATATACTGGCTTTTGGCATTCTAAATTAAATTAAAAATTTTGAATTAAAATTTTTTATTTGATTTTCTTAATCTTAGTTTTGATGTTTTACTTTGAACAAACCACTTTGATAATGCGTTACTTTTTGTAAATAGCGAGGTATCTGGAAATTTTGTTAACCAAAAAAAAGACAAAAATGAGTAGAAATAAATTCAAATAAGTTTCCAAGCGTAAAACTACCATAAATCACCATAAATAAATGAATTGAACCCAAAACGAACAGAAATAACAATAAATAGCCTATTCAAACTCGAAATAGCAACAATTAGCATGAGTAGGACTGACAACCGCTCAACCTCCTCAAGACCAGAAAGTAATTTGCACTTTACTGAAAACAAAATACATTTTAAATGTTTTCACTTTTCTGACTTCAACAAATAAAGAAGTATTAAGATTATAAGGAATAGATATCACAATATGTATATCAAACTGACAATACGTTTTTTTTGTTTTTTTTTTTTAAGTAAAGTGCAAATTATGTTCTGGTCTGAAGAAGACATGTGTGTTGTCAGCCATACTCTTTTTTACTTTTTGCTCATTTCGAGTTTGACTAGGCTATCTATTGTAATTTCTGTTAGTGCAGGGTTTAATTTTGATGATTGTTTGCCTAATTTTTTTTCATCAATTTTTATTTTTAATTTGGCACCCGCTACTGCCAAAAATTGCAGAAGTTCATATGGAAGTCTTTTCAACACAAATGTATTTGTTTTCTTTTTCTAAGTTTTTAAGACACTTCTGGTGTGTAAATTCCTCTTTTTCCCGTTCCTTAGCACTTTTCAACAAAACTATAAAAAAAAACTCAAATAAAAGTTTCAACTTTAGAAACCTTATTTTCCACCGGGGGGGGGGGAGGGTATTTTCCAAGGAGGGTGTATTTTCCGCGGGGGTTACTTTCCGTAGGGGGGGGGTATTTTTTCGTGGGGGAGGTCATTTTCCGGGAGTTATACGCACCCCCTATTCACTATATTCATTTATTTTATTTTACTGTGCTCATCGCCGTATATTTGGCTTTAAAATGCACTTATTTGTCTATCTATCTTATATGCAGAATAATTGTACCAAACACATTTTGCATGCAGACTTGCCATGCTTACCCCCCCCCCTTCTAATGTGCAAATCCATAGCGCAAATTTATTTCTAAAGTAACGAAGAAACTAACAAAGAAAAAAACGGTGTGTTCTCGAATTTTACATAGCGAATTTTACACAGCGTAAACTTGAGTGTTTTTTCCAACTATTTTTTTTTTCAATGACCGTTTTTCAGAGTATTAAATACTATTATTAGGTTTATGTTATTGACAAGGATCGTTATTTACTTACCATTCATTACTATGAAGAATTTGTTTTTTTGTTGTTTTTTTTTTGCTCCAACCAAATCATATAGAAAAAAAATTGTGGAAAACTTGTTAGGGGTCACTCAGTCACAAATAAGAACTTATATTTTTCCTTATTATGGGTCAAAATCTATTGGCAGGCAGCCAACAATGGGACAACAAACATTTTTTCCATGGTTTTCCCTATTCTGCTTTTTTCCTTTGGTTTCCTTATAATTACTATATAGCCCCAAAATTCCAGGTGGGGGCCATGCCCCCCTTGCCCCCTTGCCGGTGCCTATGGCCTCCTTAAGACAAAAATGAGTAGAAATAAATTCAAATAAGTTTCCAAGCGTAAAACTACCATAAATCACCATAAATAAATGAATTGAACCCAAAACGAACAGAAATAACAATAAATAGCCTATTCAAACTCGAAATAGCAACAATTAGCATGAGTAGGGCTGACAACCGCTCAACCTCCTCAAGACCAGAAAGTAATTTGCACTTTACTGAAAACAAAATACATTTTAAATGTTTTCACTTTTTTGACTTCAACAAATAAAGAAGTATTAAGATTATAAGGAATAGATATCACAATATGTATATCAAACTGACAATACGTTTTTTTTGTTTTTTTTTTTTAAGTAAAGTGCAAATTATGTTCTGGTCTGAAGAAGACATGTGTGTTGTCAGCCATACTCTTTTTTACTTTTTGCTCATTTCGAGTTTGACTAGGCTATCTATTGTAATTTCTGTTAGTGCAGGGTTTCATTTATTTATTAATGGTGATTCGTGGTAGTTTTACACTTGGAAGATAAGAAAAACAATCTCGTAGAATTTGACAACGCTTTTGTCCGTAAAAACTTAAACAAGTTAGAATGTGTTGGTTCCCAAAGCCAACTATCCTTTCAAAGGATAGCCAAATCTTCTTAGCTTTTTGGTACCATATGAATTTGGTTTAATTTTGATGATTGTTTGCCTAATTTTTTTTTTCATCAATTTTTATTTTTAATTTGGCACCCGCTACTGCCAAAAATTGCAGAAGTTCATATGGAAGTCTTTTCAACACAAATGTATTTGTGTTTTATTCTAAGTTTTTAAGACACTTCTGGTGTGTAAATTCCTCTTTTTCCCGTTCCTTAGCATTTTTCAATCAAACTATAAAAAAAACTCAAATAAAAGTTTCAACTTTAGAAACCTTATTTTCCACCGGGGGGGAGGGTATTTTCCAAAGAGGGTGTATTTTCCGCGGGGGTTACTTTCCGTAGGGGGGGGGGTATTTTTTCGTGGGGGAGGGCATTTTCCGGGAGTTATACGCACCCCCTATTCACTATATTCATTTATTTTATTTTACTGTGCTCATCGCCGTATATTTGGCTTTAAAATGCACTTATTTGTCTATCTATCTTATATGCAGAATAATTGTACCAAACACATTTTGCATGCAGACTTGCCATGCTTACCCCCCCCCCCTTCTAATGTGCAAATCCATAGCGCAAATTTATTTCTAAAGTAACGAAGAAACTAACAAAGAAAAAAACGGTGTGTTCTCGAATTTTACACAGCGAATTTTACACAGCGTAAACTTGAGTGAGTGGCGCATAATTCATAAGTACCAAAATTCCATCCCCCTACGGAAATTAAAAACATAAAACTCAAATAAAATTCTCAAATTTGGAAAGCCTCATTTTCCACGAGGGGGGGGGTATTTATTTTTTTTTGGAGGGGGGGGGGGTATTATCCGCGGTGGGCATTTTCTGGGGGGGGGGGGGGGGGCTGGGCCTGAATAGGGTCCTAGTCTATAGAGAAACTTGGCTTGATTTTGTTAGTTTCTGTGGACATTCCTAGCATCACTAGAGAAACATAAAGAAATCAGTAAAAATGGTGATAATTCAGGGGTTGCTACTCTGCTTGATTATGCAAGCATTGACTGTATCAAGAACTCTGTAATCTGTGTTTTTTTTTAAACTTACGTCAAAGTTGATGTATTCGACTGGTCCGGTCTGCTGATTCAGCGTTTTTATTTGTATTTTTTTCATTTCTTATTTTGGATCCCTTTTTCGTTTTCTCTCTAAGTTTAGTTGTTTTAGATTGTTTCCTTTTTTTCTTGAAGTGCTAAATTTTGTTGTATGCTGGTTTGAAATGTTTTTCTATAAATAAAATAAAATCCTTGACGCCCCGGTGCTAGCCTACGCTTGTACACATGCATTCCTAAGCTTACATACATAAGCTAATTTATGACTCGTAGATTACATTCTGCTAATTCATCACAAACCAGTTTACAACCCTGTACATAGAACAAAGATTGCATGAGAGTTCTTGAACTCTAGGCAGGTTAGCGTGCCTTTCCAAAAACTAACAAATAAGTATTTGTCAAACAAGAGAGTCGTACTTACTCCCGCCATTTACCCGTGCAGCCATTTAAACATTTACCTCTCAATTACTTGGATTATCTGTCTTGGCTTTTTCTTTCTAGAATTAGCCATGTCTTGATGCCTACTGCAAAATACTTGATTTTCAATGAAACCGCAAAATACTTTTATATTGCAAAATGACGGTTATTTAAGAAAAAAAATCCGCGGGGTTCATTTGACCCCAACTAAATATTTAAAGTACCGGGGATAGTGAAATGAAATCTGAGTTTGAACTGGTCACATGGAAACTTACATAACCATATACATCTTGAAAAATTGAGAAAAATCGAGAACTCAGGTTTTAATTAAAAAGAACTCCATATCTAATTTTGTTGTTTTGGCAGTAACGAGCGCTTAATTAAAAAAAAGGGAAACGTGGGTGAAAAATCAGCGAAAAATAAGCTAAAACATGTGGCACCTAAACAGCTTAAGAAAATGTAGCTTTCCTTTGAAGGTTCTGTTGTATTTGAGAATCAACAGATTGCTAATGATTGAATTTTTACGGACGAAAGCGTTGTCAAATTTAATAAATTAGTTTTGCTTATGTATATATGTGGCAACACCGGCGAAAATGCGGTGCTACTATAACAATTCCGTAATTTTGAAACAACCGAAAGAATTTTTTTTAGAAAATCGGGTTTTTTCGGGTATAAGTAGGCCTAAGATGGGTTTAAGAGGGGGGGGGGGCTAAAGATGTTTTTATTTTGATTTCCTTAGAACCTTAAGAATTAAGGTTGGCACCGTAAATCGTTTCGAAGGAACATGGAGCCACAAACATTTAATTTATACATAGCATACATATCATTACATAGCATACATACATAGCATACATTCCTGTCAGCTAATACAATCAGTTAATACATATTAATACACACTACACATTAAGTGGATTTGATACACATTTCTTTTCAATTAAAACAAATAATCAGTTAATACACATTAAGGGGAATTAATCCACATTTATTTTCATTTAATTCAAAGAATCATTTAATAGACCCAATGGGGAATTAATACACATTTCTTTTTAAGGTCGAGTCAGGTTGAATTGGATAATAAACTTGAGGAGCTTTCTGCTGTTCTGGCATCCGTTGAAGCAGAAGCAGGAAGTCCAATTGATATTGAGAGTTACGTGAAACGTCTGCTAGACGCAAAGAAGCGTGTCTCAAACGTTGTTGCTAGCCTGAACTCTACTCAAGTAAGTAGTTGATTTTTAATTCCAATTTTTTGTTGTATGCAGAGTTGCCAGATAGGGCGCATTTGGGCGTTTGTGCATAGATTTTTTCAAACTGGCGCTTTGTGCCGATTTTTTTTTTTTTGGAAAATCGGCACATTTTCAAAAGAAAATATCGGTCTTGGCACATTTTCACTTTTATGGCGGCGCAACTATAAACCAGACATCTGCTAATACTGGTTAGAGGCAGTGTTGCCACCGCTGGTGATTTATCACCAGATCTGGTGATTTTTCATCCTCCTGGTGATTTTTCTGGTGATTTTCTTGAATCTGGTGATTTCTGGTGATTTTCGTTTTAATCTGGTGATTTCTGGTGATTTCCATTTAGTTTGCTGATTTTTTACTAAATTTGTTGACATTCCATGCATGATTGGTTTCGCTGTCTTACTGAGGTGAAATAATCAGTGACTTTCACATTTTATGTCTGGTTTTTATTCGTTATTTCTAAAGAGTGGCATTATTTTGGGCTTCTGTGTATCCTTTTAGCTTGGCAATTTGCTTCCCCACGGTTAGAAATTTTAATTTATAAATATACACATGTGTGTCCCATATGTGATAAAAACGGATTGAGGCTCAGAAACGAAAAAAAAATCTCAGGTAAAGAAAGCATAGTCCCACATGAACATGGATTCAGCAGCCTAGGCTAGGTCGTTTTCAAGGGACTTAACAGTCTCAAGAAACCAGGGGGCTCAGTCTCAAGGGGCTCTCGTCTAAGGAACCAGGGATAAAAACGATCATAAGCTAATGAAATTCGATTTGAGGACAAAAGAGGATTATTGGGTTATTCTTTTCAATGGAAACCTATAAAAAAGAAAAAGAAAAGATTTTGCAAAGTAAAGACAAAGAAAAGCATAAAAGTAGTTAAATAAATAAAAAGGCTGAAATTCGATTTGAGGACAAAAGAGGATTATTGGTGTTATTCTTTTCAATGGAAACCTAGAAAAAAGAAAAAGAAAAGATTTTGCAAAGTAAAGACAAAGAAAAGTATAATAGTAGTTAAATAAATAAAAAGGCTGAAATTCGATTTGAGGACAAAAGAGGATAATTGGTGTTATTCTATTCAATGGAAACCTATAAAAAAGAAAAAGAAAAGATTTTGCAATGTAAAGACGAAGAAAAGTATAAAAGTAGTTAAATAAATAAAAAGGCTGGAATTCGATTTGAGGACAAAAGAGGATTATTGGTGTTATTCTTTTCAATGGAAACCTATAAAAAAGAAAAAGAAAAGATTTTGCAAAGTAAAGACAAAGAAAAGTATAATAGTAGTTAAATAAATAAAAAGGCTGAAATTCGATTTGAGGACAAAAGAGGATTATTGGGTTATTCTTTTCAATGGAAACCTATAAAAAAGAAAAAGAAAAGATTTTGCAAAGTAAAGACAAAGAAAAGTATAAAAGTAGTTAAATAAATAAAAAGGCTGAAATTCGATTTGAGGACAAAAGAGGATTATTGGTGTTATTCTTTTCAATGGAAACCTAGAAAAAAGAAAAAGAAAAGATTTTGCAAAGTAAAGACAAAGAAAAGTATAAAAGTAGTTAAATAAATAAAAAGGCTGAAATTCGATTTGAGGACAAAAGAGGATTATTGGTGTTATTCTTTTCAATGGAAACCTATAAAAAAGAAAAAGAAAAGATTTTGCAAAGTAAAGACAAAGAAAAGTATAATAGTAGTTAAATAAATAAAAAGGCTGAAATTCGATTTGAGGACAAAAGAGGATTATTGGGTTATTCTTTTCAATGGAAACCTATAAAAAAGAAAAAGAAAAGATTTTGCAAAGTAAAGACAAAGAAAAGTATAAAAGTAGTTAAATAAATAAAAGGCTGAAATTCGATTTGAGGACAAAAGAGGATTATTGGTGTTATTCTTTTCAATGGAAACCTAGAAAAAAGAAAAAGAAAAGATTTTGCAAAGTAAAGACAAAGAAAAGTATAAAAGTAGTTAAATAAATAAAAAGGCTGAAATTCGATTTGAGGACAAAAGAGGATTATTGGTGTTATTCTTTTCAATGGAAACCTAGAAAAAAGAAAAAGAAAAGATTTTGCAAAGTAAAGACAAAGAAAAGTATAAAAGTAGTTAAATAAATAAAAAGGCTCTTCATGTCCAGTAACAGGATTTTAGGTAACAATTTCAGTCTCTGCCTGGAATTCCGGTTTTAGGTATAAATTATCTTCCTTTTTGAGCAGTTGACGGCCTTTCTTAGCTCAGGGTGTCCAACGCGTCTTTTTGGTGTAAAGCTTATCATTATTGACCACCGATTTCTGGTGATTTTTGTGAAATACTGGTGATTTCTGGTTATTTTCTTGGTGAAAATCTGGTGATTTCTGGTGATTTTCTTGGTGAAAAACTGGTGATTGTTATTTGGTTGGGGTGGCAACCCTGGTTAGAGGCCATCCAGCATTGGAAGAGGAAACACTTAGTCCGTTTAGTGCTTTTTTGAAAACTAAATGGATAACTTTAATTTTCTACATAGAAAGGAATAAATTAAAAAGTGAGAAAACGTTGATGGAAAAAATTTGCATATTCTGCTAATAAAACCAAATTGATTGCCCGAAAACTTATATTGGAGAAAAAGTTCCGAAAATTTTGGTACTATTTAATTGTTTTGATGTTAAATAAAAATAAAAAATATCCGAGATATTTTATTGTCTTGAAGATGCAAATGACATTGTGGCATATAATTGTGGCATATAGATGCCGCAATTATGCTAATGACATATAGATGCAAATGACATTGTGGCATATAGAAATAATTTTTATTTCTTTTTTATTGTAATTTCATGTTGTTTTGCGTTTTAAATTTAATAAAAATTCTGAAGTTTTAAATTTATATTTCTTCTTAAATACCACTGTTTTTATGTAAATTTGAAATGAATAAAAGGACGACACCCGTCCTTAAGACTTATGTTTCCGGTGAACCGTGCGATTTTGCGACAACCTTGCTGCTTTCACATGCACCAAAAGGGCAAGAAAAGGGCAAAGGGGCCAAAAGGGCCAAAGGGCTGTGTTGCCACTTATACCACATATTGCGGTGTAATACCACAATTTCGAGGGAAATACCGCACGATTTTCTCACGATACCGCATACCGTGATTATACCGCGAAATGGCTTACTGCCGCATTTATACCGAGGAATGTCCTCTTAGAGGAAAAGGGGCAAATTTAAGTTCTCAACTTCTAACGTTAGATTGCAGTCTACGATGAAACGGGCTCGGAATTGAGACTAATAAAGAACTTGGGACTTGAAAATTTGTACGACTTGGATATAGCGGTGTATTGGCGCTATATTCTTGCAACGAAATCATTTGCAGAATGCGTTAGCCTATGTTTGAAAACATTTTGAAAATTATACAGTACTCTTTTTCGTTGCCTATGCCAAATATCACCTTTTTAGTGTTGTACCTTTTTAGTGTTGGCTTGTTTGTTTTAGTGTTGGCTTTTAGTGTTTAGCTTGGCACCTTTTTAGTGATGTACCTTTTTAGTGTTGGCTTGTTGGTTTTAGTGTTGGCTTTTAGTGTTTAGCTTGGCACATTTTTAGTGTTGTACCTTTTTAGTGTTGGCTTGTTGGTTTTAGTGTTGGCTTTTAGTGTTTAGCTTGGCACCTTTTTAGTGATGTACCTTTTTAGTGTTGGCTTGTTGGTTTTAGTGTTGGCTTTTAGTGTTTAGCTTGGCACATTTTAGTGTTGTACCTTTTTAGTGTTGGCTTGTTGGTTTTAGTGTTGGCTTTTAGTGTTTAGCTTGGCACATTTTTAGTGTTGTACCTTTTTAGTGTTGGCTTGTTGGTTTTAGTGTTGGCTTTTAGTGTTTAGCTTGGCACCTTTTTAGTGTTGTACCTTTTCTTGAATCTAATGGTGTGATTTTCATTATGGTTCTATAACTTTTAGGAGGTGTTTCCTCCTTTTTTCGGAAATCAGGCAAATTTTCTCAGGCGCGTAACTTTGGATGGGTAAGACTAAACTTGATGAAACTTATATATTTTAAATCAGCATTAAAATCTTATTCTTTTGATGCATCTATTGGTATCAAAATTCCGTTTTTTTAGAGTTGTGGTTACTATTGAGCCAGATCGCTCCTTACTTACAGTTTGTTGCCACGAACTGTTTGATTGACCTTTGTCAGCAAATCTGAATGATTTTTTCAACGTTGGCATTACCTGTAATAGGATGGTTTTCATTAAAGCATAGTCATGATCATAGAAGCAGTTTTTTCTTATCCGTTTTTATGTCTCGTTTTCTAAAAAATGGCATATTTTTTAGAAATTTTTTTAGAAAATGGCATATTTTTCAGGCTCGTAGAGCCTGATGCAGCATTGTCAATCCTAGTTCTCACGTCTCCAAACAACCGCGACATTTCATTTCGATGTGTACCTCAGTTGTTGTTTTTTTACTGGGGACCCCCTTGTGAGGGAGTCGGGCTTTGGAAGGGGGGGGTCATCAAGAATCAAAATTAAACTTTTGTGTTGGGTACTTGTAATTGTAGAAAAGGGTGTTGCCAAATCCTTTACACAGGAGAGGGGAGAGGGTGAGAAGATATAAACACATTCAAAATGCAGACCATGTGGATGTTTGTTTGTTTGTTTTAACAGGCAAATGGTATACACCCACAAAAAGGTGAAAAATGTAGAACACTATAACTAAAAAATACAGTATTATTTAAATTTAATTCTTTACAGCCTCTTTTAGTAAAGCAAATAGTGTAAAAACTGCTACGATGGCGCGAAAGGTCTAAAATAAAATAAAAATAAAAAAATCGGCAATTGGGATGTCATTTAGTATTTTTGCTGAGACGGCAACAGTTTTTAAGTCTAATATTCCCATCTTTTAGAGTGCTTCCAGGCAATTCATTTTCGTAGAAAATATAACAGAGAACTGGGAAAGCACATGACCACTTCTGCCCTTTTTTTTGTTTTCAAAACCTGTAAGTCCGGGGGTAAAAAAAATAGAGAAATAGGGCAAAAGACGATAGTATGCACTGCTTTTCCGAAAACATTGCCGCAGAAAAACAAAAACAAAAAGGGGTTAGGGAATTTTGATGTGTTTTAGAATAAGAAAAACTAGATATTTCTACTTGTTGTTTCCAGACCAAGTTTTCCCCTATTAGTGACTAAAGACGGACGAGAAGGCTGAAAATCGGCAAGAAACCTTTAAATTTAGTGTCAAGGACTGTATTTTTCCCTTGCATGTGAGGGGGGAGGAAGGTCCATGTGATTTGCTCCCCCTTGCCATTTTTCCAGTTTTTTGGGCTAATTTATGGGTAAATTCTGCCACTTTAAAAACGTAAACTTAAGTACAAGACATTTACAAGAAATTAGTTGATTTTTTTAGTTGATTAGTTGATTTGAGTTTCTTTTTAAGTAGCAACGACATAGGTGTATTACAGGCATCAAAATTCACCGCAAATTTTTCCCAATTTCGTTAGGAAGGATGCCGCAAAAACACCGCGTTTTACTCGACCGGCACCGCTTTATGATGCCCGTCGAGTGGCAACACTGATCTTTGGATTCATTAGTCTCGGGACTAATGACATATACGAACTCAGGATAATGATGTTAGTTAGACGTTTTCTTCGAGAGTGATGTAAACGTACCTAAAAAATAAGAAAACTATTTCCACATGTTTCTAAAGTATTTTCAGCGTATTTTTAATTTAAAAGACAATCTTAAGTAAATCTGAAAAATGTGCTACGGTTAGAGTTAAAGCTGAAACTATGCTGAAGCTGAAGCTTCAGTACTAAAGCTGAAAGTCGCTGTGGCCAGTCTGAAGAGCTACCCTTCATCATCAAATGGCGTCGCCTCAAAATCCTCAGCCACATCTTACGTCGCTCCATATGCGTCCTCATTCCGAGCCAGCACCATCTTGGAGACGACATCGAGGAGGAGAGAAGAGAAATCAAAGGTTCAAAGAGGACCTTGAACCACAGGGAGTCTTCTGGAGGTGTAGTAGGAGATGGGACAGAGACTGGCTGAAGATCGCCAAGGAAGCTGCAGCCGACAGATCGAAGTGGTCGTCAAAAGTAATCCCAAAGTCTATTGGTACCAGGCAGGACAGTACCTCGTCTGGTTCCCTTCGAAAGTAAGTATAAAGCTGAAGCTCAGCTATCAAATATTTGAAAATTGTCGTCTTACGTTGAAACACCCACTCGTAGGAATGCAGAAAAATGATATTGCCAAAAAGTAGTCACCAATTCAATCTATAATGTTTTCTTTCCCCTTTCCTTTGTACTTTAAGAAAGAGGGGAGTTGAATACAAATAGTAATGAATTATGGTAAACACTGAGGAAATTAAATACCATTTCTTTTGTAAAAAAAAAGAAAATAGAAAAAACTCTCAATAGAGAATCAAAAATCGTGACAAAAATATTCTATTCATCTTTTTGGGCTAGCATGTATTTCAAGAAGTTAAAAACACTTTTTCAAAAGAGTTTTTTTTTAAATATCCATTTACAGTTCAATGAATTTCAGAATAGCAAATGCATACAGTTTCATAAGGATAGTTTATTATGTACAATTTGATATGTAGAGTTCAATAGGGTTCAGCAAATTAGGCTGTTAAAAATGCACTGAATTTACTCAGCTGTACTTGCTGTTCCGAGTTCACCATTTGCCAAGAAATCAGAAACCATATCTTAAAGAGCGTATTTGTATGCTATTAAATAAAAAAAACAAGTTTTTTAAACTGAAAGTAAGGAGCGACATTAAAACTTAAAACGAACAGAAATTATTCCGTATATGAAAGGGGCCTCGCTCTTTACGCTTCGCTCCTTACGCTAAAGTTTGACTCTGTCTCACAACTTTTTTTTAAACAATAAAAAACTTTAGCGTAAAGAGCGAAGCGTAAAGAGCGAGGCCCCTTTCATATACGGAATAATTTCTGTTCGTTTTAAGTTTTAATGTCGCTCCTTACTTTCAGTTTAAAAAACTTGTTTTTTAATTTAATTTCTGATCGTTTTTTAGTTAATGCAGCTTTTATTTTGGCTCACCGTCATTGAATAAGTAAACAAAATTTGCGTAAAAATTTTACTTTTCTTTTGCTAAATGGATGTCTCTAAATTTGGTTATGGCGTTATTTACACATTAACTTACGTAACTAACTTCTATATTCGTATATTTTTCTTCTGGCAAAAAATACAAAGTTGCAGATTTTTGCAGATATGAGCTTGAAACCTATGTAATAGAGTTTTCTGATACGCTGAATCTGACGGTGTGATTTTCATTAAAATTCTTTAACTTGTAGGGGATGTTTCCCCCCTCTTGAAAAAATCGGGTAAATTTTCTCAGGCTCGTAGCCTTTGATGAGTAATAGGCCTACTAAACTTAATAAAATTTATATATTTAGAATCAGCATTATAAACACATTCTTTTGATACATTTATTGACATCAAAATTCCGTTTTTAAAAGTTTCGATTACTATTGAGCCGTATCGCTTGTTTTTTTATTGTTTTTTTTTTATTACGTATATGTTATCACGTATATGAGGGGGTTCTCCCCTAAGTCAATACCACGCTCTTTACGTTAAAAGTTAAAAAAAAATTTGATTCACAAACCCCTGAATCACAAAGGCCGTTTAATTAGAATAGATAGCTCTTTTGAAAGCACTAAAAAAAACTGTAGCGTAAAGAGCGAGGTATTGACTTGGGGGAGAACCCCCTCACATACTTTATAATTTCTGTCCGTTTTAAGTTCTAATGTTGCTTCTTACTTTCAGTTGAAAAAACTTGTTTTTTTATTTAGTTTCTGATCGTTTTTTAAATAATGCTTGGAAATCCGGCGCCCCCTTCATAGAAATGTCTCTTACCCCAAAGAAACATCCTCCACGGAAAGATTCTCCAGAGTAACCCCCTCCTCTAGCCCCCCCCTCCAGAAAAAAATCCTTCCTGAAAATGTCTGTATACTTCCCAATAACCAATAAATAATGCTGGCAAGTCCGGCGCCCCCTTCATGGCAATTTACCTTCCCCCATGAAAACTTCCTTCATGGACAGATCCTCCAACATAACCCCCGACCCACCCCCCCCCCCACTACCAGAAAAAAAACCTTCTGAAAACTTCTGTATACTTCCCAATAACCAATATAATATGTTAACATTGGGTAAAGTTCATAACTTTTAGCCCTCCCCCTGGGGACTTCGGGGGATTAAGTCATCCTAAAAGACATATTTATCATATTTTCGACCATGCTAAACAAAATGGCTATCTCAAAATTTTGATCGGGTGACTTTGGGAAAAAAATAAGCGTGGGAGGGGGCCTAGTTGCCCTCCTTTTTTGATCACTTAAAAAGGGCACTAGAACTTTTAATTTCCGTTCCAATGAGCCCTCCCACGATATTTTAGGACCACTGGGTCGGTACGATCACCCCTGGGGAAAAAAAAATAATAAACACGCATCCGTGATCTTTTTTCTGGCAAAAAATGCAAAATTCCACATTTTTGTAGATAGGAGCTTGAAACCTCTACAGTAGGGTTCTCTGATGATGGTGTGATTTTCATTAAGTTTCTATAACTTTTAGGGGGTCTTTCCCCCTTTTTTTGAAAATCAGCCAAATTTTCTCAGGCGCATAACTTTTGATGGGTAGCACTGAACTTGATGAAAGTTATATATTTGAAATCAGCATTGAAATCTGATTCTTTTGATGTATCTATTGGTATCAAAAACCCGTTTTCTTGAGTGTCGGTTACCATTGAGCCGGGTCGCTCCTTACTTACAGTTCGTTACCACGAACTGTTTGATAGGAATTCTAAAGAGTTAAATTTTGGATAGAGATTTATTTCTACCCCTCCCTCTCCAAACCTCCCTATATATTTATCTTAGCCCCCCCCAGGAAGTAGAAAAACATTGGAAATGTATGAAGACGGTAAATGATAAATATTCATTTACATCTTTGCAAAAAAAAGATCCTGGTAGCACTTGGCTCTCTCCCAGATTACCCCCTTTTAGATTACCCCCAGATTACCCTCCAGATTTATGCCGGTACCTCCAGATTACCTCCGGATTAATGCTGGTAAGTATATGAATGTAATCTTTCATGTTACACAGAAAAAAAAATCCGCTATATTAATAGAGTAATCATCCCACACCAACCAGATAAAAATATTTCCAGAAATGAAGGGAGATCAGAGCTTAATTTCTATCTTCCCCTCCCCCTACAACTATCCCTTTAATTTATCTGAAGACTCACGGAGAGCTGGAGAATCCAGGTTTAAAAATGTGCTTTTTGGACTTCAGGCATACTCCCCCCCTTCCCCCTTCAGCTACACAAATACCAACCAACCCATCTCTCTAATGAATTTAAAATTTTTCCACGAGACAAGTTTTTTAAACCAAAGTAAAGAGCTCCATTAAGCCAAGAATGAGCAAAAATTAAGTCAAATAACCTTCCAAGCTTAAAACTACCACAAGTCACTCACTATCAATAAATAAATGAAACTTCAAACGAACAGAAATTACAATAAATAGCCAAGTCAAACTCAAAACGAGCAAAAATTAAAGTGAGTTGGGCTGATAATCCCCCATTTCTTCTCAAGACTAGAACACGATTTGCGCTTTACTAAAAAAAAAAAAAAAAAAAAAAAAAAAAAAAAAAAAAAAAAAAAAAAAAAAAAAGACCGTGGATTGTCAGTTTAATTGACATATACCGACGTTTGTTCCTTGATAATTTGAAGGTTTTGATAATTTTTATTTATAAACGTAAGAAAGGTGAAAACAATTCAAACGTATTTTGTTTTCAGCAAAGCGCAAATTGTATTCTGGTCTTGAGAAAGCATGAGGGCTATCCGCCCTACTCATGTTAATTTTTGCTTACTTTGAGTTTAACTCGGCTATTTATTGTAATTTATCGGCTATTTATTGTAATTTATGTTCGTTTTGAGTTTTATTTATTTATTAATAGTGATTTGTGATAGTTTTGTGCTTGGAAGACTATTTGAATTAATTTTTGCTCATTCTTGGCTTAATGGAGCTCTTAACTTTTCTTTGAAAAACTTGTCTCGTGGAAAAAGTTTCTTAAATTAATTACTGTTCGTTTTGTATTGACATAGTCTTTTTCAAGGGAAAAATAATATTGTATTTCTTTTCAGTTTTTTCTATAAGAATCCATAGTATGAGTTGCTATTTGTAAGTTGGACAAACTTTTTCAACAATTTTTAATCCTGACACAAACAGTATAATTTTAAATTTAATTTTATTGCTTCTGAAGTTGACCTGAAAAATAAAACTTAGTATCATTCCCAAAAGTTTATATCTATGCTCTTTGACAACCTGGATAAACTTGCACACTTTTTATTTATTTAAATTGTAAGTCCAGAAGGAGTAATAGTAGCATCCCCAAAAGTTTCAACTTAACACCCCCGGTCGTTCTCGATATATTGCTGAGATGTCTTATTGGCAACCATAAACAAAATGCCTTTTGATTTATTTTAAACCAACATTTAATTTTAAAGCATAATGGGTTAATTGTATAATCGTGGGGGTTGACATGCCTAATATCTCTAAAGACATTTTTGCTGGACCGTTCTACTATGCTAAACAAAATAGCTATCTCAAAATTTTGACTGGAGGCGTTTGGAAAATAAATGGGCTTGAGAGAAGTGATGTTTGCCGTCCAATCTCTTGTTACTCTTTAAAAGGGCACCGGACACTCGCCATGTAATTGGAGTGCAAGGGGGGGGGGGACTTCCCCCTTCATATATCTAGTCAAAACAGTTTAAACAATTAAAAACAAAGTGAAAACGTTTTAAATGTATTTTGTTTTCTGTAATGTACAAATTATGTTCTGGTCTTGAGAAGGTATGGGGGTTGTCAAAGGCATAAATTCCAGACCTTTCAACTACACTGAACAAAATGAATATCTAAAAATTTTGATTAGATGTGTTTTGGGAATTTATGGGCGTGTGGGGGCTTGTTAGTAGAATGGGGGGTGTTACTCGTGACAGCACACCAAATATGGGCATAGAATACTGACAGCACACCAAATATGGGCATAGAATACTGACAGCACACCATATATGGGCATAGCCTCCCTAGGGAGAATGATTGCGTAATCGGTCAATGGCCTCTTTCTCCAGGTGTGTTTTTGGCACGCCCTCAGCGAATGTCAATGTTGTTGTTATTGTTTCCGAGGCAAAATGCCAAGGTCAATGTTGTTGTTGTTTTGAACAGAGTCATTAGAGAGAACACGTGGTTAATGGGATCAATGTTGTTGTCGTTTCCGAGCCAACTTTCTTTTCTGGTCAGTCTAGAGTTGGCAGTCATTAATCAAATTGTTTCCAGGGAGTGTCTGACAGATGACGTCAAGTTAATTAATGTCTTTGGAGTTCGACCAGAATTGTCTCCGAGACAAAGTTTTGATCACACATGACAGATGATGTCATGATTGATTGATTGACACGAAAGGGGAATTAATTTGTTGTTCTAAAGAGAATTGATTCACGAAAGGGAAATTAATTTGTTGTTTCTAACAAGAGAATCGTTTCCGAGCAGACGTATTGATCTTAGCGCGCGAAAAGGTTTCCAAATAATTTGAAATGCATTGGCGCAGAGATGCCAAACAAAAGGAACATGCCGAAATTCCGTTTAGGGATAATTTTGGCGAAACCGTTTTAGCTATTTTATGGAACTATTTCGGCGAAACAGCTAGAGACATTTTAAAAGGTGATTTTTGAAGAGATTTTGGAAAAGAATTTGAGTGTGGTCGTTATAATACACAAGTTTCAATTGAACAGTGTTGTGAGGTCCTCTACCCCAACCCCAAAGGTTCCGATCCCCCTACCACAACCCCGAAGGAAGCCACCGGTCCTCAAAGGTTCTCTGGGCTTCCAAAGGACCCCCCCCCCGGACCCCCAAAGACCCTCACCCAGTCCCCAAAGGTCCCCAGGCACCCAAAGGGCCCCAGACCCTAAAAAGGCCATACCCGAGCCCCAAAGGCCCTCCCCGGTCCCCAAAGGTCCACCAGACCCCCAAAAGCCCTCCCCGGTCCCCAAAGGTCCACCAGAACCCCAAAAGCCCTCCCCCGGTCCCCAAAGGCCCTCCCCCGGTCCCAAAGGCCCTCCCCGGGCTCCCAGGGCTCCCAAAGGGCCCCGATTACTCTACCCCTACCCCGAAGGAAGCCTCCGGTCCTCAAAGGTCCCCCAGGCTCCCAAAGACCCTCACCCGGTCCCCAAAGGTTCACCGGGCTCCCAAAGGGACCCCAGACCCCCAACGGACCCACCGGGCCCCAAAGGGCCCAATCCGTGCTCAAGGGCCCCCCCGGACCCCCAAAGCTCCTCCACCAGTCCCCAAAGGCCCTCTCCCGGTCCCAAAGGTCCACCAGGCACACAAAGGGCCCAATCCGTGCTCAAGGGCCCCCCCCCCCCCCGGACCCCCAAGGTCCTCCACCAGTCCCCAAAGGCCCTCTCCCGGTCCCAAAGGTCCACCAGGCACCCAAAGGGCCCAGACCCTAAAAAGACCATACCCGAGCCCCCCAAAGGCCCTCACCGGTCCCCAAAGGTCCACCAGACCCCCAAAAGCCCTCCACCGGTCCCCAAAGGCCCTCCCCGGGCTCCCAGGGCTCCCAAAGGGCCCCGATTGCTCTACCCCAACCCCGAAGGAAGCCTCCGGTCTTCAAAGGTCCCCCAGGCTCCCAAAGGACCCAGTGGACCCCCAAAGGCCCTCACCTGGTCCCCAAAGGTCCCCGGGCTCCCAAAGGGACCACCGGACCCCCAAAGGGTCCCCCGGACCCCAAAGGTCCTCCCCAGGTCCTCAAGGGTCGCCCAGACCCCCAAAGGACCCTCCCGGTCCCAAAGGTCCACCAGGCACAAAAGGGCCAATCGGTGCTCAAGGGCTCCCCGGACCCCCAAAGGCCCTCACCCGGTCCTCAAAGGTCCACCGGGCTCCCAAAGGACCAGTCGGTCCTCAAGGACCCTCTCAGACGTGCAAAGAACCCCCCCCCAGACCCCCAAAGGCTCATCCCGGTCCCCAAAGGTCCCCTCAGGCTCCCATATGACCACTCCACCCCCCTCAAGGGCCCCTGGATCCCCAAACGCCCTCCCCGGACCCCTCCAAAGAACCCCCTCTCCATTTTTAACACTTTTTATGGCTTTATTATATCCTTTTAGAACAAGTTCCTTTCATAATGTCCCTCCTAAACCCATTTTCCAACTTGAAGTACTTATCTTTTTCACCCACTTTCTCAATGAAAAAGAAATTAGTTTTTAATCAATTCTAATTTTCCAAATAATATAAAAATTTTCCACTTTAGTTCAGATCTGTCTCGAAGAGATGAAAATTTAAAATACTGTTCCAAATTTTTCGCAGAAGATAAAAAAAGTTCAAGTTTTCTTCTGAATTTTACCAAAGAACGTGCTCCAATTCTAATTTCTCCAGAGAAAACAAAATCTTCCACTTCAGTTCTATATTTCACAAAGATATAAAGAAATTTAAAGTTCAAGTCTAAATTTTTCGGTGGAAGATAGAAAAAGTAATACCATACTTGTGAATATTTTCACGGAAAATAAAAAGTTCTAGTTCAATTTACAATTTCCTCAACGAAGTGAAGAAAGGTTCAAGTTCTCTTCTGAATTTTACTAAAGAACACGCTTCAATTCTAATTTTTTCAGAGAAAACAAAAATCTTCCACTTCAGTTCTTTATTTCACAAAGACATAAAGAAATTTAAAGTTCAATTCTAAATTTTTCGGTGGAAGATAGAAAAAGTAATACCATACTTTGAATATTTTCCCGGAAGATAAAAAGTTCTAGTTCAATTTACAGTTTCCTCAATGAAGTCAAGGAAAGTTCAAGTTCTCTTCTGAATTTTACTAAAGAACAAAATTCAATTCTGATTTCACCAGAGAAAATAAAAATCTTCCACTTCAGTTCTTTATTTCACAAAGACATAAAGAAATTTAAAGTTCAATTCTAAATTTTTCGGTGGAAGATAGAAAAAGCAATACCATACTTGTGAATATTTTCCCGGAAGATAAAAAGTTCTAGTTCAATTTACAGTTTCCTCAATGAAGTCAAGGAAAGTTCAAGTTCTCTTCTGAATTTTACCAAAGAACACGCTTCAATTCTAATTTTTTCAGAGAAAACAAAAATCTTCCACTTCAGTTCTTTATTTCACAAAGACATAAAGAAATTTAAAGTACAATTCTAAATTTTTCGGTGGAAGATAGAAAAAGCAATACCATACTTGTGAATATTTTCCCGGAAAATAAAAAGTTCTAGTTCAATTTACAATTTCCTCAACGAAGTGAAGAAGGTTCAAGTTCTCTTCTGAATTTTACTAAAGAACAAAATTCAATTCTAATTTCACCAGAGAAAATAAAAATCTTCCACTTCAGTTCTTTATTTCACAAAGACATAAAGAAATTTAAAGTACAATTCTAAATTTTTCGGTGGAAGATAGAAAAAGTAATACCATACTTGTGAATATTTTCCCGGAAAATAAAAAGTTCTAGTTCAATTTACAATTTCCTCAACAAAGTGAAGAAAGGTTCAAGTTCTCTTCTGAATTTTACTAAAGAAACAAAATTCAATTCTAATTTCACCAGAGAAAATAAAAATCTTCCACTTCAGTTCTTTATTTCACAAAGACATAAAGAAATTTAAAGTTCAATTCTAAATTTTTCGGTGGAAGATAGAAAAAGTAATACCATACCTGTGAATATTTTCACGGAAGATAAAAAGTTCTAGTTCAATTTACAGTTTCCACAATGAAGTCAAGGAAAGTTCAAGTTCTCTTCTGAATTTTACCAAAGAACAAAATTCAATTCTAATTTCACCAGAGAAAATAAAAATCTTCCACTTCAGTTCTTTATTTCACAAAGACATAAAGAAATTTAAAGTACAATTCTAAATTTTTCGGAGGAAGATAGAAAAAGCAATACCATACTTGTGAATATTTTCCCGGAAGATAAAAAGTTCTAGTTCAATTTAAAATTTTCTCAACGAAGTGAAGAAAATTTCAAGTTCTCTTCTGAATTTTACCAAAGAATAAAATTCAATTCTAATTTCACCAGAGAAAATAAAAATCTTCCACTTCAGTTCTTTATTTCACAAAGACATAAAGAAATTTAAAGTTCAATTCTAAATTTTTCGGTGGAAGATGGAAAAAGCAATACCATACTTGTGAATATTTTCACGGAAAATAAAAAGTTCTAGTTCAATTTACAATTTCCTCAACGAAGTGAAGAAAGGTTCAAGTTCTCTTCTGAATTTTACTAAAGAACAAAATTCAATTCTAATTTCACCAGAGAAAATAAAAATCTTCCACTTCAGTTCTCTATTTCACAAAGACATAAAGAAATTTAAAGTTCAATTCTAAATTTTTCGGTGGAAGATAGAAAAAGTAATACCATACCTGTGAATATTTTTCACGGAAGATAAAAAGTTCTAGTTCAATTTAAAATTTTCTCAACGAAGTCAAGGAAAGTTCAAGTTCTCTTCTGAATTTTACCAAAGAACAAAATTCAATTCTAATTTTTTTCAGAGAAAACAAAAATCTTCCACTTCAGTTCCTTATTTCGCAAAGACATAAAGAAATTCAAAGTTCAATTCTAAATTTTTCGATGGAAGATAGAAAAAGTAATACCATACTTGTGAATATTTTCACGAAATATAAAAGTTCTAGTTCAATTTAAAATTTCCTCAATGAAGTCAAGGAAAGTTCAAGTTCTCTTCTGAATTTTACCAAAGAACAAAATTCAATTCTAATTTCACCAGAGAAAATAAAAATCTTCCACTTCAGTTCTTTATTTCACAAAGACATAAAGAAATTTAAAGTACAATTCTAAATTTTTCGGAGGAAGATAGAAAAAGCAATACCATACTTGTGTATATTTTCCCGGAAGATAAAAAGTTCTAGTTCAATTTAAAATTTTCTCAACGAAGTGAAGAAAAATTCAAGTTCTCTTCTGAATTTTACCAAAGAATAAAATTCAATTCTAATTTCACCAGAGAAAATAAAAATCTTCCACTTCAGTTCTTTATTTCACAAAGACATAAAGAAATTTAAAGTTCAATTCTAAATTTTTCGGTGGAAGATAGAAAAAGTAATACCATACTTGTGAATATTTTCCGGAAGATAAAAAGTTCTAGTTCAATTTACAGTTTCCTCAATGAAGTCAAGGAAAGTTCAAGTTCTCTTCTGAATTTTACCAAAGAACATGCTTCAATTCTAATTTTTTCAGAGAAAACAAAAATCTTCCACTTCAGTTCTTTATTTCACAAAGACATAAAGAAATTTAAAGTACAATTCTAAATTTTTCGGAGGAAGATAGAAAAAGCAATACCATACTTGTGAATATTTTCCCGGAAGATAAAAAGTTCTAGTTCAATTTAAAATTTCTCAACGAAGTGAAGAAAAATTCAAGTTCTCTTCTGAATTTTACCAAAGAATAAAATTCAATTCTAATTTCACCAGAGAAAATAAAAATCTTCCACTTCAGTTCTTTATTTCACAAAGACATAAAGAAATTTAAAGTTCAATTCTAAATTTTTCGGTGGAAGATAGAAAAAGTAATACCATACTTGTGAATATTTTCCCGGAAGATAAAAAGTTCTAGTTCAATTTACAGTTTCCTCAATGAAGTCAAGGAAAGTTCAAGTTCTCTTCTGAATTTTACCAAAGAACAAAATTCAATTCTAATTTCACCAGAGAAAATAAAAATCTTCCACTTCAGTTCTTTATTTCACAAAGACATAAAGAAATTTAAAGTTCAATTCTAAATTTTTCGGCGGAAGATAGAAAAAGTAATACCATACTTGTGAATATTTTCCCGGAAGATAAAAAGTTCTAGTTCAACTTACAGTTTCCTCAATGAAGTCAAGGAAAGTTCAAGTTCTCTTCTGAATTTTACCAAAGAACACACGCTTCAATTCTAATTTTTTCAGAGAAAACAAAAATCTTCCTCTTCAGTTCTTTATTTCACAAAGACATAAAGAAATTTAAAGTACAATTCTAATTTTTCGGTGGAAGATAGAAAAAGCAATACCATACTTGTGAATATTTTCCCGGAAAATAAAAAGTTCTAGTTCAATTTACAATTTCCTCAACGAAGTGAAGAAAGGTTCAAGTTCTCTCTGAATTTTACTAAAGAACAAAATTCAATTCTAATTTCACCAGAGAAAATAAAAATCTTCCACTTCAGTTCTCTATTTCACAAAGACATAAAGAAATTTAAAGTTCAATTCTAAATTTTTAGGTGGAAGATAGAAAAAGTAATACCATACCTGTGAATATTTTTCACGGAAGATAAAAAGTTCTAGTTCAATTTAAAATTTTCTCAACGAAGTCAAGGAAAGTTCAAGTTCTCTTCTGAATTTTCTCAATGAACACACTTCAATTCTAATTTCTCCAGAGAAAATAAAAATCTTCCACTTCAGTTCCTTATTTCGCAAAGACATAAAGAAATTCAAAGTTCAATTCTAAATTTTTTCGATGGAAGATAGAAAAAGTAATACCATACTTGTGAATATTTTCACGGAAGATAAAAAGTTCTAGTTCAATTTAAAATTTTCTCAACGAAGTCAAGGAAAGTTCAAGTTCTCTTCTGAACTTTACCAAAGAACACGCTTCAATTCTAATTTTTTCAGAGAAAACAAAAATCTTCCACTTCAGTTCTTTATTTCACAAAGACATAAAGAAATTTAAAGTTCAATTCTAATTTTTCGGTGGGTGATAGAAAAATTAATGCCATACTTGTGATTATTTTCACGGAAGATAAAAAGTTCTACTTCAATTTTAAATTTCCCCGGAAGATAAAAAGTTCTAGTTCAACTTGCTATTATCTTTGTGAAAACACACAAACTCAGAAAAAATGTTCAATGTTCCTTTAGTACCTATGCAATTAGACTAAAAATGAAGATATTTATGCAGAGTTTCAACTCGCTATGGCTAAGTTTGCTAAAAACAAGCTATTTTCTTGCGAAAACACACAAAAATCAGAAAAAATGTTCAATGTTCCTTAAGCACCTACGCAATTAGGCTTAAATGAAGATATTTATGCAGAGTTTCAAGTCGATATGGCTAAGTTTGCTAAAAACAAAGCTATTTTCTTGCGAAAACACACGAAATCAGAAAAAATATTGTTAGGTTAGGTTAAGTTAGATTAGGTTAGGTTAGCCTACGTACGCGCGCATATAGGTTAAGTTAGGTTAGATTAAGTTAGATTAGGTTAAGTTAGGTTAGGTTAGGTTAGATTAAGTTAGGTTAGGCTAGGTTAGCCTACATACGCGCGCGTATGTAGGCTAACCTAGCCTAACCTAACTTAATCTAACCTAACCTAACCTAACTTAACCTAATCTAACTTAATCTAACCTAACTTAACCTATATGCGCGCGTACGTAGGCTAACCTAACCTAATCTAACTTAACCTAACCTAACAATATTTTTTCTGATTTCGTGTGTTTTCGCAAGAAAATAGCTTGTTTTTAGCAAACTTAGCCATATCGACTTGAAACTCTGCATAAATATCTTCATTTAAGCCTAATTGCGTAGGTGCTTAAGGAACATTGAACATTTTTTCTGATTTTGTGTGTTTTCGCAAGAAAATAGCTTGTTTTTAGCAAACTTAGCCATAGCGAGTTGAAACTCTGCATAAATATCTTCATTTTTAGTCTAATTGCATAGGTACTAAAGGAACATTGAACATTTTTTCTGAGTTTGTGTGTTTTCGCAAAGATAATAGCAAGTTGAACTAGAACTTTTTATCTTCCGGGGAAATTTAAAATTGAAGTAGAACTTTTTATCTTCCGTGAAAATAATCACAAGTATGGCATTAATTTTTCTATCACCCACCGAAAAATTAGAATTGAACTTTAAATTTCTTTATGTCTTTGTGAAATAAAGAACTGAAGTGGAAGATTTTTGTTTTCTCTGAAAAAATTAGAATTGAAGCGTGTTCTTTGGTAAAGTTCAGAAGAGAACTTGAACTTTCCTTGACTTCGTTGAGAAAATTTTAAATTGAACTAGAACTTTTTATCTTCCGTGAAAATATTCACAAGTATGGTATTACTTTTTCTATCTTCCATCGAAAAATTTAGAATTGAACTTTGAATTTCTTTATGTCTTTGCGAAATAAGGAACTGAAGTGGAAGATTTTTATTTTCTCTGGAGAAATTAGAATTGAAGTGTGTTCATTGAGAAAATTCAGAAGAGAACTTGAACTTTCCTTGACTTCGTTGAGAAAATTTTAAATTGAACTAGAACTTTTTATCTTCCGTGAAAATATTCACAGGTATGGTATTACTTTTTCTATCTTCCACCTAAAAATTTAGAATTGAACTTTAAATTCTTTATGTCTTTGTGAAATAGAGAACTGAAGTGGAAGATTTTTATTTTCTCTGGTGAAATTAGAATTGAATTTTGTTCTTTAGTAAAATTCAGAAGAGAACTTGAACCTTTCTTCACTTCGTTGAGGAAATTGTAAATTGAACTAGAACTTTTTATTTTCCGGGAAAATATTCACAAGTATGGTATTGCTTTTTCTATCTTCCACCGAAAAATTAGAATTGTACTTTAAATTTCTTTATGTCTTTGTGAAATAAAGAACTGAAGAGGAAGATTTTTGTTTTCTCTGAAAAAATTAGAATTGAAGCGTGTTCTTTGGTAAAATTCAGAAGAGAACTTGAACTTTCCTTGACTTCATTGAGGAAACTGTAAGTTGAACTAGAACTTTTTATCTTCCGGGAAAATATTCACAAGTATGGTATTACTTTTTCTATCTTCCGCCGAAAAATTTAGAATTGAACTTTAAATTTCTTTATGTCTTTGTGAAATAAAGAACTGAAGTGGAAGATTTTTATTTTCTCTGGTGAAATTAGAATTGAATTTTGTTCTTTGGTAAAATTCAGAAGAGAACTTGAACTTTCCTTGACTTCATTGAGGAAACTGTAAATTGAACTAGAACTTTTTATCTTCCGGGAAAATATTCACAAGTATGGTATTACTTTTTCTATCTTCCACCGAAAAATTTAGAATTGAACTTTAAATTTCTTTATGTCTTTGTGAAATAAAGAACTGAAGTGGAAGATTTTTATTTTCTCTGGTGAAATTAGAATTGAATTTTATTCTTTGGTAAAATTCAGAAGAGAACTTGAATTTTTCTTCACTTCGTTGAGAAAATTTTAAATTGAACTAGAACTTTTTATCTTCCGGGAAAATATTCACAAGTATGGTATTGCTTTTTCTATCTTCCTCCGAAAAATTTAGAATTGTACTTTAAATTTCTTTATGTCTTTGTGAAATAAAGAACTGAAGTGGAAGATTTTTGTTTTCTCTGAAAAAATTAGAATTGAAGCATGTTCTTTGGTAAAATTCAGAAGAGAACTTGAACTTTCCTTGACTTCATTGAGGAAACTGTAAATTGAACTAGAACTTTTTATCTTCCGGGAAAATATTCACAAGTATGGTATTACTTTTTCTATCTTCCACCGAAAAATTTAGAATTGAACTTTAAATTTCTTTATGTCTTTGTGAAATAAAGAACTGAAGTGGAAGATTTTTATTTTCTCTGGTGAAATTAGAATTGAATTTTATTCTTTGGTAAAATTCAGAAGAGAACTTGAATTTTTCTTCACTTCGTTGAGAAAATTTTAAATTGAACTAGAACTTTTTATCTTCCGGGAAAATATACACAAGTATGGTATTGCTTTTTCTATCTTCCTCCGAAAAATTTAGAATTGTACTTTAAATTTCTTTATGTCTTTGTGAAATAAAGAACTGAAGTGGAAGATTTTTATTTTCTCTGGTGAAATTAGAATTGAATTTTGTTCTTTGGTAAAATTCAGAAGAGAACTTGAACTTTCCTTGACTTCATTGAGGAAATTTTAAATTGAACTAGACTTTTTATCTTCCGTGAAAATATTCACAAGTATGGTATTACTTTTTCTATCTTCCATCGAAAAATTTAGAATTGAACTTTGAATTTCTTTATGTCTTTGCGAAATAAGGAACTGAAGTGGAAGATTTTTGTTTTCTCTGAAAAATTAGAATTGAATTTTGTTCTTTTGGTAAAATTCAGAAGAGAACTTGAACTTTCCTTGACTTCGTTGAGAAAATTTTAAATTGAACTAGAACTTTTTATCTTCCGTGAAAATATTCACAGTATGGTATTACTTTTTCTATCTTCCACCGAAAAATTTAGAATTGAACTTTAAATTTCTTTATGTCTTTGTGAAATAGAGAACTGAAGTGGAAGATTTTTATTTTCTCTGGTGAAATTAGAATTGAATTTTGTTCTTTAGTAAAATTCAGAAGAGAACTTGAACCTTTCTTCACTTCGTTGAGGAAATTGTAAATTGAACTAGAACTTTTTATTTCCGTGAAAATATTCACAAGTATGGTATTGCTTTTTCTATCTTCCACCGAAAAATTTAGAATTGAACTTTAAATTTCTTTATGTCTTTGTGAAATAAAGAACTGAAGTGGAAGATTTTTATTTTCTCTGGTGAAATTAGAATTGAATTTTATTCTTTGGTAAAATTCAGAAGAGAACTTGAATTTTTCTTCACTTCGTTGAGAAAATTTTAAATTGAACTAGAACTTTTTATCTTCCGGGAAAATATTCACAAGTATGGTATTGCTTTTTCTATCTTCCTCCCGAAAAATTTAGAATTGTACTTTAAATTTCTTTATGTCTTTGTGAAATAAAGAACTGAAGTGGAAGATTTTTGTTTTCTCTGAAAAAATTAGAATTGAAGCATGTTCTTTGGTAAAATTCAGAAGAGAACTTGAACTTTCCTTGACTTCATTGAGGAAATTTGTAATTGAACTAGAACTTTTTATCTTCCGTGAAAATATTCACAAGTATGGTATTACTTTTTCTATCTTCCATCGAAAAATTTAGAATTGAACTTTAAATTTCTTTATGTCTTTGCGAAATAAGAACTGAAGTGGAAGATTTTGTTTTCTCTGAAAAATTAGAATTGAATTTTGTTCTTTGGTAAAATTCAGAAGAGAACTTGAACTTTCCTTGACTTCGTTGAGAAAATTTTAAATTGAACTAGAACTTTTTATCTTCCGTGAAAATATTCACAGGTATGGTATTACTTTTTCTATCTTCCACCGAAAAATTTAGAATTGAACTTTAAATTTCTTTATGTCTTTGTGAAATAAGAACTGAAGTGGAAGATTTTTTATTTTCTCTGGTGAAATTAGAATTGAATTTTGTTCTTTAGTAAAATTCAGAAGAGAACTTGAACCTTTCTTCACTTCGTTGAGGAAATTGTAAATTGAACTAGAACTTTTTATTTTCCGTGAAAATATTCACAAGTATGGTATTGCTTTTTCCATCTTCCACCGAAAAATTTAGAATTGAACTTTAAATTTCTTTATGTCTTTGTGAAATAAAGAACTGAAGTGGAAGATTTTTATTTTCTCTGGTGAAATTAGAATTGAATTTTATTCTTTGGTAAAATTCAGAAGAGAACTTGAATTTTTCTTCACTTCGTTGAGAAAATTTTAAATTGAACTAGAACTTTTTATCTTCCGGGAAAATATTCACAAGTATGGTATTGCTTTTTCTATCTTCCTCCGAAAAATTTAGAATTGTACTTTAAATTTCTTTATGTCTTTGTGAAATAAAGAACTGAAGTGGAAGATTTTTATTTTCTCTGGTGAAATTAGAATTGAATTTTGTTCTTTGGTAAAATTCAGAAGAGAACTTGAACTTTCCTTGACTTCATTGTGGAAACTGTAAATTGAACTAGAACTTTTTATCTTCCGTGAAAATATTCACAGGTATGGTATTACTTTTTCTATCTTCCACCGAAAAATTTAGAATTGAACTTTAAATTTCTTTATGTCTTTGTGAAATAAAGAACTGAAGTGGAAGATTTTTATTTTCTCTGGTGAAATTAGAATTGAATTTTGTTCTTTAGTAAAATTCAGAAGAGAACTTGAACCTTTCTTCACTTTGTTGAGGAAATTGTAAATTGAACTAGAACTTTTTATTTTCCGGGAAAATATTCACAAGTATGGTATTACTTTTTCTATCTTCCACCGAAAAATTTAGAATTGTACTTTAAATTTCTTTATGTCTTTGTGAAATAAAGAACTGAAGTGGAAGATTTTTATTTTCTCTGGTGAAATTAGAATTGAATTTTGTTCTTTAGTAAAATTCAGAAGAGAACTTGAACCTTTCTTCACTTCGTTGAGGAAATTGTAAATTGAACTAGAACTTTTTATTTTCCGGGAAAATATTCACAAGTATGGTATTGCTTTTTCTATCTTCCACCGAAAAATTTAGAATTGTACTTTAAAATTTCTTTATGTCTTTGTGAAATAAAGAACTGAAGTGGAAGATTTTTGTTTTTCTCTGAAAAAATTAGAATTGAAGCGTGTTCTTTGGTAAAATTCAGAAGAGAACTTGAACTTTCCTTGACTTCATTGAGGAAACTGTAAATTGAACTAGAACTTTTTATCTTCCGGGAAAATATTCACAAGTATGGTATTGCTTTTTCTATCTTCCACCGAAAAATTTAGAATTGAACTTTAAATTTCTTTATGTCTTTGTGAAATAAAGAACTGAAGTGGAAGATTTTTATTTTCTCTGGTGAAATTAGAATTGAATTTTGTTCTTTAGTAAATTCAGAAGAGAACTTGAACTTTCCTTGACTTCATTGAGGAAACTGTAAATTGAACTAGAACTTTTTTATCTTCCGGGAAAATATTCACAAGTATGGTATTACTTTTTCTATCTTCCACCGAAAAATTTAGAATTGAACTTTAAATTTCTTTATGTCTTTGTGAAATAAAGAACTGAAGTGGAAGATTTTTGTTTTCTCTGAAAAAATTAGAATTGAAGCGTGTTCTTTAGTAAAATCAGAAGAGAACTTGAACCTTTCTTCACTTCGTTGAGGAAATTGTAAATTGAACTAGAACTTTTTATTTTCCGTGAAAATATTCACAAGTATGGTATTACTTTTTCTATCTTCCACCGAAAAAAATTTAGACTTGAACTTTAAATTTCTTTATATCTTTGTGAAATATAGAACTGAAGTGGAAGATTTTGTTTTCTCTGGAGAAATTAGAATTGGAGCACGTTCTTTGGTAAAATTCAGAAGAAAACTTGAACTTTTTTTATCTTCTGCGAAAAATTTGGAACAGTATTTTAAATTTTTCATCTCTTCGAGACAGATCTGAACTAAAGTGGAAAATTTTTATATTATTTGGAAAATTAGAATTGATTAAAAAACTAATTTCTTTTTCATTGAGAAAGTGGGTGAAAAAGATAAGTACTTCAAGTTGGAAAATGGGTTTAGGAGGGACATTATGAAAGGAACTTGTTCTAAAAGGATATAATAAAGCCATAAAAAGTGTTAAAAATGGAGAGGGGGTTCTTTGGAGGGGTCCGGGGAGGGCGTTTGGGGATCCAGGGGCCCTTGAGGGGTGGAGTGGTCATATGGGAGCCTGAGGGGACCTTTGGGGACCGGGATGAGCCTTTGGGGGTCTGGGGGGGGGGGTTCTTTGCACGTCTGAGAGGGTCCTTGAGGACCGACTGGTCTTTGGGAGCCCGGTGGACCTTTGAGGACCGGGTGAGGGCCTTTGGGGGTCCGGGGAGCCCTTGAGCACCGATTGGGCCCTTTGTGTGCCTGGTTGGGGGGACCCGGTGGGTCCGTTGGGGGTCTGGGCGACCCTTGAGGACCTGGGGAGGACCTTTGGGGTCCGGGGGACCCTTTGGGGTCCGGTGGTCCCTTTGGGAGCCCGGTGGACCTTTGGGGACCAGGTGAGGGCCTTTGGGGGTCCACTGGGTCCTTTGGGAGCCTGGGGGACCTTTGAGGACCGGAGGCTTCCTTCGGGGTTGGGGTAGAGCAATCGGGGCCCTTTGGGAGCCCTGGGAGCCCGGGGAGGGCCTTTGGGGACCGGTGGAGGGCTTTTGGGGGTCTGGTGGACCTTTGGGGACCGGTGAGGGCCTTTGGGGGGCTCGGGTATGGTCTTTTTTAGGGTCTGGGGCCCTTTGGGTGCCTGGTGGACCTTTGGGACCGGGAGAGGGCCTTTGGGGACTGGTGGAGGACCTTTGGGGGTCCGGGGGGGCCCTTGAGCACGGATTGGGCCCTTTGTGTGCCTGGTGGACCTTTGGGACCGGGAGAGGGCCTTTGGGGACTGGTGGAGGACCTTTGGGGGTCCGGGGGGGGGCCTTGAGCACGGATTGGGCCCTTTGGGCCCGGTGGGTCCGTTGGGGGTCTGGGGTCCCTTTGGGAGCCCGGTGGACCTTTGGGGACCGGGTGAGGGTCTTTGGGAGCCTGGGGGACCTTTGAGGACCGGAGGCTTCCTTCGGGGTAGGGGTAGAGTAATCGGGGCCCTTTGGGAGCCCTGGGAGCCCGGGGAGGGCCTTTGGGACCGGGGGAGGGCCTTTGGGGACCGGGGAGGGCTTTTGGGGTTCTGGTGGACCTTTGGGGACCGGGGAGGCTTTTGGGGGTCTGGTGGACCTTTGGGGACCGGGGAGGGCCTTTGGGCTCGGGTATGGCCTTTTTAGGGTCTGGGGCCTTTGGGTGCCTGGGGACCTTTGGGGACTGGGTGAGGGTCTTTGGGGTCCGGGGGGGGGGGGGGGTCCTTTGGAAGCCCAGAGAACCTTTGAGGACCGGTGGCTTCCTTCGGGGTTGTGGTAGGGGGATCGGAACCTTTGGGGTTGGGGTAGAGGACCTCACAACACTGTTCAATTGAAACTTGTGTATTATAACGACCACACTCAAATTCTCTTTCCAAAATCTCTTCAAAAATCACCTTTTAAAATGTCTCTAGCTGTTTCGCCGAAATAGTTCCATAAAATAGCTAAAACGGTTTCGCCAAAATTATCCCTAAACGGAATTTCGGCATGTTCCTTTTGTTTGGCATCTCTGCGCCAATGCATTTCAAATTATTTGGAAACCTTTTCGCGCGCTAAGATCAATACGTCTGCTCGGAAACGATTCTCTTGTTAGAAACAACAAATTAATTTCCCTTTCGTGAATCAATTCTCTTTAGAACAACAAATTAATTCCCCTTTCGTGTCAATCAATCAATCATGACATCATCTGTCATGTGTGATCAAAACTTTGTCTCGGAGACAATTCTCTTTGGTCGAACTCCAAAGACATTAATTAACTTGACGTCATCTGTCAGACACTCCCTGGAAACAATTTGATTAATGACTGCCAACTCTAGACTGACCAGAAAAGAAAGTTGGCTCGGAAACGACAACAACATTGATCCCATTAACCACGTGTTCTCTCTAATGACTCTGTTCAAAACAACAACAACATTGACCTTGGCATTTTGCCTCGGAAACAATAACAACAACATTGACATTCGCTGAGGGCGTGCCAAAAACACACCTGGAGAAAGAGGCCATTGACCGATTACGCAATCATTCTCCCTAGGGAGGCTATGCCCATATATGGTGTGCTGTCAGTATTCTATGCCCATATTTGGTGTGCTGTCAGTATTCTATGCCCATATTTGGTGTGTCTGTCACGAGTAACACCCCCCCATTCTACTCTTGTTGCCTTCCAATCCCTTTGACTAATAAAAAGGACACTAGTCCTTTCAATTTCCAATCGAATGAGCCTTTTTCAAAGTTTCTACGACAACAAATGGCCATCTCAAAATTTCTATCAGACGCATTTCGTGAAAATATGAGCTGTCGGTGGCGGGGGGTATCGACTCTCCAGTCACTCTGAATCTTACACAGGGCACTAGAACTTGTGATTAGTAATCCAATTGGCCCCCTCTGAAGCTTATACGATCACCCTTTCTATATATACTTTGTATGCTCCCAGGGTATAGCTTATAACTCTTGCCGTGAGGGATGGGGGGGGGTGTCATCCTAAAAGACATATTTTCTGGACCTTTCAATTACGTTGAACAAAATAGCTATTTCAAAATTTTGATTAGATGTGATTAGGGAAAGGGTTGGCGTGGGAGGGGGATTTGTTGCCCTCCAGTCACTTTCGACAATTATAAAGGGCACTGGCCCTTTCAGTTTCCAATCGAATGAGCTGTTTTGGAACTTTCTACGACAACAAATAGCCATCTCAAAATTTCTATCAGAAGCATTTCGGGAAAAACCGAGGTGCGGGGGAGGGTATCCACCCTCCGATCACTGTAAATCTTAAAAAGGTCACTAGAACTTCTGTTACCAATCCAATCAGCCCCTCTGAAGTTTATACAATCAACCTTTCTCTATGTACCATATATGCCGCCAGGGCATAATTTAAAACCCATGCCCTGGGGGTTGTGGGGAGGGGGTTTATCCTCAAAATATAGTTTCTGGGCCTTTCAATTACGATGAACAAAATAGCTATTTCAAATTTTTATTAGATGTTTTTGGGGAAATGGTGGGCGTCGGAGGGGTGTTTTTTGCCCTCCAATCACTTTCGACTATTAAAAGGGGCACTGGCCCTTTCAATTTCCAATTGAATGAGCTGTTTTCAAAGTTTCTACGACAACAAAAGGGCCATCTCATAATTTGTATCAATTGCGTTTCGGGAAAATACAAGGTGCGTGTGTGTGTGTGTGGGGGGGGCGTAATCACCCTCCGATCACTCTGAATCTTAAATAGGCACTAGAATTTCTAATTACCAATCCAATGAGTCCCCTCCGAAATTTATACGATCATACTTACTATATATAGTCCTACCTTATATGCCCCCAGGGCATAATTGCAACCCTTGTCCTGAGGGCTCTGGGAAGTTGTCAACTTCAAAGACATAATGTCAGGGCTTTTCTACTACGTTGAACAAAACGGCTATCTCAAAATTTTGATCAAAATTTTGAGGTGTTTGAGGAAATGGCGGGCGTGGAGGGGGGTTAGTTGCCCACTAATCATTTTTGACTATTAAAGACAGCATTGCCTCTTTCAATTCCAATCGTATGAGCTGTTTTCGAAGTTTCTTCGACAACAAAATGGCCATCTAAAAATTTCTATCAGATGCATGTCAGAAAAAATACGAGGTGTAGGGAGGGGTATCCACCCTCCGATCACTCTGAGTCTTAAAAAAAATGCGCTAGTACTTCTGATTACCAATCCATTGAGCTCCCTCCGAAATTTATACAATCACCCTTTCTATATAAACCTTGTATTCCCCCAGGGCATAACATACAACCCTTTCCCTTAGGGCTGTAGGGCTTTGTCATTTTCAAAGACATAATTTCCGGACCTTTGGACTACGTTGAACTAAATGGCTATCTTGAAATTTTTGATTGGATGTGTTTGGAGAAATGGTGAACATGAGAGGGGGTTAGTTACCCTTTAATGGCTTTTGACTATTAAAAAGGGCACTGGTCCTTTCAGTTTCCAATCGAATGAGCTGTTTTCGAAGTTTCTACGACGACAAATGGCCATCTCAAAATTTCTATCAGATGCATTTCGGAAAAATACGAGGTGAAGGGGGGGGGTTATTTACCCTCCAATGAGTCTTAAAAAAGGAACTAGAGCTTTTGATTACCAATCTAATGAGCTCCCTCCGAAATTTATACGATCATTCTTGCTATATGAACCTTGTATTCCCCCAGGGCATAACTTACAATCCTTGCCCTGAGGGCTGTAGGGCTTTGTCATCCTCAAAGACATAATTTCCGGACCTTTGAACTTACGTTGAATGAAATGGCTATCTCGAAATTTCGATTGATCTGTTTGAAGAAATGGTGGGCATGGGGGGGTAGTTGTCCTCCAATGACTTTTTGATGACTATTGAAAAGGGCACTAGCCCTTTCAATTTCCACTCGAATGAACTCTTTTTCGAAGTTTCTCAGACAACAAATGGCCATTTTAAAAATTTCTATCAGATAAATTTCTGTTTAAACCCGAGGTGTGGGGGAGGGGTGGGATATCCACCCTCCGATCACTCTGAGTCTTAAAAAGGGGACTAAAAGTTTTTGATTACTAATCCAGTGAGCCCCCTCCGAAGTTTATATGACCACCCTTTCTATATATACCTTATATTCCCCCAGGGCATAACTTACAACCCTTGCCCTGAGGGCTGTGTGGGGGGGGGGGGGTCGTCATCCTCAAAGAAAAAATTTTCTGGACCTTTCAACTGCGTTGAACAAAGTGGGTATCTCAAAATTTTGGTTTGATATGTTTGGGGAAATGTTGGGCGTGGAAAAAAAAAGGGGTATTAGTTGCCCTCCAATCACTTTCAACTATTAAAAAGAGCACTAGTCCTTTCAATTTCCAATCGAATGAGCTTTTTCGAATTTTCTACGACAACAAATGGCCATCTCAAAATTTCTGTCAGATGCATTTCGGGAAAATACGAGATTTAGGGGGGGGGTATACACCCTCCGATCACTCTGAATCTTAAAAAGCGCACTAGAACATCTGATTTCCAATCAAATGAGCCTATTCCGGAGTTTTTACGATCACCCTTTCTATATATACCTTATATGCCCCCAGGGCATAACTTAGAACCCTTGCTCTGAGGGCTGTAGGGGGGGGGGGGGGTTGTGTCATTCTCAGAAGTATAGTTTCCGGACCTTTTAACTACGTTGAACAAAATGACCATCTCAAAATTTTGATTGGATGTGTTTGGGGAAATGCTGGACGTGGAAGGGGGTTAGTTGCCCTCAAATCACTTTTTACTAATGAATAGGCACTAGCCCTTTCAATGTCCAATCGAATGAGCTCTTTTCGAAGGTTTTCTAAGACAAAAAATGGCCATCTCAAAATTTCTATCAGATGCATTTTGGGAAAATACGAGGCGTGTGTATGTGTGGGTTGGGGGGGGGGTTCCACCCTTCGAACACTCTGAATCTCAAAAAGGGCACTCTGGAACTTCTGATTAGTAATCCAATCAGCCCCCTCCGAAGTTTACACGATCACCCTTTATATATATACCTTATATGCTCCCAGGGCCTAGCAGACAACCCTTGCCCTGAGGGCTCTGGGGGGAGGGTTGTCACCCATAAAAACATACTTTCCGGATCTTTCAATTACTTTGAACAAAATGGCTATCTCAAAATTTTGATTGCATGTGTTTGGAGAAATGATGGCCAGGGAGGGGTTTTAGTTGTCTTCAAATCACTTTTGGCTATTAAAAAGGGCACTAGCCCTTTCAAATTTCCGATCGAAAGAGCTCTTTTCGAAGTTTCTAAGACAACAAATGGCCATCTCAAAATTTTTATAAGATGTATTTCAGGAAAATACGTGGTTGGGGGGGTATCTACCCTCTGATCACTCTGAATCTTAAAAAGGGCACTAGAACTTCTAATTACCAATCCAATTGGCCCCTCAGAAGTTTATACGATCAGCCTTTCTATATATACCTTATATGCCCCCCGGGCATAAATTACGACCCTTGCCCTGGGGCTGTGTGTGTTTGGGGGGGGGGGGGTCATCCTCAAATACATAATTTCCGGACCTTTCAACTAAGTTGAACAAATGGCTGTCTCAAAATTTGGTTTGATTTGTTGGGGGGAAATGGTGGTCGGAGGAGGGTTAGTTGCCCTTCGATCACTTTCGACCATTAAAAAGTGCACTAATCCCTCCAATTTCCAATCGAATGAGCCCTTTTCGAAGTTTTTATGACAACTCCTTCGATACGAAGTGCCCTAGTGTAAACGAATAAATAATACATTGTGCCCACGTCACTCTTTACTTAGGCAGCGCGATTGCGCTGCCTATGATAGCTATGAACAAGTACACTGCAGTGCATAATTTTTCAAAGATTAAAAGGAACCAATTTAATCAAACGTAGCTTTTAATAAATGTGTTTATTAACCGCTTAATTTGTGTGGCCTTTGTGCATCTTTGGGATTTAATGTCTCATCACACGACATTACTGCATGTGAAACTGAGAACCCTAATGTATTACGTTTCTGCAATTTTAAACCGATTGGCTGTTTCGAAATTTTCCATTTTTTTTCTAAAATTGTTCTTGAAAATAGCTCATTTACTAAAAATATTTGATTTGTAATTCATTAATAGGTATTTTCTTTTATCACGCTTGTTGTTCCTGAAAGGAAAATTAAATTCCGGCTTAGGTTATAGGAATTTCAGGAAATTTTCCAAGGCTTATAGGTAAATATTTTCTTAGACCATATTTATAATTAAAATGAATGATAACGTTAAAAAAAGGGTAAAATATTTAATAAGACTTTCTAATTAAAATTTTATCTCTTTTCCAGTATTACTCATTTCGTTTCTATTACAGGCTTATAGGCTAAATCTAAAAAATACCTTTCATCTAAAAAAAGTGAGTAGGATATTTTCCCTTTTGTTTTTAGCTTTCTATCGATTGTTATAAACACTTTCGACCAATCAAATTCCTTCGGTTAGTAAAACTGTATATAAATCGTAAAATTTCCCAACACTTATAACCAGAGAAACGCTTTTCAGTCCAATAGAGTGAATTGAATACTTTAGTTTCAGGTTTTGATTTTCTATAGAATTGTACAATTCCTATATAAAACATTTGATTTTCTACCTATCTATTGATCTATTTTGTTTTCTATTATATTTTGATTTTGTTTTTGCTTTTTGATTTTACCTATTTATCTATTTTGTTTTCTATTATATCTTAACATGCAGTTTGCTTAATTACTGTGTATAAGAAATTGAAAAGGAATATTTTAAAAGCTACCGCCTTAAAAATCTATTTCATGAGTTTTCATGAATCTTTGGTGCTAGAATTGTGATTGTGATGCAGGGCCGTATCCAGCATCGGTGGAGGGGTATTTTTCGGGGGGAGGGGGTTGACAAAAAACTTTTAATAACCGCATCAAAAATTTGTTCATATGCATTTTTGTTACATTTTTACAAGTCGAACAAACATTTCGTGGGCGGTTCAAACCCCCTACCCCCTGGATGCAGCATCATTGTGATTTTATCATTAAGGTACAATTCATAAGGTTTCCGAACTATGCAAATAATTTTTAAATTACCAAGGAAACGAACATCGAAACGAAAATGTATTTTTCTCCATATTTCTACACTTGAAAACCTCGATTTTTTTGACATTTTTCTTTTGTTGTTTCAAAATTATGAAGTTTTTAGGGCAGTAGTACTAAATTTGCGTCAGCGTTGCCACGCTGTACCCGAAAATAAAGAATCAAAACTAATTAGTCATCTTTGACAGCACCTTTTCTCCTTAAAAAATTCAAACATTACAATATAATGATACCAAGAGAAAACTACACCTTTAAAGTAAAATCACATCTTCTTAAGCAGTTTGGTCCAACTTATTTTTATTTTAAAATTTAATGTTTTTGTCCCTGCCATGTTCTGTTTTAATTTGGGGCCTCTACTCCAGAACCTGCATAATTGTATATTGAGGAATTTTCAGGAAGAATTGGATTCCCGATTTTCCCCAATTTAAAGAAAAAAAATGGTTGTATGTTTTCAAGCAATTTGCTTGATGTTTTCCAGAAAAATTGCCTTCTTGTTGTTTTGGGTAGCCTACCCGACTGATTAACCTATCTCAAAATGTAAGCTGTATGAAAAAATTAGTTCAATCCCACTTTCTAGGGACATAATGAGAGAAAGAATGAGATGACTAGGCACTTTCTGCGGATGAATGATGACACACTGCCAAAGATAGTCCTTGTCGGCCAACTATCTAGGGCCAAACGACAAGAATATCATCCCTGGATTGGTGGGAGGAGGTTGTAAGGAAAGATTTAAGAGAAATGGGAACATCGAGGATGTAAAGATGGAGGATTTGGATAGATTGGGCTGGAGGAGGATAGATTGGGCGTAGCTGCTTTAGCCTCAAGTGGATTGATGCTGCACTGAGTTAGCAGTGGTAGTAGTAAAAGTATTCTAAGCAATGAAATTTCAGTTCAGTGTCCTTGTTACTTTAAGATCAAACAGCACCAAAATCAAAAGATGCTTGGACCCATTAGTTTCAGATCTATCTATTTATCCAGGTCGTTGTTTATGATATTCCTTGGATGTTTTCTTAGAGAATGATCTAAAACCTGCGTAACAAATAGCAACATTCTCCCATTTTCTCATGGTTCCGCCTATTTTAAAAAATACTTTTCGCTTTAAAATAAATACATGAAAAATTTTGAATATTTAGTAGATGAATTCAGTACCGTCCACTGGGAACGTAGGCCTTAATATCATATATTGCACTAAATTGTATATATTTATGCATTATATATTAAAATATATTCTATATATATTACGTACACATTACAATAAATCGTTGGATTGTAGAGAAACAACATAAAAAAAAGTTGCGTAGGATACATTAACCTTAATATCATGTCAATATTCAAAGAACAAAGCTAAATTTCACCAACAATTCGTTCATTAACTAGACATTTCTCAATGAATACAGACGCGTTTAACATTCATAGTCACGTAACTATATTAATTACTGACTCAATAAACAGCCATTTACGCAAATTATGTCAACCATTCAGAATTCAAACAATGTAAGCTATAACTTTTTTTTTTTTTTTTTTTTTTTTTTTTTTTTTTTTTTTTTTTTTTTTTTTTTTTTTTTTTTTTTTTTTTTTTTTTTTTTTTTTTTTTTTTTTTTATAACGGTTCTTTTTGTTTAAGCAGCTCCTATCAGGCCTCTTTGTGGGGCTGCCGGTTCCTCTGAAAGATATTGGGTGCTGTGATTTTCTTCATAATATATTCTATGTTAAGCACATATAAAGTGCATTTAATTTTACATTTAGTTGTTGTTATTTTTATCAAATTGAGGCAGTTACCTAAGTAAGTCATTTAATGCATTGTGCTACTTGCTATTAATTCATAAAACTTTAATTAACGGCACTAAGTGACACAAGTGTCAATTTTTATCAAATTGAGGGATAAGTCTGAGCCATGCAATGCATTGTCCTACTCACTATTCATTCATGAAACTTTAATAAGTGGCCATGAGTAACATTTTTGTTTTCATACTTGTCAAATTGAGGCAGTTGCCTAAGCCAAGCAATGCATTGTGCTGCTCTATTTATTCGTGAAACTTTAACAAATGACATTTTTTTTCTTTTTTTTTTTTGTTGAAAAACGGTTCTTTTTATCAGGCCTGTTTGTGGAGCTTCCGGTTCCTCTGAAAAATATTGAGTGCTGTGATTATCTTCATAATATTTTATATTATTATTTAGAATTTTTCATTTTTGAGAATTTTTCGATTCTCTGCTCCTTCCCTGAAATAAATTCAACCACACATGTCTGATGCCTATGAAGTAATTTCTAAATAATTTCTTATGTATTTCTATTATTATTTTACGTTGTATTTTCATTATGGTTTGTGATCTGTTCCTTTCAGGTCGGTAGACAGGAAATACCCAACACTTGTTTCTTTTTCGATTAAAAAAAAAAAAAACAAGTTTTAAACTGAAAGTAAGGAGCGACATTAAAACTTAAAACGAACAGAAATTATTCCGTATATGAAAGGGGCTGTCCCATCCTCAACGCCTCGCTCTTTACGCTAAAGCTTTTTATTGTTTTAAAAAATTAAGTTGTGAGACAGAGTCAAACTTTAGCGTAAAGAGCGAGGCGTTGAGGAGGGGACAGCCCCTTTCATATATGGAATAATTCTGTTCGTTTTAAGTTTTAATGTCGCTCCTTACTTTCAGTTTAAAAAACTTGTTTTTTTATTTAATTTCTGATCGTTTTTTAGTTAATGCAGCTTTTATTTTGGCTCATCGTCATTGAATAGATAAACAAAATTTGCATAGAAATTTTACTTTTCTTTTGCTAAATGGCTGTCTCTAAATTTGTTTCTGACTTAATTTACAAATTAACTTACGTAACGAACTTCTATATTCGTATATTTTTCTTCTGGCAAAAAATACAAAATTGCAGATTTTTGCAGATATGAGCTTGAAACCTATGTAATAGGGTTTTCTGATACGCTGAATCTGACGGTGTGATTTTCATTAAAATTCTTTCACTTGTAGGGGATGTTTCCCCCCTCTTTAAAAAATCAGGTAAATTTCTCAGGCTCGTAGCCTTTGATGAGTAATACTAACTTAATAAAATTTAATATATTTAGAATCAGCGTTATAAGCCCATTCTGTTGATACATTTATTGACATAAAAATTCCGTTTTTAAAAGTTTCGATTACTATTGAGCCGTATCGCTTGTTTTTATTGTTTTTTTTTATTGCGTATATGTTACTACGTATATGAGGGGTTTTCTCCCCTTAGTCAATACCACGCTCTTTACGTTAAAAGTTAAAAAAAAAATTTAATTCACAGATCCCCGAATCACAAAGGCCGTTTAATTAGAATAGATACGGCTCTTTTGAAAGCACTAAAAAAAACTGTAGCGTAAAAGAGCGAGGTATTGACTTGGGGAGAACCCCCTCCTATACGTAATAATTTCTGTTCGTTTTAAGTTCTAATGTTGCTTCTTACTTCCAGTTGAAAAAGCTTGTTTTTTTTTAAATTAAATTTCTGATCGTTTTTTAAATAATGCTTGGAAATCCGGCGCCCTCTTCATAGAAAATGTCCCTTGCCCCAAAGAAACATCCTCCACGGAAAGATTCTCCCGTGTAACCCCCTCCTCCAGCCCCCCACCAGAAGAAAAATCCTTCCTGAAAATGTCTGTATACTTCCCAATAACCAACACAATATGTAAGCAATGGGCAAAGTTCATAACTTGCAGCCCTTCCCTGGGGAACTGTGGGGGATAAAGTCATCCTAAAAGACATATTTATTAGATTTTCGACTATGCTGAAAAAATGGCTATCTCAAAATTTTAATTGAGTGACTTTGAGAAAAAATGAGCGTGGGAGGGGGCCTAGTTGCCCTTCATTTTTTTGGTCACTTAAAAAGGACACTAGAACTTTTAATTTCCGTTCCAATGAGCCCTGCTACGATAATATAGGACCCCTGAGTCAATACGATTACCCCTGGGGAAAAGAAAAAAAAACAAATAAACACGCATCCGTGATCTTTCTTCTGGCAAAAAATGGAAAATTCCACATTTTTGCAGATAGGAGCTTGAAACCTCTACAGTAAGGTTCTCTGATACGCTGAATATGATGATGTGATTTTCATTAATGTTCTAGAACTTTTAGGGGGTCTTTTTCCCTTTTTCGAAAATCAGCCAAATTTTCTCAGGTGCGTAACTTTTGATGGGTAAGATTAAACTTGATGAAACTTATATATTTGAAATCAGAAGTAAAATCTGATTATTTTGATGTATATATTGGTATCAAAATTCCGATTTTTAGAGAGCTTCGGTACCATTGAGCCGGGTCGCTCCTTACTTACAGTTCGTTACCACGAACTGTTTGATAAGATAGTCTTGATAGTCATGATAAGATAGTCTTGTCTTGAATATTTTGTTTAAATATTCACCATTTATAAACATGCTATATATCTTGAAATTGTTTTCTGTGAAAAAATAAATATCTGTGAATAATTTGCATGGTCACCGTTAATCATATTGGACTTTTAAGATGCGAGTTTTTTTTTATTATTTTTTTGTCTTCATTTTCTTTATATGTTTTATTTAATTTATTTTTTTGTTGTTTTTTTGTGTGTTTTTTTCGTTTATAAAGGCTTCCGAACGTGAATTCAGAATGTTCAGATTTCCTTATTGTTTAAAGTTTTGTTGCTTTTTTTGGTTCTCTCTACTTGTTTTTAAATATTACGCCCGTTTCACTATATTTTGATTTATTTAATTATCAAAAATAAATACAAAACTGTAAAGCGCATTTATTTTACATTTTGTTGCTCTTATTTTACTCAAATTGAGGCAGTTGCCTAAGTCATGTGATATATTGTGCTACTTACTATTAATTCATAAAACTTTAATAAACGGCATCAAGTGACACAAGTGTCATTTTTATCAAATTGAGGATAAGTCTGAGCCATGCAATACATTGTCCTACTCACTATTTATTCATGAAACTTCAATAAGTGGCCATGAGTAACATTTTTGTTGTCATATTTGTCAAATTGAGGCAGTTGCCTAAGCCATGTAATGCATTGTGCTGCTCTCTATTTATTCGTGAAACTCTAACAAATGACATTAAGTGACATAAGTGTTATTTTTATCAAATTGAGGAATAAGCCTGAGCCATGTAATACATCGTGTTACTCACTATTTATTCATGAAACTTCAATAAGTGACAACAAGTGGCATAAGTAACATTTTTGCTGTTGCCATATTTGTCAAATTGAGGTAGTTGCGTAAGCCATGTAATGCATTGTGCTACTCTCTATTTATTCGTGAAACTTAAAACAAATGACATTAAGTGACATAAGTGTCATTTTTATCAAATTGAGGAATAAGCCTGAGCCATGTAAATACATTGTGTTACTTACTATTTATTCATGAAACTTCAATAAGTGACAACAAGTGGCATAAGTAACGTTTTTTGCTTTTGCCATATTTGTCAAATTGAGGCAGTTGTGTAAGCCATGTAATGCATTGTGCTGTTCTCTATTTATTCGTGAAACTTTAACAAATGACATTAAGTGACATAAGTGTTATTTTTATCAAATTGAGGAATAAGCCTGAGCCATGTAATAGATTGTGTTACTCACTATTTATTCATGAAACTTCAATAAGTGACAACAAGTGGCGTAAGTAACATTTTTGCTGTTGCCATATTTGTCAAATTGAGGCAGTTGCGTAAGCCATGTAATGCATTGTGCTGCTCTCTATTTATTCGTGAAACTCTACAAATGACATTAAGTGACATAAGTGTTATTTTATCAAATTGAGGAATAAGCCTGAGCCATGTAATACATTATGTTACTCACTATTTATTCATGAAACTTCAATAAGTGACAACAAGTGGGCATAAGTACACATTTTTGCTGTTGCCATATTTGTCAAATTAAGGTAGTTGCCTAAGCCATGCATGCATTGTACTGCTCACTATTTATCATGAAACTTCAATAATTGACATTAAGTGACTCTAGTGACTTATTTCCTTTTTATTATATTGAGGCAGCTGCCTGAGTCATGTGACGGATTGTGCTACTTATTGTTAATTCAATATACTTAAAAAGTGACATTAATTTTAGTCATTGTCAGGGCTTGGGCTTTCATCAGTGGCGTCGTTTGGGGGTGGCAAGGGGGGGGGGGAAGATGCCCCCCAATAAATTGGAAAAAAAGCTATTATATAGCCCATGCCCTTTTACTCTCTGGATGTGGAACTGTTTTGCCCCCTCAATAAAAATGCTGGAGCTACGCCCCTGGCTTTCATAGGGAACATTTTTATGATTCCATATTATTATTTTTTTTTATTATGGTTGCAGTAATAGTTCCACCCTAATAAAGAGTGAGCTACAGCCCATAGTAACTGAAAGTTTAAAAATTTAATTTGAAACAAAAATCTGTCTAATTAGAAAAATTCTTCTTGTAAATGTGATTCAGGAATGTTAACTATTATATAAGTTTATTTTACTAGTAAAAGCTTATTGCGAAAACAAATTTTCGGAAATTTTGAGAAAGAGCTTGAAACCCCCTAACAATGGCGGTGGGTGGAAATGTGAAATGAAAAGTGTAACAATGGAGTCACAGCGTTGAAAACTCGTAACCGGATGCTATGAGCCTTTAATTATAAAAACAAGGAAAATTACTTTTTTGCATGGGCAGCAGTGATTTGTCTCCTTTTTTTGTCGCCAGGACTATCAGGCTACCAAAAAATCGTGGGGGGATGTTTAATGGCCATTTACAAGCTCTTGATCATACTTATGTGCTTTATTAAGTTCATCTTAAACATACTAGCTAAAATAAACTGCCTTGGGAAATTTTCCTATAGTTGCAGAATTCTGAAAAACGAGTGCTTTACTGAAAACTGAGTTTGCTTGAGTTTTTAGAGAATGTGATTTATATACTAAAAGCTATTGATATAACGGCCAATGAAAGACTATTGAGAGCCTTGGAACTTGATCTTGTATTCTGTTGGCTCCTTACAGGGCTATTTTTGCTCCAAAGAGAGCATGTGTTTTTTTTTTCGGTAAAGTGTTAGTTTTTACGAAACCTGCGCAACAATAATTTGTGATTGTTTTCAGTTTCAACTTCGCTCTTTACTTACATCAGAAAAGCTTTTTTTTTTTCTTAATTAGTTCAAAGAAACGACTGTTCTTTTTTCCCATTTCGTGACTCTGCTCTCTCCCAGAAATATGACATTTCCATGGCTATGCCAAATTTTCTAGTTTTTGTTCCAGCCAAAACTTGACAAGCTGGCTCCCACTGCTTTGATTTATGTCATGTGTATTATTTCCTCTTTATGTATGGGGACAGCAGCTGCCCTCCTGAATCTTCCTTCCCACGCCCATATGCAGCAAACTTTCATTCTGAAATCATCCCACGTATTTTCCCGAACTAACAATTTTCAATGAAAATGTAGTTCCTTATAGCAAGAAAATAATCAATCCCTAGGCTTCCTACTAAGAAAGAATTCTTGCAATGTACATTGTTGTATTGTATAAGTTGTAGTTGCCGCCTTGCTCTTAGAAAACGCTTTCTTTGGAATGAAATATGAGATTCCTTACTGGAAGGAATCTTGGTCTCCCAAGAATTTTCAGAATATTTCTTATTCTCTAATTAGCATGTTCCGAAAGTTATTTGTCTAGTGGTAGGATACTAATAACCTACTCATATCATGCTCTGTCCAAAGACGAAAGAATTGTCCAAAGACGAAAGTTGATGAAAGTTTGGGCTATATTCCTCACACGCATATGTTATTAAAAGATTTTATGTTTTCTTGTACCTAGTTTGCTTTAGTTATTAACTGAGGCACGCATACAGGAATTCAATTAAAAAGGTGCAGGTCCCTGGGGGAGAGGGGCACAAATTGAAAAAGTGAAAAACTGTAATTTATATGAAAAAATACAAGGTGCTATATTAAAAAAATTTTAAATATGGTTTTTTTGGAGGAGAAGGGCTTACCACATAGCCAATCGCTAATGCGAAAAAAGTCAAGTGATGCTATACAACGGGTAACGAGCTTTTCTGGAGTATTTTTACTGTCAGAGTCAGTTCAATTCAGTGGGTATTTGGATGCTCACAAAATAGTAGAACTATCCGTTTTTTTTTGTTTTTTTTTACTGTCAGTTTTACAGTCAATTGGTCATGGTTGCAGCGATAGCGGGAATCTAGTAAAGACCGAACCAGGACCATAGTAACCAAAAGTTTTAAAATGAATCAAAAAAAAAACTATCTAGTGAAGAAAAATCACCATTTGTAGGTGATTTAGGACTGTTAACTTTAATTTTGATTAATCTCCATGAGTAAAATATTATTTTGGAAACAAATTTCTTACAATTCCAAAAAAAGCCTGAAACCCCCCAAAAAATGATTACTGGTTGAAATGAAAAGTACACAGGCTTCCCTGACCCCCTTCCCCGCTGACACCACTGGAATTAGTAGGTAATATCACAGTGAATGTTTAAAGGCTCAATTCAAGGGTCTTGGTTATATCAGTGTACTTTTACATAGATTTACATTTGGAAAGAGCATAAAAAGACGTATTAAGTGGAGAGTAGAGATGCCTCATGAGCTCCTACTGGGGCACCAAATATGGGCATAGAGTCATTAGGGGGAATGGGGTCAATGACCTCTTTCTCCAGGTGTGTTTTTGGCACGCTCTTAGCGAATGTCAATGTTGTTATTGTTTCCGAGGCAAAATGCCAAGGTCAATGTTGTTTTGAACAGAGTCATTAGAGAGAACACGTGGTTAATGGGATCAATGTTGTTGTCGTTTCCGAGCCAACTTTCTTTTCTGGTCAGTCTAGAGTTGGCAGTCATTAATCAAATTGTTTCCAGGGAGTGTCTGACATATGACGTCAAGTTAATTAATGTCTTTGCATTTCCAAAGAGAATTGTCTAGGAGAAACAGTTAGATCACACATGATGTCATGATTGATTGATTGACACGAAAGGGAATTAATTTGTTGTTCTAAAGAGAATTGATTCACGAAAGGGAAATTAATTTGTTGTTTCTAACAAGAGAATCGTTTTCCGAGCAGACGTTTTGATCTTAGCGTGCGAAAAGGTTTCCAAATAATTTGAAATGCATTGGCGCAGACATGCCAAACAAATGGAACATGCCGAAATTCCGTTTAGGGATAATTTTGGCGAAAAAACCGTTTTAGCTATTTTATGGAACTATTTCGGCGAAACAGCTAGAGACATTTTAAAAAGGTGATTTTTGAAGAGATTTTGAAAGAGAATTTGAGTGTGGTCGTTATAATACACAAGTTTCAATTGAACAGTGTTGTGAGGTCCTCTACCCCAACCCCAAAGGTGCCGATCCCCCTACCACAACCCCGAAGGAAGCCACCGGTCCTCAAAGGTTCTCTGGGCTTCCAAAGGACCCCCCCCCCCCGGACCCCCAAAGACCCTCACCCAGTCCCCAAAGGTCCCCAGGCACCCAAAGGGCCCCAGACCCTAAAAAGGCCATACCCGAGCCCCAAAGGCCCTCCCCGGTCCCCAAAGGTCCACCAGACCCCCAAAAGCCCTCCCCGGTCCCCAAAGTTCCACCAGAACCCCAAAAGCCCTCCCCCGGTCCCCAAAGGCCCTCCCCCGGTCCTCAAAGGTCCCCCAGGCTCCCAAAGACCCTCACCCGGTCCCCAAAGGTCCACCGGGCTCCCAAAGGGACCCCAGACCCCCAACGGACCCACCGGGCCCCAAAGGGCCCAATCCGTGCTCAAGGCCCCCCCCCCCGGACCCCCAAAGGTCCTCCACCAGTCCCAAAAGGCCCTCTCCCCGGTCCCAAAGGTCCACCAGGCACACAAGGGCCCAATCCGTGCTCAAGGGCCCCCCCGGACCCCCAAAGGTCCTCCACCAGTCCCCAAAAGGCCCTCTCCCGGTCCCAAAGGTCCACCAGGCACCCAAAGGGCCCCAGACCCTAAAAAGACCATACCCGAGCCCCCCAAAGGCCCTCACCGGTCCCAAAGGTCCGCCAGACCCCCAAAAGCCCTCCACCGGTCCCCAAAGGCCCCCAGGGCTCCCAAAGGGCCCCGATTGCTCTACCCCAACCCCGAAGGAAGCCTTCGGTCCTCAAAGGTCCCCCAGGTTCCCAAAGGACCCACTAGACCCCCAAAGGCCCTCACCTGGTCCCGAAAGGTCCACCAGGCACACAAAGGGCCCAATCCGTGCTCAAGGGCCCCCCCGGACCCCCAAAGGTCCTCCACCAGTCCCCAAAGGCCCTCTCCCGGTCCCAAAGGTCCACCAGGCACCCAAAGGGCCCCAGACCCTAAAAAGACCATACCCGAGCCCCCCAAAGGCCCTCACCGGTCCCCAAAGGTCCACCAGACCCCCAAAAGCCCTCCACCGGTCCCCAAAGGCCCTCCCCGGGCTCCCAGGGCTCCCAAAGGGCCCCGATTGCTCTACCCCAACCCCGAAGGAAGCCTTCGGTCCTCAAAGGTCCCCCAGGCTCCCAAAGGACCCACTGGACCCCCAAAGGCCCTCACCTGGTCCCGAAAGGTCCACCGGGCTCCCAAAGGGACCACCGGACCCCCAAAGGGTCCCCCGGACCCCAAAGGTCCTCCCCAGGTCCTCAAGGGTCGCCCAGACCCCCAACGGACCCACCGGGCCCCAAAGGGCCCAATCGGTGCTCAAGGGCTCCCCGGACCCCCAAAGGCCCTCACCCGGTCCTCAAAGGTCCACCGGGCTCCCAAAGGACCAGTCGGTCCTCAAGGACCCTCTCAGACGTGCAAAGACCCCCCCCCCAGACCCCCAAAAGCTCATCCCGGTCCCCAAAGGTCCCCTCAGGCTCCCATATGGACCACTCCACCCCTCAAGAGCCCCTGGATCCCCAAACGCCCTCCCCGGACCCCTCCAAAGAACCCCCTCTCCATTTTTAACACTTTTTATGGCTTTATTATATCCTTTTTAGAACAAGTTCCTTTCATAATGTCCCTTCCTAAACCCATTTTTCCAACTTGAAGTACTTATCTTTTTCACCCACTTTCTCAATGAAAAAGAAAATTAGTTTTTTAATCAATTCTAATTTTCCAAATAATATAAAAATTTTCCACTTTAGTTCAGATCTGTCTCGAAGAGATGAAAAATTTAAAATACTGTTCCAAATTTTTCACAGAAGATAAAAAAAAGTTCAAGTTTTCTTCTGAATTTTAACCAAAGAACGTGCTCCAATTCTAATTTCTCCAGAGAAAACAAAATCTTCCACTTCAGTTCTATATTTCACAAAGATATAAAGAAATTTAAAGTTCAAGTCTAAATTTTTCGGTGGAAGATAGAAAAAGTAATACCATACTTGTGAATATTTTCACGGAAAATAAAAAGTTCTAGTTCAATTTACAATTTCCTCAACGAAGTGAAGAAAGGTTCAAGTTCTCTTCTGAATTTTACTAAAGAACACGCTTCAATTCTAATTTTTTCAGAGAAAACAAAAATCTTCCACTTCAGTTCTTTATTTCACAAAGACATAAAGAAATTTAAAGTTCAAGTCTAAATTTTTCGGTGGAAGATAGAAAAAGTAATACCATACTTGTGAATATTTTCCCGGAAGATAAAAAGTTCTAGTTCAATTTACAATTTCCTCAACGAAGTGAAGAAAGGTTCAAGTTCTCTTCTGAATTTTACTAAAGAACACGCTTCAATTCTAATTTTTTCAGAGAAAACAAAAATCTTCCACTTCAGTTCTTTATTTCACAAAGACATAAAGAAATTTAAAGTTCAATTCTAAATTTTTCGGTGGAAGATAGAAAAAGTAATACCATACTTGTGAATATTTTCCCGGAAGATAAAAAGTTCTAGTTCAATTTACAGTTTCCTCAATGAAGTCAAGGAAAGTTCAAGTTCTCTTCTGAATTTACTAAAGAACAAAATTCAATTCTAATTTTCACCAGAGAAAATAAAAATCTTCCACTTCAGTTCTTTATTTCACAAAGACATAAAGAAAATTTAAAGTTCAATTCTAAATTTTTTCGGTGGAAGATAGAAAAAGCAATACCATACTTGTGAATATTTTCCCGGAAGATAAAAAGTTCTAGTTCAATTTACAGTTTCCTCAATGAAGTCAAGGAAAGTTCAAGTTCTCTTCTGAATTTTACCAGAGAACACGCTTCAATTCTAATTTTTTCAGAGAAAACAAAAATCTTCCACTTCAGTTCTTTATTTCACAAAGACATAAAGAAATTTAAAGTACAATTCTAAATTTTTTCGGTGGAAGATAGAAAAAGCAATACCATACTTGTGAATATTTTCCCGAAAATAAAAAGTTCTAGTTCAATTTACAATTTCCTCAACGAAGTGAAGAAAGGTTCAAGTTCTCTTCTGAATTTTACTAAAGAACAAAATTCAATTCTAATTTCACCAGAGAAAATAAAAATCTTCCACTTCAGTTCTTTATTTCACAAAGACATAAAGAAAAATTTAAAGTACAATTCTAATTTTTCGGTGGAAGATAGAAAAAGCAATACCATACTTGTGAATATTTTCCCAAAAATAAAAAGTTCTAGTTCAATTTACAATTTCCTCAACAAAGTGAAGAAAGGTTCAAGTTTTCTCTTCTGAATTTTACTAAAGAAAAATTCAATTCTAATTTCACCAGAGAAAATAAAAATCTTCCACTTCAGTTCTTTATTTCACAAAGACATAAAGAAATTTAAAGTTCAATTCTAAATTTTTTCGGTGGAAGATAGAAAAAGTAATACCATACCTGTGAATATTTTCACGGAAGATAAAAAGTTCTAGTTCAATTTACAGTTTCCACAATGAAGTCAAGGAAAGTTCAAGTTCTCTTCTGAATTTTACCAAAGAACAAAATTCAATTCTAATTTCACCAGAGAAAATAAAAATCTTCCACTTCAGTTCTTTATTTCACAAAGACATAAAGAAATTTAAAAGTACAATTCTAAATTTTTCGGAGGAAGATAGAAAAAGCAATACCATACTTGTGAATATTTTCCGGAAGATAAAAGTTCTAGTTCAATTTAAAATTTTCTCAACGAAGTGAAGAAAAATTCAAGTTCTCTTCTGAATTTTACCAAAGAATAAAATTCAATTCTAATTTCACCAGAGAAAATAAAAATCTTCCACTTCAGTTCTTTATTTCACAAAGACATAAAGAAATTTAAAGTTCAATTCTAAATTTTTCGGTGGAAGATAGAAAAGCAATACCATACTTGTGAATATTTTCCCGGAAAATAAAAAGTTCTAGTTCAATTTACAATTTCCTCAACGAAGTGAAGAAAGGTTCAAGTTCTCTTTCTGAATTTTACTAAAGAACAAAATTCAATTCTAATTTCACACAGAGAAAATAAAAATCTTCCACTTCACTTCTCTATTTCACAAAGACATAAAGAAATTTAAAGTTCAATTCTAAATTTTTCGGTGGAAGATAGAAAAAGTAATACCATACCTGTGAATATTTTCACGGAAGATAAAAAGTTCTAGTTCAATTTAAAATTTTTCTCAACGAAGTCAAGGAAAGTTCAAGTTCTCTTCTGAATTTTACCAAAGAACACGCTTCAATTCTAATTTTTTCAGAGAAAACAAAAAATCTTCCACTTCAGTTCTTATTTCGCAAAGACATAAAGAAATTCAAAGTTCAATTCTAAATTTTTCGATGGAAGATAGAAAAAGTAATACCATACTTGTGAATATTTTCACGGAAGATAAAAAGTTCTAGTTCAATTTAAAATTTCCTCAATGAAGTCAAGGAAAGTTCAAGTTTTCTTCTGAATTTTACCAAAGAACGTGCTCCAATTCTAATTTCTCCAGAGAAAACAAAATCTTCCACTTCAGTTCTATATTTCACAAAGATATAAAGAATTTAAAGTTCAAGTCTAAATTTTTCGGTGGAAGATAGAAAAAGTAATACCATACTTGTGAATATTTTCACGGAAAATAAAAAGTTCTAGTTCAATTTACAATTTCCTCAACGAAGTGAAGAAAAATTCAAGTTCTCATCTGAATTTTACCAAAGAATAAAATTCAATTCTAATTTCACCAAGAAAATAAAAATCTTCCACTTCAGTTCTTTATTTCACAAAGACATAAAGAAATTTAAAGTTCAATTCTAAATTTTCGGTGGAAGATAGAAAAAGTAATACCATACTTGTGAATATTTTCCCGGAAGATAAAAAGTTCTAGTTCAATTTACAGTTTCCTCAATGAAGTCAAGGAAAGTTCAAGTTCTCTTCTGAATTTTACCAAAGAACATGCTTCAATTCTAATTTTTTCAGAGAAAACAAAAATCTTCCACTTCAGTTCTTTATTTCACAAAGACATAAAGAAATTTAAAGTACAATTCTAAATTTTTCGGAGGAAGATAGAAAAAGCAATACCATACTTGTGAATATTTTCCCGGAAGATAAAAAGTTCTAGTTCAATTTAAAATTTTCTCAACGAAGTGAAGAAAAATTCAAGTTCTCTTCTGAATTTTACCAAGAATAAAATTCAATTCTAATTTCACCAGAGAAAATAAAAATCTTCCACTTCAGTTTCTTTATTTCACAAGACATAAAGAAATTTAAAGTTCAATTCTAAATTTTTCGGTGGAAGATAGAAAAGTAATACCATACTTGTGAATATTTTCCCGGAAGATAAAAAGTTCTAGTTCAATTTACAGTTTCCTCAATGAAGTCAAGGAAAGTTCAAGTTCTCTTCTGAATTTTACCAAAGAACAAAATTCAATTCTAATTTCACCAGAGAAAATAAAAATCTTCCACTTCAGTTCTTTATTTCACAAAGACATAAAGAATTTAAAGTTCAATTCTAAATTTTTCGGTGGAAGATAGAAAAAGTAATACCATACTTGTGAATATTTTCCCGGAAAATAAAAAGTTCTAGTTCAATTTCAGTTTCCTCAATGAAGTCAAGGAAAGTTCAAGTTCTCTTCTGAATTTTACCAAAGAACACGCTTCAATTCTAATTTTTTCAGAGAAAACAAAAATCTTCCTCTTCAGTTCTTTTATTTCACAAAGACATAAAGAAATTTAAAGTACAATTCTATTTTTTTCGGTGGAAGATAGAAAAAGCAATACCATACTTGTGAATATTTTCCCGGAAAATAAAAAGTTCTAGTTCAATTTACAATTTCCTCAACGAAGTGAAGAAAGGTTCAAGTTCTCTCTGAATTTTACTAAAGAACAAAATTCAATTCTAATTTCACCAGAGAAAAAAAAAAATCTTCCACTTCAGTTCTCTATTTCACAAAGACATAAAGAAATTAAAGTTCAATTCTAAATTTTTAGGTGGAAGATAGAAAAAGTAATACCATAACCTGTGAATATTTTCACGGAAGATAAAAAGTTCTAGTTCAATTTAAAAATTTTCTCAACGAAGTCAAGGAAAGTTCAAGTTCTCTTCTGAATTTTCTCAATGAACACACTTCAATTCTAATTTCTTTAATTTCTCCAGAGAAAATAAAAATCTTCCACTTCAGTTCCTTATTTCGCAAAGACATAAAGAAATTCAAAGTTCAATTCTAACTTTTTCGATGGAAGATAGAAAAAGTAATACCATACTTGTGAATATTTTCACGGAAGATAAAAAGTTCTAGTTCAATTTAAAATTTTCTCAACGAAGTCAAGGAAAGTTCAAGTTCTCTTCTGAACTTTACCAAAGAACACGCTTCAATTCTAATTTTTTTCAGAGAAAACAAAAAATCTTCCACTTCAGTTCTTTATTTCACAAAGACATAAGAAATTTAAAGTTCAATTCTAATTTTTCGGTGGGTGATAGAAAAATTAATGCCATACTTGTGATTATTTTCACGGAAGATAAAAAGTTCTACTTCAATTTTAAATTCCCCGGAAGATAAAAGTTCTAGTTCAACTTGCTATTATCTTTGTGAAAATACACAAACTCAGAAAAAATGTTCAATGTTCCTTTAGTACCTATGCAATTAGACTAAAAATGAAGATATTTATGCAGAGTTTCAACTCGCTATGGCTAAGTTTGCTAAAAACAAGCTATTTTCTTGCGAAAACACACAAAATCAGAAAAAATGTTCAATGTTCCTTAAGCACCTACGCAATTAGGCTTAAATGAAGATATTTATGCAGAGTTTCAAGTCGATATGGCTAAGTTTGCTAAAAACAAGCTATTTTCTTGCGAACACACGAAATCAGAAAAAATATTGTTAGGTTAGGTTAAGTTAGATTAGGCTAGGTTAGCCTACATACGCGCGCGTATGTAGCCTACATACGCGTTCGTGTGTTTTCGCAAGAAAATAGCTTGTTTTTAGCAAACTTAGCCATATCGACTTGAAACTCTGCATAAATATCTTCATTTAAGCCTAATTGCGTAGGTGCTTAAGGAACATTGAACATTTTTTCTGATTTTGTGTGTTTTCGCAAGAAAATAGCTTGTTTTTTTTAGCAACTTAGCCATAGCGAGTTTGAAAAAACTCTGCATAAATATCTTTCATTTTTAGTCTAATTGCATAGGTACTAAAGGAACATTGAACATTTTTTTTTCTGAGTTTTGTGTGTTTTCACAAAGATAATAGCAAGTTGAACTAGAACTTTTTATCTTCCGGGAAATTTTAAAATTGAAGTAGAACTTTTTATCTTCCGTGAAAATAATCACAAGTATGGCATTAATTTTTCTATCACCCACCGAAAAATTAGAATTGAACTTTAAATTTCTTTATGTCTTTGTGAAATAAAGAACTGAAGTGGAAGATTTTTGTTTTCTCTGAAAAAATTAGAATTGAAGCGTGTTCTTTGGTAAAGTTCAGAAGAGAACTTGAACTTTCCTTGACTTCGTTGAGAAAATTTTAATTGAACTAGAACTTTTTATCTTCCGTGAAAATATTCACAAGTATGGTATTACTTTTTCTATCTTCCATCGAAAAAAAAATTTAGAATTGAACTTTGAATTTCTTTATGTCTTTGCGAATAAGGAACTGAAGTGGAAGATTTTTATTTTCTCTGGAGAAATTAGAATTGAAGTGTGTTCATTGAGAAAATTCAGAAGAGAACTTGAACTTTCCTTGACTTCGTTGAGAAAATTTTAAATTGAACTAGAACTTTTTATCTTCCGTGAAAATATTCACAGGTATGGTATTACTTTTTCTATCTTCCACCTAAAAATTTAGAATTGAACTTTAAATTTCTTTATGTCTTTGTGAAATAGAGAACTGAAGTGGAAGATTTTTTTTTTTCTCTGGTGAAATTAGAATTGAATTTTGTTCTTTAGTAAAATTCAGAAGAGAACTTGAACCTTTCTTCACTTCGTTGAGGAAATTTGTAAATTGAACTAGAACTTTTTATTTTCCGGGAAAATATTCACAAGTATGGTATTGCTTTTTCTATCTTCCACCGAAAAATTAGAATTGTACTTTAAATTTCTTTATGTCTTTGTGAAATAAAGAACTGAAGAGGAAGATTTTTGTTTTCTCTGAAAAAATTAGAATTGAAGCGTGTTCTTTGGTAAAATTCAGAAGAGAACTTGAAACTTTCCTTGACTTCATTGAGGAAACTGTTAAATTGAACTAGAACTTTTTATTTTCCGGGAAATATTCACAAGTATGGTATTACTTTTTTTCTATCTTCCACCGAAAAATTTAGAATTGAACTTTAAATTTCTTTATGTCTTTGTGAAATAAAGAACTGAAGTGGAAGATTTTTATTTTTCTCTGGTGAAAATTAGAATTGAATTTTGTTCTTTGGTAAAATTCAGAAGAGAACTTGAACTTTCCTTGACTTCATTGAGGAAACTGTAAATTGAACTAGAACTTTTTTATCTTCCGGGAAAATATTCACAAGTATGGTATTACTTTTTCTATCTTCCACCGAAAAATTTAGAATTGAACTTTAAATTTCTTTATGTCTTTGTGAAATAAAGAACTGAAGTGGAAGATTTTTTATTTTCTCTGGTGAAATTAGAATTGAATTTTATTCTTTGTAAAATTCAGAAGAGAACTTGAATTTTTTCTTCACTTCGTTGAGAAAATTTTAAATTGAACTAGAACTTTTTATCTTCCGTGAAAATATTCACAAGTATGGTATTGCTTTTTCTATCTTCCTCCGAAAAATTTAGAATTGTACTTTAAAATTTCTTTATGTCTTTGTGAAATAAAGAACTGAAGTGGAAGATTTTTGTTTTCTCTGAAAAAATTAGAATTGAAGCATGTTCTTTTGGTAAAATTCAGAAGAGAACTTGAACTTTCCTTGACTTCATTGAGGAAACTGTAAATTGAACTAGAACTTTTTATCTTCCGGGAAAATATTCACAAGTATGGTATTACTTTTTCTATCTTCCACCGAAAAATTTAGAATTGAACTTTAAATTTCTTTATGTCTTTGTGAAAATAAAGAACTGAAGTGGAAGATTTTTATTTTCTCTGGTGAAATTAGAATTGAATTTTATTCTTTGGTAAAATTCAGATGAGAACTTGAATTTTTCTTCACTTCGTTGAGGAAATTGTAAATTGAACTAGAACTTTTTATTTCCGTGAAAATATTCACAAGTATGGTATTACTTTTTCTATCTTCCACCGAAAATTTAGACTTGAACTTTAAATTTCTTTATATCTTTGTGAAATATAGAACTGAAGTGGAAGATTTTGTTTTCTCTGGAGAAATTAGAATTGGAGCACGTTCTTTGGTAAAATTCAGAAGAAAACTTGAACTTTCCTTGACTTCATTGAGGAAATTTTAAATTGAACTAGAACTTTTTATCTTCCGTGAAAATATTCACAAGTATGGTATTACTTTTTCTATCTTCCATCGAAAAATTTAGAATTGAACTTTGAATTTCTTTATGTCTTTGCGAAATAAGGAACTGAAGTGGAAGATTTTTTGTTTTCTCTGAAAAAATTAGAATTGAAGCGTGTTCTTTGGTAAAATTCAGAAGAGAACTTGAACTTTCCTTGACTTCGTTGAGAAAATTTTAAATTGAACTAGAACTTTTTATCTTCCGTGAAAATATTCACAGGTATGGTATTACTTTTTCTATCTTCCACCGAAAAATTTAGATTGAACTTTAAATTTCTTTATGTCTTTGTGAAATAGAGAAGTGAAGTGGAAGATTTTTATTTTCTCTGGTGAAATTAGAATTGAATTTTGTTCTTTAGTAAAATTCAGAAGAGAACTTGAACCTTTTTTCACTTCGTTGAGGAAATTGTAAATTGAACTAGAACTTTTTATTTTCCGGGAAAATATTCACAAGTATGGTATTGCTTTTTCTATCTTCCACCGAAAAATTTAGAATTGAACTTTAAATTTCTTTATGTCTTTGTGAAATAAAGAACTGAAGTGGAAGATTTTTATTTTCTCTGGTGAAATTAGAATTGAATTTTATTCTTTGTAAAATTCAGAAGAGAACTTGAATTTTTTTTCACTTCGTTGAGAAAATTTTAAATTGAACTAGAACTTTTTATCTTCCGGGAAATATTCACAAGTATGGTATTGCTTTTTCTATCTTCCTCCGAAAAATTTAGAATTGTACTTTAAATTTCTTTATGTCTTTGTGAAATAAAGAACTGAAGTGGAAGATTTTTATTTTCTCTGGTGAAATTAGAATTGAATTTTGTTCTTTGGTAAAATTCAGAAGAGAACTTGAACTTTCCTTGACTTCATTGTGGAAACTGTAAATTGAACTAGAACTTTTTATCTTCCGTGAAAATATTCACAGGTATGGTATTACTTTTTCTATCTTCCACCGAAAAAATTTAGAATTGAACTTTAAATTTCTTTATGTCTTTGTGAAATAAAGAACTGAAGTGGAAGATTTTTATTTTCTCTGGTGAAATTAGAATTGAATTTTGTTCTTTAGTAAAATTCAGAAGAGAACTTGAAACCTTTCTTCACTTTGTTGAGGAAATTGTAAATTGAACTAGAACTTTTTATTTTGGGAAAATATTCACAAGTATGGTATTGCTTTTTCTATCTTCCACCGAAAAATTAGAATTGTACTTTAATTTCTTTATGTCTTTGTGAAATAAAGAACTGAAGTGGAAGATTTTTATTTTCTCTGGTGAAATTAGAATTGAATTTTGTTCTTTAGTAAAATTCAGAAGAGAACTTGAACCTTTCTTCACTTCGTTGAGGAAATTGTAAATTGAACTAGAACTTTTTATTTCCGGGAAAATATTCACAAGTATGGTATTGCTTTTTTCTATCTTCCACCGAAAAATTTAGAATTGTACTTTAAATTTCTTTATGTCTTTGTGAAATAAAGAACTGAAGTGGAAGATTTTTGTTTTCTCTGAAAAAATTAGAATTGAAGCGTGTTCTCTGGTAAAATTCAGAAGAGAACTTGAACTTTCCTTGACTTCATTGAGGAAACTGTAAATTGAACTAGAACTTTTTATCTTCCGGGAAAAATATTCACAAGTATGGTATTGCTTTTTCTATCTTCCACGAAAAATTTAGAATTGAACTTTAAATTTCTTTATGTCTTTGTGAAATAAAGAACTGAAGTGGAAGATTTTTATTTTCTCTGGTGAAATTAGAATTGAATTTTGTTCTTTAGTAAAATTCAGAAGAGAACTTGAACTTTCCTGACTTCATTGAGGAAACTGTAAATGAACTAGAACTTTTTATCTTCCGGGAAAATATTCACAAGTATGGTATTACTTTTTTTATCTTCCACCGAAAAAAAATTTAGAATTGAACTTTAAATTTCTTTATGTCTTTGTGAAATAAAGAACTGAAGTGGAAGATTTTTGTTTTCTCTGAAAAAATTAGAATTGAAGCGTGTTCTTTAGTAAAATTCAGAAGAGAACTTGAACCTTTCTTCACTTCGTTGAGGAAATTGTAAATTGAACTAGAACTTTTTATCTTCCGGGAAAATATTCACAAGTATGGTATTACTTTTTCTATCTTCCACCGAAAAATTTAGACTTGAACTTTAAATTTCTTTATGTCTTTGTGAAAATAAAGAACTGAAGTGGAAAGATTTTTTTTGTTTTCTCTGAAAAAATTAGAATTGAAGCGTGTTCTTTAGTAAAATTCAGAAGAGAACTTGAACCTTTCTTCACTTCGTTGAGGAAATTGTAAATTGAACTAGAAGTTTTTATTTTCCGTGAAAATATTCACAAGTATGGTATTACTTTTTCTATCTTCCACCGAAAAATTTAGACTTGAACTTTAAATTTCTTTATATCTTTGTGAAATATAGAACTGAAGTGGAAGATTTTGTTTTCTCTGGAGAAATTAGAATTGGAGCACGTTCTTTGGTAAAATTCAGAAGAAAACTTGAACTTTTTTTTTTTATCTTCTGTGAAAAATTTGGAACAGTATTTTAAATTTTTCATCTCTTCGAGACAGATCTGAACTAAAAGTGGAAAATTTTTATATTATTTGGAAAATTAGAATTGATTAAAAACTAATTTCTTTTCATTGAGAAAGTGGGTGAAAAAGATAAGTACTTCAAGTTGGAAAATGGGTTTAGGAAGGGACATTATGAAAGGAACTTGTTCTAAAAGGATATAATAAAGCCATAAAAAGTGTTAAAAATGGAGAGGGGGTTCTTTGGAGGGGTCCGGGGAGGGCGTTTGGGGATCCAGGGGCTCTTGAGGGGTGGAGTGGTCATATGGGAGCCTGAGGGGACCTTTGGGGACCGGGATGAGCCTTTGGGGGTCTGGGGGGGGGGGTCTTTTGCACGTCTGAGAGGGTCCTTGAGGACCGACTGGTCCTTTGGGAGCCCGGTGGACCTTTGAGGACCGGGTGAGGGCCTTTGGGGGTCCGGGGAGCCCTTGAGCACCGATTGGGCCCTTTGGGGCCCGGTGGGTCCGTTGGGGGTCTGGGCGACCCTTGAGGACCTGGGGAGGACCTTTGGGGTCCGGGGGACCCTTTGGGGGTCCGGTGGTCCCTTTGGGAGCCCGGTGGACCTTTCGGGACCAGGTGAGGGCCTTTGGGGGTCCAGTGGGGTCCTTTGGGAGCCTGGGGGACCTTTGAGGACCGAAGGCTTCCTTCGGGGTTGGGGTAGAGCAATCGGGGCCTTTTGGGAGCCCTGGGAGCCCGGGGAGGGCTTTGGGGACCGGTGGAGGGCTTTTGGGGGTCTGGTGGACATTTGGGGACCGGTGAGGGCCTTTGGGGGGCTCGGGTATGGTCTTTTTAGGGTCTGGGGCCCTTTGGGTGCCTGGTGGACCTTTGGGACCGGGAGAGGGCCTTTGGGGACTGGTGGAGGACCTTTGGGGGTCCGGGGGGGCCCTTGAGCACGGATTGGGCCCTTTGTGTGCCTGGTGGACCTTTCGGGACCAGGTGAGGGCCTTTGGGGGTCTAGTGGGTCCTTTGGAGCCTGGGGGACCTTTGAGGACCGAAGGCTTCCTTCGGGGTGGGGTAGAGCAATCGGGGCCCTTTGGGAGCCCTGGAGGGCCTTTGGGGACCGGTGGAGGGCTTTTGGGGGTCTGGTGGACCTTTGGGGACCGGTGAGGGCCTTTGGGGGGGCTCGGGTATGGTCTTTTTAGGGTCTGGGGCCCTTTGGGTGCCTGGTGGACCTTTGGGACCGGGAGAGGGCCTTTGGGGACTGGTGGAGGACCTTTGGGGGTCCGGGGGGGCCCTTGTGCACGGATTGGGCCCTTTGTGTGCCTGGTGGACCTTTGGGACCGGGAGAGGGCCTTTGGGGACTGGTGGAGGACCTTTGGGGGTCCGGGGGGGGGCCCTTGAGCACGGATTGGGCCCTTTGGGGCCCGGTGGGTCCGTTGGGGGTCTGGGGTCCCTTTGGGAGCCTGGTGGACCTTTGGGGACCGGGTGAGGGTCTTTGGGAGCCTGGGGGACCTTTGAGGACCGGGGGAGGGCCTTTGGGGACCGGGGGAGGGCTTTTGGGGTTCTGGTGGACCTTTGGGGACCGGGGAGGGCTTTGGGGGTCTGGTGGACCTTTGGGGACCGGGGAGGGCCTTTGGGGCTCGGGTATGGCCTTTTTAGGGTCTGGGGCCCTTTGGGTGCCTGGGGACCTTTGGGGACTGGGTGAGGGTCTTTGGGGGTCCGGGGGGGGTCCTTTGGAAGCCCAGAGAACCTTTGAGGACCGGTGGCTTCCTTCGGGGTTGTGGTAGGGGGATCGGCACCTTTGGGGTTGGGGTAGAGGACCTCACAACACTGTTCAATTGAAACTTGTGTATTATAACGACCACACTCAAATTCTCTTCCAAAATCTCTTCAAAAATCACCTTTAAAATGTCTCTAGCTGTTTCGCCGAAATAGTTCCATAAAATAGCTAAAACGGTTTCGCCAAAATTATCCCTAAACGGAATTTCGGCATGTTCCATTTGTTTGGCATGTCTGCGCCAATGCATTTCAAATTATTTGGAAACCTTTTCGCACGCTAAGATCAAAAACGTCTGCTCGGAAACGATTCTCTTGTTAGAAACAACAAATTAATTTCCCTTTCGTGAATCAATTCTCTTTAGAACAACAAATTAATTCCCCTTTCGTGTCAATCAATCAATCATGACATCATGTGTGATCTAACTGTTTCTCCTAGACAATTCTCTTTGGAAATGCAAAGACATTAATTAACTTGACGTCATATGTCAGACACTCCCTGGAAACAATTTGATTAATGACTGCCAACTCTAGACTGGCCAGAAAAGAAAGTTGGCTCGGAAACGACAACAACATTGATCCCATTAACCACGTGTTCTCTCTAATGACTCTGTTCAAAACAACATTGACCTTGGCATTTTGCCTCGGAAACAATAACAACATTGACATTCGCTAAGAGCGTGCCAAAAACACACCTGGAGAAAGAGGTCATTGACCCCATTCCCCCTAATGACTCTATGCCCATATTTGGTGCCCCAGTAGGAGCTCATGAGGCATCTCTACTGTGGAGATAGAACTTCGAGCTCTGGGCTATGTTATTGTCACAAATTTCTAGCACGTAATAAACAAGTGATTGGAACAGTAAAAGTACAAAAAAAAACATATTTAAACAGTAGGTGATGGTCTAGTAGTTAGGAACTTTCGATGTGCCCGTGGTAACCCACGTTCGAATCTCGGTTAAGGCAAATTTTATTGAAATGGGTATTCAATTCCTAGCGCCCAACTAGCGGCGAAGAAAAAAAGAAAAAAAAAAAAAGATGAAGAACAAAGAGAGGCACTTCAATGCTACCATCCAAAAAATTGATTTTCCGCGTTGTTCAAAGTGGGGGACTGGAAATTTTAGCGTAAAGAGGGAGGGGTTGAGGAGGGGACAGCCTCCCTCACATACGGAACAATTTATTTTTGTTTTAAGTTTTAATGTTCCTCCTTACTTTTGATTATTTTTTTTTAATATTTAGTTTCTGATGGTTTTTGAAATAGTGCCGGGAAATCCCCCCCCCCCCCTAGATGGTACATTTCCCCGATGAAAAATTCTTCAATGGAAACTTTCTCCCGCATAAAATCCCCCCGTGAAATTTCCCCCGGACAATTCCATCGTCGCTGAAAATTCCAGCTGAAAAATTTCCTTCGGACAATCCGCTTCGAAAATTCTTCTTAGCCTACTTTCATTTGAAAAAGACTGGTTTGTTTTTATTTATTTTCTGATTGTTTTTCAAATCATGCCGGAAATCTCCTTTCGTGGGAAATTTTTCCCGCAACCTCCCCCCCCCCCAATGGAAATTTTCTCCCGTGGAAAAATTCCCTTATGGAGAATTTCTCCCGCAGAAAATATCCCCATGGAAAATTCTCTCCCGTGAAAAACCCTTTCATAGAAAAATCCCCCAGCCAATTCCAACCCCGGTGAAAATTTTTCTGGACAATCCTCCTGGTCATCTCCATGTGTAAAATTGAGTCACCAAAGAGAAAGTAAGACAAATAAAAGGAACTTTGTATAGGAATTCTGGCAAATTCCCCATGTAAAATTTCATTGGAAAGTTCACCCGCGGAAAATTCCCTCCCCACGGAAAATTCTCCCCGTGAGATCCCCCCTCCCGAAAAATGTCTGTACACATCCCATTAACAAATACTACATGTAAACAATGGGCAAATGTCATAACTTACAGTCCTTTCCCCAAGGCCTTTGGAGGGAAAGGGCAAACGGACCTTTCAACTATGCTGAACAAAATGGTTATCTCAAAATTTTGATTGGGCGACTTTGGGGAAAGCGGGGGCATAGGTGGGGAGCTAGTTGCCCTCTAATCTTTTCGTTCACTTAAAAAATGGCGCTAGAATTTTTCATTTCCGTTTGAATTAGCCCTATACCGATCTTCTAGGGGCGTTAGTTTGATACAATCACCCCTGGGGGAAAAAATAGACACATATCTAGCAGAAATAAATACAAAATTTCATATTTCTGTAGATGGGGACTTGAAACCTCTGCAATAGTAATCTCGAATACGCTGAATCTGATGACGCTTTTCCCTAAGATTCCCTAACTTTTTAAGGGTCTTTTCCCTTTTTTTCGAAAGCCAGGTTAAATTTCTCAGGGTCTTAGTTTTGAGGGGTAACATTAAACTTAATGAATTCTATATATTTGAATCAGTATAAGAAGCCAGTTCTTTTGGCGCATCCATTTTGATCGGTCACTATTAGTATTTCAGTTACTACTGTGCCGACTCGCTCC